>LR999922.1:6106990-7306990 GCA_905220335.1 Noctua pronuba | reverse complement strand
AATCGTGTAATCTCGTGAATTTATAAAACTGCAAAATTGAAAAGTTTGGAAGTGGCTCAACAATTAAAGTCCGTGACTGTACATAATGCTTGGTTGACGGCTTCGTGAAGGGTCCGTTTACGCCCGGTATATTGCTGAGGTCAAATCTGTCTGTCATAAAATTTGGGCCCCAGCAAGCGTAGCTGATCCTTAGCTTGACCTGTGCAGCTGCTGATAGTTAGCAGGAGATCCTCAATGTATCTAGTATGGCGGTTGGCGCAGTGGCTGAGCGATTGGCTGCTGCGTTGTGTGTCGCGGGTTCGATTCCTGCACGTAACAAATATTTGTATGACCTACAGGTAGTTGTTCCGGGTCTGGCTGTTTGTGTATGTGAGTTTGAATGTTTGTAAAACGCACCCACGATACAGGAGAAAATCCTAGTGTGGTGCAATGTTTAACAAAAAATCTAGCTCAACTTATCAGAATTTTTTCAGCTTCCCAGGAGGAGCGTGACAACCCGACCCGGCGGCGTGTTACAGCCGACAAAGCATGTGCAGCTCTTAAAGGTTACGTGAATTATCTCGGTGATAGGTCTAATTACGGTATATCATATTCTGTTGAGGACCCCACCGAGGAAACGACCGCCCGCTCCACCAGTACACAGCTACCAAGATATACAACTAAAAAAACAACTTCTACAAAGCGACCTCGGAAGAAAAAAAAACCAAGGTCATCTACACATCGAGGATATAAGTGTGAAAAGCCTAGCAACGGACAGCGAGTATGTTCTTTCTATAACGAAATGGGTCAAGTCGTCTTCAGTATACTGGAGTGGTGACCAGTCAGTTCACCAAACATTAATTCAAAATTTTTTACTTTACAAGCAACGATTGGCAAAAACATTATTTGTCATTTCATCATTCTACAACAACAAGTTTAGCAAATATTTCACTTAGCAAAATAATTATCCGATTAACTTTTATTTAATAACGTATTATTTGACAAACAATTCATTATTTTTTAATTTTATTCCATAAATAACGTTTGGAATAAAGACATTATACAAATTGACTTAATATAACATAATTTTTAGCATAATTGCTCTGGAATTTTCTAAAAAAAGAGAAAATAAATGAATTTTGTTTTCTGTAAGCGGAAACCCCCCAAACAAACACAGATGCTGACAGAAACCCTAACCCTAGACGGTCGCCGTCAGGGGCACCCCGAGGTTCGGTTAATTAGGTTCTTTAAACCCTGCAGACAGAAATAGGAGCCCCGCGCAGCGGGGCTCCGTCGACTGTATTGTAATTAAATGATATTTAGTAGAAACGTGATTTATCCTAATGAATCTAAATGAGAAATGAAAAATGTATAGATGATTAAATATCATCTGATGCATTTGTAAAAAGAATTGTTTGCCAAATAAATGTATGTAAAACGAGTGTTTATAAAATAATACATTTGCGGAATAAGTTGTTTTCGAAATAAATAGTATACGAAACGTTGGTTGTAAAATGAAAATTTGTCAATGAAGTTTCGGTGAAACTTTAGTGAACCTACTGGAGTATATAATATGAGTGTATACCTGTTAGTACGTCTTTGTTTTAAGTACTTATTAAAGGAACTCGTAATCAATTTCTAAAAAAAGAAATAGACAACATTAAAGATTCTTGACCCTCAGGCTTTGTAGTTTAATTCAATTTTGATTTCGTTTGATTTGAAAAACATATTATTTCCATTAATTTTAAGAAAACGTAGCCTTTACTCAAAGAGATTTAAACACATATAGAGAGGGCATTCGGAATATTGTCATACAATAATTTTCATCCTGAATATTTTCGATTTTGACATACGAATGCTACCTGACAAGCGGGCGTATGACACAGATGACACTAGACAGAACGAATTGTTACTAAGTAGTAACAAGTTTTGGATTACGATTTTCTTCGTCATGACCCGTCTATAGCTCGGAAATATTTGAGTGTCTTTGTGTCATATGAATACGACCTGACAAGGCGACATATCAAACTGGACTGATCGACTTGTTACTAATTTGTAACAGGTTTTGGAATTGTCAGTTTCTTGGTCTTGTCCCGTCTATAGCTCGTTATATTTGAATGTAACGAGAATTGAATTTGAAATGTAATGTCCTTTACTTAATTTTATGAGACCATCCATTCGCAATATTATATTTGTTCATGTAAGTCTTATGATTGCTAAAAATATTGTTTTCATTCGGTAGACAGATGAGTGAAGCTCGATCTTCAGCGGGATGTTGGACTAACACAACACCCCGTCTGTAATTCCCGAAGGGTGAAGCTGAGGTGCCTAATAGTACAACCACATTACGCCAGTTATGTTTAAGTCCCTTGAAATAGGAGCTGTGCCTATTGTCATCAACCGGGCACAAATTCAAACTTCGTAGCAGCTACTGAAAATTTCCTGATGGAAAATTAATAACACTTTGCCCGACTCGGAAATCTAACCCAGGACATCATGCTCGCTTCCGACCACTGAACCAATAATACGGTCTACGCGATTTGCGGTATCAATCCTTAAACATCTTGCAGAGCTATCGCTAAAAAAATTTAAACTATCTATATTAACAGGACTTCTCATAATTCAGGCATATCTTTTAAACAAACTTTTTCTTTGTGTGTAGCATACGATTTACATTCAAATTGCTTAAAAATGATAGCTCTTTACAAATGAAGGATGTAACCTAACATATAGACCACCGTGAACGAAAATAAGTGTCACGTATTCTTCACATCATCAACCTATCCCATTACAGAGTTTTTTTAACTGTGGCACCCTTGGAAAACTAAAAGTTTTGGAGATACGTTACCGCTGCTACATGCCGGCAGCAGTCAGATGAGGTTTTTTAGTATTATTATACCTAAAAGTAAAGTTGATATTTTCTTTTCAAATGGCTCTGCCTTAGATGAATAGTATGCGTAGGTTTCGGCTTCGCCCTGTCTTTTTATACACCGTAATTTTGAATAAACTGCTACCCATGCAAAGCGGGGAGTGGAGTGCTAGTAAGTTATAACAGAATAACTGTCCCAAAGGTAAGTACAAATAATGGACACCCTATTAGAAAGAGATGACATCCACTCTCGAAGTTCTCTCACTCGGAACGGTTTGCGTTGCACGTCATCATTCCAGTTAGTATATAAGTTCCTTGGCGGAGAGTTGCTGCGAGCACTGCCTACTTGCGCATTCTCTTAAAGTGACCCTGATTATGCTTTTGTTTACACTCCCACATACACTAAAATCCATCACCGACATTGTGAACAGCTCAATTGTCTCAGCAACTTTCCTTGACATCTGGAAAATTGCTATCGTTAGGCCATTGCCTAAAAAAACAAATCCAACCGACTTAAAACTTCAAGGCCCATTAGTATTCGGCCTTGCCTTTCTAAAATTGCTGAAAAGGCGGTATGTCAGCAGGTGTGAAAGTATCTAGAAGATAAACACATTCTGCCTGAGCTGCAGTCAGGCTTTCGCAAACAGCGTGGTACTTCTACGGCTCTTTTGGACGTGACAGATAACATTCTGTCAGCACAGGATAAGGGCCTATGCACACTTCTTGTCTTATTTGATTTTTCGCGAGCCTTCGACTGCATTAATAATTATATTTGTTACTATCAAAGCTTAACTACTATGGATTTGACGATATACTAGTTCCAAAGCTATTTTACCAACCGTCGGCAGCTTGTGGAAACACGACTGAGCAATGGCTCAGCTCTTGTTTCCTGACTCACTTCTGTTTACAGGGGAGTCCCGCAAGGCACAATACTGGGCCCCATAATATTTATTTTGTATTGCGCGGATATCATAAGTTCCCTGAAGACATGTAGGTACCATATTTATGCTGATGACTTACAAGTCTATATCTCCTTTAAGCCAAGTGACTATGACATCGCAATAAAGGATCTTAACGATGATCTTGACAGAATAGCATGTTGGACCGAAAATAACGGTTTTGGGGTAGTTCTTCAAAAAGTATTCTTCGCGTAACTTTCATGGCAAATTTTTTTTTTGAGTAATCCTTTAATAAATGGACACATATTAAGACGCTGTAAAAATAATTAGTACATTTTTTTATTATACGTAAATCGGTGCATAAACTACAGAGATTTCTATTTTGACATTTCGGTGCCCACGAAAGTTACGAAAGACGCCGCCAAAGAGGGATACAATTGGCAAAACAGCCCAGTTTAGGGTGGGGTAAACTTTTAAGTTAGCTACGAGAAAAGGTACAAACAGAAATACATTCTACGAGTCGTTACAAGAAAAAAATTGAAACACATACCATGTATATACATATTTATACAACTACATAACACCTTTCTTTTTAGCTTCGCGACAATCGAGTAAATGCATTTGTGGCTGACAAAAGTTCTATAGTTATTATTTCATGGAGATATATAACTGTTGTGTTACGTTAGCTGATTTTCGTGGACAAATAACCACGAAAGTTGTGTCACGAAAGTTACGAAAATTTCACATTTTTGAGAATTACTATTAAATGTATAGGTAAATTAACGAACAAATTACTTGGGAATAATCTCAAAGATCTATCTTATTCCTTAATTTAAAGTGATTTGAAAAATTATAAACATTATCCTTCAAAATATCCGCATGAAAGTTTCTTGACCAAGGCTACTTGAAAATATTCAAAGAATAACTTGCCTCGTATTTTATTGTTTAGAAGCGACGAACGTAAGTGTCTCCCTCACTGATGCCGAGATACTACAGAGCGCCCTTGCAGCTAAAAAATCTAGCGACAAGTTGGCGCTCTTAGAAGATAGGTGCAGTTTTGTTGCGCGCTCGCGAAACTAGCAAAATCGTGTGACAGAGACATAATGCCTATTAATTATTGTAACTTAAGAGATAAAATTAATGTTGTTTGGTAATTATGATGCAGAGTTAAACACAATTAATTTGATGTATTACATTATATGCTTATGAATTGAATACAAAAGTTATCAAAGTTTGCCGTGAGCGCGAACAGAGTGTGACGCGCGAAGAACACCGATTTTGCTCCCGTTTTCGACATAAGATATTTTTTTATAAACATTACAAATAATTTTAGATGTTTAATGTTGAAATTATACACATATATTTAAATGAAGAGTAATCTGTAATCGTTCCTAAGACTGAATGTTTAATAGATTACGAATAAAGACCGTGTGACCGCGTTTTGAGGGATCTCGAAGAACTACCCTTTAGACCTTAACCCCACTAAAACCAAATACATGCTGTTTAGAACCAAGAACCAAATCAGCGTAATGCCGGCATCACTCAACGTTACCCTGCTGGGTGAGTCGGTCAGTCGAGTCAGTGAGGCACGTAATCTAGGCCTGAACATGGACGTTGGGTTGAGATAAGAAGCGCACGTGGCAGAGTCGGTGCGCACTTGTTTCTACCGGCTCAAGGTCCTTTATAAAATAAGGCCTTATCTATCAGAGGAGCTGTGTCTCCAGCTGGTTGAGTCACTCGTGCTGTCCAACCTAAACCACGCAGATACAGTTATTGGCCCTCGGATGATGGCAAGAACTGAGCGACTGATCCAGAGGGTGTGCCTGCGGTCGATTCTGCTTCTCAATCACACCAAGAAGTCACGTAACGCCATTCTTAAATAAGCATTCTATCCTCAAGATGAAGTCGTGGCGTAAGTTGCACTTGGCATGCATATTTTTTTGAGTTATAAAGTACAGGCAGCCGACCTACCTGTACAATAAACTGAGCTGGATCGCTAGCAGAAGAGAATGCGCAAGTAGGCAGTGCTCGCAGCAACAGTCCACTCAATCGTTCAAGACAGCTGCTTTCAGGGGAAGTTTTAGATACGCTGCATCCAAATGCTGGAACAATATTCCCCCGCCGATTGGGAATCTTAAATGGTTTGGTACCTTCAGAGTTCGACTGCGGCAGTTTCTTATCTAACCGCAGATAAAACTGGGTATGACTGGTTCGAACACCTCCGTTATACACCGTGACTTTTTAGTCGTCGTACAAAGGTGGTCCACTCCATGTGCCCGACATAAAATAGTTCTAGGCGCGATTTTTTATTTTATCTACCGTAATAGGTACAAAGAAAAATAATATGAAACATCCTGGTAATGATGTTTACGTGTCAAAAGGGAGAATATACCTACCCATGGCTCGAGTCCTGTAATTCATCGCTGACAATAGGGTGTTTTAACTCCGTCATGCGTCATAATATTGAATAATATTTTTATTTTTAAAGTATTCAAATCTCATAAATACCTATTTTTTTACGAATGCTTAGTAGTCATTTGATAGGTACATGAAGTGAGTTGCCGTTGTAAGACGACTAAAAAGTCACGGTGTATTCACTGACTGTTGTATTCTTCCCGAGTCTACCTGTCTATTAATAGCGTAACTCGGGGTCACAAACTGAACTGTATTAGTATTATAAGATTATTCATTTATACACTATACATATAACCTAATAATTGCTCAAGTATTTAAAACACCCATCAATGAACAAGAACGTTTCTAATACAGTAAACTAAACTTGCTGTAAAATACTTAATTCAAGATGAGGGTTTACTTACATAATTTCATTCCGCGCATGAATAACACCTTGTCACAACAGCAATTTATCTCGTCTGCTCGACGTCCGTATGTCACTTCAGGGATCCAGCAGAATATCAGCGTCAGGTGCATGCCTGACACATGCTGAGCTGGACTCCCATTTGGTGCAACCTTGAGACGCACACCGCACCTTGTATACTCGTTATTTGATTTGAAGTATGTAAGAAAAACAACGTAAATATGTTTTTCTTTTTGTATATTGGCACCTTGTTTTTATATAGTTTGTGCTTCTGTGTGTTGTGCTATGTCTTTTGTGTGCACTAAATAAATGAAATCATAAATCATCATAAATCATATTTATTTCTGTAAATTGGTTTTACAAAACACTTTTACGTGTGTAACTAGATGGGGCCGGTGTTTCGTACCTGACTACTCTGAGAAGAAACATCGGAAACAAACTCAGAGGTCACTGTCTCTTTTAAAGTGCAGTCATGTGATGATTTATCTATCTATCTAATTAATGGTTTATTGAAAAGTCTAGGAACTAAAAGAACACTTTAACCAGACCAGTTAGCTTTACTTAAGGCTTTTTTATTCAGACATAGATCTTTCTTAATCGACTTAAGGAGGCAAGAGGAATGAAGGCTCCTAGAGCGAACGAAGCGAGCTCGGAAACTTCAACACTACCTTGCACAGGTTAGACCTGGTTCGACCCTTGATGCAGGAGCTACTTGGTCGACTTAAAGACAACGCCAAGATTGAAGAGGATGTAGGCTGCTAGAGCGAGCGGAGCGAGCTCGAAAATTTTTTGACAACATGCCTTAGACAGGTTAGTTTCGACTTTCGACCTATCGGAGTTTCTAGGGCGACTTATAATAGACAATATTAAGATTCAAGAGAAAGTAGGCTGGAAGAGCGAGCAAAGCGAGCTCAAAATTTTTCACATCTTGTCTTGTATGAATAGTTACACGGGTTAGGCGTTAGATGGCGCGAACAGAATGCAGAAACAGCAGCAGGCGACGTGCGGTGTCGTCACGCGGCGGTGCTGGCATCGGTGGACGTTTGCTGTACCAACTTCAGTACACGCCTTAGTACTTGCCACAAGACACTGCCGTGTTTAGATATGGAAACAATCGTTAATCTTGAAGATACTGATCAGGATAATCGGACAAACTTATTAAATTATTGTATTGTCATCGGTTCTTGATAAGTGTGCGAAGTTTCAATTTGAAATGGGTGAAAATCACGTTCAAAGAGTCCGTTACATAGATACGTAGATATAAACCAAGCTAATAAAAACTGGTATATATTGTACCGTATTTTATTTTTCTTTCCGGACAACCCTAGAAGTAGGTCAAGCGGCGTAGTTACAGTCACGAGCACCAATATGTATACACTTTCCTATTTCGCGAGAAACAGAGACAGTCTACGCGTCTATGGCCAGTGATTACATACGGGACCGAAACGTGGTCGCTCACAATAGGCCTCATCAGAAGGCTTAAAGTTACCCAAAGGGCAAAGGAGACGAGCCTCCTAGCCGGATTGCCGCCATGGGATCTGGAGGCGATAGTCGTCGCGCGCCTGCATAAATGGCACGCGGAGGCACTACGTCGGGGTGAAACTCCGCTGCCGCGGCAAATCACCGCTCAGCGGACAGACCTCCGACGCGATCTCATGGCGACATGGAGACAGCGACTGTCGCAACCCAGTGCCGGGCACGCCACAATAGTGGCGATAAGTCCCCTCTTTGAGGAGTGGCTAGAGAGGCGCCACGGCGCCCTCACCTTCCGCCTGACGTAGGTCCTCACCGGACACGGTTGTTTCGGGAGGTTCCTACACCGAATCGGGCGGGAGGAAACGGCCGGGTGTTATCATTGTGAGGATCGTCCGGGGGACACGATGGCGCACACCGTGGAGGTCTGCCCCGCTTGGGCGGAGCTCTGCCATGTCCTCGTAGCGGTGATCGGCGGCGGCGACCTCTGGCGCCCGGCCCTGGTTCAGGCCATGGTCTGGAGCGAGAGGGAATGGGAAGCCGTCACCTCCTTCTGCGAAGCAGTCATGCTAGCGAAGGAGGTGGCGAGACGTGAGAGGGAGAGAAAGAAGGCGACTCTTGAGGGAGGCCTATGTCCAGCAGTGGACGTCTTTCGATTGAAATGATGATGAATGAGGAATGTGTGGTCGACAATTATAAATTAATCATGTACTTCAAAATATCGCAATGAATTTAAAAATGTTATATGTTAATTTCCTTCAATTAGTTTTTCAATTTCATGGTTGAAGTTGTAATTTGTCGAATTAAAAGACTATTATTCCGGCCTGCCTTTTGCCAATTTAATAAATTAAACACATAAGTACCTAGGAGGAGCTCGTGGCTAAATAATAACAGCCGCTCGGGTCTATCTTTAGGTTAAGCCGTGCTTGCCTAGGTTGGTCTGTGGATGGATGACCACCCATTACGTACCGAGTTTCGTCCGTGCCTTGGAAAGCATGTTAAGCCGTTGGTCCCGGCTGTCATTTGTAGATCTTTGTCAGTCGTTAGGTAGTCAATGGCCCAAAAAGTCTGACAACCAGACTTACCAAGGGGTATCGTATTACCCAGTACTAAATGGGTTGTGGAGGTCAGATAGGCAGTCGCTCCATGTAAAATACTGGTATTCAGCTGCATCCGGTTAGGCTGGAAGCCGACCCCAATATAGTTGGGAAAAGGCTAGGCAGATGATGAATCCCGGAAGAGTTGTGTACCATATATTAGGTACTCTCATTTCGCCAGTTATCTTTAAGTCCCATGTAATTAGGGGCAATCCTATTGCCGTCAACCGGGCTCCCACGGCCATTACCACAGGACCACCGCTACGCACATTCCCCTCCAATGCAAAAAAAAACAAACGAACATAAATCTGATTTACTCAAATAGGTTTTAATACAATCTATAGGTATTATTCATGTCGAGTATATTGCTTGAGAACATGACCAATTAGTACGTGAAAATATTAATGTTTTAATTACATATTATCTTATATAAAGTACTCCCAACCGACGTGACCAGATGTATAAACGTGGCCGAGGCTAAAGGAGTAAGTAACGATCGTAGCTGGTGGTGTTCTGTACCCCCAAGGCAAAAAGGCGTGAGTTTATTTATTTATTTAACAATTTATGTACACACTAAATACAGAAAAGGAGAAAGGAACAGAAAATAGTACAAAGGTGATGCTTATTTCGCGCCCAGCCCTGGTTCAGGCCATGGTCCGGAGCGAGAGGGAATGGGAAGCCGTCACCTCCTTCTGCGAAGCAGTCATGCTAGCGAAGGAGGAGGTGGGACGTGAGAGGGAGAGAATCTCACGTCCCAGCCGCCGCTGGGGACGCCTCGGGCGTCGGGGGCCATTCGGGGGAGGTGGTTCTGCGAAGCAGTCATGCTAGCGATCCTTCGCTACTACATCTACCTCCACCTCCTGGTGGCGGGACGTGAGAGGGAGAGAATCTCACGTCCAAGCCGCCGCTGGGGACGCCTCGGGCGTCGGGGGCCATTCGGGGGAGGTAGTTCTGCGAAGCAGTCATGCTAGCGATCCTTCGCTACTACATCTACCTCCACCTCCTGGTGGCAGCACGTGAGAGGGAGAGAATCTCACGTCCCAGCCGCCGCGGGAGACGCACCGGGCGTCGGGGGCCACATGGCGGCTCCCGGCCACCGTAGGCGCGGGCCTGTGGACGGTCAGTAATGGGTTAGCTCACCGTCCGTCCGTCTTATGACGACAGGCCGTGTCGACGGCGCGTTCGTGTTCCACGCGCGCCTCAAAGAGATGTCAGCAACCAGGAAGGGGCCCGCAAGGGCCGATGCCTGCCGGGGCTGCGGGACTGTTCGAAAGAGATACCGTGGCCCTGGAACACAAAGGGCAATGAAGGAACATGGATGGGTTTTAGTCAGTAAGAGTCTGACACTCCCTCCCACTCCACCCAGAGCGGGAGAAGTCATTTGATGATTTCCCATCCGTAAAAAAAAAAGGTGATGCTTACTTCCAAAGAAATCTCTTCCAGCATACCTGCGAAAAGAGATAATAAAAAAAGAGATGTAGACATAGTGTGTAAAAGAAGAAAAGAAAATTGAATACATAAAACAGAACTATTTAAAAACAATATACCATATGGTATTCTTAAAACAAGATAAAAACAAACTTTTAAATACAAAGACAAAACATATAACAATGCTATTAATACAATAAAATAAATAATGAGAAATATTTATGCAACTATGACGAAATGGAAAGATAATGTTCTTTCACTCTTCTTTTGAAAACTGCTACAGTTTGGCAGTCCCTAATGTCAGGCGGAAGTGAATTCCACAGCCGCACGGCGTGAACAGTGAAGGAATAAGAGTAGAAGTCGGTAGAGTGTGGAGGGGATTTAAGGAGGTTCCTAAGATGCGACCTGCAAGGTGCATCGGAGGGACGGGAGTAGGAAGAGCGTTCCCGCAGATAGGATGGAGTTTAAGGGTTGTGGAGGATGTTAAACAGCAAACACAATATCCGAGAGTTCCTGCGAAGTCGAATTGGGAGCCACTTGAGTATTTTGCGAAAGTTAGAGACATGATCATACTTTTTAAGGTTAAAAACAAAACGAATGCAGATGTTTTGCAAGCGCTCAAGTTTATTGAAAAGCTCCTCGGTGGCATCCAAACAACAGGCATCGGCGTAGTCTATGATGGGTTGTATGAGAGTTTGCGCAAGGGAGATTTTGGTGTTCAAAGGCAGGAAGCTCTGGAGGCATTTCAATGAATGTTTATGTATGTATTAGAAATATTTAAAAAACAAAATCAGGTTTTTTCCAAATCAAATCAAGAAGTCATTTATTCAATTTAAGCGGCGTATCAGTACTTTTAGAACATCAAAAATGACACACCGTTTGAAGTTCCACGTATTAGGTAAATTTTTGGCGGTTTCGATATTTTGATGCCGTTTGCTAGAGAATCGGAAAACAAGTTGTTTCAGCCAATCAGAAACAAGCAACGTCTCTAATTTGAAGTGAACACAAATTAAAAAATGATTTTGTACTGTTATCTAGGTAAAATTATGCCATTTTTTCTCTCTCCTGTAAAATTGCTATTTTTGACTTACGTGGTTAGGACTTGAGCGAGGATAATATGAGAGTTTTACCAAAAGTTGGAGTTGAAGCAAGTTATTAAAACAGACAAGGAAAGGAACAGGACCAAAAACACTCCCTTGTGGAACGCTATAGTGCACAGAGAGTTTATCGATGCGGCTCGACGTCCACACCTCCTTAAACGCCTCACGTAATTAATGGACACCCCTTTACACTAGTTATCGCACTGGTAGTTTGAATAAAGTCGAGAAAAACTGGCGTTGGGTAACCGACACGATGAGGATGGAGTAGATTGTCGCACTCGACCTCTTTCATGGTCGTTTTCCCGGATTCCATAGGCAATCGAACTCGGGAGAATGACCAATTTTAATTGCGCCGTAAGTCTTGTTGGCCTAGTGGTCGCAAATGCAACTACTGAGCTTCGAGATAAAGCAGTAGACTGCCTCGGAAACCATGGCCTTTCCTGCAGCAAGTATGCAGGTTGCATAGCATTAATGACGTCATCCGTCGTGCTCTTGCCAGCCATTTTAGACCATGAAAGTTGGGTAGACCTTTGGTGTGGGATGTAAAAAGTGTCAAAACCCCTGCGCTTCCTATCTTCCTAGCACAGCGGGCTGTATTGGTGCGGCTCCTGCAGGTGCTGAAAACCTCAAACGGCGCTAATACAATAGCCTAATTAATAGGTATGGTGGTATGCGTTTGAGCCGTTTGGGGTTGAAGCATTAAGGCCAAGGGGTCCGAGTGTCCTCCTAGTCTTTCGAGACATCACCAAGCGGTAGGTTGACTCTTCATGTGGCCAGACGGCTGGCCTATTGCTGGGCCAAAGAATTAGCATTGCCATCCAAAGTGGAATCCCGCCAGCGTTAATGCTCAAACTACTTTTGCTGTCACAGATATTGCGGCCTACCACATGACAAGCCAGATGCTTACCTATTTAACTGTAGATTTCTCGCTGCAGGTCTGCAAGTTCGTTTCTGGAACCCTTCAAGATATATTCTTTACAGAAAATCTTATCTTCACAGAAAATCAAGTAAAAATGTGGAAAACAACCGTCATAATATTTTTTCTGGTATCCATCGCAGGTAATATGATTTTTCATTCAATTGAAGTTTTGACTTAATATGAAGAGATGGCAATATGAGTAGCGGAAGACGGGAAGACCAAAGAAATGATGGATGGACTGGTGAAAGATGCTATCGATATAAAGGGTGTGACTCATGAGATGTCGGCTAATAGAGAAGTATGTAAGAAGAAAATATGCTGCACCGATATTATTTATACAATGTGACAGTCAAGATCAACGGCGATCACGGTCACTGTCACGATACTGAGCTTCCAGCGGGCCACCAACTGCCAGGACCCACCTGTAAATCTCTAAGCCGATTACAAAGCCGTAGGTTCACATAAATCCACTTCGACGGAAGGTACAGCTAGCGACGTTTTAAGGGTGTAAAAAGACCCTTAACGAAGTCGAAAGGTTCTCCCCGTCATTGCGATCATTTTCTTGTTCTGGACCATACCTGGGAAACTTCTAGTTACAGAGATATTGGAGGTCAAAGTTCCAATTTTTTCCAAGTTTTTTTTTAAGGTTTTTACTTTACTTAAATTACATCCATGACCCATTCACTATTCAAAGCATCCATCAGCACCAAGTTTTGAGGGCGTTACATTGAGTTTTACCGTAAAACGTGATTTTTCACCCTAAAAAAACGTTTCCCGGCAATAATTTTTGCGTAAAGTTACTTAGTTTGATGTACATAATGCTTGGTTGACGGCTTCGTGAAGGGTCCGTTTACACCCGGTATATTGCAGAGGTCAAACCTTGTCTGTCATAAAATTTGGGCCCCAGCAAGCGTAGCTGATCCTTAGCTTGACCTGTGCAGCTGCTGATAGTTACCAGGAGATCCTCAATGTATCTAGTATGGCGGTTGGCGCAGTGGCTGAGCGATTGACTGCTGCGTTGTGTGTCGCGGGTTCGATTCCCGCACGTCACAAATATTTGTATGGCCTACAGGTAGTTGTTCCGGGTCTGGCTGTTTGTGTATGTGAGTTTGAATGTTTGTAAAGCGCACCCACGATACAGGAGAAAATCCTAGTGTGGGGCAATGTTTAACAAAAAATCTAGCTCAACTTATCAGATTTTTTTCAGCTTCCCAGGAGGAGCGAGACAACCCGACCCGGCGATGTGTTACTCGTCCGAAATCGTATACTGATTTCATTAATTCCAACAAAGATAAACTTGCTGCTTCTCTATCTTTTGATGATGCCGTGAAAAAATACATGAAAAATTTCGGTACTTGGTTTAACTTCTTCGACAACTTTGGTTCTTCTATATCTGAGGAGGGCTCCACCGAGGTAACGACCGCCCGCTCCACCAGTACACAGCAACCAACTACTACTAAAAAACCAAGTTCATCTACAGGTCGAAGATACAAGTGTGTAAATCTTAAAAACGGAGGACTAAGATGTTCTATGATATCTTCCAATTTCGTAGTCGTAAACCACTAAACTGACTTAGTTTTGTTTTAAACTAAAACCTGTTAGTACGTCTTTGTTTTAAGTACTTATTAAAGGAACTCGTAGTCAATTTCTAAAAAAAGAAATAGACAACATTAAAGATTCTTGACCCTCAAGCTTTGTAGTTTAATTCAATTTTGATTTCATTTGATTTGGAAAACATATTATTTCCATTATTTTTAAGAAAAGGTAGCCTTTACTCAAAGAGATTTAAACACATATAGACAGGACATTGGGAATATTGTCATACAATAATTTTCATCCTGAATATTTTCGATTTTGACATACGAATGCTACCTGACAAGCGGGCGTATGACACAGATGACACTAGACAGAACGAATTGTTACTAAGTAGTAATAAGTTTTGCTGCTACATGCCGGCAGCAGTCAGATGAGGTTTTTTAGTATTATTATACCTAAAAGTGAAGTTGATATTTTCTTTTCAAATGGCTCTGCCTTAGATGAATAGTATGCGTAGGTTTCGGCTTCGCCTTCTTTTTATACACCGTAATTTTGAATAATCTGCTACCCATGCAAAGCGGGGAGTGGAGTGCTAGTAAGTTATAACAGAATAACTGTCCCAAAGGTAAGTACAAATAATGGACACCCTATTACAAAGAGATGACATCCACTCTCGAAGTTCTCTCACTCGGAACGGCTTTGCGTTGCACGTCATCATTCCAGTTAGTATATAAGTTCCTTGGTGGAGAGTTGCTGCGAGCACTGCCTACTTGCGCATTCTCTTAAGGTGACCCTGATTATGCTTTTGCTTACACTCCCACATACACTAAAATCCATCACCGACATTGTGAACAGCTCAATTGTCTCAGCAACTTTCTTTGACATCTGGAAAATTGCTATCGTTAGGCCATTGCCTAAAACAAAGACATTCAAATATAACTAGCTATAGACGGGACAAGACCAAGAAACTGATAATTCCAAAACCTGTTACAAATTAGTAACAAGTCGATCAGTCCAGTGCGATACGTCGCCTTGTCAGGTCGTATTCATATGACACAAAGACACTCAAATATTTCCGAGCTATAGGCGGGCCATGACGAAGAAAATCGTAATCCAAAACTTGTTACTACTTAGTAACAATTCATTCTATCTAGTGTCATCTGTGTCAAACGCCTGCTTGTCAGGTAGCATTCGTGTGTCAAAATCGAAAATATTCAGGATGAAAATTATTATATGACAATATTCCCAATGTCCTCTCTATATGTTTTAAATCTCTTTGGCCTAAAAAAACAAATCCAACCGACTTAAAACTTCTAGGCCCATTAGTATTCTGCCTTGCCTTTCTAAAATTGCTGAAAAGGCGGTATGTCAGCAGGTGTGAAAGTATCTAGAAGATAAACACATTCTGCCTGAGCTGCAGTCAGGCTTTCGCAAACAGCGTGGTACTTCTACGGCTCTTTTGGACGTGACAGATAACATTCTGTCAGCACAGGATAAGGGCCTATGCACACTTCTTGTCCTACTTGATTTTTCGCGAGCCTTTGACTGCATTAATATATATTTGTTACTATCAAACTCAAACTCAAAGCATTTATTTCAATTAGACCATTGCAGGCACTTTTGAATGTCAGAAAAACACAGAAGGCGAAGCTACAGTCCCAGACATAAGACATAATAACTTATGAAAGTACTGTAGTTGCCCATTCCAAGGCGTAGATCTCTATGGAGAAGAATGGGCAAGAAACTCCATGGACACTCTTTTCAATCAAACGTTTTTACAAGATCTTGGTTACATCATTCATGTTGAGATAATACATATAATATGTGAGAACGATGTAGACAGACGTGCACATTAAGAGCGTCCAGAGTAAAAGATTAGATCAACAATTTAAAAACAAAGTAGTTAAAATAAACCGTGGCAGCTAAGAGACGACCAGTCCCAACTGACAGCGCCCGTTCACGAACATGACGCATGTATCAGCACCATTCAACTCAACCATTTTGAAGGGAACTAAATGATCCGACACACCCGCCACCATCAGCGAGACATTTGAGTGAGCATGACATTCATCAAATGTAAATGGTAGCTTTACAGTACATAGTACTCACACATGCGCTATGCAATTATATAAAACTAAGTGATTGAATCTATACAATGCAAGGATATTTTTACAATCTTCTGCAGCTTCCACAATAACTTCACATGGTAATCAATTAGTTTGCCCCCTGTGGTTGTGGAGCAGGACCAGCATTGAGCCAAGCATTTCTATCATCAATGTAATCCCCCAACTTATAGTATGTGTAGTGTATCTATTTAATAGATATGGAAACACTATCTCACAGCCACAAGTAGTCAGTCAGGTAGCTGTCACTAATGACAACTGTTAGTCACACGAATGGCGGGAAGTTGGAAGGTGAAGCGTACCCTGGACTGGGACTTGGTGGTGTTGGTGAGCCTGTGATACAGTTAGTAAATGTGTTATCAACCTATTAGCTCTGCTACAAGAGGATACTACAAGTGGCGACGAGGATAAAGGTCAGAAATTCAAATTATAATACTTAGTGGAAGTTTGCAAGGAGCAGTCGAAAAAAAAAAAGAAATACAAGCTTTAGGAAGTACTTACAGATACCGGACTACGCTTGATACAAAATTCATGTAAATTATTATATATGTACCTACTGGCATTTAGTATTTCAAGCTGAAGGAACAATTCTGTTATTGTTTTAACATGCAATGTACATAATTGTTGCATTGTAAATTATGGGTTGCATTAGAACTATTGGAAGAGATGGATCCCATGGATAAATTAAATAAATAAATGATAAATGGATAAATTAATGGATAAATTCTATGATGCATGGCGTTTAGATCATCTTAATAAAACTGACTAGATAGTCAATATAATGAAGAACCTACATCAATTTTATATGTCAACATGTTACATGAGTAAGTCCACATTCATAAGGTTTTATTGTAAGTACTTAATTAATTAGGCAAACTTACCTGCACATCAAACTAGAAATAGGTCCTTAGTTACTAGAATAAGGGCAAGTTGATGATTAATAATTTGTATTTATCCTATTTAATTATTGGATTCAGGATCTAAAATATTTCTATATTAAATGGTTTTGAGTTTCACTTCTCTGTAATAAGCAGATAGATGGCAACAGTATAGAACTATAATTGCTTGTGTTGAAATAACTAGTAAGAAATCATATAACGATCATCAAGTGCTTCGCTTTAACAAGACCAGTCCAAAAAGTCATATTTACTTTTAAAATATAATTCTAGTTCCTTAAATGACATGTAATAACGACTGTATGAATTCTTGGTAACCTACTTATTTTTTTTTTATTGGAATGATTATTATTTGACAATTCACCTCAAACAGTTGCTATCCAATTAAGAAATTACTGATATTTGCTGTAAAATAAGCTGAGGGATTTCATTGAATTTATTTTGTAGTCAATATGAGTAAGATTTAATTTTAATATGTAGATACGTGGCCATGGTTATTTGTTACCACACAAAGGTAAAAAAAAAAAAGGAGTATGAAGTAATAACTTCAAGTCCTACAACTTACCAACTAATCAAAGAAATAAGTAGGTAGCTAGTATGACCCAAGTGTCTAAGGAGATGACGAGTAATACAGAAGTATGGAAGAAAAACACATGCTGCAACCCCAAATAATTTGGGGTAAGAGTGGGTGTATGATGATACTATGACTCGTTGGTCATAAGCATGGCTGCTTGGTGTGGGGTCCTGGTTTCGATTCCCAGGTTGAGAAGAGCTTGATGGGTTTTACTCATCCGGAATTTCTCAGAAGCAACCAAGGAGACTAGATTTATGCATAGTTGATGGAAGTAGGTTTGCCCTATGTTGCATGGTATTTGGACATGGCTGGCTAGGTGTGGATGTGCTATTGTGTGCACCTCTGACTGGTACTTGGGGGAGTGCAGCCTTGATGTTGTGTTATGTGAAGTAAATACTGCGCAAGTATATTAGAATAGTGTGCCATAAATGTGTGCAATGTAAAGTGAACATTAAAATAATGATACCAGCCTATTACTGTTTAACTGATGGGCAAGAGTCTCTTCTCATACAGAGAAAAAAGAAGACAATAAGTACCTAAATAATAAGAAAGATACCTAACTACTGTTCGGTAAAATTTTAATTTTTAATGGGAAAAAGTTGGACTAAGTGAAGAGGCCTGTAAATTAACGAATAAATAAATATGGTTTTATATAGACAGTTCACTAAGTACAAGTAAGTACTATGTAATTTTAATGTGGAGCAAAGGTATATTATTATATTAATATTTCCTTTATTTATTCCTATACAAATACAATTACATTTTTAAATATTCCTTAGAAAAAACAATATAAAAAACATTTAAAAATATATGTAGCCCACCGGTATCGGGAACAGGGTCCAAGCTACCGGCGGTCAGGGCTCCAGAGAGAGGAACCTCCTAACAATACGAGCCGTGTCCAGAAGTACCGCTTTCTGAATCAAGCCCTTGATCCTAACGAGAGCCTCCTCAGATGTTGGTCGAAGCTCTTGGCAATTAAGCCATGGGCTGATACAACTATCGGCACAATGATCGCTGAGTCCACATCCCACAAGTCTAATAATAAGTATATTAATAATTATTATACAAATCAAAGGTAACCAAATATTGGTAAACTTAAATATTATATGTAGCAATATGACATATGTATGTATCTCATTAATATTAAATTTATTCAGAGTGGTGATGGCCTAGCCCGACTTAGGTCGTGGGTTCGAAACCAGGCAGGTATTTTGTGTTGACACTCATCACCAAAACGCTCTGAAAATGGTGAAGGAAAACATCTCGAGGAAACCGGCATGTCCTAGAACCAATACTTCGAAGACATGTGACATTTTTACCACGCACTGTATACGCGTGAAAATGCTCTGCAAATGGTGAAGGAAAACATCTCGAGGAAACCGGCATGTCCTAGAACCAATACTTCGAAGACATGTGACATTTACCACGCACTGTATACGCGTGGTAGGTTAAGGGCATCCATTAAATTGGAAGCATGGGCATCCATTAAATTGGAAGCATGGGCATCCATTAAATTGGAAGCAATGGGCATCCATTAAATTGGAAGCATGGGCATCCATTAAATTGGAAGCAATGGGCATCCATTAAATTGGAAGCATGGGCATCCATTAAATTGGAAGCATGGGCATCCATTAAATTGGAAGCAATGGGCATCCATTAAATTGGAAGCAATGGGCATCCATTAAATTGGAAGCATTGACATCCATTCAATTGGAAGTATTGGGCATCCATTCAATTGGAAGCATTGGGCATCCATTCAATTGGAATCATTGGGCATCCATTCAATTGGAAGCATTGACATCCATTCAATTGGAAGTATTGGGCATCCATTCAATTGGAAGCATTGGGCATCCATTCAATTGGAAGCATTGGTCATCCATTAAATTGGACGAAGCATTGACAACCATTAAATTGGACTTATTAGGCATCCATTAAATTTGACTTATTGGGCATCCATTAAATTGGACGCAATTGACATTCATTAAATGAGACAGCCATTAAATTTAATGTATCTTCCTTGCACGACAAGAATATAAACAAGGAGAAAAGGCAACACAAATGACATTAATGCAGTGCAAATAAAAAATACAAGATGGAATGCTATAATATGACTATATTATTGTAAAAATAAAACTAAATCATTTTAAAAGAGTAGCCGTGGAGTTTCTTGCCGGGTCTTCTCCATGGGAAGCGACCAGCCCGAACCGTACACCTTTTCTCGACGTCTTATAAGTGCCCCTGAAGGCCTGTGTGAAATAAAATATTAAGATTTTGAAGACTAGAGAAGAATCCAGATAGCGACAAACAATGAATCAAGTGGACTAGATGTGAGAGTCGTGCACACAAACTTCAAGATTTGTCCGGCTACAGGAAAAGTTTCACAACTGTTGTAAGATAGGGAAACCAATACCAAGGACATTGTAAATGAAAAGAAATTCAAAACTAACGGAAACTCGAACAAAACAAAAATTGTAGGAACTAAATATAGTAAACGACCACGTCAAGAAAACGCAGTTATAAGTACAATATATTTAAAAACTTAACGTTGATACGGAGGTAGAATGTGATGAAGAGGAGTGAAATTAAAGATCATAATTGATTGAGGTTGTAAATTAAATTAGATATCTGATGGAGTTTGGAACTATCTAAATTGTAACAAGGAAAGTCGTTGCAAAGAAGTTAAAGAACCGAATAAACCGTTTGAAGCCTATGGCAGTAAAACTCCTTTGTAGTCCTAGGAAGTTTTGAATTTTCTATAAAGATAAATGGTAAAAAAGAACCTAGTATTGTAGAATGTAAAAAATAAAATAAAATTAGTTTGAGAAACTTATTGGGTAAGAATAAAAACACAGTGTTACAATTAGGCGTGCTAAAATTGGGCACCAGTGTCAGCCTTATGTAGAAACCTAAAAGATGATTAAGATAGAAACTCTGGGATCTTACGGACAGTATGCAAGTCATCGCTGATGCCAACCCAGTTGGGGTTGAAGCAGTACTAGTACAAACTGAGAACAATGGTTCCAGGATTCGAGCAAAGTAGCTGTACCCGCGGTTTCACCCGCCATTTCGCTTTCGGCTCTCTGGGGTCGTGGCGTGACGTTAAATGGCCTACGGCCGCCTTCAAGAATTGGGCTATCAAATTTTTAATTCAAATATTTTATTGTAGTTGTAGAACATAGACAGGTGCCTAAACAAAAAGTGCAGATGTCAAAAATAATTCAAATGAATGCTATGTCTTGCCGTCAACGGCGGCGTACAGAATATAATAATTTAATAAAATATAAAAAAAATAAAAAATAAAGGAAAGTAATATGGAAATAGGAAGACGAGATCATACAGACCCAAAGGTTAGAGTAGACGATCAAGTTTATAGAAAAGATATGAAAAGGTCTAATAAACTATTAAGCAACTTCAATCCTACTTCACAGTTAGTGGAGGCTATCGGAGGAGATGTTCAAATGGGGTAACTGAGTAAACTCTGAGAAGGTAAAGCATTTTCATTAAAACAAATATAATAAGGAAGGGATGTAGTGTATCTATTTAATAGATATGGAAACACTATCTCACAGCCACAAGTAGTCAGGTAGCTGTCACTAATGACAACTGTTAGTCACACGAATGGCGGGAAGTTGGAAGGTGAAGCGTACCCTGGACTGGGACTTGGTGGTGTTGGTGAGCCTGTGATACAGTTAGTAAATGTGTTATCAACCTATTAGCTCTGCTACAAGAGGATACTACAGTATGCTTACCTACATAGTGTGCGTTTAATACAAGATTTAAATTTCGTCTCATTCAGTTGTAAAGTGTGGGGAGGTATTTTCTTGTAACATTTTAAACAGTACCCCATGAAAGATGAGTCTACTTTAGCTAGCCTGAAACCTGGCTGTACAAGTTGGTCCCTGTTTCTAGTACTATAGTGGTGTCTGTCACCTCTTTTACTAAATAAATGCAGATTTTTTCTAACGTTCCTGATGTTTTCATATATTTATTAAGGCAAGGTACAATCATGATGTTAATTTCCTTAAAAAGTTCCCTAAGTGCCCATTTACGGACACGCGGCGCGTCGGGCGGCGCGTTGCGCGGGGCGTCGCGCGGCGCGGTGCGCGTTTTTTCCGTTTACGGAGAGGCGGCGCGTGCAGCGGCCCGCGTTATCACACGCCCAAACACAAACATATGGCAATGTCCGATGTTGTTTACGGAGACGCGGGGCGTGCGCCGCCGAGGCGAACGCCGCGGGCGACGCAGCGGGCGACGCGGCGGGCGATGCGGCGGTATCATCTGCCATATGTTGTATTTGCGCGTTTGCGCGTGCAACGCCGCGGGCGACGCGGCGGGCGACGCGGCGGGCGATGCGGCGGTGTCATCTGCCATATGTTCGTATTTGAGCGTTTGCGCGTTCGCCGCCGCGTCCGCCGCCGCGTTCGCCGCCGCGTTCACCGCCGCGTCCGCCGCCGCGTTCGCCGCGGCGGGCAACGCTGCACTTCAAGCAAACGCGCGTAAAAACGCTTCTCCGTAAACGCTCTCATACATCGCCATATGTTTGAATTGAAAGCGGGCCGCGCCGCACAACGCGCCGCCCGACGCGCCGCGTCTCCGTAAATGACCACTAAGAGAATCGCGCCCACGAAGATCATAAAGGGTGTAAAAAGACCCTTAACGAAGCCGAAAGGTACTTGTTCTCCCCGTCATTGCGATCATTTTTTTGTTCTAGACCATACCTGGGAACCTTCTAGTTACGGAGATATTGGGGGTCAAAGTTCCAACTTTTTCACAAGTTTTTTTTTAAATACATGTTTCTAATGTAAGATTTTTACTTTAAACAGCTTCACGACCCCCGTACTATTCAATCCATCCACCAGCACAACGTTTTGAGTGCGTTACATTGAGTTTTACCGTAAAATGTGATTTTTCACCCCAAAAAAAAAAGTCGTTTCCCAGCAATATTTTTTGCGTAAAGTTACTTAGTTTGATGTACAGAATGCTTGGTTGACGGCTTCGTGAAGGGTCTGTTTACACCCTGTATATGGCTCTGATGGCTCTTTTCTGCAGAATAAATATAGACTCGATGTCTGCACCCCGTCCCCATAGTAAAATACCATAATATGTCATAATACTATGAAAATAACTAAAATAGACTAGCCTCGCGGTATCTACATCAGTAAATTGACGGATTTTTCTAACAGAATATGCTGCTGAACTCAGCCGTCCTGCAAGAGATGTTATATGTGGACCCCATTGTAGCCTTGAGTCGAGCATGATCCCCAGGAAATCAGTATTTTCGACGAATTCTAATTTCTCTTGGTTCAATACTATGTCACTATCACTACTTTTGACATTCGGTAGAGCAAATCTTATGCACTTTGTTTTTTTCCCATTTAATACTAAATTATTAGCGGTGAACCAATTATGAACCTGAAATAGGGCGTTTTGATTTGTGGCACGTCTGTTTACCTTAAATATTAAAGAAGTATCGTCAGCAAACAACACCATTTGTGGTTGGTTTTTAAATAAATGGGGTAGATCATTAATATAGACCAAAAAGAGGAAAGGACCTAATATCGACCCTTGTGGCACACCCATACTTACTTTTTGACCCATTGAATTGACACTATTTATTTGTACTTGCTGATGTCTATCGTTTAAATACGATTTCACTAAACTGAGCGCAAGTTTCCCTAAACCGTAATGTTCAAGTTTTAAGAGTAGGGTTTCGTGGTTAACGCAATCAAATGCTTTCGAGAGGTCACAGAAGATTCCTATGGCATCTTGTGCCTCTTCCCACGCAGTAAATGTGTGTTTTAATAAGGTGACACCGGCGTCAGTCGTACAACGTCCTTTGGTGAAACCATAATGTTTCTCATGTAAGATTTTATTGGTGTTAAAGTGGATGAGCATTTGATTAAGCATTACCTTATCAAACACCTTGCTGAAAACCGGCAACACGGATACGGGTCTATAGTTATTGGTGTCTTTACTGTCCCCGGATTTGAAAAGTGGTATTACCTTGCTGTATTTCATAAGGTTCGGGAAGACTCCTTGGTCCACACACAAATTAAATATTAAGGCTAAGTATGGTGCTATTGTCTCAATAATAGCTTGACAAACTTCAATCGACATTTCCCATAGATCTTCGGTTAATTTGATTTTGATTTCCTTAAAAGCTTTAAAGACTGCTATGGGGTTTATAAAGGGTGTAAAAAGACCCTTAACGAAAACGAAAACCACATATTCTACCCATCATTGGGATCATTTTTTTCTTCTAGACACTACCTGGGAAACCACAGGTTCTGGAGATATTGAAGGTCAAAGTTCCAATTTTTTCACAAGTTTTTTTTTAAAAACCACTTTTTATGGTTTTAACTTTACTTAAATTAACTCCATGACCCGTTTACTTTTCAAAGCATCCATCAGCACTAAGTTTTCAGTGCGTAACATTGAGTTTTAACGTAAAAGGTGATTTTTCACCCCAAAAAAAAAGTCGTTTCCCAGCAATAATTTTTGCGTAGAGTTACTTAGTTTGATGTACAGAATGCTTGGTCGACGGCTTCGTGAAGGGTCCGTTTACACCCTGTATGCTTAAATTGAAACTCAACCGGACAGGCTGAAACGTTCGCTTTTAATAAATCAATAGAAAGCAAGGTTGAGGAATTTAAGGTTTCAGTAGTTTTAAGAGGGATATTAGTGAAGAAATCTACAAATTCTTGAGCAACTTCGTTTTTGGAACTCAGAAGACCATGTGAAGTCTCTAGTGTGATATCATTATTACATTTTTTATTTCTATTAGTTTCACTATTGATAATTTTCCAGACCGTCTTTATTTTATTATCGGCAGATTTAATATTGTTGCTAATAAATAAGGCTTTAGCTACCTTGTGTGTACCAGTGTTTTTAAAAAAATTCGAGTAAGTTGCAACATATTTATTTTAAGTTTCTGAGTTGATGTAAGGCTCAAGGCCGTAGAGCTCAAACAATCGTTCCCTACTTTTCCTAATACCTTTAGTTGCCCAGTCACTGAATATTATGAACTTTGGGCAAATAGATTTAGTTTTCATTTTTAATGTGTTATTGAACTCTATGTAAACTACTGAAAAGAATTCCTCATAAAATTGATTTACATTTTCAATAATATGGCCCGGAATGCCTAAATTGCTAATTAAGTTATTATTAAATTTATTCAAATTGCTGGGTGTTATTTGTCTAGATTTTATCTGAATTTTTTGTAATTGTGTGTAGGACTCAAAAACAACGGTTTGACCGCTGTGATCAGAGGGTATGTAATTTACAACGGATTTATCTAAGTAGTCGCAACAAAAAACATTATCGATACATGTAGCAGTATTTGTAGTAATACGGGTTGGTTCCGAAAACACGTTTAACAAATTAAATGATTTAAAAAGATGTAATAATCTACTGCTATTTGAATTTTTGTCATTAAAGTCACCACAGATAACAAGTGATTTATTACAAGTTGCAAGTTTTGCTAAAGCATCCTCCATTACTGTCTCAAATATAGAGTAGTTTTCATACTTTGGAGGTCGGTAAACGCACACTATTACAAGCTTATCCAGCTCAACACAAGACAGCTCAATATTATGTTCAACCGATAGATCAACAATATCATTACGAGTCTTAAATTTAATACAATTTTTAACTAAGATTAATGAACCCCCACGAATCTTAGATTTACACTGTACTTTGCGTAATTTATTAACATTTCATAGTCATAACCAGTGAAACAAACAACTTCAAACTTTGTTTTTTCTAAAATCAATTCAATTTGTAGTTGCTTTGCAGAGAAACCTTGAATGTTTTGATGAAATAATTGCAAAATGTTTAGCTTAGCCCCTTTTTTACATTTAGCTATTTGAGAGCAAGAAGGTACATTGTTGTTTGGTGTAACTGAAATGTTACTGGTAACTTCTGTTGTCTTACAAACTAGTTTAAATGAGCATCCGGAGTAAGCCCCAAGACTCCCACGCCAGTACAAGGCAATGAGATCCTACTACTAGTGGACCCTTGAGAATCTTGTATAGTTACACATGGGTCGTCCCCGTAATTGTAAAATGAACTATTAGTATTATTACTAATGGTGGCAGTATTAATTATATAACTAAACATCGACATACTACTTATGTCTGAGTGAATATTAAAAGCTAATAGCCTAGCTATTTTGTGCCTACAACTAATAAGTAGATACACTTTACCCCGTGTCGACTTAAGTTTACCAACAAAACTGTTGATATCAAGATATATAAGCCTGTCACTATAGTGACCTACTAGGAAATGAACATGCTTATTCAGCATGTGAATATGATTGTTTTTTCTGGGTGACAAATTTTCAAAATATGGGAAAGCACACAATATTATTTTACGACACTTCAACTTTAACAACTCAGTGACGCAGTCTGTGATGTCTTCTTTTTAAATTATTGAACTATTTCCTTATCAAAGCTTAACTACTATGGATTTGACGATATACTAGTTCCAAAGCGATTTTACCAACCGTCGGCAGCTTGTGGAAATACGACTGAGCAATGGCTCAGCTCTTGTTTCCTGACTCACTTCTGTTTACAGGGGAGTCCCGCAAGGCACAATACTGGGCCCCATAATCTTTATTTTGTATTGCGCGGATATCACAAGTTCCCTGAAGACATGTAGGTACCATATTTATGCTGATGACTTACAAGTCTATATCTCCTTTAAGCCAAGTGACTACGACATCGCAATAAAGGATCTTGACCGAATAGCATGTTGGACTGAAAATAACGGTTTAGTACTTAACCCCACTAAAACCAAATACATGCTGTTTAGAACCAAGAACCAAATCAGCGTAATGCCGGTATCACTCAACGTTACCCTGCTGGGTGAGTCGGTCAGTCGAGTCAGTGAGGCACGTAATCTAGGCCTGAACATGGACGTTGGGTTGAGATACGAAGCGCACGTGGCAGAGTCGGTGCGCACTTGTTTCTACCGGCTTAAGGTACTTTATAAAATAAGGCCTTATCTATCAGAGGAGCTGTGTCTCCAGCTGGTTGAGTCACTCGTGCTGTCCAACCTAAACCACGCAGATACAGTTACTGGCCCTCGGATGATGGCAAGAACTGAGCGACTGATCCAGAGGGTGTGCCTGCGGTCGATTCTGCTTCTCAATCCCACCAAGAAGTCACGTAACGCCATTCTTAAATAAGCATTCTATCCTCAAAATGAAGTCGCGGTGTAAGTTGCACTTGGCATGCATATTTTTTGGAGTTATAAAGTACAGGCAGCCGACCTACCTGTACAATAAACTGAGCTGGATCGCTAGCAGAAGAGAATGCGCAAGTAGGCAGTGCTCGCAGCAACAGTCCACTCAATCGTTCAAAACAGCTGCTTTCAGGGGAAGTTTTAGATACGCTGCATCCAAATGCTGGAACAATATTCCCCCGCCGATTGGGAATCTTAAATGGTTTGGTACCTTCAGAGTTCGACTGCGGCAGTTTCTTATCTAATCGCAGATAAAACTGGGTATGACTGGTTCGAACACCTCCGTTATACACCGTGACTTTTTAGTCGTCGTACAAAGGTGGTCCACTCCATGTGCCCGACATAAAATAGTTCTAGGCGCGATTTTTTGTTTTGTCTACCGTAACAGGTACAAAGAAAAATTGTATGAAACATCCTGTTAATGATGTTTACGTGTCAAAAGGGAGAATATACCTACCCAGCGCTCGAGTCCAGTAAATCATCGCTGACAATAGGGTGTTTTAACTCCGTCATGCGTCATAATATTGAATAATATTTTTATTTTTAAAGTATTCAAATCTCATAAATACCTATTTTTTTTACGAATGCTTAGTAGTCATTTGATACATGAAGTGAGTTGCCGTTGTAAGACGACTAAAAAGTCACGGTGTATTCACTGGCTGTTGTATTCTTCCCGAGTCTACCTGTCTATTAATAGCGTAACTCGGGGTCACAAACTGAACTGTATTAGTATTATAAGATTATTCATTTATACACTATACATATAACCTAATAATTGCTCAAGTATTTAAAACACCCATCAATGAACAAGAACGTTTCTAATACAGTAAACTAAACTTGCTGTAAAACACTTAATTCAAGATGAGGATTTACTTACATAATTTCATTCCGCGCATGAATAACACCTTGTCACAACAGCAATTTATCTCGTCTGCTCGACATCAGTATGTCACTTCAGGGAACCAGCAGAATATCAGCGTCAGGTGCATGCCTGACACATGCTGAGCTGGACTCCCATTTGGTGCAACCTTGAGACGCACACCGCACCTTGTATACTCGTTATTTGATTTGAAGTATGTAAGAAAAACAACGTAAATATGTTTTTCTTTTTGTATATTGGCACCTTGTTTTTATATAGCTTGTGCTTCTGTGTGTTGTGCTATGTCTTTTGTGTGCACTAAATAAATGAAATCATAAATCATATTGGTTTTACAAAACACTTTTACGTGTGTAACTAGATGGGGCCGGTGTTTCGTACCTGACTACTCTGAGAAGAAACATCGGAAACAAACTCAGAGGTCACTGTCTCTTTTAAAGTGCAGTCATGTGATGATTTATCTATCTATCTAATTAATGGTTTATTGAAAAGTCTAGGAACTAAAAGAACACTTTAACCAGACGAGTTAGCTTAACTTGAGGCTTTTTTATTCAGACATAGATCTTTCTTAATCGACTTAGGGAGGCAAGAGGAATGAAGGCTCCTAGAGCGAACGAAGCGAGCTCGGAAACTTCAACACCTTACCTTGCACAGGTTAGACCTGGTTCGACCCTTGATGCAGGAGTTACTTGGTCGACTTAAAGACAACGCCAAGATTGAAGAGGACGTAGGCTGCTAGAGCGAGCGAAGCGAGCTCGAAATTTTTTTGACAACATGCCTTAGACAGGTTTGTTTCGACTTTCGACCTACTGGAGTTTCTAGGGCGACTTATAATAGACAATGTTAAGATTCAAGAGAAAGAAGGCTGGAAGAGCGAGCAAAGCGAGCTCAACATTTTTCACATCTTGTCTTGTATGAATAGTTACACGGGTTAGGCGTTAGATGGCGCGAACAGAACGCAGAAACAGCAGCAGGCGACGTGCGGTGTCGTCACGCGGCGGTGCTGGCATCGGTGGACGTTTGCTGTACCAACTTCAGTACACGCCTTAGTACGTGCCACAAGACACTGCCGTGTTTAGATATGGAAACAATCGTTAATCAGTATCTTACTGATCAGGATAATCGGACAAACTTATTAAATTATTGTATTGTCATCGGTTCTTGATAAGTGTGCGAAGTTTCAATTTGAAGTGGGTGAAAATCACGTTCAAAGAGTCCGTTACATAGATACGTAGATATAAACCAAGCTAATAAAAACTGATATATAATGTACCGTATTTTATTTTTCTTTCCGGACAACCCTAGAAGTAGGTCAAGCGGCGTAGTTACAGTCACGAGCACCAATATGTATACACTTTCCTATTTCGCGAGAAACAGAGACAGTCTATGTGTCTATGGCCAGTGATTACATACGGGACCGAAACGTGGTCGCTCACAATAGGCCTCATCAGAAGGCTTAAAGTCACCCAAAGGGCAAAGGAGACGAGCCTCCTAGCCGGATTGCCGCCATGGGATCTGGAGGCGATAGTCCTCGCGCGCCTGCATAAATGGCGCGCGGAGGCACTACGTCGGGGGGAAACTCCGCTGCCGCGGCAAATCACCGCTCAGCGGACAGACCTCCGACGCGATCTCATGGCGACATGGAGACAGCGACTGTCGCAACCCAGTGCAGAGCACGCCACAATAGTGGCGATAAGTCCCCTCTTTGAGGAGTGGCTAGAGAGGCGCCACGGCGCCCTCACCTTCCGCCTGACGTAGGTCCTCACCGGACACGGTTGTTTCGGGAGGTTCCTGCACGGGAGGAAACGCCCGGGTGTTATCTTTGTGAGGATCGTCCGGGGGACACGATGGCGCACACCGTGGAGGTCTGCCGTGTCCTCGTAGCGGCGATCGGCGGCGGCGACCTCTCGCGCCCGGCCCTGGTTCAGGCCATGGTCCGGAGCGAGAGGGAATGGGAAGCCGTCACCTCCTTCTGCGAAGCAGTCATGCTAGCGAAGGAGGTGGCGAGACGTGAGAGCGAGAGAAAGAAGGCGACTCTTGAGGGAGGCCTATGTCCAGCAGTGGACGTCTTTCGATTGAAATGATGATGAATGAGGAATGTGTGGTCGACAATTATAAATTAATCATGTACTTCAAAATATCGCAATGAATTTAAAAATGTTATATGTTAATTTCCTTCAATTAGTTTTTCAATTTCATGGTTGAAGTTGTAATTTGTCGAATTAAAAGACTATTATTCCGGCCTGCCTTTTGCCAATTTAATAAATTAAACACATAAGTACCTAGGAGGAGCTCGTGGCTAAATAATAACAGCCGCTCGGGTCTATCTTTAGGTTAAGCCGTGCTTGCCTAGGTTGGTCTGTGGATGGATGACCACCCATTACGTACCGAGTTTCGTCCGTGCCTTGGAAAGTATGTTAAGCCGTTGGTCCCGGCTGTCATTTGTAGATCTTTGTCAGTCGTTAGGTAGTCAATGGCCCAAAAAGTCTGACAACCAGACTTACCAAGGGGTATCGTATTACCCAGTACTAACTGGGTTGTGGAGGTCAGATAGGCAGTCGCTCCATGTAAAATACTGGTATTCAGCTGCATCCGGTTAGGCTGGAAGCCGACCCCAATATAGTTGGGAAAAGGCTAGGCAGATGATGAATCCCGGAAGAGTTGTGTGCCATATATTAGGTACTCTCATTTCGCCAGTTATCTTTAAGTCCCATGTAATTAGGGGCAATCCTATTGCCGTCAACCGGGCTCCCACGGCCATTACCACAGGACCACCGCTACGCACATTCCCCTCCAATGCAAAAAAAAAACAAACGAACATAAATCTGATTTACTCAAATAGGTTTTAATACAATCTATAGGTATTATTCATGTCGAGTATATTGCTTGAGAACATGACCAATTAGTACGTGAAAATAATAATGTTTTAATTACATATTATCTTATATAAAGTACTCCCAACCGACGTGACCAGATGTATAAGCGTGCGCGAAGCTAAAGGAGTAAGTAACGATCGTAGCTGGTGGTGTTCTGTACCCCCAAGGCAAAAAGGCGTGAGTTTATTTATTTATTTAACAATTTATGTACACACTAAATACAGAAAATGAGAAAGGAACAGAAAATAGTACAAAGGTGATGCTTATTTCGCGGCGGCGATCTCTCGCGCCCAGCCCTGGTTCAGGTCATGGTCCGGCCGGAGCGAGAGGGAATGGGAAGCCGTCACCTCCTTCTGCGAAGCAGTCATGCTAGCGAAGGAGGAGGTGGGACGTGAGAGGGAGAGAATCTCACGTCCCAGCCGCCGCTGGGGACGCCTCGGGCGTCGGGAGCCATTCGGGGGAGGTGGTTCTGCGAAGCAGTCATGCTAGCGATCCTTCGCTACTACATCTACCTCCACCTCCTGGTAGCGGGACGTGAGAGGGAGAGAATCTCACGTCCCAGCCGCCGCGGGAGACGCACCGGGCGTCGGGGGCCACGTGGCGGCTCCCGGCCACCGTAGGCGCGGGCCTGTGGAAGGTCAGTAATGGGTTAGCTCACCGTCCGTCCGTCTTATGACGACAGGCTTGTCCGTGTCGACGGCGCGTTCGTGTTCCACGCGCGCCTCAAAGAGATGTCAGCAACCAGGAAGGGGCCCGCAAGGGCCGCCGATGCCTGCCGGGGCTGCGGGACTGTTCGAAAGAGATACCGTGGCCCTGGAACACAAAGGGCAATGAAGGAACATGGATGGGTTTTAGTCAGTAAGAGTCTGACACTCCCTCCCACTCCACCCAGAGCGGGAGAAGTCATTTGATGATTTCCCATCCGTAAAAAAAAAAGGTGATGCTTATTTCTAAAGAAATCTCTTCCAGCATACCTGCGAAAGGAGATAATAAAAAAAGAGATGTAGACATAGTGTGTAAAAGAAGAAAAGAAAATTGAATACATAAAACAGAACTATTTAAAAACAATATACCATATGGTATTCTTAAAACAATATAAAAACAAACTTTTAAAGACAAAACATATAACAATGCTATTAATACAATAAAATAAATAATGAGAAATATTTATGCAACTATGACGAAATGGAAAGATAATGTTCTTTCACTCTTCTTTTGAAAACTGCTACAGTTTGGCAGTCCCTAATGTCAGGCGGAAGTGAATTCCACAGCCGCACGGCGTGAACAGTGAAGGAATAAGAGTAGAAGTCGGTAGAGTGTGGAGGGGATTTAAGGAGGTTCCTAAGATGCGACCTGCAAGGTGCATCGGGGGGACGGGAGTATGAAAAGCGTTCCCGCAGATAGGATGGAGTTTTAGGGTTATGGAGGATGTTAAACAGCAAACACAATATCCGAGAGTTCCTGCGAAGTCGAATTGGGAGCCACTCGAGTATTTTGCGAAAGTTAGAGACATGATCATACTTTTTAAGGTTAAACAAAACGAATGCAGATGTTTTGCAAGCGCTCAAGTTTATTGAAAAGCTCCTCGGTGGCATCCAAATAACAGGCATCGGCGTAGTCTATGATTGGGTTGTATGAGAGTTTGTGCAAGGGAGATTTTGGTGTTCAAAGGCAGGAAACTCTGGAGGCATTTCAATGAATGTTTATGTATGTATTAGAAATATTTAAAAAACAAAATCAGGTTTTTTCCAAATCAAATCAAGAAGTCATTTATTCAATTTAAGCGGCGTATCAGTACTTTTAGAACATCAAAAATGACACACCGTTTGAAGTTCCACGTATTTAGTAAATTTTTGGCGGTTTCGATATTTTGATGCCGTTTGCTAGAGAATCGGAAAACAAGTTGTTTCAGCCAATCAGAAACAAGCAACGTCTCTAATTTGAAGTGAACACAAATTAAAAAATGATTTTGTACTGTTATCTAGGTAAAATTATGCCATTTTTTCTCTCTCCTGTAAAATTGCTATTTTTGACTTACGTGGTATTAGGACTTGAGCGAGGATAATATAAGAGTCTTAGCAAAAGTTGGAGTTGAAGCAAGTTATTAAAACAGACAAGGAAAGGAACAGGACCAAAAACACTCCCTTGTGGAACGCTATAGTGCACAGAGAGTTTATCGATGCGGCTCGACGTCCACACCTCCTTAAACGCCTCACGTAATTAATGGACGCCCCTTTACACTAGTTACCGCACTGGGAGTTCGAATAAAGTCGAGAAAAACTGGCGTCGGGTAACCGACACGATGAAGATGGACTAGATTGTCGCACTTGACCTCTTTTATGGTCGTTTTCCCGAATTCCATCGGCAATCGAACTCGGAAGAATGACCAATTGTAATTGCGCCGTAAGTCTTGTTGGCCTAGTGGTCGCAAATGCAACTACTGAGCTTCGTGGTAAAGCAGTAGACTGCCTCGGAAACCATGGCCTTTCCTGCAGCAAGTATGCAGGTTGCATAGCATTAATGACGTCATCCGTCGTGCTCTTGCCAGCCATTTTAGACCATGAAAGTTGGGTAGACCTTTGGTGTGGGATGTAAAAAGTGTCAAAACCCCTGCGCTTCCTATCTTCCTAGCACAGCGGGCTGTATTGGTGCGGCTGCTGCAGGTGCTGAAAACCTCAAACGGCGCTAATACAATAGCCTAATTAATAGGTATGGTGGTATGCGTTTGAGCCGTTTGGGGTTGAAGCATTAAGGCCAAGGGGTCCGAGTGTCCTCCTAGTCTTTCGAGACATCACCAAGCGGTAGGTTGACTCTTCATTTGGCCAGACGGCTGGCATATTGCTGGGCCAAAGTGGAATCCCGCCAGCGTTAATGCTCAAACTACTTTTGCTATCACAGATATTGCGGCCTACCACATGACAAGCCAGATGCTTACCTATTTAACTGTAGATTTCTTGCTGCAGGTCTGCAAGTTCGTTTCTGGAACCCTTCAAGATATATTCTTTACAGAAAATCTTATCTTCACGGAAAATCAAGTAAAAATGTGGAAAACAACCGTCATGATATTATTTCTGGTATCCATCGCAGGTAATATGATTTTTCATTCAATTGAAGTTTTGACTTAATATGAAGAGATGGCAATATGAGTAGCGGAAGACGGGAAGACCAAAGAAATGATGGATGAACTGTTTGAAAGATGCTATCGATATAAAGGGTGTGACTCATGAGATGTCGGCTAATAGAGAAGTATGTAAGAAGAAAATATGCTGCACCGATATTATTTATATTATGTGACAGCCGAGATCAACGGCGATCACGGTCACTGTCACGATACTGAGCTTCCAGCGGGCCACCAACTGCCAGGACCCACCTGTAAATCTCTAAGCCGATTACAAAGCCGTAGGTTCACATAAATCCACTTCGACCAGTCCGAAGGTACAGCTAGCGACGTCTTAAGGGTGTAAAAAGACCCTTAACGAAGTCGAAAGGTGCTTGTTCTCCCTGTCATTGCGATCATTTTCTTGTTCTGGACCATACCTGGGAAACTTCTAGTTACAGAGATATTGGAGGTCAAAGTTTCAATTTTTTCACAAGTTTTTTTTAAGGTTTTTACTTTACTTTAATTACCTCCATGACCCATTCACTATTCAAAGCATCCATCAGCACCAAGTTTTGAGGGCGTTACATTGAGTTTTACCGTAAAACGTGATTTTTCACCCTAAAAAAAAATGGTTTCCCAGCAATAATTTAAAAGTTAAGTTACTTAGTTTGATGTACATAATGCTTGGTTGACGGCTTCGTGAAGGGTCCGTTTACACCCGGTATATTGCAGAGGTCAAACCTTGTCTGTCATAAAATTTGGGCCCCAGCAAGCGTAGCTGATCCTTAGCTTGACCTGTGCAGCTGCTGATAGTTACCAGGAGATCCTCAATGTATCTAGTATGGCGGTTGGCGCAGTGGCTGAGCGATTGACTGCTGCGTTGTGTGTCGCGGGTTCGATTCCCGCACGTAACAAATATTTGTATGGCCTACAGGTAGTTGTTCTGGGTCTGGCTGTTTGTGTATGTGAGTTTGAATGTTTGTAAAACGCACCCACGATACAGGAGAAAATCCTAGTGTGGGGCAATGTTTAACAAAAAATCTAGCTCAACTTATCAGAATTTTTTCAGCTTCCCAGGAGGAGCGTGACAGCCCGACCCGGCGATGTGTTACTCGTCAGAAACCGTGGCCTAATTTCCTTAATTCCAAAACAGATAAACTTGCTGCTTCTCTATCTTTTGATGATGTCATGAAAAAATACATGAAATATTTCGGTGATTGGTTTGACTTCCCTTTCGAAGACTTTGGTTCTTCTATATCTGAGGAGGGCTCCACCGAGGTAACGACCGCCCGCTCCACCAGTACACAGCAACCAACTACTACTAAAAAACCAAGTTCATCTACAGGTCGAAGATACAAGTGTGTAAAGCTTAAAAACGGAGAACTAAGATGTTCTATGATATCTTCCAATTCGTAGTCGTAAACCACTAAACTGACTTAGTTTTGTTTTAAACTAAAACCTGTTAGTACGTCTTTGTTTTAAGTACTTATTAAAGGAACTCGTAGTCAATTTCTAAAAAAAGAAATAGACAACATTAAAGATTCTTGACCCTCAAGCTTTGTAGTTTAATTCAATTTTGATTTCATTTGATTTGGAATGGAAAACACATTATTTCCATTAATTTTAAGAAAAGGTAGCCTTTACTCAAAGAGATTTAAACACATATAGACAGGACATTGGGAATATTGTCATACAATAATTTTCATCCTGAATATTTTCGATTTTGACACACGAATGCTACCTGACAAGCGGGCGTATGACACAGATGACACTAGACAGAACGAATTGTTACTAAGTAGTAATAAGTTTTGGATTACGATTTTCTTCGTCATGTCTTTAGCTCGGAAATATTTAAATGTCTTTGTGTCATATGAATGCGACCTGACAAGGCGACGTATCGCACTGGACTGATCGACTTGTTAGTTTGTTACAGGATTTGGAATTGTCAGTTTCTTGGTCTTGTCCCGTCTATAGCTGTTATAGTTATATTTGAATGTCTTTGGATGTAACTTAACATGTAGACCACCGTGAACGAAAATAAGTGTCACGTATTCTTCACATCATAAACCTATCCCATTACAGAGTTTTTTTAACTGTGGCACCCTTGGAAAACTAAAAGTTTTGGAGGTACGTTACCGCTGCTACATGCCGGCAGCAGTCAGATGAAGTTTTTTAGTATTATTATACCTAAAAATAAAGTAGATATTTATTTTTTTCAAATGGCTCTGCCTTAGTTGAATAGTATGCGTAGGTTTCGGCTTCGCCCTGTCTTTTTATACACCGTAATTTTGAATAAACTGCTACCCATGCAAAGCGGGGAGTGGAGTGCTAATGTCTGTTTTTTAATCCCTGAGACTAAATTGACAAGTGTAAATGTCAAAACTGACATAAATCCTATTGAAATCTGTCAGTTTGCCATTTTTACTTGTCAATTTAGTCTCAGGGATTAAAAAACAGCCTATAGTAAGTTATAACAGAATAACTGTCCCAAAGGTAAGTACAAATAATGGACACCCTATTAGAAAGAGATGACATCCACTCTCGAAGTTCTCTCACTTGGAACGGCTTTGCGTTGCACGTCATCATTCCAGTTAGTATATTATATAAGTTCGTAGGTGGAGAGTTGCTGCGAGCACTGCCTACTTGCGCATTCTGTTCTGCTAGCGATCCAGCTCAGTTTATTGTACAGGTAGGTCGGCTGCCTGTACTTTATAACTCCAAAAAGTATGCATGCCAAGTGCAACTTACGCCGCGACTTCATCTTTAGGATAGAATGATTATTTAAGTATGGCGTTACGTGACTTCTTGGTGTGGTTGAGAAGCAGAATCGACCGCAGGCACACCCTCTGGATCAGTCGCTCAGTTCTTGCCATTATCCGAGGGCCAATAACTGTTTCTGCGTGGTTTAGGTTGGATGGCACGAGTGACTCAACCAGCTGGAGACACAGCTCCTCTGATAGATAAGGCCTTATTTTATAAAGGATCTTGAGCCGGTAGAAACAAGTGCGCACTGACTCTGCCACGTGCGCTTCGTATCTCAACCCAACGTCCATGTTCAGGCCTAGATTACGTGCCTCACCGACTCGACTGACCGACTCAACCAGCAGGGTAACGTTGAGTCATGCCGGCATTACGCTGATTTGGATCTTGGTTCTAAACAGTATGTATTTTGTTTTAGTGGGGTTAAGTACTAAACCGTTACTTTCAGCCCAACATGCTATTCTGTCAAGATCATCGTTAAGATCCTTTACTGCGATGTCATAGTCACTTGGCTTAAAGGAGATATAGACTTGCACGCGCAATACAAAATAAATATTATGGGGCCCAGTATTGTGCCTTGCGGGACTCCCCTGTAAACAGAAGTGAGTGAGGAAACAAGAGCTGAGCCATTGCTCAGTCGTATTTCCACAAGCTGCCGACGGTTGGTAAAATAGCTTTGGAACTAGTATATCATCAAACCCATAGTAGTTAAGCTTTGATAGTAACAAATATATATTAATGCACTCAAAGGCTCGCGAAAAATCAAGTAGGACAAGAAGTGTGCATAGGCCCTTATCCTGTGCTGACTGAATGTTATCTGTCACGTCCAAAAGAGCCGTAGAAGTACCACGCTGTTTGCGAAAGCCTGACTGCTGCTCAAGCAGAATGTGTTTATCTTCTAGATACTTTCACACCTGCTGACATACCGCCTTTTCAGCAATTTTAGAAAGGCAAGGCCGAATACTAATGGGCCTTGAAGTTTTAAGTCGGTTGGATTTGTTTTTTTAGGCAATGGCCTAACGATAGCAATTTTCCAGATGTCAAGGAAAGTTGCTGAGACAATTGAGCTGTTCACAATGTCGGTGATGGATTTTAGTGTATGTGGGAGTGTAAGCAAAAGCATAATTAGTGGGAATTTACGGAGACGCGGCGCGTCGGGCGGCGCGTTGTGCGGCGCGGCCCGCTTTCAATTCAAACATATGGCGATGTATGAGAGAGTTTACGGAGAAGCGTTTTTATGCGCGTTTGCTTGAAATACAGCGTTGCCCGCTGCGGCGAACGCGGCGGCGCATGCGGCGTCACCCGCTTAAATACGAGTGATATGGCAGTGCCCGCCGCTTCGCCCGCGATGGAGTCTTCTGCCAGTTTTGTTTGGATTACCACACAACGCACTCGTAGTCGTGAGCAATGGAGCACGACATTATTGACTTTATTTTAGAAGAAAATTCTACACTAAAGAGTGAATTATTTAATATAAGAAGTGCCCCAGTGTTCACAGCAACCGAACATGAAGAGTTCGGGGAATATGCAACTCTTTATAGATCAATAAGAGCAAAAGGTTATGACGTATTTCATGGATATACACGGATGTCAATGCAGCAATGTATTATATTCCATAATATTTCTCGTACAAACTATAAAACAAAAAATAGAATAGATAGTATTATTGTGTGTTCGATTTGATTCGAATAAGAGATCGATTTTTAAAATAAATCGACAAGCCTTTCGTGCGAGGTGCGCAGAATGTATTCCTTCCCTCCTATTGCATGGCCGCGCGCCGCCACCGCCGCCGCCGCGTGCACCGCAGCGTTGCCCGCGGCGGGCAACGCTCACACGCTACAAGAGTCGCCGCGGCCACCGCGGCGGGCACCGCTGCTCCTGACGCACCGCACCACGCGCCGCGTCTTCGTAAACAACATCGTACATTGCCATATGTTTGTGTTTGGGCGTGTGATAGCGCGGGCCGCTGCACGCGCCGCCTCTCCGTAAACGGAAAAAACGCGCGACGCCCCGCGCAACGCGCCGCCCGACGCGCCGCGTCTCCGTAAATGGGCACTTAGGGTCACCTTAAGAGAATGCGCAAGTAGGCAGTGCTCGCAGCAACTCTCCACCAAGGAACTTATATACTAACTGGAATGATGGCGTGCAACGCAAAGCCGTTCCGAGTGAGAGAACTTCGAGAGTGGATGTCATCTCTTTCTAATAGGGTGTCCATTATTTGTACTTACCTTTGGGACAGTTATTCTGTTATAACTTACTAGCACTCCACTCCCCGCTTTGCATGGGTAGCAGTTTATTCAAAATTACGGTGTATAAAAAGACAGGGCGAAGCCGAAACCTACGCATACTATTCATCTAAGGCAGAGCCATTTGAAAAGAAAATATCAACTTTACTTTTAGGTATAATAATACTAAAAAACCTCATCTGACTGCTGCCGGCATGTAGCAGCGGTAACGTATCTCCAAAACTTTTAGTTTTCCAAGGGTGCCACAGTTAAAAAAACTCTGTAATGGGATAGGTTGATGATGTGAAGAATACGTGACACTTATTTTCGTTCGTGGTGGTCTACATGTTAGGTTACATCCTTCATTTGTAAAGAGATTTTAAAGCGTACAGGGCTGCAATATTCACATAGACGAAGCATGAGCATGTAGCATACCTATTCAAACAACTAAATAGTATTTAATAAATTTACTAATCACACTATACATTATTAAACGTATGATTTATGTAATTATCGTTTTTTTTCATGAGACAGTAATCTTAAAGAACATTGCCCACTTATTAGAACAACCGTGGCCTTCAGTAAACACTGATAAATAGTTTATGGAATTAAAGTTTAAGTTATTATGATCACCTTCTAGTACTTATCAGTTAAGAAAATAAGTCGCCATTTGGAAATAAAACAGTCTTAATTCATTTTATAACATTTATTTTTTCTTAAGCACAGACGTATTCTATACACTTGCAATCACTTTTGAATGGTAAGTACATAATGTTTAATGTACAATTTATCGTACTACGATTACGACGTACGACAATTTCTAATTGATGAGATCTCAAGCGCCTCATATCCACTCTACAATTCGCACAGCGAACGTTGCTTGCGCCGCCGCCAGTTAGCCCTGCGATAACTCGCTCGAGACAGCAGAGCTGCTCGGATCCATATGCGCGCCGGAGCGGATTGTAAAAGCGGGGCGAGAGTAAATACGTGCGAGGGCATTAGATGTAGGGCCAACAATTTCCACATTCTCATCAGAGTTGTCATTCAAAGAGGAGCCAGGGTCTAAGTACGCGCGAAGGTCGTCATTCGGGTGAGGTTGATCGGAGTCCACTGTCGTAAAAAAGGTCGCAAAAGAGCACAAACCACGGCAAAAGAAAACTACGATAGCGAGTATTAGCTAACGCGCTAACGAGGAGGGGGATTACAGCTTACCTACTGTCAAATCCATGGCATCTGTCAAAGGACAATGTTGCCGTATTTAGAAATAAAATCGATTATTTGCAACGATTGTTGGTCTCGATCAATTTAATAAATTCAATTTAATAAAGGATAATATAAGTTACTTTGTCGCATTAGATTTATTATCTGTAATCTGGAAACATGTCATGTGAATAAATAAATAAATGAAATAAATGAATTTTCATCTAAATACGGCAAAGCCGTAAAGGATACAGTGATTTAATCATTCTATGTTTATGTATGTGTAGACTATAGGATCTCTGTTCTGAGGTGTTTATGATCATAATAGTTTTGTCTTAAAAGATCGAGTAGGTTTCGTTCAAAGAAACTAAAATGGCCGTGACATCAGAAAAACTTTTCGCTAACCATAGAAATATTTAAAATCAGTTTAAAAACCAGAAATCCGACTAACGTATTGAGCAATATTATAAGCGCTTCCCAAAGTCAAGACCTTATAATACTTAAGTTTTAATTTAAATAGTACCTAGCCGACAAGTTGCTTTTTTTTTTCGCTGACGGTTTTAGTTTTTAAGTATTTTTTATTTTATACTAATCTTATATTTTATTTTACGCAATATAAATCGCAAATCAGCAAAGTCAAAGCTAAATAAGATGAAAGTGTTAAGTGTACATGAAATAGGACAGAAGTGTACCTACACTGTTCATCATCATCATCAACCTCTTTTACTCTACGGCTGGAGAACAGTCTTGTCCTTCGATTGCACGCCACTATGCACACAGGTTCATTTTTAATTGATCCATATTAATTAATATGGATTAATTAATAATTAATCGATTGGATTAATCCGTAATCGATTATATAGGGTCTAACTTTTTAAACACGAAATATTTCAAGAGTAACTTCTACAAGTCGTAAAGTCGCCAGAGCAACGAAAAAAAAATTTTTTTCTGAATGTTTTTATTTTTACGAAATTATTATAGTTCTAAATATTCTTGCGACATTTTGCATAAAACCTTTACAAACTTTAAACTTACTTACTTACTTTTACTTTTTTAAACTTTTTTTACTTTTTAAACCTGTAGCCAGTATTTATTTTGTGGGTCAAGTAATTTTAATTTATTTATTTTTTATAAAAATACACTTAGATATTTTTTTTTTTTTTGTTGCTATTGTGACTTTACGACCTACAGAAGTTACTCTTGAAATATTTCGTGTTTAAAAAGTTAGACCTTATATTTATTAAATGAAATGAAATTGAACAAAATTATAATGGCAACCCTAAACTTCGCCTGGAAGTGAAACTCGCATTGATAATGTTAAATTACTTATTTATTTGTTATGATCACGGCGTCATATTTAGAGATAGAACTTAAACGAATAATTCCTACTTAAAAAACTTATATTTTTTGATTTTCTTTCAAAATGTGTCCGTGTGTCATATAATATGTGGGCCATAATTGGGCATTGTCTTTTAAGTGCGAAGATGCTGATGATGGATGACGGTTGCAAACTAGGCAATAGGTTGAATACTTCTTCTTTCAAGGGACAACTTCAATTGTTCCGACTTGGCGCAAAAACTACTGCATAGATCCTGTTCAAATTTTGCAGAAATATTCCTTATAGGCTTCTTCAAATGTTGGGCTATATACATGCTTTATATTATCACGCTGAGCAATATTGCATTATGTACGTAATCTTCAATTGTTTGACGTTTCAGCCATGACATGCATCAGAACAGCTATTTAAAACATGTGACAACGGAGTAAACAGCGTAGCGGTTTCATGTAAAGCATTTACAGAGCGACCATGAAACCGATTTACTTTACACAAATTTTTTGTACATTATTTTTTACTTGTAACAGAACAACGAGCCGCTCTATGATATGTTCTAGTGTATCATCCTTTTACGAACTAAACGTCGAGCACGCTCGCCTCTTTGTTACAAACCAACGAGCGTATTGGTGTAACATTTCGTCGAGCGTATTGGTGTAACATTTCGTCGAGCGTATTGGTGTAACGTTTCGTCGAGCCACGAGTGCGGGCGATGCGCGGTTGCGGGGTGACGCGCCATCTTCTATTTCTATTTTTCCTTTTTCTTCTAATATAATTCATCAAGATAAACGCAGCACACGCAACTTGTAGGTCCGACATTTCAAAAAAGAATGAACGCAAGGTACAACGAAATGTTGGTAAATGCACACTCGCTGTGAGCATTTACCCGTAACATAACGCCGAGCATTCGCAGGAACGTTACATTACATGGAAATGCTTTGGAAACTGAGCTTTTGCCTGTATTGTACCATTCATAAGAACGTTACATTACACAGAAATGCTACAGAAAATGTTGTAGTCTATACTCACCTTAAGGTATGGGTCTCACGCTCGTACCCCGGTATTATTGTCACTTTTTGTGACTTGTTTTAATAAAATTTTTTTTTATTCTGTGAGATTTCCAAATTTTTTTCTATTGACATCGTTTAAATTCCTATTTTTCTCATTTTTTTCGTCAAATATTTCTCCAAAAAGTAATAGAACTACGGAAGAAGTCAACATGCTGCGCTGACACCAAGTAAATTGGGATAAGGGCAGAAGAATGATGATGTTGATGATTTCTCCAAAAAGTAGTAAAACGAACAGAAATCTAATAAGTTTGCAAGTTCTTGCTGTGTGTCCTTTTCTATTTGCAAATTATCAATAATCCTTACGCAGTATGGATTTAAATATATCACGGGGAGTTTCTTTATTTGTTTTGGAATTTTATTGAGTTTTGTGGCTATCATTTTTAAGCATTTTGAACGTAAATCGTTTGCTAAAAACAAAAAAAAAGTTTGTTTATTAAAAAAATATGCCTGAATTATGAGAAGTCCTGTTAATTCAAATTCAAAATTCTTTATTTTGGGACAACCAGGTCCAAAGGTTAGTATACAAAAAAATGAAAACTTAAAAACTATTGTTAGTACTTAAATATAATCACAAGGACATCACATATCTTAATCTATACACAAAAATGCCCCCGTGCTGAGACACCCCGCCCAGTCAAAGTAACCAATAGGAAGACACCTCCCTACAGGATCATCAGACGAACGAAATGCCTCAACACAGGTGCACGCACGTCTTCAGCTATAGCTTTCAGAATGCTGTTGTGACTCCCCCGTACCCTCCGCATAAGGGAAACGACTGCTTGGCTCAATGCTGGTCCTGCTCCACTGCCACTTGGGCTCACATACTAAGATTTTAAGGTTTGGAAGAGATGCTCCCCCTTTAGTACTTCAGTTATTTCATCATTTCTTTTTTTTTTTCGTTTGGAAACTTAGTTACTTTGATAACCATTGTTTTATATAAATTAGAAGCATTATTTGAGTTTTTGTAAGTGTGAGTACCATGTAGACTTTCTATTATGGGTAGTTGGGCTTATCCTAATCTTTATGATTTTAATTGTGGTTTTGTTTTATTTTCCTATCTCTACATTGTGCTCACATATAGAAGCAACAATATCGTACCCGAGACTATGTAATATATATAAATAACTTGATTTGAAAAGAGTGTCCATGGAGTTTCTTGCCCATTCTTCTCCATGACATCTACTATTTTCGAATGGGCAACTACAGTCCATTCACAGTTATTGTGGCGGGACTGTAGGTAGCTTATTTTTGACTATGCAAAAGTACCTGTCACGGGTCTATTTGAAATAAATGCTTAGAGTTTGAGCTTGAGTTTGACTTTTTTCCGAATAACGGCATGAAAACCGTCAGTATGAGCCTGCGCAAACATCTCGGTGGCACTGCAGAAACGAGGAAGTCCCAATAACATTCAAAATGTTAGACAAGCTGCGGGTCCCTTTTTGGTATAACTAACCCACAGACAATTAATGTAGATAGTTTTTTTTTAGCGATAGCTCTGCAAGATGTTTAAGGATTGATACCGCAAATCGCGTAGACCGTATTATTGGTTCAGTGTTCGGAAGCGAGCATGATGTCCTGGGTTAGATTTCCGAGTCTGGCAAAGTGTTATTAATTTTCCACCAGGATATTTTCAGTAGCAGCTACGAAGTTTGAATTTGTGCCCGGTTGATGGCAATAGGCACGCCTCCTATTTCAAGGGACTTAAACATAACTGGCGAAATGTGGTTGTAATATTAGGCACCTCAGCTTCACCCTTCGGGAATTACAGACGGGGTGTTGTGTTAGTCCAACATCCCGCTAAAGATCGAGCTTCACTCATCTGTCTACCGAATGAAAACAATATTTTTAGCAATCTTAAGACTTACATGAACAAATATAATATTGCGAATGGATGGTCTCATAAAATTAAGTAAAGGACATTACATTACATTACAAATTCAATTCTCGTTACATTCAAATATAACTAGCTATAGACGGGATAAGACCAAGAAACTGACAATTCCAAAACCTGTTACAAATTAGTAACAAGTCGATCAGTCCAGTTTGATATGTCGCCTTGTCAGGTCGCATTCATATGACACAAAGACACTCAAATATTTCCAAGCTATAGACGGGTCATGACGAAGAAAATCGTAATCCAAAACTTGTTACTAGTTAGTAACAATTCGTTCTGTCTAGTGTCATCTGTGTCATACGCCCGATGAAAATTATTGTATGACAATATTCCCAATGTCCTCTCTATATGTGTTTAAATCTCTTTGAGTAAAGGCTACCTTTTCTTAAAATTAATGGAAATAATATGTTTTCCAAATCAAATGAAATCAAAATTGAATTAAACTACAAAGCTTGAGGGTCAAGAATCTTTAATGTTGTCTATTTCTTTTCTTAGAAATTGACTACGAGTTCCTTTAATAAGTACTTAAAACAAAGACGTACTAACAGGTTTTAGTTTAAAATAACACTAAGTATCTAAACACACTATGCCGAAGTTACGCGACCGAAGTTCGGCGGCTGATTTTACATTCCGACGTATTCGGCTGAAATGACACACCAGTGCCGAACTTACACGGCAGAAATTCGGTTCCGCAACTTTGTGTTTGTATTCAGTGGCTCGAGCGCTGTGGTGGCGTCCGCGTCGCGTCGTGTTATCTACACAGTTGGACAGACAGAAGCATAACAAAGAACACGCGGGGCGCGAGCGGCTCCCCGCTGCTTCCCGCCCCCGGATCTTCGTCGGCAATCGAACCGAACTTCGGTCGCGTATAATGTGTGCTCACAGAATAAGTTGCCGCTGAACTTACGCCCGACCGAAGTTGGGCTGTACGCTATGACGCGACGTAATTTCGGCATAGTGTGTCGTCAGTAATTCAAATAGCATTGCAGGCGTAATTGTGCTGAACTTCGGTCGCATAACTTCGGCATAGTGTGTTTAGACACTAAGTCAGTTTATTCGTGTATTATTTTATATCGGATGTAAGGAATATATACTACGACTTCACGTTCCCTGCACGCGTAGCATGACCAGCGTAGAAACGGGTTTTGTTGACAGAAGAATCGACAACAAGACAGATTCTGAAAAGAAATCTGTCATTTTGTTGACACAATCTGTCATTTTGTGGATTCTTAAGGTGAGTATAGACTACAACATTTACTTGTAACAGAACAACGAGCCGCTCTATGATATGTTCTAGTGTATCATCCTTTTACGAACTAAACGTCGAGCACGCTCGCCTCTTTGTTACAAACCAACGAGCGTATTGGTGTAACATTTCGTCAAGCGTATTGGTGTAACATTTCGTCGAGCCGGTTGCGGGGTGACGCCGAGGGAGACCCGAGGGAGGATTAACCCGTAACATAACGCCGAGCATTCGCAGGAACGTTACATTACATGGAAATGCTTTGGAAACTGAGCTTTTGCCTGTATTGTACCATTCGTAAGAACGTTACATTACACAGAAATGCTCCAGAAAATGTTGTAGTCTATACTCACCTTTACGTCAACAAAACCCGTTTCTTCGGTGGTCATGCTACGCGTGCTGATAATGCTAAGGGCCTTTTTATTGTCATGCGTGTTTGCGCCCGCGTGTAGGCCAGGCACGCATGCCGCCACAGTATTGTGCGTGTCGCCAGGAAGTGAACTCGTGTCAAATGATTTACATATTGATCATACAACGTGCGTGCGACCCGCTTGACAGTAAAAACAACACTGACTGTCAAGGTTCGCCACACGCACACGGGCGGCACGCATCCGTGCGAGCCACCCGCGATCCGCGTGTGGCGCGCATGACAATAAAAACATGTATGATACGATACGTTGCGGGCAGCACGCATGCGTGCCTGGCGTGCACGCGCAAACACGCATGACAATAAAAAGGCCCTAAAAGAATACTATCACGTGAGCGAAGCCGCGATCATTACTCGTCCATAAAACTGAGCTTAGTACATAGTAGTTTTCCGTCGGTAAGCTTTTTACACTTGTATCTTTGATGTTTAGATGAACTTGGTTTAGTAGTTGTATAGCTTGGTAGCTCTGCACTGGTGGAGCGGTCGGTCGTTCCCTCGATGGAGACCTCGGTCGAGTCCTCGGGGGTGTTCTCGATGGAGTCCCCATCAGAAGATTCAGAAACATCAAGTTTATCTGTTTTGGTTTCATCTGTTTTGGACTTAATTAAATCAAGCCACCGTTTCGAAGGAGTAACACATCGCCGGGTCGGGCTGTCACTCTCCTCCTGGGAAGCTGAAAAAATTCTGATAAGTTGAGCTAGATTTTTTGTTAAACATTGCCCCACACTAGGATTTTCTCCTGTATCGTGGGTGCGTTTTACAAACATTCAAACTCACATACACAAACAGCCAGACCCGGAACAACTATCTGTAGGCCAAACAAATATTTGTTACGTGCTGGAATCGAACCGGCGACACACAACGCAGCAGTCAATCGCTCAGCCACTGCGCCAACCGCCATACTAGATACATTGAGGATCTCCTGGGTAACTATCAGCACCTGCACAGGTCAAGCTAAGGATCAGCTACGCTTGCTGGGGCCCAAATTTTATGACAGACAAGGTTTGACCTCTACAATATACAGGGTGTAAACGGACCCTTCACGAAGCCGGCAACCAAGCATTATGTACATCAAACTAAGTAACTTTAAGCAAAAATTATTGCTGGGAAACGAATTTTTTTATAGTAACGACTTTTAATATTGGGGGTCAAAGTTCCAAATTTTTGACAAGTTTTTTTTTAAATACCACTTTTTACGGTTTTAACTTTACTTTAATTAACTCCATGACCCATTTACTATTCAAAGCATCCATTAGCACTAAGTCTTGAGTGCGTTACATTGAGTTTTACCGTAAAACGTGATTTTCGCCCCAAAAAAAAAGTCGTTTCCCAGCAATAATTTTTGCGTAGAGTTACTTAGTTTAATGTACAGAATGCTTGGTTGACGGCTTCGTGAAGGGTCTGTGGTATCCTGTAGCATAAAAGTCTGGCAACCAATCTCACCAGTTAACTGGGTTGCGGAGGTCAGATAGGCATCACTCCACGTAAAAAACTAGTACCCAACTATACAGGTGCATCCGATCCAGTCTAACCGGATGCCAAGTAACGCCTGATTCCACAACTTGAAAGTGTCAAAACCAGAGCGATCATTACTTTACGGTGACTCCTTTCGGGAGAGCCATAAGTGAATGAACTGTAAGTACTGTCTGCCTTACATGACCGCGGCCCACACGACATGAGGTTGAATGGCGCGACCGTCGATCGTCTTTCTTTTGGTACTGCAAGGAAACCCTGGTTGGCGCGATTCACGCATTCGGGTTCGAAAATAAAATAAAATTTAAATAACCCCTAACGAAAAAATAAAAGATGACGGATAAATATCCACTTTCATCCCCCATATCTAGTAAATGGCTGCACGGATTTTGATAAAAACGTATCTAAGAACCATCGCCAAGAAACTAGCTTTGAAATAAAAGAAACTGCATCCAAATCGGTTCACTCGTTTAAGAGCTACGGGTGCCAGAGACAGATACATGCACACACATTGCGGTCAAACACCCCTCTTTTTGCGTCGGGGTTAAAAATGAACGGGACGGGTTTTCGCATCGATCGGTTTGGTTAATACGCGACTTTTGACTGAAACATCATTCTCCGGCCCTTATCCAAATTTATTAATAGGGGTCGGTGCAACATATTTTCCTCTTACATACTTCTCTATTAGCCGACATCTCATGAGTCACACCCTTTCTATCGGTAGCATCTTTCACACAGTTCATCCATCATTTCTTTGGTCTTCCCGTCTTCCCCTACTTACATTGCCATCCCTTCATATTAAAAATCATATTACCTGCGATGGATACCAGAAAAAATATTATGACGGTTGTTTTCCACATTTTTACTTGATTTTCTGTGAAGATAAGATTTTCTGTAAAGAATATATCTTGAAGGGTTCCAGAAACGAACTTGCAGACCTGCAGCAAGAAATCTACAGTTAAATAGGTAAGCATCTGGCTTGTCATGTGGTAGGCCGCAATATCTGTGATAGCAAAAGTAGTTTGAGCATTAACGCTGGCGGGATTCCACTTTGGATGGCAATGCTAATTCTTTGGCCCAGCAATAGGCCAGCCGTCTGGCCACATGAAGAGTCAACCTACCGCTTGGTGATGTCTCGAAAGACTAAGAGAACACTCGGACCCCTTGGCCTTAATGTTTCAACTCCAAACGGCTCAAACGCATACCACCATACCTATTAATTAGGCTATTGTATTAGCGCCGTTTGAGGTTTTCAGCACCTGCAGCAGCCGCACCAATACAGCCCGCTGTGCTAGGAAGATAGGAAGCGCAGGGGTTTTGACACTTTTTACATCCCACACCAAAGGTCTACCTAACTTTCATGGTCTAAAATGGCTGGCAAGAGCACGACGGATGACGTCATTAATGCTATGCAACCTGCATACTTGCTGCAGGAAAGGCCATGGTTTCCGAGGCAGTCTACTGCTTTACCACGAAGCTCAGTAGTTGCATTTGCGACCACTAGGCCAACAAGACTTACGGCGCAATTACAATTGGTCATTCTCCCGAGTTCGATTGCCGATGGAATTCGGGAAAACGACCATAAAAGAGGTCGAGTGCGACAATCTAGTCCATCTTCATCGTGGCGGTTACCCGACGCCTGTTTTTCTCGACTTTATTCAAACTACCAGTGCGATAACTAGTGTAAAGGGGCGTCCATTGTCCACGTGAAGCGTTTAAGGAGGTGGGGGCGTCGAGCCGAATCCATAAACTCTCTGTGCACTATAGCGTTCCACAGGGGAGTGTTTTTGGTCCTGTTCCTTTCATTGTCTGTTTTAATAACTTGCTGCAACTCCAACTTTTGCTTCTTTCTTTATCGTTTGGTTAGTTCGTAACCTGGTGTCAGAGTTTTTAGGCCGCCCATGGGCCTCTGACTTTTGCTAAGATTCTCGTATTATCCTCGCTCAAGTCCTAATACCACGTAAGTCAAAAATAGCAATTTTACAGGAGAGAGAAAAAACTGCATAATTTTACATAGATAACAGTACAAAACCATTTTTTAATTTGTGTTCACTTCAAATTAGAGACATTGCTTGTTTCTGATTGGCTGAAACAAAGTGTTTTCCGATTCTCTAGCAAACGGCATCAAAATATCGAAACTGCCAAAAATTTACTTAATACGTGGAACTTCAAACGGTGTGTCATTTTTGATGTTCTAAAAGTGCTGATACGCCACTTAAATAGAATAAATTACTTTTTGATTTGATTTGGAAAAAACTTGATTTTGTTTTGAAAATATTCCTAATATACATCCATAAACACTCGTTGAAATGCTTCCAGAGCTTCCTGCCTTTGAACACCAAAATCTCCCTTGCGCAAACTCTCATACAACCCATCATAGACTACGCCGATGCCTGTTATTTGGATGCCACCGAGGAGCTTTTCAATAAACTTGAGCGCTTGCTGTGTTTTTAACCTTAAAAAGTATGATCATGTCTCTAACTTTCGCAAAATACTCGAGTGGCTCCCAATTCGACTTCGCAGGAACTCTCGGATATTGTGTTTGCTGTTTAACATCCTCCACAACCCTTAAACTCCATCCTATCTGCGGGAACGCTTTTCCTACTCCCGTCCCTCCGATGCACCTTGCAGGTCGCATCTTAGGAACCTCCTTAAATCCCCTCCACACTCTACCGACTTCTACTCTTATTCCTTCACTGTTCACGCCGTGCGGCTGTGGAATTCACTTCCACCTGACATTAGGGACTGCCAAACTGTTGCAGTTTTCAAAAGAAGAGTGAAAGAACATTATCTTTCCATTTCGTCATAGTTGCATAAATATTTCTCATTATTTATTTTATTGTATTAATAGCATTGTTATATGTTTTGTCTTGGTATTTATAAGTTTGTTCGTATGTTGTTTTAAGAATACCATATTTGGTTTATTGTTTTTAAATAGTTCTGTTTTATGTATTCAATTTTCTTTTCTTCTTTTACACACTATGTCTACATCTCTTTTTTTATTATCTCTTTTCGCAGGTATGCTGGAAGAGATTTCTTTAGAAATAAGCATCACCTTTGTACTATTTTCTGTTCCTTTCTTCTTTTTTATATTTAGTGTGTACACAAATTGTTAAATAAATAAATAAACTCACGTCTTTTCGCCTTGGGGCTACAGAACACCACCAGCTACGATCGTTACTTACTCCTTTAGCCTCGGCCACGCTTATACATCTGGTCACGTCGGTTGGAAGTAATTTATATAAGATAATATGTAATTAAAAACATTATTATTTTCACGTACTGATTGGTCATGTTCTCAAGCAATATACTCGACATGACTAATACCTATAGATTGTATTAAAACCTATTTGAGTAAATCAGATTTATGTTCGTTTGTTTTTTTTTTTGCATTGGAGGGGAATGTGCGTAGCGGTGGTCCTGTGGTAATGGCCGTGGGAGCCCAGTTGACGGCAATAGGATTGCCCCTAATTACATGGGACTTAAAGATAACTGGCGAAATGAGAGTACCTAATATATGGTACACAACTCTTCCGGGATTCATCATCTGCCTAGCCTTTTCCCAACTATATTGGGGTCGGCTTCCAGTCTAACCGGATGCAGCTGAGTACCAGTGTTTTACATGGAGCGACTGCCTATCTGACCTCCACAACCCAGTTAGTACTGGGTAATACGATACCCCTTAGTAAGTCTGGTTGTCAGACTTTTTGGGCCATTGACTACCTAACGACTGACAAAGATCTACAAATGACAGCCGGGACCACCGGCTTAACGTGCTTTCCGAAGCACGGAGGAAACTAGGTATGTAATGGGTGGTCATCCACAGACCAACCTAGGCAAGCACGGCTTAACCTAAAGATAGACCCGAGCGGCTGTTATTATTTAGGCTCGAGCCTACGTATGTGTTTAATTTATTAAATTGGCAAAAGGCAGGCCGGAATAATAGTCTTATATTGTATTGTATTGTATAACGGGCTGGTTTCCGCAACATAATAATCTTTTAATCCGACAAATTATGTCTTCAACCATGAAATTGAAAAACTAATTGAAGGAAATTAAGATATAACATTTTTAATTTAATTGCGATATTTGAAGTACATGATTAATTTATAATTGTCGACCACACATTCATCGTCATTTCAACCGAAAGACGTCCACTGCTAGACATAGGCCTCCCTGAATTGTCGCCACATTGACCGGTCCCGTGAGTCTCGCATCCAGCGGATCCCCGCAACCTTCACCAGGTCATCGGTCCACCTAGTGCAGCATCTTCCGGTTCGCGGTCGCCACTCCAGAACTTTTCGGCCCCATCGGCCATCCCTTCTGCGAGCATATAGCATTCATAGCAGTGATAGCCTAGTGGTGTGACCGTCGGACTGCCAAGTCATAGGTCTCGAGTTCGAACCCAAGGCACGCATCTCTGATTTTTCGAATTCATGTGCGTATAGTGTAATTATCACTTGCTTTTCGGTGAAGGAAAACATCGTGAGGAAACCAGCATGCCTGAGAGATATTTCTTGACGGCATGTAAAGCCAAGTCAGAGGCCCATGGGCGGCATAAAAACTCTGACACCAGGTTACGAACTAACCACACGATAAAGAAAGAAAGAAAGTCTGCGAGCAATGTAACCTGCACACTGCGACTTAAGTTTGGCAATTCTTCGGGCTACGTCGGTAACCTTGGTTCTCTTGCGGATGTCTTCATTTCTGATTCGATCACGCAAGGAAACTCCGAGCATAGCCCTCTCCTTTGCACTTTGGGTGACTTTAAGCCTTCTGATGAGGCCTATTGTGAGCGACCACGTTTCGGTCCCGTATGTAATCACTGGCCATAGACACGTAGACTGTCTCTGTTTCTCGCGAAATAGGAAAGTGTATACATATTGGTGCTCGTGACACTCGTGACGTTTTATGTATTCAATTTTCTTTTCTTCTGTTACACACTATGTCTACATCTCTTTTTTTATTATCTTCTTTCGCAGGTATGCTGGAAGAGATTTCTTTAGAAATAAGCATCACCTTTTTTTTACGGATGGGAAATCATCAAATGACTTCTCCCGCTCTGGGTGGAGTGGGAGGGAGTGTCAGACTCTTACTGACTAAAACCCATCCATGTTCCTTCATTGCCCTTTGTGTTTACTCACCGTCCACAGGCCCGCGCCTACGGTGGCCGGGAGCCACCACGTGGCCCCCGACGCCCGGTGCGTCGCCCGCGGCAGCTGGAACGTGAGATTCTCTGCCTCTCACGTCCCGCCACCTCCTTCGCTAGCATGACTGCTTCGCAGAAGGAAGTGACGGCTTCCCATTCCCTCTCGCTCCGGACCATGGCCTGAACCAGGGCTGGGCGCGAGAGGTCGCCGCCGCCGATCGCTGCTACGAGGACACGGCGGAGCTCCGCCCAAGCGGGGCAGACCTCCACGGTGTGCGCCACCGTGTCCTCCGGACGATCCTCACAATGATAGCACTCGGGCGTTTCCTCCCGCCCGATTCGGTGCAGGAACCTCCCGAAACAACCGTGTCCGGAAAAAATGTGGAACGCTTCACGATTTTGCGTGTCATCCTTGCGCAGGGGCCATGCTAATCTTCTCTGTATCGTTCCAATTTTAGTATATGTACTGCCGAAGCAAGTACTAACTACGCCGCTTGACCTACTTCTAGGGTTGTCCGGAAAGAAAAATAAAATACGGTAAGTACATTATAAAGGGTGTAAAAAGAGCCTTAACGAAGCCGAAAGGCACTTATTCTCCCCGTCACGGCGATCATTTTTTTGTTCTAGACCATACCAGGAAACCTTCTAGTTACGGAGATATTGAGGGTCAGTTCCAACTTTTTCATAAGTTTTTTTTTTAAATACAAGGTTTTAATGTTGTAACTTTACTTTAAACACCTCCACGACCCCCGTACTATTCAATCCATCCATCAGCACAATGTTTTGAGTGCGTTACTTTGAGTTTTACTGTATTTTTTGCGTAAGGTTACTTAGTTTGATGTATAGAATGTTGTGTTGACGGCTTCGTGAAGGGTCTGTTTACACCTTGTATACGTGACAAGCAAGCGCGTGCCCTGTTCGCCAACGACACAAATATGTGACAAAATGGTAGGTGAAATTGTAGCTTGGCGTGGAGGGCACGCGCGTGCGTTTCAAAAGGTTAATGGGAAAATCCTTATGGATACACTTCCGCAAAAAAATGTTTCAGCTTTTATACAATGGCGTAGGTCAGGCGGTCGCGGAATCTCCCAATATCCTTATAGGTTGCGGTTAAGCTGAGTTTTGTATAAAACAATGTGCTACAAGGGAATCATTTAAACCACAGTTTAGCTAAGTCAATAGAAAGCGGTCAATATAAGTCAAGTCGCCAATTAATTACAACAAATTCAACAAGACCTTAATTTCTCAACCATCAAACCTGTGTCGTGAACTTATACCAAATGCCTTTTTTTTTAAGGATGGGAAATCATCAAATAACTTCCCCCGTTCTGGGTGGAGTGGGAGGGAGTGTCAGACTTTTACTGACTAAAACCCATCCATGTTCCTTCTTTGCCCTTTGTGTTCCAGGGCCGCGGTATCTCTTTCGAACAGTCCCGCAGCAATGCCAGCAATGACCAATGCCTTACATTTAAGAGCGGGATCGCTCCGCTCATAAATGTTGGACCACACACTAACATGAGCCGCCATTATTTGAGAGTGGAACGATCTCGCTCATAAATATTGGACCACCCACTAATGTCAGCCACCAACATTTATGAGAGGATCGCTCCACTTATAAATGTTAGATCACATACTAACGTCAGCCACCAACATTTATGAGCGGAACGATCTCGCTCATAAATATTGGACCACACACTAACTTCAGCTGCCAACGTTTCTTTTTAAATGTAAAACAATGGTCTAAGTTCAATGATGTAACCAAGATTTTGATTCAGAAGAGTGTCCATGGAGTTTCTTGCCCATTCTTCTCCATAGAAATCTACGCCTTGGAATGGGCAACTACAGTACTTTCACAAGTTATTATGCCTTGTGTCTGTGATTGTAGCTTCACCTTCTTTGTTTTTCTGACATTCAAAAGTGCTTGTAATGGTCTAATTGAAATAAATGCTTTGTGTTTGGGAGATTGAGTTCACAAAATTCTACAAAATTAATTTATTTCACAAAACCAAATCATTGAAATTGTATTCTTTATCGTATTTGTCAATAAAACGTCTTGACACGTTCTGTGCAGCGAGAAGCTGCTTGTTGAGTTCCTGGTTTACGAATGTTCTTAGAGCTCTTATTTTGTGTCTTGAAAGTTCATAGGATCTTCGGCTATCCATGTTGTCCATCCAGCTGGGCTGTTCATATCTGTTCGCCTTCGGATCTGTTATATAAATCATTCCTCTGTCATTAAATAAGTCTTCTAACAACGACGCTCTGTCCTTGAGAGTCCTCGCTCCAGGTTTTTGATTGATTAGTAAGTAAACGGGAATCGTACGTGCGTAAGATTTCCGTACATTTGTGTTTTCATATTTTTCTTTCTTTACTGTTCGTTCTCTCATTTGTACTGGTGATTGGAAATAGTTCTTTATGTTTTTGCGGTTCATTGATGATCGAGGTAACAGAAGTTGTGATTTTGATGGTAGCGCTGAAGCAGAAAACGAAAATTTAGTTAACATGGCCGCGAAAAGGGAAACGTAAGAGCCAGTCCGCACGCCGCGTTGCGTCGTCGCAACGCAAATATTTTGACGCATGGCCGGCCACACAGGCGCTGCGCCATTACAGCGTTACTACGACGCGTTCCGTCGGCGCACAGTGGCGGCAAGCATTTTGTAAAAACATCGCAGTTAGTCTATCAACGCACAAGCAACTGAGCGCTGCTGCTCCCCCGCAATGAGTACACCCCCTCCCGCTTCGTCTCGGGGGCTGCTGTCCGTCATGTGTGCGTTGTGCGACGACGCAGCGCACCGTGTGTACACTTTGGTTATTTGTATGTAAAATAACGCAACTGCAGCGCTGCGTCGACGCAACGCTGACGCAACGCGCCGTGTGGACTGGCTCCAAGGTGGGACGCCCTCAGGCGCGGTGGAGTGACGATCTTCGCAGGGTGACTGGTAGCAACTGGATGAGAGTTGCTGAGAATCGAGTTGAGTGGCGTGCGATGACCATGAGGAGGCCTAGGTCCAGCAGTGGACTGCTGATGATGATTTACTATGTGCTGCATGTTTCTTTGGTCATAGTCCGAACTCACAGCTCATTCTTATACTTTATTGCACACAACATATCAAAAAATATACGTACAAATTGCAATAATATATGTAGTTTATGTACAATGGCGAGCTTAACCCAGAATTGGGTTTTCTTACAGCAAACCTCGATTGCGAAATTGCATAAGAGGATAAACCTATGTGCATTAACAGTACATTTTGTTACTTAAATTAATTAATTTTATAAACGAAACTACACACATACAATATAATATACGTAATACATACAATATACAATACAATGCCTATAGAATCCTATTTACCTACATATTGATCATTCAGATAGGAAATGTTCCTTTATCAGGAGATAATGTCAGCAGGCAGTGTTATTGGGTTATTCAATCAGAAATTTCTCAGTAGCAGCCACGGAGTCTGGATTTGTACCCGGTTGATGGCAATAGGCTCGCCCCCTATTACATGACAGGACTCAAACATAACTGGCGAAATGTGGGTGTACTATTAGGTACACCTCTGCCGAACCCTTCGGGAATTACAAGCGTGTTTTATGTTAATTTAAATAATATCTCAATTCTTACCCGATACAAAAATACAAAAAACAATCAATAAATAAAATTTCTTCATATTTACAATTTTCAACCGCGTGTTTCAAAATTGTTTTAACGAAAATGTACAAAAAGAGTTATCAAAAATTATTACGCGCAAGTCATACCGCGAAATTGAATCAATCGATAGTGAATAATATGATAACAGACGCTGTACCAACATCTTATGTAGCTGAGTGAACGAATGAATTTGATTCTGGACACAAAGAACTGACAGAGTGTTAGTAAAATAATATTAAATCAATTATACAGGTATATATAACCCAACTACAACAACAATAAATACAGAGTGTAAACGGACCTTTCACGAAGCCGTCCGTTAACCAAGCATTCTGTACATCAAACTAAGTAATTTTACGCCAAAGACATTCAAATATAACTAGCTATAGACGGGACAAGACCAAGAAACTGACAATTCCAAAACCTGTTACAAGTTAGTAACAAGTCGATCAGTCCAGTGCGATACGTCGCCTTGTCAGGTCGCATTCATATGACACAAAGACATTTAAATATTTCCGAGCTATAGACGGGTCATGACGAAGAAAATTGTAATCCAAAACTTGTTATAGTAGTCGCCAAACTTCTAGTTCGCTCTGAAGTTGCAACGGCTGCGCCGGTACACATAACAAAGCGCAGCGTGACAGAGCACGCGAGAGAGCGCGGGTGGTGCGCTGGTAGTGCGCGGGTGTGTCCCCGGCGTGTCCCGGTGACACCTGTTTTGTTGTTACTGCGACTCTACTCGTCACAACTTCAGAGCGAACTAGAAGTTTGGCGACTACTATACTGCTTAGTAACAATTCGTTTTGTCTAGTGTCATCTGTGTCATACGCCCGCTTGTCAGGTAGCATTCGTGTGTCAAAACCGAAAATATTCAGGATGAAAATTATTGTATGACAATATTCCCAATGTCCTCTCTATATGTGTTTTAAATCTCTTTGTTTTACGCAAGAAATATTGCTGGGAAACAATTTTTTTTGGGGTGAAAAATCACGTGTAACGCACTCAAAGCATTGTGCTGATGGATGGATTAAATAGTACGGGGTCGTGGAGGTGTTTAAAGAAAAATCTTACATTAAAAACAAGTATTTAAAAAAAAAACTTGTGAAAAAGTTGGAACTTTGACCCCCAATATCTCCGTAACTATAAGGTTCCCAGGTATGGTCTAGAACAAAAAAATCATCGCAATGACGGGTAAAACAAGTGACTTTCGGCTTCGTTAAGGGTCTTTTTACACCCTTTATACATTTATAAATTAAAATAACTTAACAATATACAAAAAAATAGCGTCATTGAAAAAAGTGCGAAAACTTCGAATTTTTTTCAATAATTTGGAGGAATTATAATATAATAATAATAATAATCTTTAATGATAAAAAAATTAAGTATCTTGATTTAGCACACGAGGTTGTCGACATGTGGGACGTGGACTCTGCAATCATTGTACCGATAGTCGTTACGGTTAATGGACTAATAGCAAAGAGCCTCGACCAACCTTAGGAGGCTCTCATTGCGCGGCTGGGTCAAGCGCTTGATTCAGAAAGCAGTACTCCTAGACACGGCACGCATAGTGAGGCGGTTCCTCTCTCTGGAGCCCTGACCACCGGCAACCTGGACCCTGTTCCCGATGCCGGTGGGCTACTATTTTTTATATTTTTAAATGTTTTTTATATTATTTTATATTAGAATATTTAAAAATGTAAATAATATGTTTATAAATGAATAAACGGAATAATAATAATAATCTTTATTGACATAAAAGTATGTTACATTATTATATGGAAACCCTGACTCCTGCGCTAGGTAGTAGGTAGTAACCTGTGTTACAGGAGTCAGTGGCTTCTCCCAGTAGTTTACACAGGAATTATGCAATAAGATTTAAACAATTTTACATTATACAATATCTGCTTAAGGCGTATGGGTGAGGAGCATGGAGCAAAATAACCAGTGGAGAAAGTATAGGCACGTTTTTGTTCTAAATCAAAGTCACTAATATACTGCGGGGGGAGAGGTACGTTTCGGACTCTGTGATTGGTTGACGAACTGACAACCAAATGACAACTCATTCTCTAGGGATTCCATAAAAGTAATTGAAAAAGTATCGATATCGATAATTGTTTGACTTATTAGAATTATAACGATTTGTTTGCAATACAGAGATTACGGGTTCGATTTTGAAATAAAACAGGTAATTATTAAACTTAGAAGACTGTATTTAAAAAAATATAATATATTTACTGGTTTTTAAAATGGATTAGTATTGAATATGTTTTTCTTATATCCTTTGGATTTGTATTATTTTTCGTAATAAATGTCAGTCGAGTATCAATATATTTTTTTGCTACACATGAAGCTAAAACAATTAAATGGTTAGTCGATTCTACGTCAAATTGGTGAAAATTTATATCTGGAAATAAATCATATCCCACAAAACCTTTAAGAACCATCATAACTAAGTAATGTGAATTGAATTTAGATGTCAAAGTTTTTCCGCCGCATTCTGCCAGGGCTCTTTTGATGTAAATTTCACTGCGGCGACATATAGTTATTACTGTTGTTGAAGCATACATTAGTTTGTCTCTGACATCTTTCTGATATTGTAGACTACCTTCTTTTGGCCCTCCAAGCAACGCTCCAATACAAATTTGGCATTTAATTTTTATTTTATTGTGCTCCATGGTGAGGAGTGTATGAATGTGTGTGTGTGTGCGTGTATGTTTGCGTGTGTGTGTAATTGCCAGTCGTCAGTTGTTGTATTGCAGTTGTTATTAATTTACACGCACGAGTCAGCGTTTACGAGTTTCTTTATCTCATTCTGTCACGGTAAGAGGTCTAATCGCACCAGTGGCGAAGGTTCCATACAACTCGATTCCTACCGGCTTCCCTTTGAAAAATGACACAGTCAGTATTCTATAGACAAATAATATAATCACATTAAAGATATGTACTCCGGCTTACCTCTTAGAAAAATTGACCCTTCGCTACTGAATCGCACGATAAGGGTTGCGTAATTTGTCTCGCTCTATCAAATGACGGTTCTCAGCAACAGAAAAGGTGATGTTACTCGTATAGCATTAAAAACTTGTGAAAAAGTTGGAACTTCGACCCCTAATATCTCCGTAACTAGAAGGTTCCCAGGTATGGTCTAGAACAAAAAAATGATCGCAATGACGGGGAGAACAAGTGCCTTTCGGCTTCGTTAAGGGTCTTTTTACAACCATTATAATAATATGTATGAGTAAATCTATACAGGGTGTAAACGGACCCTTCACGAAGCCGTCAACCAAGCATTCTGTACATCAAACTAAGTAACTTTACGCAAAAATTATTGCTAGGAAATTACTTTTTTTTTGGGGTGAAAAATCACGTTTCACGGTAGGACTCAATGTACCGAATACATTCAAAACATTGTGCTCATGGATCGATTGAATAGTGCAGGGGTCGTGGAGTTGCTTAAAGTAAAAATCTGACATTAAAAACAAGTATTTAAAAAAAAAAGTTGGAACTTTGACCCCCAATATCTCCGTAACTAGAAGGTTCCCAGGTATGGTCGAGAACAAAAAAAATATCGCATTGACGGGGATAACAAGCGCCTGTCGGCTTCGTTAAGGGTCTTATTACACCTTTATATAAATACTTAAAAATCTATTATCACATGTATGACGGAGCACCACTTGAGGACGGCTCGACCTGTGTGTACACACTACGACGAATTAAGCTATACAAGTCCAAATTAACCTGATCTTTCATTGTACGGGAAGCTTATAAAAACCGAGGTCAGGTTATACTGGATATGTATAGCTTGATGTGTCACTGTGTACAGTCACGAGCACCAATATGTAAACACTTAACAACTTTTTAAAGTGTTTTTCTCCTACTGTTCTGGTTAAAATTTCATGTTGTTACGAACATAGTATTCTGGAACTCACATTTTGTGAAAAAAATCCTATCTTCAAGTTACAATCGTTATTTCTCGCGAAAATTGCTTTTAAATTTAGGAAAGTGTTTACATATTGGTGCTCGTGACTGTACTCGCTAGTTTTAAATTTAGCCTATAAGTGTGTTTACACTATGACGAATTAAGCTATGCAAAACCAAATTAACCTGATCTTTCACTATACGGGAAGCTCATAAAAACCAAGGTCAGGTTATACTGGATATGTATAGCTTGATGTGACACTGTGTACATCGTTCAATAATAAGTAAATAAATAAATAACACCGCTAACTGCGAGTCAAACTCGCGCATGAAGAGTTCCTTATCACCGTAGTAGATTAAAAACAAAAAATAAATTAAAAAATATTTATTTATTTATTGTTTTATAGCGGCAACAGAAATATTATTAATATTTCAACTGTCTACCTACTGCGTCTCATGAGATACAGTTCGCTGACAGACAGACGGACATCGGAGGATTAATAATAGATTCCGTTGGTCACCCTTACAGAACCCTAAAAAACAACAGCAAGTAGTATTTATCATTATTTATTTTATTGTATTAATAGTATTGTTATATGTTTTGTCTTTGTATTTATAAGTTTGTTAGTATATTCTCTTAAGAATACCCTATATGGTATATTATATTTAAATAGTTCTGTTTTATGTATTCAATTTTCTCTTCTTCTTTTACACACTATGTCTACATCTCTTTTTTTATTATCTCCTTTCGCAGGTATGCTGGAAGAGATTTCTTGAGAAATAAGCATCACCTTTGTACTATTTTCTGTATTTAGTGTGAACCTACATAAATTGTTAAATAAATAAATAAGTTTTTTATATTTCATTTTGAAAAGGAATGAACGATTAGTTTTTATTTAAAGATAAAATCTTCTGATTTAATATTTGGTTCAGTTGTTCGGTTGCAATGCGAGATTTCGCCTTCAAATATCCGCGGTTGACCCGGCTTATATATTCATGTTTTCTACTGTCATGCTTATTTCTAATATTCGCCAAATATTTTTGACCGTTTACTCTATTCCTTTTCCCAAGATTATTCGACGTGATGATGTAAATGGGAACTTTGTATTGTTTATTCAATGTTCTTAATTCTTGGACTAAGCTGTGCTTCTGTTGTTTTTGACTCGGTTCTGGCACTGAATTCAAATAGTTTTGCAGTGCTATTGTATGCTTGCTTTTGTTTGATGGATTCGCATTGATTGTTGTAACTGAAAATAATAATTTTGGTTAAATTACTATTATTACTGGCTCGTTGGTTGGATTCAAAAATATAAAAAATAGTAGCCCACCGGTATCGGGAACAGGGTCCAAGCTACCGGCGGTCAGGGCTCCAGAGAGAGGAACCTCCTAACGATACGAGCCGTGTCCAGGAGTACCGCTTTCTGAATCAAGCCCTTGATCCAGCTGCCTAACGAGAGCCTCCTCAGGTGTTGGTCGAGGCTCTTGGCAATTAAGCCATAGGCTGATACGACTATCGGCGCAATGATCGCTGCCGCTGAGTCCACATCCCACATGTCGACAACAGACAGTACTTTCACAAGTTATTATGCCTTGTGTCTGGGACTGTAGCTTCGCACTTTGTTTTTTTCTGTGACTTTCAAAAGTGCCTGTAATGGTCTAATTGAAATAAATGCTTTGAGTTCGAGTTTGAGTTTGATGCGGGACCGTTGTCGATAATCATTGCGCGCCGCTCTGATCGATCCACCAGCACTATATCAGGCTTATTGACTACAATAGTCTAGGAACATTATTATTAAGAAATTTTAATTTATTTTTAGTAAGAGGTCTTAACTGAATTATTTAAATAAGTGTAACTTTTTGTGTAACTCAAAAGATACAAGTTGACCAGTATAGACCACTAATTAAGAACGAATCTTTTACTTTTTTTGGGATGGGAAATCATCAAATAACCCCCCCCCCCCCCCCCCCGCTCTGGGTGGAGTGGGAGGGAGTGTCAGACTTGTACTGACTAAAACCCATCCATGTTCCTTCTTTGTCCTTTGTGTTCCAGGGCCGCGGTATCTCTTTTGAACAGTCCCGCAGCTCAACGAATCTTTTACTTTACAATTAGTAAATACATTATCTATGCTGTATAAGCACTTAATCATCTGCCTAGCTTTTTACCAACTACGTTAGGGTTGGCTTCCAGTCTGACCGGATGCAGCTGAATACCAGTATTTTACATGGAGCGACTGCCTATCTGACCTCCACAACCCAGTTACTACTGGGTAATACGATATCCCGGTAAGACTGGTTGTCAGACTTTCGGGCCACTGACTACCCGCAACGACTGTCAAAGATCTACATATGACAGCCGAGACCAACTGCTTAACGTGCTTTCCGAGGCAAGCGGGGATGGTCCACGAACCACCTTAAGCAAGCACGGCTTAACCTAAATATCGACCCAATTGGCTGTTATAATTTAGCCTCAAGCTCCTCACACGCTGTATAGGCACAAGTTAAAAAATATGTTACCTACCTGTAACATAAATAATGAACGCGACCAATATACTATATTTCTTCATCTTACAGTAAAATAAGTATCGTAATAATATAACGTTACTAAATCTTAAACTCAACACTTGAATAAAATGTAGGTAAATGAAACTACACGATTTTGATTACCAAAACATAATATTGGCCGAACTCATGGCGCGAAATTAAAGAAAAATTAATTGGCAACATGACTTAATGAAAAATTTACTTATTTCGATCGACACGAACTATTTGCTGGTATTCAGCTGCATCCGGCTAGACTGGAAGCCGACCCCTACATAGTTGGGAAAAGGCTTGGCAGATGTAGAAGAGCTTGTACATAAATGGGTCTACAAATAAGTACCTTTAACGAAGCCGAAAGGTACTTGTACTCCCCGTCATTGCAATCATTCATTGTTTTAAGCTTTCACGGTTTACAACTAAACTTATACTGTCACTTACGGGATATCTTCCGTGATTGTTCATTATTTTGAGCTCCCGATATTTCGACGCTGTTGCAAGCGCTATGATCGCGGGTTGACTGGAGAATGCGGCAATCATTTTTTAGTCCTAGACCATTCCTGAGAACCTTCTAGTTACGGAGATATTGGGGGTCAAAGTCCTAACTTTTTCTCAATTCATTTTTTAAGTGAACGTTTTGAATGTTATAACTTTACATTATATACCTCCACGACCCCCACACTATTCAATGCATCCATAACCATGTTTTGAGTGCGTCACGGGGCGTCACCCCCTGGCCGCAGAGACCTTGGCCCATCATTAGGTAGACTTTTAGGCTAGGCCTAATGACGCGCATATTACAACGCGCGCCTGGGTAAGTGGTTGCTATAATTTTTTAAGTAGGCGCACAACAGCGCTGTCAACACAGCGCTGATTTCTTCACGACACCTCGGCGGTCAGTCCCCGCCAGTTCAGACCCCCAGTTACCAAGGGGAGGCCCGGCAGGAGACGACCAGCGACGTAGGTGCCGACTCCAACGCACCTACGAAGGTTGTGTGGCTCCCGTCCGCCCCGTTCCAGAGGTAGCCGATCACGGTCCGGACTAAGAAGCCATTATGTGTGTGTGGGCGGTCTTCTATTGCCACTATACCGCCCACACACACACGAATGTAGAGAAAATGACAGATATCTTTTCACAATCTGTCATTTTGTCGATTCTTCTATCAACAAAACCCGTTTCTACGGTGGTCATGTTACACGTGCTGGTAGGCCACTAGCCCATGTCATTTTAAAAACGAATAAACTTAATATTGGTTTGCTACTTTCAGAGGTAAAATAACATACAACATAACACATAACATCACACCTGTAATCCCCGAAGTGTTAGGCAGAGGTGTACCTAATAGTACACCCACATTTCGCCAGTTATGTTTAAGTCCCATGTAATAGGGGGCGAGTCTATTGCCATCAACTGGGCGCAAATCCAGACTCCGTGGCTACTACTGAGAAATTCCTGAAAGAAAAACCCAATAACACTTTGCCTAACCTTGAAATCAAACCCAGGACCTCATGCTCAGCAGTCGCGCTTACGACCCCTAGACCAACGAGGCAGTCAGCAAGGGCCAAGGTGTCAAGGAGTCGCGGGCTGTAACGTGCTGTGTCGTGAGTAATGGGCTATATAGCTCACCGTCCGTCCGTCTTATGACGACAGGCCGCGTCGACGGCGCGTTCGTGTTCCACGCGCGCCTCATAGAGATGTCAGCAAAAGGAAGGGGCCCACAAGGGTCGATGCCTGCCAGAGCTGCGGGACTGTTCGAAAGAGATACCGCGGCCCTGGAACACAAAGGGCAAGGAAGGAACATGGATGGGTTTTAGTCAGTAAAAGTCTGACACTCCCTCCCACTCCACCCAGAGCGGAGAGGATTATTTGATGATTTCTCATAAATAAAAGGGGGGGGGGGGCAAGGTAACATAAAATAAAACACAAAACATATAATATCATATATTTATTTCTAGTCATAAAAAATATGAATCAGCCCTTAAAACTGCGCCGAGCAAAAAACGGAAGAAAGGACAGTTACGGTTAAGTTGATATTACTGAAAATAGCTTATTTACACAATCAACATACAGGGTGTCTGGTAATTAGTGACCGATACTTAAACACGTGATTGTACTCATGATAACAAACAACTTTCCCAAAGAAACCTTTTTTTTTATACATTGACTCTTATCACAATAAGACTACAGTCGTATGAAATTCGCACGTTTAACAAAAATGTTTCTTTGGGAAAGTTGTTTGTTATCATGAGTAGTAAGTTACCAAGTTTTGTTTTTCATCAGCCACGCACGTGTGCAAGCGCAGCTGTATGCGTGATGCACACAGCGACCGCAAGTATTTAAATGCCCAAAATAGCGCTTACAGCTTTTGTTCGGCACAGTCTTAACATATTCTCTACGCCACGCACGTTTAAAACAAAAATAAATCAATATTAATCATAAAATACTGCGATCAGTGAAAATTATGTTATGAAAATAAAAAGGTTTTTTTTAAGGATTTCATTCGGACCGCAGAATAAAAAAAACCCTGATTCTCTGGCCAATAACTTACAACAAATTCATCGTTAAAAGTATAGCATTTTTGGAAACATCATGTTAAAATTTCATGACGAAGCTGAAGCGAATTTCATTTCGTCAGTAATTGACGAATTCGAGCAACTTTACTTTTAACAGTGACGAATTGAAATTAAGACATGATACAAGTGATTTAGTCATACTGGTATTTTTTTTTTAAATACAGCAGAGTCGTCACATTAAACAATTTATGACGGTCACAAATTCAATGCAAAATTTACTATACAGCGTGTTTCAGAAATGTGTGGTCATGTTAAACAGTTTGTTACTGTCCCATACAAAATTACTTACCATGTATCTCTGATACACGTCAATTTCATCGTCAAATGTTTAACATATTTTCACACAGAATTTAATTAATAATAGTATAAAATAAGTAGGAAACTACCCCTAGTGCATTCAGGGTTTTAATTCATTCACGAATAATCAAAGAGCGTATCACAAAATAAGTATTAGAGGGCAAACACATGATTTTAAATACATAACATCACGCCTATAATCCCAGAAGGGTTTGGCAGAGCCTAATGGTACCCCCACCCACATTTCGCCAGTTATGTTTAAGTCCCATGTAATACTACCATCAACCGGACACAAATCCAGACTCCGTGGCTGGTACTGAGAATTTACTACCCAATAACACTTTGCCCAATCAAACACAGGACCTCTTGCTTAGCAGATGCGCTTGCGACTACTAGACAAACGAGCCAAACAAATGATTTTAAAGCAAATAACATTATTGTAAAGGATTTGTACCCAATAGGCTCTTGGCTAAGTAAAAACAGCTGCACGGGTCGATCGCCAAGGTTAAGCAACGTTTGACGGGGCCGATTCGTGGATGGGTGACCATAAAATTTATTCTGAGAGCCGCAGCACGTTAAGCTGTTGGCCCTCGCTGTCATTTGTAGATCTTTGACAGTCGTTACAGGTAGTCAATGGCCCGAAAGTATGACAACTAGTAACATGACTGGAAGCCGACCTCGATATAGTTGGGAAAAGGCCTTTAAACCAATGTGTCTGCCCCCTAATTCCAGCAAAAACATATAACCCACCCCTACTAATCTAAACATGAAATAATATTCATTTTAACATTGGAAAACAAATAAATAAATAGCTGGCCACCATAATGAATATTTACATGAAATAAAAATAAAATAAAAATTATATTTTTAATTATTTTTAGTAAGCTTTCACGGCTTTTTAGACAACACTTAAAGGTTTTTTTTTAAATTCCTTTTTATTAAACTTTTAATTTTGTTAATTTATTTTAAAAAATCTTGGTATGAACTAACTCAGGGTGTAAGGGACACCGACGCAAAAACGGTTAACACGTATTCAGTAAATCATTCTAAATTCTACATTAAATTTTTCATCAGTACTTAATTGTGGCTGTTCCATACATTTTCACCGTGTAGCAGTAGCGAAGGGACAATTTTTGTATCTTTAACCTGGTTACATTATTTGTCTATAGAATACTGACTGTGCCATTTTTCAAAGGGAAGCCGGTAGGAATCGGGTTGTATGGTACCTTCGCCACTGCCGTGTAGGTATTTCAATTTTGTATGAAACAGCTGTTTTTTTTTTAAACTGATGAAAAATTTCAGAGTCAGCATGATGTACAGTCACGAGCACCAATATGTAAACACTTAACAATTTTTTAAAGTGTTCATCTCCTACTGTTCTGATTAAAATTTCATGTTGTTACGAACATAGTACTTTAGAACTTATATTTTTATGAAAAAGATCCTATCTTCAAGTTACAATCATTATTTCTCGCGAAAATAGCTTTAAAATTTAGGAAAGTGTATACATATTGGTGCTCGTGACTGTACTGAATACGTGGTAACCATTTTATCATTGGTGTCCCTTTCACCTTGTATGTTACTGATCAAACCAGATTTCAGGTCAAACCTGTTTCTCAAAACTCAACAAAAATATGCGCATACAAAAAAATATACTAAAATCTAAAAAAAAAAAAGTTTGTGCTAGAGGAATCATTACATAGTTTTCTGTATATCGTATCATCACGCCTCTACTCTGACAACAGGAAGGCAGAGGTATGTAGTACACCCATATTTCCGCCAAATAAGTATATTTTATTGATATTATCTTTATAATTATGGACGATATTTTTCTCTTGCCGTGGAGTTAAAATCTTGACATTTTTATTTAAAGAAAAACAATCACAGCTTAAAACATTCAATTTTAGCTTTAACACGATTACAATAAGAACTATTTTGGTCTGCACAGGTCGTAACTAGTAAATGCTAAACGGAGCTAATAGGACCATAAATCAAGATTTAATATCTCAGGAGAAACGAAATTATACATTACAAAAGTATTTTCAAAATAAAAAACCCAGTTTTCGTCAAAAAAATATTATTTTAACAGGAATGATAGTAAACTTTTATGCCTCTATAAAAATCTAGGGAAAACGCTGCATATATGGGTGTTTAATTTTAATATAATATAATACAGGGTGTAAACGGAGCCTTCACGAAGCCGTCAACCAAGCATTCTGTACATCAAACTAAGTAACTCTACGCAAAAATGTTTTGCTGGGAAACAATTTTTTTGGGGTGAGAAATCACGTTTTACGGTAGGACTCAATGTAACGCACTCAGAACATTGTGCTGATGGATGGATTTAATAATACGGTGGTCGTGGAGGTATTTAAAGTAAAAATCTTACTTTAAAAACAGATAATTAAAAAAAAAAACTTGCGAAAACTTTGACCCCCAATATCTCCGTAATTATAAGGTTCCCAGGTATGGTCTAGAACAAAAAAATGATCGCATTGACGGGAAGAACAAGTGTCTTTCGGCTTCGTTAAGGGTCTTTTTACATCCTTTGTATAAAAACACGATTCAGTCAGTATATTTTGAGCAAAAAATATGATACCCGAATTGATTGTCAAATTCTAAATTAACGCGAGCGAAGACGCGGGGAATTGCTAGTTATCTATATTTTTTACCCAAAATATACTGTCCAATCATAATAATTATTGCTGACATTACTATATCAATTTATATAAATAGCACAGCTATATTTCGTGTATTTAAAAAGGCATATTTAAATAAATCACTTCGATTTGAAAATCCCAAAATACCAATCAGTAACTGGGCTGTGGAGGTCAGATACGCAGTAAAATACTGGTATTCAGCTGCATCCCGTAAGAATGGAAGCCGACCCCAACATAGTTGGAAAAAGGCTGACAGACTAAATTAAAGCGATTTATTCAAACGAGCTTAAGACGGTAAAACGATTTACTGTTATACTCAAATTTTCTATTAGATTTTAAAAACAGTACAGAATTATTATTGAAGAAGTATAAATAAATGAAGAGCTATATGGAGAATCATACCGAATTGCTGTACAGGGTGGAAGGGAGACTGATGCAGAAATGGTTACCACGTATTCAGTACATCATACCCCAAGCCAAGTATTTCTCAATATTGTTATATATCCATCGCAGATATGACTGCTCCGGAACGAATTTTCATAGCATTTTTTATATGTTAGACTGTAAGGAGTTTGGAAGTATGCCATCTTTTTAAACCCATGTTTATCTTTTTTTTTTAGATACTTCTCGTTGCTGTAGGACGTGGGTTAATTTTGATCCTTCTTACAAATAAATAAAATTGAAGTTTCTGTTTGTAATTTTAAAATAACAGCTTTTTACTGAATGCTTATGAAAGTATACACGGTACTTATAACAAAAAAAAAAAAATTCTCTATCTGTCAGTTTGTTCCGGCTAATCTCCGAAACGGCAGAACCGATTTTGACAGGCCTTTTACTGGCAGATAGCTGATGTTCTACTTTTATTTCAGAAAAAGAATTAAGGTTCCGTGCAAAAAAAAAAACCTATGAAATTGTTATCAAAATACGATTCAAATAGGGTGGTAATGTTTTTATAATTTTTTTTTTTTATTATAACAGAGAACTCATTAACAGTAAGTTATAGGAACCCAGTGAATCTGTAAAAGTCACATAAAGATATAAACAAAACCGTTCTACCGTCGTTTCAATACAAATCATTGCAAAAATATATACAGGGTGTAAACAGACCCTTCACGAAGCCGTCAACCGAGCATTCTGTACATCAAATTAAGTAACTTTACGCAAAAATTATTGCTGGGAAACAACTTTTTTTTTTGGGGTGAAAAATCACTTTTTACGGTAAAACTCAATGTAACGCACTCAAAACATTGTGCTGATGGATGGATTGAATAGCACGGGGGTCGTCAAGGTGTTTAAAGTAAAAATCTTACTTTAAAAACATGTATTTAAAAAAAAACTTGTGAAAAAGTTGGAACTTTGACCCCCAATATCTCCGTAACTAGAAGGTTCCCAGGTATGGTCTAGAACAAAAAAATGATCGCATTGACGGGGAGAACAAGTACCTTTCGGCTTCGTTAAGGGTCTTTTTACACCCTTTATATAAACAACCATATACATCAGTAGCGGAGGGTAAATTTTTGTAAGAGGTAAGCCGGAGTACGTATCTTTAATGTGATTATATTATTTGTCTATAGAATACTGACTGTGCCAGTTTTCAAAGAGAAGCCGGTAGGAATCGGGTTGTATGGAGCCTTCGCTACTGATATATATACAGGGTGTTAAAAGACCCTTCACGAAGCCGTCAACCAAGCATTCTGTACATCAAACTAAGTAACGGTACGCAAAAAATATTGCTGGGAAACGACTTTTTTTTCGGGGTGAAAAATCACGTTTTACGGTAGGACTCAATGTAACGCACTCAAAACATTGTGCTGATGGATCCATTGAATAGTACGAGGTGTTGAAAGTATTTAGTGTAAAGTGATATTATTTTTTATTTTAAAAACTTGCGGAAAAGTTGGAACTTTGAGCTCCAATATCTCCGTAACTAGAAGGTTCCCAGGTATAGACCAGAACAAAAAAAAAACGCAATGACGGGGAGAACAAGTGCCTTTCGGCTTCGTTAACCCTTCGTTAAGGGTCTTGTTACACCCTTTATATAATATTATATAATACAACATATTATCTGAAAAACAGTTTCTAAAAACAATATCGACTAAGGGGTGCTACACACACGTTCGGGCGGCATAGTCGGGCGGCAAATCGGATATATCGTCGGCGTCAGTGCAGGACTTTATAAATACACAAGACCCGTTTTTACATGATAAACTTAAAAACTGTTTTAACCTTATGAACGCTATTGTCACATATATGTCACAAGCAAGCGCGTGCCCTGTACAACGACACAAATATGTGGCAAAAAATGCGGTGTTCTCTAACACGAAATAAAAATTAAGTAGTTTTGGAATCCCTATTCTTTTGTAGGTATTTGCTGTGAAATTGTGGCTTGGCATGCGCGTGCGTTTATGCTCTAGCGTTCAAAAGACAACCAACAAGTATGTCGAAGGTCTTAGATTCGTCTGTTTTTTACATTTTGATGATCAAATGTATTTCGTCAATAAATGTAGATACAAGGTCTTGCACTAACGTAAAAGTCGCGATGCCGAACGGTGTTTGCCGATCGGCACGAGCCAAATAACATAACACGACACACCTGCAATCCTCGAATAGCCAAGCTGAGGTGCACCCACTCTCCGCAGTTTTAGTCCCATGCTATAGGGAGCGAGCCGATTGCCATCAACCGGGCACACATCCGATTATTTGTAGTAATTACTTCGGGTCGGTTTTCTAGCCGAACCGAATATACCGACTCGAAAAAATGTGTAGTCCCCTCTAAACAATATAATAATATTATAAATATGATTTTATCATCATTTTCATATAAAACTCGCCTCGAGTGCTTTTTGTATGTGTGTGTTTTAATCCTTCTTTACACGTCCATAAAAACATCAGGCCTGTTATCCCCGTCAGGTTAGGCAGAGGTGTACCTAATAGTACACACACATTTTGCCAGTTATGTTTAAGTCCCATGTAATAGGGCGAGCCTAATGCCACTGACAACGCATAAATTCAAATTAGTTTGTTTTTTTTTCTTGAGAATTTTGAAATATAAATCACGGTTTATAGTAGGACTCAATGTGCTGATGGATGCATTTAATAGTATGGAGGTCGTGGAGGCATTTATAGTAAAGATTAAAAACTTGTGAAAAAGTTCAAACTTTGACCCCCAATATCTCCGTAACTAGAACGTTCCCAGGTATGGTCTAGAACAAAAAAATGATCGCAATGACGGGGAGAACAAGTGCCTTTCAGTTTCTTTAAGGGTCTTTTTACACCCAGTATAACGCAAAAACCGGACGCTCAAAAAAAAACTAAATCACACACATACAATGATTAGTATCAGCTCGGCGGCAGCGCAATTTGAGCCGTGTAACAAGGAGGGTAGGGCTGGTACTGGTTCACCTGTCGGCGCGCGCCGGGCCGGGCGCGCGCCGCGTGGTGCGCGTGGCGCTGTCCAGGTGCAGCAGGCAGCCCACGGCGCCGAAGTAGCTGGGGGAGGACAATAAACATTTATTTATTTAAAACACATACAGGGTGTAAACGGACCCTTCACGAAGCCATCGACCAAGCATTCTGTACATCAAACTAAGTAACTTTATGCAAAAATTATTGCTGGGAAACGTCTTATTTTTTTGAGGACAAAATTCATGTTTTACGTTAAAACTCAATGTAACGCACTCAAAACTTAGTGCTGATGGATGCTTTGAATAGTAAACGGGTCAAGGAGTTAATTAAAGTAAAGTTAAAACCTTAAAAAGCGGTTAAAAAAAAACTTGTGAACTAATTGGAACTTTGACCTCAAATATCTCCGTAACTATAAGGTTCCCAGGTATTGTCTAGAAGAAAAAAATGATCCCAATGATGGGCAGAATATGTGGTTTTCGTTTTCGTTAAAGGTCTTTTTACACCCATTATACAGCGTGAATTTTTCAAGAGGGCTAGGATGACCAAATCCGAAATATGAGGAAAAATGCTCAAAGGAATCTCGAGCCCAATTTTGATGAAAACTAAAACGTCATCATTAGATTTTCGAAAAATCAATTGTCCTAGCCAGGAATCGAACCCATTACGCCATTCGATAATGTCGCTAATATGGATCAAATTTTGGGAAGTAATGACATAAAGCAAACCTAAAAAAAAGAGTTCATTTTTTAAAGATACGTAACAAACTGTATGTATATGGTATGCAAATAAACGCCGAACAAAATCACTATAACGGTAGAAGTAAGTATTTGACAGCGTAGTTATAATAATAATACCAGTCTGTTACTGTCCCACTGCTGGGCAAACGCCTCTTCCCATACAGAGAAGGCACGAGCATTGATCACCACGCTTGCTCAAGACGGGTTGGCGATTTCAGACTTATATTAATTATAAATCCAGGTTTCCTCACGATGTTTTCCTTCACCGATGTCTGTGATGTCCAAGATAAACTTAGAAAGTACATATGAATTGAAAAAGTCACATTGGTACTTGTCCGGATTTGAATCCACAACCTCATGCATGAGAGGCGAGGCCACAGCGTAGATAATTTAAAAAAAAAAAACAAAAGAAGCAGAAATATTATGTAACACGTCTACTCACCCCTCGTGTTCCAAAAACAACGCCTTGAGGGCCCCCCGCGACCAGTACGACATGGCGTAAGATAACAGCTTCATTGATAACGGGTTCACGCGCAAGAAGTTGCCGCAGAATACTACCTGTTGATAAAACAATGTATATTAGCGATAAGACCCGCTTTTGTACACATAGCAATATGTATAACTAGCTTATGCCTGGAGTTCGATAATTATCCCACGGGATCAAATTACAGGGATAAAAAGTATCCTATGTGTTAATCCAGGTTATAAACTATCTGTGTGCTAAATTTCATTCCAATCCGTTCAGTAGTTTTTGCGTGAAAGAGTAACAAACATCCATCCATTCTCACAAACTTTCGCACTTATAATACCTATTTTTATTTTATGAAATATGAACAAGACACCTTTCCGAGTTCACAGGGTGTAAGGGACAGCCCTCCACAAACTGACAGGGTGCATTCAGCTCCTTATTTTGAATCATATTCCACCGATTTTTTTATTTTTTATTTTCAGTTACTATTCCTTTATTTCAATGTATAATTACATTCCCTGTACACAGCACTCCATTTATGTAAATAATACGGCTAAAATAAAAATACCAACAAAGGATGTTGAAATACTCTAACAAACGACGCGTGAAATCAGCTGTTCACTTCCTGTCTAGCTACAGACTTCATCGAACTCGTCGTCGCGCTTGCCGTTCGCTACGTGCGTTTTGCCGCAGTAACGATACATTGCGTATGAAGAAATAAAACAAATCAAATTTATTCGATTCCCATAACATTCCTGAAATAATTTCTTGTACCGGTCATCTTAGTATGATATACTGAATTCACCCTATCAATTGGAGGGCCCTTCATGAAGCCGTCAACCAAGCATTCTGTACATCAAACTAAGTAAGTTTACGCAAAAATTATTGCTGGGAAACGACTTTTTTTTTGCGGTGAAAAATTACGTTTTACTGTAGGACTCAATGTGACGCGCTCAAAACATTGTGCTGATGGATGGATTGAAAAATACAGGGGTCGTGGAGGTGTTTCAAGTAAAAATCATACATTAAAAACTTGTATTTAAAAAAAACTTGTGAAAAAGTTGGAACTTTGACCCCCAATAACTCCGTAACTAAAAGGTTCCCAGGTATGGTCTAGAACAAAAAAATGATCGCAATGACGGGGAGAACAACTGCCTTTCGGCTTCGTTAAGGGTCTTTTTACACCCTTTATGTGCTATTTCCTTTAATTGGGATACGGATAGGAGAATGATGATGATGTATTCCGCTCACCCTCTCAATATTTTCGTTGGAGGCACACAGCCTGGCTATGGAGCCGATGTTGTTGGTGATGGTGACCACGGTAGCGCGGGCCAGGTCCGCGCGGGACACCTTGGCGCGACGTTCCGCTGAGCACATCTGGCCGTAGCTGTGGACAAAAATGTGATTGAGCTAGCTGTTCTCCATGACCTTCGTTCGCGTGAAATTATTGCTGTTTGTGTATGTGAGTTTAAATGTTTGTTGTCGCACCCACGATACAGAAGAAATTTCTAGTGGAAAGTTTAAAAAAAATATACATAAGTATATACACCGTGACTTTTTAGTCGTCTTACAACGGCAGCCCACTTCATGTATCCAATGACTTACTAAGCATTCATAAAAAACGGTATTTATGAGTTTTTAATAATTTAAAAATAAAAATATTATTCAATATTATGACGCATGACGTAGTTAAAACACCCTGTTGTTAGCGATGATCTACTGGACTCGAGCGCTGGGTAGGTATATTCTCCCGTTTGACACGTAAACATCATTAACAGGATGTTTCAGAATTTGGCACTGGCACTGGCGCGCTTACGATTCACGCTGTGGTGTGGGTAGGCTTATAATTAGGTCGCGTGATGTCACCACTGGCGCGCTTACTGTCCATACTAACGACCGGATCCGACAAATATATCTCACCTGCTAGCCACCAGATCTCCCGGCAGACCGAACCGCGCGTAGTCCCCTCCGTAGATGTCCCTCACCAGCTTGTCTACCGTCGTGTTGTCTCCTGAGGCGGCGAGGGCTATGGCTTCCTCGAAGCTGCTGCAGCCGGTGAGTAGGCAGCATAGCCCGAGGAATGTGCCGCCGCCGAGGCTGTGGGAGAAATTGTGTTATTTTTTGCAAGGTAAGGTAAACGTGTATTTTATTTCCACGAGTGCGGACAGCCAATGGTGAGTGAACAATTATTTTTGCGAGAGTGCAACAATATAATAAGCTACCTAAAGAGGTAAAAAATGAGAGCTTGTTTAATATTTTCAAAACTAAATAAAAAAAATTGGTTGTCTACGGGGTGTAAACAGACCCTTCACCAAGCCGTCAACCAGGCATTCTGTACATCAAACTAAGTAACTTTACGCAAAAATTGTTGCTGGGAAACGACTTTTTTTTTGGGTATGAAAAATAACCTTTTACGGTAAAACTCAAAGTAACGCATTCAAAACATTGTGCTTATGGATGCATTGAATAGTAAACGGGTTATGGAGGTATTTAAAGTAAAGTTATAACCTTAAAAAATTGTATTTAAAAAAAAACTTGTGAAAAGTTGGAACTTTGACCCCCTATAACTCAGTAACTAGAAGGTTCCCAGGTATGGTCCAGAACAAAAAAATGATCGCAATGACGGGAAGAACAAGTGCCTTTCGGCTTCGTTAAAGGTCTATTTACACCCTTTATAGTCTTCTAATTTGTATTATTTAATTGTGCTTCTGTGTGTTGTGCTGTCTTTTGTGTGCACTAAATAAATGATTTATCTATCTATCTATCTATTTAGGTAACGTGTATATCACCTAGTGCCGCTGACACGGTAGTAGTCGTCGGGCGCATTGACGACCAGCACGGAGACGCCGCTGCCGATGTTCACCAACAGGAACGGGAAGGGAGACGAGAAGTCGAACGGCTTGCGCACGTATTGCGACAGGGCCGCTTCTGAGTACGGAGGCTGTGGATGAGACAGGTATAGTTAGAACAGTCTCATTGCTGGGTGTGACGGACTGATACATTTGAGTCGACTGGGTATTGAAATTTTGTATGGGACAGGGAATATTTTTTTCGCATTTACGATATTGGACCCAAGGGGAAAGTTGTCTGCAGCATTTCCCTTCATATGACTATACCCTTTCTGTTACACCCTGTATACACGTACCCACAAAATCCTCTTAGTATTGACATCAAATAATCAAAAAAAACTTTAATAGTTTCGCTAGCTAAGAGGTTATCTTTGGCCGCGGTATCTTTTCCGAACACGGAAGAGATACCGCGGCCCTGGAACACAAATGGCTAAGAAGGGACATGGATGGGTTTTAGTCAGTACGAGTCTGACACTGCCTGCCACTCCGCCCAGAGCGGAGGGGGTCATTTGATGTTCCATCCGAAAAAAAAGAAAAAAAAGGAGAAATCAGTTTGACGATTTGCAGCATATCCTTCCATATTATCATATCCTTTCTGTATACCCGCACCCACAAAACCCTCTTAGTATATGTATACTCTAAAATATCATCAAAACTTTTTACAGTTTCGCTAGCTAAGGGGACATCCTTTGATCACGTGAGGTTTTTTAGGCCACTTTTATATCCAGCCCTCCCCCTTGATGATACATCGTGAGGTATTTCCTTCCCCCTCCCAGCATCACGTTTATTTTTAATTATTAAAAAGATCAGGTAATTTTAGAAACTATTCTAATAAAATACAAAAAAAAAAACGAATTGTTTACATAAAAATTCGCTTGCTCAGGTTTTTAATTAACCCCTCGAATGTCTTATGTTACACAGTTCGACATAAGAAAAAATGCTACACTTGGAGCATTTTATTTGATGATTTCCCAACAGTAAAAACAAAAAAAAAAAGTGTAACTGTCCGACTTAAGACACTTGGAACATTTTTTCTTATGTCGAACTGTGTAACATAAGATATTCGAGAGGTTAATTATTGGTAATATTTTTACTAACGAAAAATACTCTCACCCCCCCCCTTATTGTGACCCCCTCCCCCCCGTTTTAACCTCACGTAATCAAAGGACGCCCCCTACCGACCCCCCCTATATAAGCTCGCCACTAACATGCGTGGGCTCTGCGCTCTCGTCGGGCGGCGCCCAGTAGTAGCACTCCTGCGGGTTCATGCAGTCCACGTACAGCACGCCCGCTATCAGCGCGTCCAGCTCGTCCATCTTTGAGAGGCGCATGTTCACTTCCTGAAATGGTAAGAGAGAATAGGTTAGTACAAAAACTGGCCAAAGTTACTAAAAAAAATAGTACCTACTATTTCCATACCATAACATTTCATTAACTTAATTTATCCGCGCCCATTACAGTGGCACAAATACAGTTCCCGTCACGTAAAAAGAACGCTGACAGCTCAAATAAAGTTTCTCAATTTTTGTTATTCTAGCCTTTTCCAAAGTACTAAGTAGCTAGTAAAGTACCTATTACGGTTCTACAATGAAACAGTTATACGTATATTATAAAACAATAGCTTGGTACTTAAGGACGCGGCTGTATAACGTGCGCAAACACATCCCCTCCACTGTCGCTCAGCGTTCTTTTTACATGACGGGACTTATACTTGTCATTGTGAGAGGTTATGAAAAATTTGAATATTAAATAAAACACCAGAGGAGACGATATTCCGGAGATTAAAATTTTTGAATATTATTTCTTTATTTACAGAACAAACACAACTGAGTTTAAATTTCCTTTTTTGATAAAACCGGCCAAGTGCGAGTTGGGACTCGCGCACCGAGGGTTCCGTATAAACTTGTAGATAAGTACTTATTTTGTTATTAAACTACATATTTACGCTTTTCAGATATTTTCCTTCACACGTGGTGTAAGACATTGCTTCTTGCCAAATTTCATGATTCTAGGTCAACGGGAAGCCTATAATATATAGGGTTATAAAATGGCGGAAGATAGGCCAGCCAGGCTTCATACAAAAATCTTCGAAGCCCTTGGCCTTTTAGAAGTGATCCCAAGGTTCTACCTTAATAAAATCCTCCTCGAACTTGTAGGCGCCGCCGCCGGTCGCGTATATAGTGTTGACCAGGTCTGCCATGCCCTTGGAGCGCGCCAGCTGCAGGAAGGCGCCCACCTCCGACGTGGGGAAGCGGATGAAGTGGAGGGTGCCGCACCGACCGCGGATGGTCACATTGTCCATCTGGAAGTAAGAGTCACAGTTCAAATACCAGCGAAACTCTGGAGACATCATCTGCCTAGCCTTTTATTTATTTATAAGATAAGATTCTTTATTTGCGTGAAATATGGTATGTACATGATGGTCTTATAAATAAAAAGGTTTCTCATATTTCGCTGACTTCTTTCAGCATGCAAACTTAAAATAAAATTAAAATACTTAACACAATCTACTCGTAGGTACGTAGTTAAAAAATTAAAAAACATTTAAGAAACACAAAGACAATAATATTATTATTTCAGAATTAAAAATACTCGTGTAGGATAATGTAATAAAATTTGAAAAAAAAATAACAAAGACAGAAGACTAGATAACATCAATAAAATAGGAACATAAGCTACTTAACCATTAGTACAAAAGTGGTACATAGGCGGACTTAATGCCACAAGGCATTCTCTACCAGTCAACCTTAGGTTCAAATAGGACAGCATAGTGATAGAGTACAAAAAATAAATAAGAAAAATACCATTTTGTTAACATAAATTGATATACATAAATAGGTACATACTAATACACATATATACAAATAAAATGATATAAACTAATATATATTACTAGCTGTTCCCCGCGACCTTCGTCCGCGTCAAGTTATTAAAAATACAATTTTCCCCGTTTTTGCAACATTTTTCATTGCTGCTACGCTCCTATTGGTCGTAGCGTGATGATATATAGCCTATAGCCTTCCTCGATAAATGGACTATCCAACACTGAAAGAATCATTCAAATCGGACCAGTAGTTCCAGAGATTAGCGCGTTCAAACAAACAAACAAACAAACAAACACTTCAGCTTTATAATATTAGTATAGATAATACAAACAAATAGTGCAAAATACGAGAAACATTATAATAATTACTATGACTACTAATGACTAGCTTATGAGCTTATGTGAAAAAACACGTTTTATGGTAAAACTCAATCTAACGCACTCAAAACTTGGTGCTGATGGATGCTTTGAATAGTAAACGGGTCATGGAGGTAATTAAAGTAAAGCTAAAATCTTAAAAAGTAGCATTAAAAAAAAACTTGTGTAAAAAATTGGAACTTTGACCTCCAATATCTCCGTAACCAGGTTCCCAGGTACGGTCCAGAGCAAAAAAATGATCGCAATGACGAGGAGAACAAGTGCCTTTCGGCTTCGTTAAGGGTCTTTTTACACCCTTTATTATTTGTCTATTGAATACTGACTGTGCCATTTTACCTTCGCCACTGGTATTATATACCCCCCCCCGTTTAGGGGTGCGACCCCTAAACGTGCCTACGCTGCTATTGTCACTAGCGGCAAGTCAGATACGTCGCAGCCAAAGCGACAAACCAAAAAAGGGGAAAATCTGATAAAGGGTACTCAACTTGCCCTGACTGCGGTCCGTAGCTCTTTGCCAAGAGCCAGCCAAGTTGATGAGGAGGGTAAGTAGAAAGGAAGAAGAAGAAGCCCTGTTCTCGTAACCTGTGTGGCACCGCACCGAGTGGACCCAACATGCTGCTGCGCCCTGCTGTGCCTACGACGCAGCTGTACCTTTCGCGTCTGCATCACTCCACGACAACTGAGGAAGTCGTGCAGTATTTGAAGGTGAAGACCAACTCGACTCTGAGGGTCGAAAGGTTGGAATCGCGCCACAATATCAACTTTAAGTCATTCGTGGTTCGAGTTCCAACCCAATATCTACAGACCTGCCTGAAAGAGGACTTTTGGCAGAAAGGATCGACGTTTCCGAGGACGGTTGCGCGACACCACGCAGCGAAACACGACGCCGACAACGTTACGTATAGTCTTAGTTTTAAGGTTTTTTTAAATATGTATTAGTTTATTATTTCATAAGATTATTTTGTGTAATTTATCTATGGGCCTTCGTTGCCTGAAAATAAAATTATTATTTCCTTTATTCATTTTATATACACATTTTTGACATTTTTAAATATTTCTAAAACAACCATTTAAAAAAACATTTAAAAATATAAAAAATAGTGGTCCGCCGGTGTCGGGAGCAGGGTCCAAGCTACCGGTGGTTAGGGCTCCAGAGACAGGAACCTCCTCACAATGCGAGCCGTATCGAGGAGTACTGCCTTCTGAATCAGGCCCTTGATCCAACCGCCTAAGGAGAGCTTCGAAAGGTGGTCGTCGAAGCTCTTGGCCATAAGGCCATTGGCCGTCACGACAATCGGCACAATGACAGCCGAGTTCACATTCCACATGTCGACAACCTCGTGTGCCAAGTCGAGATATTTTATTTGTTTCTCTTTCTCAGCTTTCACGAGGTTCTCGTCATGCGGGATGGTAACATCGACTATCATTACGCGGCGCGCTGATCGGTCTATCACTACTATGTCAGGCTTATTGGCGACAATAGTCCTGTCAGTAATGATAGACCGATCCCAGTACAGCGTGACATGGTCTTTCTCGAGAACTGGGTCGGGCACATACTTGTAGTACGGTACCTCAGATTCCACAAGTTTATATTTCAAGGCAAGTTGCTGGTGAATAATCCTGGCTACTTGGTTGTGCCTGTGCAAGTACTCGCCGTTAGCCAGACGAGAACAACCGGAAATAATATGTCTGATGGACTCACCCGGACGGTGACATGCCCGACACACATCAACCGTCCCGTCCTTCATAATATACTTCCGGTAGTTGTTCGTCAACATAACTTCGTCCATAATTGCACAGACAAAACCTTCAGTTTCCCCAAAGAGGTCGCCGAAACGTAGCCAGGACACGGACGCTAGAAAATCTACATCAGGGCCATGAAGAGCCCGGTAAAAGCGTCCGTGAAGCTCCTTGCCTTGCCATACTTCCTTGCGGTCATCGGTAGTAAGTACTACAGGTTTGCGCCAGTTCTCTTTAGCCATGGACAGCGGGGTGAATCCCTTGTCCACTGCGACCACATCTCGGTGCATACCCACCTCAGCTTTTAAAAAATATTCTCTGAGACTGCACACCTCGCGGTTGTGGAGGGTCTTCGCGTTTAAAAAGCCTCGACCCCCGCACTTCCGCGGGATGTACAGCCTCATCACCGATGATCGTGGGTGATGCATCCGGTTTGCGGTCAGCAGTGTACGAACTCTCCTATCCAGGGCATCGAGTTCGGTCTGAGTCCATTTGAGTATGCCAAAAGAGTACATTAAAACCGGCATGACCCAACCGTTGAAGGCGCGCACCTTGTTCCCGCCTGAAAGAAGGCTATTTAGTACCTTCTTCAGGCGGCCAAAGAAGCGTTCCCTCAACGATTGCTTCATGTCAGTTACGTTAATGCCTAACGCTTCCGACATACCCAAATACTTATAGCTTTCGGATGAGGAGAGGGATCTCAGGTGTATGGAATCCGAGAGCTGAATTCCCTCGGATTCCATAATCTCCCCTCGCTTTACATACATGACTGCACATTTGTCCACACCAAATTCCATCCTGATGGCGCTACTAAAAGTTTCAGTTACTTTCAGTAGCTCCATCAGTCGCAATTTGTTGGGGGCAAAGAGTTTCAGATCATCCATGTAAAGAAGGTGAGATATGACCTGACCACCTCTCCTCAACCGGTAGCCTAGACCTGAATCCTCCAGCAATGTGCTCAGAGGATTCAGGGCTAGACAGAACCAAAGTGGGCTCAGACTATCGCCCTGGAATATTCCCCGTTTAATCCATACAGGCTCATTGTTCCCCTGGATCTGTCGACATCCTGGATATCGAAGGACCGTCCTCCATTGCCCCATACACGACTCAAGGAAGGCGCGTAGAGTTGCATCTACTTTGTACAACTCCAGCACCCTCATGAGCCATGTATGTGGCACCGAGTCGTAGGCCTTCTTATAATCTATCCAACATGTCGACAGATCCTTGCGGGATCGACGAACCTGTTGGCTAATGGCCATGTCGATGAGGAGTAGCTCCTTAGTACCGCGGGACCCATTCCTACATCCATTTTGAGAGGCAGACATTATGGAGTTTTTGTCAATGTGTGTATTAATTTTCGCTCTCAAAATGGATGTAAGAAGTTTATAGACCGTTGACAAACAAGTGATCGGTCTATAATTCTTGGGTTCCGCGGGACTACCTGACTTATGGAGCAGGTGGGTAACGCCTGTAGTTAAGAACTGCGGTAAGGACCCAGACTCTAAGGATGACTGAAATTGAGATGCCAGGCAAGTGTGTGAACTACTAAGCCATTTGAGCCAGAAGTTGTGCAGCCCGTCCGGTCCCGGTGATTTCCAATTCGGTAACGGACGAACTGCTCTGGCTATATCTTGTGGTGTTATTAAAATTGGCTCCATTTCTGGGATAGGTTCACACATTCGCTCGACATCACGCATCCAGTCAGCCTCAGTATGACAGACGGGCACCGACCAGATGCTGCTCCAGAAAGAACTCGTGGTGGCATCATCCGGGCGGCACACGTCCGTCATATTTTGCTCGGGTCGCTCCCAAGCTCTGTATACCCACCTCTCATCGCTCTGGAACATGCGATTCTGCGAGTACCGATCAACCCGCCGTTTATACCGCCGAATACGGTTCGCCCATGCATAAACTTTCTGCTTCAGGAAGTCGATGCGCTCTGTGACACGGGACATGTATTCTTGAGGACTGATTCCAGTCCCCGAGAATGCCCGCCTCACAAAACGCATCACACGTGGTCGTGTATTGCCCTCCCTGAAGCAGTGTAGTTTGCCGATGAGTACCCTGGCCCCGTCGATGCGGCGCTCGATCCTGCACTGCCAGGCTGGTACGGCTGGTTTTGGTCGAGTAGCTGTGTCACTATTTGTAAATTTGACATTGGCTAAACGACATGCCGCAACAGCCCCACAGTATAGGATCGAGTGTGTATCAACGAGGTTCTCGCTACTCTCGAATAGATTCTTGAGTTGCGAGTCCAGGGCACACACCAGTGCCCTATTTTTCTTATGCATGGGTAATCGTGGTAATCGGGGTCTAAATTCGGTACGAGTGTATCGATACTCGCGAAGCGCATCCTCCAGTGCGCTCCTCAATCGGTCGTTGCACTGACTACTTACCGTGGCAACCCTATCATCTTCCTCTGCAACAGCAGGGTTAGACCGTGGTGGGGTTATGTCAATAGTTGACGCTTGCACCACGGTTTGTGACGGAGTTAAGACGATAGGGTTGCTTAGTACCTCTGAGCGCAGCCTATCAAGCGCGGCGTCGTCCAACATGTGATTGCGTTGGATGACTCGCACCTGATCCGACAGTCGTTGGGCCGAGACGTTGACGGTTGGTTCAAGTACCTGGAACAGAGACAGCATCCTAACACGGTACGCAGTGAGGTTAGTTCCCCCCTCTGTAGACCCGTAGTATGCGCGCATGACGTTCTCGTTTATTGGATGAGTCCATCTCATGCGCTGCACACAACCACCGGTAGCGGGGACCCGACTCGGGGCCGGATGGCCCCTAAGTCCCAAGCTCCTCGGTGGCCGGCCTCTCCCCTGCCGACGTACAGGTGTTGGCGACGTCGGCGGAGAGAAATATTCGTCGCTCGAGCTCGACGCAACTGCCGCTGCCGGTAACACAGGTGATCCGGGATCCGGCGGCGGCGAGGCGGAGCTGAGCGACGAGTCCGGGGTTGGTAGGCGTGCGCGTCGGGAAGCAGCTCTCGTAATCATTATGTTAAAACATCATGCATTCTTAAATTTTTTCTTATTTTCCATGTTTTTTGGATGAAGTTGTCAAAATATGTCATTGTAGTTGAACTTTTAAAAATTTTTCAGTTTCTGGTTTTCTTTGTATTTTTCCAATGTTCTATTGCTTGCTTTGATATAAAAGTTTATTGAAACTATTTTTATGTAACTGTTGTAAAGATTTTTGTATTCCAAATAATATTATTATTAAAATAAAAAATTACGACGATTTAACATGTTTGACGTACGGGGTTGCCAGTTATTAAATTATTATTATTATTATTATATCCTACCTGCAAATGCACATCCCGTCTGCCAGTCTTGCCGTAGGCGGAGTTCCTGGTGAGGTAGCGGCGTATGTTCTTCAGCACCTCGGTCTCCTTGTCCAGCTCCCGACGGTTCGTCTCGCGAGGCTCGAAGTAGACCAGCTTTGTGAGGGTGCCGCCGATGTCCATGCCAAACCAAGGCATTGCTGGAATAGGGCATGGAGTTAGAATAAGTAGCAATGGTTAAACTAAAGGCAAAAAGCTCCCCGGGCTGCGGGACTTTTCGAAAGAGATACCGCGGCCCTGGAACACAAAGGGCAAAGAAGGAACGTGGATGGGTTTTAGTCAGTAAGAGTCTGACACTCCCTCCCACTCCACCCAGAGCGGGAGGAGTTATTTGATGATTTCCCATCCGTAAAAAAAAGGCATTGCTAGAATAGGGAGCATGGAGTTAGTATGGGTAACAATAGTCCTCCTTAGACAAAATGACCGATTGTGTCGACAAAATGACAGATAGTGAAAAGAAATCCGTCATTTTGTCGACACAATCTGTCATTTTGCCGATTCTTTCGTCAAAGAAACTAGATAGGAAATAGGACCATCCTCCATCGTCTCCCGTGGGTTTTGTAAGAGTGTTTATGTGGAGATGCGAATGAAAGAGTGTTTATGAAACTCAGCGAAACGATGGATGGACTGTGTGAACGATGATATGGCTAGAAAGGAGGTGACTGCTGAGATGACGAGTAATAGAGAAGTATGGAAGCCGTTTCTACGGTGGTCATGCTACGCGTGCAGATCGAATTTCGAGAAATGGCGGCCAATCTCATCGAGGACATCGACGCGGTAGAGGTCGCAAGCGCGACTGTTGAGCATGAGGTCTTGGGTTTTATTCCCATATCGGGCAGTCTACTTTATCGTGTGGTTAGTGCCTAACCTGGTGTCAGTTTTTATGCCGCCCATGGGCCTCTGACTTGGCTTTACATGCCGTCGAAAAATATCTGTCAGGCATGCTGGTTTCCTCACGATGTCTTCCTTCACCGAAGCAAGTGATAACTATACAATACGCACATTAATCCGAAAAATCAGAAATGCGTGCCTTGGGTTCGAACTCGAGACCTATGATTTGGCACACCACTAGGCTATCACTGATATCGGGCAAAGTGTTATCGGGTTTTTCATCAGGAATTTCTCAGTAGCAGCCCAAAAGGAGATTGCCCATGGACAGTACTCTTGATAAATGGCTTGTGTCTCAAAACCTTAAACGGCATGAAATATCTAAAATCAAAATATATTTTTTAGATAAGACTTAAGAGGGCTATCACAATTTTTCTTGAATTTGAGCCTTTGACTCGAGTTTTGATGTTTGATTACGGTTTAGATATGGCCACAAACTTAAAAAAAAAATATGCTCGAGAAAGTTTGATTATTTCTCTTGGGAGTGTTCTAAATAAATATTTCAATTTGTTTACATAAATGAGTAAAAACCTTGTCTCTGCAAAGGATGTTTCATAGAATTCTGCTTTTGGGCATCTTTTGATGCTTTGTTACATGGAAGATATAATAATATTAGAATATATAAAAATATCCATGGTACAACTGAATGTTGTACTTTGGAATGCTCAATTCAATTTATTATGTTTCATACAGTAATACACCAAAAATAATTCCTTAAAACAGAGAGATACTGACAATTTTTCGTCCGAAATTATATTTTTTATCTATGAATTTATAATCCAAATTCAAACAAAAAGTATTTAATAACTAAGGTTACTATGTTACCTTGCTTGAAAAAAATAATCAGTCCATTTAAAAGTAAAATATTATTTTTAAACAATTGTTTTATGCAATGATAAAAATCAATATAAATCTCGGAACGGGCGGTCCTGAGCTTTAGTCCGCGCGAAGCGTTTACTGAGGGTGGACGTATCGCTCGCTGTTGCTACTTTGTGCGCCGCGTAATATTACCAATTCGCCAAGAATATAGCGCGACTAACCCTTCTTGAGACAAGTTAACATTTTTTTTAATTTAGTTATGATCTGATTGTAATGTATATAGATAATTGTATTGAATGTATTTTCCTATGATATTCTAATGCGAATATATATTATAGAAAATAACACATACGTAAATATAGTAGTTTGTATTAAGAATTTTTATTATTTGTTTATATTATTTTTCCTTTATTGGTTCAATAATCTCCCACCGAAGCTTCGGCCTTCGGCAAAAACTGTAGAAACAACATCACATTGCATTCAATGTACTGAATAATACTGAAATTCCGTATAAAGAAACTTCGAAAAAAAAGTAGGTACATATTTAAAAAAGTATTTTTATAAGTAGCGGCGCGATCGCTTTCTGAGAGGCTGGCAACTATAATAAATATACTTTTAACTATATTAGATTTATTATACATACTCATATAAGTCGTTTTAGGTGATAACATTAATCGGTACAAATAATATCTCATGAACTATAATAACAGTACCAAATTAAATTTTTATCGAAAGCAAAGTGACAAAGGCTCATGTTGGTTTGTTCCTGGTATCCGAGGCATAGCTGTTTGCATGTGTACGTAGCGTACTTCGCTAGACGCACACGTGCGCATCCGCTACCGCACGCCGTCTAATTTACCTAAACTGAGTTCTTTTATTTTGTGATAGCCCTCTTAATGATTATTTATAATGGGATAGTTTTTTGAACAATAATTAGTACTTTTAAGTTTCCGACTATAAAGTACGCCATTTTTTACTATCACCTGTCATTCTAGGGATGACAATTTATTCTATTGCGGGTAAAGTGCCTACCTACCCACATAAAATAAAATGATAACGATTTTGTATTGATTGTTGTGAACGCCGCTGCACAGTGTGTGTTGTTATTACTAAAGACAGGACTTTTTGTGTTGTGATCATGGCGAGTGTGTCTGTGGTGCGATGTCTCAACTGCTCTTTGAGATTAACGCCAATTATGCGTAAACTCATGTTGTCGGAGATTCCCAATAACATCATGAACATTTTACGAGTCTGGATCTCACCAACGACGGTAAGAATAAACATTGTGTTTTTAACGTAGTATGATTTTTTTACTTAGGAACTGCGCTTTTATGTTTGTGTACCATTAACAAATCTTAGAGGACAAATGTACAATCCACGTCTGTGTGTTAGTTCCTCACCTCACCAGTTGGGTTACCGGATTTTAAAATAATTACTTATGTAGGTAGGAACCTCCTACTTATGTGTTGGTAATAAACAAATTATAAACTAGGATGGTTGATTTCAATCAATGATTGACAGCACGGTTGGCGCAGTGGCTGAGCGATTGACTGCTGCGCTGCGTGTCGCGGGTTCGATTCCCGCACGGAACAAATATTTGTATGGCCTACAGGTAGTTGTTCCGGGTCTGGCTGTTAGTGTATGTGAGTTTAAATGTTTGTAAACGCACCCACGATACAGTAGAAATTCCTAGTGTGGGGCAACGTAAAAAAAAAAAAAAAAAAATCAGTTAAGTGTATTCTGAGATACCTATCAATATTTATTGTATGTTGTTTCATTTAAGACTAGAGTTGCACAGAATTATGATTATTTAAATATGTAATGAATTACACGATCTATGATTTGAGCAGGATCTAGATATAACACTGAGCGATTAACTATCTTAGTAATGATTTCTTTCATGCTTTGCAATTTCATGAAACGCGCGAATAAGACTTTAAAGCACGAAGATGCTCAAAATCTAAATCAGTGAGACTTGGTGAGGTAGTCACAGGTGGTCACCAGTAACTGGCCACCTGACATAGCTAAACGGTTACAGAATTTACACAAATGTGCTTCAAAGGCACAAAGCTCACCCGTAAACCAATTCAGACCATTTCAAATAGCTTTTTCCAACTAATTTTTGGTCGAACATAACCTCAAAATAGTGATTTCATTTTTGTAAATATCTCGGAAATGCCATTGTGGTTTGTGTTAAATCTTTTGAGGTAGTATTTAGACATGCCATCGAGTATTTTAAAGATGATTTGATGAAGACACAACAATGTTGAAATCAGTACATTTGTCCATAGCGCCGTGGGCATTCTCCTTTGGATTTATACCTGGTTAATGGCAATAGGCTCGCCCCCAATTACATACAAATAGTTTATTTGTCTTTAACAATGTTTTTACTACATAGCTAATGATCAGTAGCGAAGGGTCAATTTTTATAAGAAGAAAGCCGGAGTACATATCTTTAATGTGATTATATTATTTGTCTATAGAATACTGACTGTGCCATTTTTCAAAGGGAATCCGTTAGGAATCGAGTTTTATGAAACCTTCGCCACTGCTAGTGACATAAGTGTCTTTTTAAGCAAGTAAATGCCTGTATTAGGACGCTCCACTATTCCGTGACTTAAATTTACGTAATGTACATACAAGAATTATGTTAACTAGCTACTACTAACCTATTTCTTTTTTATGAATGCTTATTAGTTAGTAATGCAACGGAAGTGTCTTAGCGGGACCAGAAACGGAAACAGATGTCAAAAGTAAATTTTAGCAGAAACGGAAACGGAAACGGATGCAGAAACGGAAGTGTAAATAATAATTTCTTTATTAAGTATTAAATACACACCAAGCCTAGATTAGAAATAGATTTATTAGAAATCTACAATAGAAAACAATATTGCAACTTAAAATTATTTTAATAATCAACATTTAGTAGTGGTAAACTCTCAACCGTCGTAAACTTCCGTTTACATCTCTGTTATAAAAGTTGCGGAAACAGAAGCAGAAACGGATGTTGAAAAGCGTGCGGAACTTCCTCACTCGCGGAAACAGAAACAGAGATCTGTTGCATCACTATTAGTAGTCATTGGATACATGAACTGGGCTGCCGTTGTAAGACGACTAAAAAGTCACGGTGTATAAGCGTCCGGTTATCCGATCACTGGTTATGAGTCAAGAAGCTTATGGTATACTCACAGGGGGCATCCTTATCCGGCGTGGGAGGCGCCTCGCACGCCATGTCGCAGTTGTCTTTGCTCGTTTTGTGTTTTCTGACTGTGCAACAATATTTAGGCATTAATTTAGATTTTTTGACTAAGTCAAATTAGCCGAGCTATCACAATTTTTGCAGACGAAGTCGCGAGTGCTAGTATGATATAAGCTTGTCGCGAGATTTAAGTTCCATCGTATTTATTTAGTTTGAAAATTGAAAAAAAAACAATCAGATCAAGTTATTTATTTGACATGGGTATGACTGCAGAATTTAAATGAAATATTTTACTCGCTTGATTAGTTTTTAGTATGATGCGGGTAAAAGTGTTTAAGACTTCACGGTGTAAGGCGCGAATTATACAGAAAAGGCGTACGGCGAAGGCGCGGCGCAGGCCGCTTCAAAACGTTTTCATATCAAATCAAATCAAAAATGTCTATTTGCAAGAAAATACATACAAATTACAAGGAAAGATCTAATGTCCTAAAAGTCACTGTATATACACACACACACTGTATATATATATGTGTGTATACGAAATGTACGTAGGTGACTATACGACGAATTACACTCAAGCGGCGCGGGACAGGCACGCCGTTCTTTCGTTTCCTTATAAATTCCATGCCCGCGCTGCGCCTTACGCCTTACGCCATTTCTGTGTAATTCGCGCCTCAAAACGCTTCGTGTATTCCTAGTCCAGGGGGCCTACCATGACGTCTTAAACCAGGAGTAATTTCAGTGTGGGAAAGAGACAGAGCTATACAGGTCGTCTAGCGCCATCTCTTGACGTCTTAAAGCAGGAGTAATCCCAGTGTGGGAGAGAGATGGCGCTAGACGACCTGAAAGCTCTGTCTCTTTCCCACACTGGAATAACTCCTGCTTCAAGACGTTATAGTAACCCCCCAGGTTTGAAAAGATTGATAAGCGGAAAATTAAAAGGCTGCCAAACTTGGAAACAGAAATAGGTCGTAGTTATTACTACAAAGTGTTTTTTGACACAAAACAGCTAACAACGTGCTGTAACATTTTTACCGTCTCTAAAATAAAAATCTAAATTAATGCCTAAATATCATTTTACAGTTAGAACACCCAGCAATCTGCCCACTCCTGCCCATAGACAGCAGGCCTGAGTCCCAGCAGTGGGATGAATAAACGTTATGTTATACTCACGAGGTGCATCCTTATCCGGCGGCGTGGGGGGCGCGTCCTTGCACGCCTTGATGCAGTTCTCTTTGCTCATCTTGCGAGTGTATGGGGCGATTCTTGCTTTGGTTAATAGTTTCGTTCTGGAATATACAGAAACTGTGCTTTATTATCTTTACATAGTATAAAACAAAGTCGGAGGAGCTCGTGGCTAAATAATAACAGCCGCTCGGGTCGATCTTTAGGTTAAGCCGAGCCATTACATACCGAGTTTCCTCCGTGCCTCAGAAAGCACGTTAAGCCGTTGGTCCTGGATGCCATTTGTAGATCTTTGTCAGTCGCTTAGATTTTTTAAACTACGCAACGGATTTTAATGCAGCTTTCAGCAATAGATAGAGTGATTCAAGAGGAAGGTTTATATGTATATATTGCACCCGTGCGAAGCCGGGGCGGGTCGCTAGTATGAGATAAAGTTCAAAATACTATAACTGCTCCGTCCTTAATAATACGCAAGAATTCCTTCACCGAAGCAAGTGAAAATTATACAATACGCATATAACTCCGAAAAATCATAGGTGCTTGTCTAACAACGTCGTTGTCGTCGTGTGTAACAAGATTACCGATGATAATGAGCAGTAGGTAGGTACATACCTGGCTATAGTCCGTGGTAAGGTATTGAGCGGCGTGGCGCGGCGCTGCCGGCCGCACGCCGCAAGACACCCCTCACACCGGTGCAAGCGCATCTATAACAACAAGACATGCACATTAATAATTTGAAGTATTATTAAGTTACCATCCAGCTACAGTGGGCCGGCCACAATGATATCTACACTAATATTATAAAGAGGAAAGATTTGTATTTTTGTGTGTATGTTTGTAATGAATAAACTCAAAAACTACTGTGCCGATTTCAAAATTTTTTCACCATTAGAAAGCTACATTCACACTGAGTAACATAGGTTATATTTATTACCAGAAAAAATTACGGGGGGAGGGGGGAATTAGGGGAAATAAATGTCCACCCGTGCGAAGCCGGGACGGGCCGCTAGTTATAAATAAAAAGAGGTAGATATCGCACTAGCTCGCGCAAATTGTTGCAGACAAATTCAGACAATTGTCGTAATTTGATTTAGTCTTATAAAGAGTGTAAAAAGACTCTTAACGAAACCGAAAGGTACTTGTTCTCCCCGTCATTACGATCATTTTTTTGTTCTAGACCATACCTGGGAACCTTCTAGTTACGGAGATATTGGGGGTCAAAGTTCCAACTTTATCACAAGTTTTTTTTTAATACAAGTTTTTACTGTAAGATTTTTACTTTAAATACCTTCACGATCCCCGTACTATTCAATCCATTCATCAGCACAATGTTTTGAGTGCGTTACATTGAGCAGTGGTTGATGGCTTCGTGAAGGGTCTGTTTACACCCCGTATAAAAACTTATCAGACCTTCGCTCAAATAGTGTCGTAAGTCAAAAAAGCAAATTTCGAGAAAACGGCGTTTGAAATTTATTCGGATGTTAAATCGAAAAGTAACAAAATTAGCGCTTTAAGTTTTTTGGTAAGTTTCAATGGTTTTTGGAGCTCTATAAAATGATGTATTAGGTATCCTGAGAGCATGAAAAAAAAAATGAATTGTGACTATAAAAAAAACAAATAATTTACGTAATATTGTTTAATTAAAACGAATTAACAATAATCAACAGTGAAAAAATTAAACAGAAAAGTAATTAAGTCTCATATCTTAGAGGATAATCTTTAGAATCTTATATAATTAGAATTAACTTAAAAATAACTCACAAATTGTTATAAAAGTCAGCATAAAAAGTTGGAATGTGTTTGTTTTTGTAGCAAAGTCATTATCAGTTTTTTTATTCTCCTTGATTTTAATTTTAGTTGTATAAGCTTGCTTTTTGTGTCAGGAATTATTAGTTTTTTATGTCAAGAGAGTAAATTACCTTCTCACCATTTTTTTTCGGATGGGAAATCTTCAAATGACTCCCCAAAAAATAATCAACATTTTGACCGTGTAGGTATTGCAGTTTTGTAGGAAATAGTTTTTTTTTTTAAATAACCGCCGAACAATGTCTATGTGTAAGATAGAAGGCACACCAACGCGAAAATGATTAGCACGTATTCAGTACATCACACGCCCCCCCCCCTCCCCACATAGAGATTTTTCATCGTTTATTTAAAAAAAAAACAGCTGTTTCCTACAAAAGTGTAATACTTACACGGTCAAAATATTGTTTTTTTTTGGGAGTAATTTGAAGATTTCCCATCCGAAAAAAAAAATTTTTTGATGGAACAACTGTTTAAAAAACAAAAAAAAAACTATCTGGGGGGCTCAGAATAATGTACTGAATACGTGGTAACCGTTTTAGCGTTGGTGTCCCTTACACCCTGTATAAACGTGTATTATATGGAGCCAAAGGAGTTGGTAAGGATCGTAGCAGGTGGCGCTCTGTAGTAACTACGTCATGCGCGTGAGTTGATATTGTAGCCTATTCATTTAACGACAGACTAGACAGTAGATAGAGTATTTATACTCTTATGCTGGAGGTCTAGGTCATATTAATTAGGTATGTGTAATGAATACGTACAGTCGCCATCAGATATATCGTAGCGGGCGAGGTACTCAAATATTTCGGAGCAGCATTACTTTTCAATAAATTCGGAACACATAACGAGCTAAAAATATCAGAAAGCACAGAACTACAAAGGTATCGACGCAGTCAGGATGATCATAAAGATCGGAACATTTATGGAAAATATACCTCAAGTCTGTATCACACAGTTTAAATTACACTATATTATGCACGTCGATCTTCGATCTTTGATTTTGGCATGACGTATGGGGTATATTCACATAGAGAGGAGGCGGCCTTTTTGACAACTTCAAAGTCAATATAGAAACGAATTTAAACTGTGTGAAACAGACTTAAGGTATATTTTCCATAAATGTTCCGATCTTTATGATCATCCTGACTGAGTCGATACGTTTGACGTTCTGTGCTTTCTGATATTTTTAGCTCATTATGTGTTCCGAATTTATTGAAAAGTCGCTGCTCTTATATTTGTGACAATTGCATGTTCTGATGTTATTGACCAAATCTAGTGTAACGAATTTATTGAAAATTAATGCTGCTCTGAAATATTTGAGTACCTCGCCCGATACGATATATCTGATGGCGACTGTACCTAATAAAAATATACAGCAGTACAGTGGAAGTAAATTATACGTGGTACACCGACGCGAAAACGGTTACCACGTATACCACATACGGGTACCACGTAAAAATTTCTGGGGGGGGCTCAGAATAATGTACTGACATTATTCTGAGCCCCCCCCAGAAATTTTTCATCAGTTATTTATAAAAAAATGGCATACATTTTGACCGTGTAGATACTACACTTTTGTAGGAAACAGCTGTTTTTTTTTAATTACCTATGAAAAAATTCACAGCCACAGATAAAGAATTTCGTTATAGTTTCAATATTTTTTATTTTTTCAAATAAGTTTCCAACTTCTATCGCGTCGTGGATAGCAGAGTTAATTACGTAATATTTGAATAAGATTTTTTAATAAAACAAATGTCTGGGCTGTCTTGGGCATTCTTGGGCCTAAAATAGGCATTACCCTTTTACAGATTATGTAGCTTGATGTGCAGCTGGCGTCTGTACGTGACATCAAAAGTTGATATCACAATATACCTTACACCGCGTATAAGTAAAAGGTCATAAGGTACTACCACAACAAATAAGTTATTTTAATTAATTAACGTGACACAATGCGTGCGAATTGATAAACGTTCGTTGAACCGAATAACTGTTTTATTAAAGATGGATATCGGCGGCCATTTTGGCCAATTAGTCTTTTTAGCGACATCTATACGGACACATACGAACTACACCGACATACTAGGTGTAGACGGACCCTTCACGAAGCCGTCAACCAAGCATTCAATACATCAAACTAAGTAATTCTACGCAAAAAATATTGCTGGGAAACGACTTTTTTTTTGGGGGGGGTGAAAAATCACGTTTTACGGTAAAACTCAATGTAACGAACTCAAAACTTAGTGCTGATGGATGCTTTGAATAGTAAACGGGTCATGGAGGTAATTAAAGTAAAGTCAAAACCATAAAAAGAAGTATTTAAAAAAAAAATTGGAACTTTGACCTCCAATATCTCCGTAACTAGAAGGTTTCCAGGTATGGTTCTGAACAAAAAAATGATCGCAATGACGGGGAGAACAAGTGCCTTTCGGCGTCGTTAAGGGTCTATTTACACCCTTTATATGTATACGGACACATACGAACTACACCGACATAATGTAAGGTCAAATTAAATTAGCTAACGAAACTCCTTAGATGATGATGAATCATGTGCATCGAAACAATAAAAAACTACGGACTTTTCATGAAAATGGGACAGTTACTTTGTTTTTCATTAACATACTATGAAAAACAAATTTAGGTTTGGTGTTGAATGTAATACAATACATGTGAATGAGCCTTCAAAATATTTTTATTATATTGTTTGGTGCTATGGAACCCTGTTTGCGTGTGAGTATGACTTGCACTTGGCCGGTTTTTAGTTGAATAAATATCTATACCACACACAAAAAAAAATTGATGAAATTTCCATGGGACCAATCGGAAAGTGAAAATATTTTTGAATAATTTTTCAGCAGTTCTCAAACAAACAAATTGAGAACCTCCTCCTTTTGTTGAAGTCGGTTAAAAATCAGTTGCTTATTAATTCCGATGCCACGGCCAAGCAGAGAACGGTCAATTTCTAATTAGTTTACTTGGGTGGAAAAGAGTCCAGTTCACGACCTTCCTGCTTCATTCATGAATAATAAACAACGTATTTGAAACTAAGGTATTTAATTCTAAATCTTTAACTACAAATGTCAAATCTTTGGTATTGTTCGTCGTGTCGTTGAGCTCCTTGGATTATGAGTCGAGCTACACATCATCATCTGCCTAGCCTTTTCCCAACTATGTTGGGGTCGGCTTCCAGTGCAGCTGAATAGTATTTTATATGGAGCGACTGCCTATCTGACCTCCTCAACCCAGTTAGTACTGGGTAATACGATATCCCTGGTAAGACTGGTTGTCAGACATTTTGGGCCTCTGACTATCTGTAACGACTGTCAAAGATCTACAAATGACATCCGGGACCAACGGCTTTACGTGGTTTCCGAGGCACGGAGGAAGCTCGGTATGTAATGGGTGGTCACCCATCTGCAGACCAACCTACGCAGGCACTGCTTAACCTAAAGATCGACCCGAGCGGCTGTTATTATTTAGCCACGAGCTCATCTTAATCCTCCTCAATATCCATATCATGGTAATACTAAAAAATAACTAGTACGCATCATTGGGAGTCCGCCATATTGGATTTAGACTGACGTCACTTAGATAACTTTGCATTGTCATCCAAACTAAAAAAAGGATGCAAAATTTCAGGTCAATAGGAAACCGGAAAATAGGTCAAAATTAACTTCTAAGATTTTTTACATATTTAGTTAGTTACGCGAATCGACTGTTTTGGTGTGGACATGTGATGAGGAGGGTCGAATTACATGTGACTAAAAGAGTGATGAATATAAACGTTGATGGATGGAGAGGGAGAGGAAGACCAAAGAACCGATGGATGTATTGTGTGAGGAATGATATGAAAGATAAAGGAGTAAATGATAGCGTGACGGTTGACAGAGGAGAATACATTCTCCTCTGTCAGAAAAAAAAACGTTTTGCATCGACCCCAAGTAACATGGGACAAAGGCAGGATGATGATTTGTTTTTCTGAGTTAAGGTGAAGCACATAAAAGCGTTCCAAAAAGGGTCTAGTTTTCGGCGAATCAAAGAGCCTTTTAAAAATATGTTTTTTTTTACGAAAAACAAAACACGTCCAACTTCCGACAATTTTTCCCGTAAAATTCTCAAAACTGCGCCGAAAAAAAATTACGACACAGTTTTTCAGCTAAAAATGATAACTCAGTAAAGATAACAAGAATTCCTGGTTTATCTGACCGCACCCGAAGATAATCTGAATTACCCTACTTTATAAAGATAAAAAAATAACAGGCCCATCATGAGACTACAACTTTTTTGAAAATACAAGGACATTTATTGAGGAGCTCGTGGCTAAATAATAACAGCCGCTCGGGTCGATCTTTAGGTTAAGCTGTGCTTGCCTAGGTTGGTCTGTGGATGGGTGACCACCCATTACATGCCGAGTTTCCTCCGTGCCTCGGAAAGCACGTTAAGCCGTTGGTCCCGTTAACGTGCGTTGGTCCCGGCTGTCATATGTAGATCTTTGACAGTCGTTAGGTAGTTAGTGGCCCAAAGTCTGACAACCAGTCTTAACAAGGGGTATCGTATTACCCAGTACTAACTGGGTTGTGGAGGTCAGATAGGCAGTCGCTCCATGTAAAATACTGGTATTCAGTTGCATCCGGTAAGACTGGAAGCCGACCCCAACATAGTTGGGAAAGGCTAGGCAGATGATGATCCAAAAAGTTGGCAACGTACTAAATAGCTGTCAAATATTTAACTGTTTTAATTAATTTGGCATACTGTATGGGAATATAAAATATGGCTAATTAGTGAACTAGAATAATAATGAATTGTCATTGCGATTTTTTTTTTGTTCTAGACCATACCTGGGAACCTTCTAGTTACAGAGATATTGAGGGTCAAAGTTCCAACTTTTTCACACGTTTTTTTTTAAATGTATATTTTTAATGTAAATTAAATTTAAATTGTTTATTTCTTAAGCAAATCAAGACAGCAAGTTGATGACTGGAGCCTCCTTTTAAGTAAAAAAATACCTGTATTAGGAGACTTCGTGTAAGATTTTTACTTTAAACACCTCTCCGTATTATTCATATTCAATCCATCCATCAGCACAATGTTTTAAGTGCGTTACATTGAGTCCTATCGTAAAACGTGATTTTTCACCCAAAAAAAATCATTTCCCAGTAATAATTTTTGCGTAGAGTTACTTAGTTTGATGTACAGAATGCTTGTTTGACAGCTTCGTGAAGGGTCTGTTTACACCCTGTATACGTGATCGTGATGCCATGTCGTCTCCGAGTGTAAATACAATAGATACATTACACGTCTTCAATGGATGAAAACTATAAAGTGTAATAGGCCATCTGCCAATTGATACCGTCACTAAAGATCTTAAGAATGTATTGGACCGAACCATGTACGGAAAGATCTGCCTCACTACTGACGAGGAGCGAGTAGTTATAGACGATTTTCTCGCTCAAGAAACGCACAGAAGTTTGTGTCTCGTGTACAGACGCTAGCACATCACGCTACTACAATCTGTCAAGTTTCTTTAATAGATTTTCAATTATATCGCTGAAGCATTATGTTCAAGATTTTTTTTTTCTTTTTTTTTCGGATGGGCAATCATCAAATGACTTCTCCCGCTCTGGGTGGAGTGGGAGGGAGTGTCAGACTCTTACTGACTAAAACCCATCCATGTTCCTTCTTTGCCCTTTGTGTTCCAGGGCCGCGGTATCTCTTTCGAACAGTCCCGCAGCCCCGGCAGGCATCGGCCCTTGCGGGCCCCTTCCTGTTGCTGAAATCTCTTTGAGGCGCGCGTGGAACACGAACGCGCCGTCGACATGGCCTGTCGTCATAAGACGGACGGACGGAGAGGTAACCCATTACTCACCGTCCACAGGCCCGCGCCTACGGTGGCCGGGAGCCACCGCGTGGCCCCCGACGCCCGGTGCGTCGCCCGCGGCCGCTGGGACGTGAGATTCTCTCCCTCTCACGTCCCGCCACCTCCTTCGCTAGCATGACTGCTTCGAGCTTGACTGGGAAAATTGCTAGCTGGCGGTGTGGCCTGCGCTTGAACATGGACGAGGCATAAGGAGTATGTAAGGATCGTAGCAGGTGGCGTTCTGTGGTTTCTGCTTACCCCCACGGAATAAAGTCGCGTGATGTCACCACTAGCGTACTTGCGATTCATTTTATAACCGGATCCGACTTATGTATGTATGTATTCTACTCGCTTCTCGCGAGTCGTCGACGGTAAGACAGTTGCCTTAGTTTGGCATAGTAACACGAGTATCTACGCTAGACAGTAGTATCGCTGAAGACGTATGACACGAAACGTAACGTCGAAATCGTAAGTGGAATCGTACTGGTGAAATTCCAACTATGTCACGCCAATCATTTAAAGAATCCGCTACCGCGTACGATTCACTGACGTACGCTTGTGGTGTGAGGAGCTCGTGGCTAAATAATAACAGCCGCTCGGGTCGATCTTTAGGTTAAGCCGCGCTTGACTAGGTTGGTCCGTGGATGTGGGACCGCCTATTACATACCGAGTTTTCTCCGTGCCTCAGAAAACACGTTAAGCCGTTGGTCCCGGCTGTCATTTATAGATCTTTGACAGTCTTACCCAGTGCTAACTGTAGTTCCCCCGATTTTTTAGTTTTGATCTATATTTTAAAATTTCATTTAGTTAAATAAAGAGTGTAAAAAGACCCTTAACGAAGCCGAAAGGCACTTGTTCTCCCCGTCATTGCGATCATTTTTTTTTTCTAGACCATACCTGGGAACCTTCTAATTACGAGGATATTGTGGGTCAAGTTACCAACTTTTTTACAAGTTTTTTTAGATACATGTTTTTAATGTAAGATTTTTACTCGATTACTAAGATAACTAAGATTTGTTCTATTCAATCCATCCATCAGCACAATGTTATGAGTGATTTACACGGAGTCCTACCGTAAAAACGTGATTTTTTTTGGTATAAAAAATCACGTTTTTACGGTAGGTTTTTTATCCCAAAAAAAAAGTCGTTTCCCAGCAATAATTTAATAAGTCGTTTCCCAGCAATAATTTTTGCGTAGGGTGACTTAGTTTGATGTACAGAATGCTTGGTTGAAGACTTCGTGAAGGGTCCGTTTACACCTTGTATAGTGTTATCAACATCAAGAAACTTGTCCCATGATGTCAGCTGCAAGACATAATAAGGAACAGCCTCAGACTCGTGACACAGATTTTATCAAGGTGCACTGGTAGGTGAACGGGTTTCCTTTTAAGATAATACAATATTGATTATTTCGTTGATCTAGTGTTCGCAATCGCGACTGCTAAGCATGAGGTCCTGGCTTCGATTTCAGGATCGGGCAAAGTGTTATTGAGTTTTACCGTCAGGAATTATATTTGACGTCTTCCCACAGACAATGGCCCACCTTCCATCTTGCACCGCAAGCCCTATCACCTGCGCACTCGAAGATCTGCTGACTGCATCAGTGAGTGGGGTTCGCGTGGCTGAGTTTTGGGCTAAACATAACATCTGAACTTTTTGCCATCGACACGCTAAGAAGAAGACCGTCAGGAATTTCTCAGTAGCAGCCACCAAAAATGCCAGCCATCAGCCGAAATGGGTGTGATGGCTTCCTGATACCCTGGGGATCGTTTAAGCGGCTTTCGAAATACGTTAAGATGAGGTTCACAATAGTTCTGAGCAGACAGCAGTCAAGATATGTGCAGCGTAATTTTCCTTAGGCGCGAATTACACAGAAACGGCGTAAGGCGTCAGGTGCGGCGCAGGCGTGGAATTTATAAGGAAACGAAGGAACGGCATGCCTGCGCCGCGCCGCTTGAGTGTAATTCACGACATGTCGCCTACGTACATTTTGTATGAAAATGTTTTGAAGCGGCACCATGCCTGCGCCGCGCCTTCACCTTACGCCGTTTCTGTGTAATTCGCGCTTTAGACTGCGACCTGCACTCGTTGACCTCGACGGTATAGGGTGACGATGAATCTAATGGCTTAATCAAAGTTCTCTCGAGGTGCGCGTTGGTCGGAGATAGGACAGGAAGTCTGGATTTGAGTCCGTTTGATGGCAATAGGCTCACCCCATATTACACAGGAATTAAACATAACTGGCGAAATCTGGGTGTGTACTGTAGTTTCATCTCTGCGTTACCCTTATAGGCGTAATGTTCAAAATTGTTGCCGATTGTTGTCGGTAAATAATATCACTTCCGGCTGTCATGGCCACTCCAACATTCACCTTGATAATAACGATTAATTTAAACATGTCGCAGCTTTATTCTTAAAACCGTTTTATTTTAATAACTCAATTAATGAAGTGAAAACCCTGCCTCATTAGTCACTAAGTGACTTCGACCGACCACGGCGACTTTCGCAGCAGTGCACACATAAAGCACAGGGGGGGTTACCATGGGGCTGCGGGACTGTTCGAAAGAGATACCGCGGCCCTGGAACACAAAGGGCAAAGAAGGAACATGGATGGGTTTTAGTCAGTACGAGTCTGACACCCCCACCCACTCCGCCCAGAGCGGGGGGGGGGTCATTTGATGATATCCCAAAGGGGGTTACCATGATGTCTTAGAGCAGTATTTTTTTTAAATCTTATTCCAGTATGGGAAGAGATAGCGCAATTCATCCTGTATAGCTATCTCTTTCCCACACTGGAACTGCTTCATGGTAGGCCACTAGGCATTTTTTCACCTCTTTTCAAACTTTGGTTAACACCGCGAACTACCGAAACAGCCGAAACGAAGTATGATAATTAAAATTAAATTTAAAAAACCTCCAACGAAAAAATAAAAGATGAAAGATAAATACCCACTTTCATCCCCCATATCTAGTAAATGGCTGCACCGATTTTCATAAAACGTATCTAAGAACCATCGCCAAGAAACTAGCTTTCAAATAAAAAAAATTGTATCCAAATCGGTTCACTCGTTTAAGAGCTACGGTGCCGGAGACACACTCACACATTGCGGTCAAACTTATAACTCCCCTCTTTTTGCGTCGAGGGTAAAAAAGAGCCTCGACCGGCTCGCTAGCTCGCTGTCAAATTCAAAATTACTTTATAAAGGGTAAAACCAGTTATTTTTCTCAAAAAAAAATCTAGGCTTTCGACCTACAGTGGGACAAGACGACATACAGACCTACAGGTACTAGTTTTATTATATCTATCTTGAAATTTTACTGCCCATTGGTTTTTATGAGTTCCAAGTAAAAGGTAAATACCAAGGGGGGAAATACCATATTTATAGGTCTTGTTTGAGTATAGGATGACGTTTTTGCTTACGCACATATTGAAATATAGAGCTCATTATTTGCTCGTTTTAAACATACTTTTAAACTCCGTCATAGCACTGCATGTTTACTTAAACGGACCCTTCACGAAACCGTCAACCTAGCATTCTGTTCATCAAACTAAGTAACTTTACGCAAAAATTATTATTGGGAAACGACTTTTTTTGGGGGTGTAAAATCACGTTTTACGGTAGGACTCAATGTTATTCCCTCAAAACATTGTGCTGATGGATGAATTGAATAGTACGGGATTAGTGGAGGTATTTACAGTAAAGTTATAACATTAAAAAATTGTATTGAAAAAAAACTTGTGAAAAAGCTGGAACTTTGACCCCCAATATCCCCGTATCTAGAAGGTTCCCAGGTATGGTCTAGAACAAAAAAGTGATCGCAATGACGGGGAGAACAAGTGCCTTTCGGCTTCGTTAAGGGTCTTTTTACACCCTTTATAGGTACATAATACAATTTGTAGTTGGGTTTTTTGATATTTTTCATTAAATGTTACTTGTTTATCGTAAGAAGTCGATATCCGTATCATCATTTAAGTTTCATCATCATCTGCCTAGCCTTTTCCCAACTATGTTGGGGTTGGCTTCCAGTCTAACCGAATACAATTGAATACCAGTATTTTACATGGAGCGACCGCCATTTGACTTCCACGACCCAGTTAGTACTGGGTAATACGGTACCCTTGGTAAGACTAGTTGCCAGACTTTTCGCACCACTGACTACCTGTAGCGACTGTCAAAGATCTACAAATGACAGCCGGGACCAACGTTAATAATTAGCTACACAAAATAAATTACCTTATTCTATTGAATGATTATCACTAATATGACACATGCATGATACACGTAAGTCGATAATTTTGATAAATTGCCAATTTATTTGCTACGTCCGCATATATTACATAGTTTTTATTTATTGTCACATATTAGAGTACTAGCTGTTTCACGCGACGCTCGTCCGCGGGAAATTATTATAAAAATACTATTTACCCCGTTTTTGCAACATTTTTCATTGTAGCCCCGCTCCTTTTGGTCGTAGCGTGATGTTATATAGCCTATAGCCTTCCTCGATAAATGGGCTATCGAACATTATAAGATTTTTTCAATTTGAACCAGTAGTTCCTGAGATTAGCGCGTTCAACCGAACAAACTCTTCAGCTTTATAATATTATTATCTATACTAATATTATAAAGCTGCAGTGTTTGTTTGTTTGTTTGAACGCGCTAATCTCTGGAACTACTGGTCCGATTTGAATGATTCTTTCAGTGTTGGGTAGTCCATTTATCGACGAAGGCTATAGGCTATATATCATCACGCTACAACAAATAGGAGCGTAGCAGCAATGAAAAATGTTGCAAAAACGGGGAAAATTGTATTTTTAATAACTTGACGCGGACGAAGGTCGCGGAGAATAGCTAGTAATATTATATAAGTAGAGATTAATAAGGAAGCGACTGCTGAGATGACGAGTAATAGAGAAGTATGGAAGAAGAAGACATGCTGCGCCGACCCCAAATAACTTGAGAAATGGGCAGGAGATGATGCTAAGGGTGGTTATAAATGGCCAAAATGATATAGCTAGACTCTTCATACCGAATTTCCTCCGTGCCTTAAAAAGCACACTAAGCCGTTGGTCCCGGCTGTCATTTGTAGATCTTTGACAGTCGTTACAGGTAGTCAGTGGCCCGAAAGTTTGACAACCGTTCTTCACAAGGGGTCAATCGTATTACCCAGTCAGTAACTGTGATGTGAAGGTCAGCTAGGCAGTACCTCCATGTACAGTACTGGTATTCAACTGCATTCGGTTAGACTGGAAGCCGACCCCAATGTAGTTGAGAAAAGAGCAAGCAGACATAGATTGAGATTAAGATCGTGGAAGAGTCCTGCCCAGCAGTGGATAGCGATAGGAGTTCATGTTATTAATCACCTTGATCATCACCTGCCTAGCCTTTCCCCAACTATGTTGTTGGGGTTAGGTTCCAGTCTAACCGGATGCAGCTGAATACCAGTATTTTACATGGAGCGACTGCCTATCTGACCTCCACAACCCAGTTAGTACTGGGTAATACGATACCGCTTGGTAAGACTGGTTGTCAGACTTTCGGGCTATCTACAAAAGACAGCCGGGACAAACGGCCTAACGTGCTTTCCGATGCTGGAAACTCGGTATGTAATGGGCGGTCACCCATCCACATGCCAACCTAGGCAAGCGCGACTTAACCTGGAAATTGACCCGAGCGGCTGTTATTATTTAGCCACGAGCTCCTTCTCATGTTATTAATGAACTTAAGGGTCAATCTATAGATTGTACGAAGCAGTTTGCGTCGTAAATATTTATATATATTATATATATTTTTATTTTACTGATAACAGGTTATACGGTCACGTTTATGTCATTTGTTTATTTTAAATGTTCGTCTTTAATAGTCAATACAAAGTGTACACAAATAATACCATATTAAGTGGTATTTTGTTTTCCGCGTCCGGTTGGTTTGTTATGTACTTTAAGAAGTATATACATAGGTACGTTGTATCAAGTTCCTTTTCTGTTTAACCGGCCAAGTCCGAGTTGGACTCGCGCAGCGAGGGTTCCGTATAAATTTGTAGGTATTTTATTATTAAACTACATTTTACGGTTTTCAGATTTTTTCCTTTACATGCGCTGTAAGACATTGCTTCTTGCCAAAGAAGAACGAGCACGGTCCATACAAAATTAACCCACGTCCTACAGCAACGAGAAGTATCTCAAAAAAATGATCTTCTTTCTTCTTCTTTTCTCGCACGCACCTCTGATTTTTCGGATTCATGTGCGTATAGTATAATTATCACTTGCTTTTCAGTGAAGGAAAACATCGTGAGGAAACCAGCATGCCTGAGAGATATTTCTTGACGGCATGTAAAGCCAAGTCAGAGGCCCATGGGCGGCATAAAAACTCTGACACCAGGTTACGAACTAACCACACGATAAAAAAATGATAAAAATGGGTTTAAAAAGATGGCATACTTCCAAACTCCATCCTTACAGTCTAACATATAAAAAAATGCTATGAAAATTCGTTCAGGGGCAGTAATATCTGACAGACGTGTCTAACAGACAGACAGAGGGACAACAAAGTGATCCTACAAGGGTTCCGTTTTTTCCTTATGAGGTACGGAACCCTAAAAAGTTCGGCAGAAAAGCATAGGACACTAACTTCACTCAAGTAATTTTGACTTGATCATAAATACGGGTGTTGGTATTCGATTCCTCAGGCTTCAATCTTGACCACCTTGATGGTTCACTTGTGTTCAAGAACGACGTTCTTAGCCTGGGCTCTAGATTCGATTCCCAGGTCGTTTAGCTTATTGTTCCGATCTCTCATAAGGGAATTTTTAGTTACTGATAGAAATCTGTATGAGTCTGTTTAGTGGCTACATATTTACTGGGTGTAAACAGACCCTTCACGAAGCCGTCAACCAAGCATTCTGTACATCAAACTAAGTAACTTTACGCAAAAATTTTTGCTGGGAAACGACTTTTTTTTTGGGATGTAAAATCACGTTTTACGGTAGGACTCAATGTAACGTACTCAAAACATTGTGCTGTTGGATGGATTGAATAGTACGGGGGTTGTGGAGGTGTTTAAAGTAAAAATCTTACATTAAAATCATGTATTTAAAAAAAAAAACTTGTGAAAAAGTTGGAACTTTGACCCCCAATATCTCCGTAACTAGAAGGTTCCCAGGTATGGTCTAGAACAAAAAAATGTTCGCAATGACGGGGAGAACAAGTGCCTTTCGGCTTCGTTAAGGGTCTTTTTACACCCTTTATTCCCTCTACATTCATTAATAGGACTTATACCACAGCCAGCCAAATTAGCCCGCTGTGGTATAAGTCCTAGAAGAAGTGACTCGTTTATAGATACGGGTGATAGTATTGAAAATCATAAAATAAATAACAGCACTTACTTGATGAATGGTAATAACTCCTGCTTGTTCCGTCATTGTTAACAAAATTAAAACTAACACTATTACAACACTAATATCACAGATTGAATAAATAAATAAATAACTTAAGTTTCTTTAAAAAATCACAACATTATCACTTAGTCGTCTTCAATATCCAAATCCCATAGATTAGCAATACCACTTAATAATCTTCTTATAACTGAATCGACGATGGTATTTAAAAATATGCAATAATAAAATAGTATCCACCAGCATTCAATGACGATACGAAAGTCTGACCCAGACATCGACACGACACGTGCGAACCGCGCGGCGGTCGATAACTGAATGCGGTATTTGCTGTCGGGAATTCGTATTTGGAATCTGCGCAAGCGTCGATAAGCGGTTATCAATGTAGTTATGCAGTGATGATCATGAATAGTTGTTGGACAGTATGCAGTGCGATGCATAGCTTAAGCATGATCGGCGTATATATATATAATAATATATATTCTTTAATACGAAATACGCTTGCGTTATAATGTTTTCTGTCCTGGGTAACAGGTCTCCTCGCTATGAAGAGTGAATTGCAATGGTTCATGTTAAATTGTGTTATAGGAAATCTAGTTATCAGTCAGAAGGAAGCAGAACGTAAATAAGAATATTCTTTTAGAATTAATTGAGTTGGAAAGGATATATCAAGTTGTAACTTGAAATGGAATGAGGCCGTTGTCTGAAATACTTTTGCTAGTTTTTAACAACCTGAATAATTATATTAGCCTTTTCACAACTATGTTGGGGTCGGCTTCCAGTCTAGCCGGATGGAGCTGAATAGTTGAATCTTCCTTGGAGCTACTACCTACCTGACCTCCACCACCCAGTTAGTACTGGGTAATAAGATACCCCTTGGTAAGACTGGTTGTCAGACTTGGGCCACTGACTACCTGTAACGACTGTCAAAGATCTACAAATGACACCCGGGACCAACGGCTTAACATGCTTTCCGAGGCACGGAGGAAACTCGGTATGTAATGGGTGGTCACCCATCTACAGAAGCACGGCTTAACCTAAAGATCGAGCCGAGCGGCTGTTATTATTTAGCCACGAGCTCCTCATTTACTTCAAATAATATACTTACATTTAATAGACTTCGTTAACCGGTAGCGCCGCCCTACAGTAAAGTAACCGTCAGTAAGACGTCACACCGAGGGTCAGAAGGTCAAGACTTGATGTATTCAAACTGTTCACACAATGCTGGCAAATGTTTTGAACGTAGAATTGTTATTTGATTGGATGAATGAACCTATAAATGCTTTTGTTTCTTTCTTTTTAACCGACTTCAAAAAGGAGGAGGTTCTCAATTCGGATGTTTACATATATAAAGGGTGTAAAAAGACCCTTAACGAAGCTGAAAGGTACTTATTCTCCCCGTCATTGCGATTATTTTTTTGTTCTAGACCATACCTGGGAACCTTCTAGTTACGGAGATATTGGGGGTCAAAGTTCCAATTTTTTCACAAGTTTTTTTTAAATTCCACTTTTAAAGGTTTTAATTTTACTTTAATTAACTCCATGACCCGTTTACTATTCAAAGCATCCACCAGCACTACGTTTTGTAGTGCGTTACTTTGAGTTTTACCGTAAAACGTAATTTTTCACCCTAAAAAAAAAGTCGTCTCCGAGCAATAATTTTTGCGTAGAGTTACTTAGTTTGATGTACTGAATGCTTGGTTGACGGCTTCGTGAAGGGTCCGTTTACACGCTGTATACTGGCTGAAATATGGTAGCCGTCTCTTCCTCCTCTGCCCAACAATACAGGCAGGTGTCACGTTATCACCACAACGTTATCAACGTACAGTAACTGATAATGACTACACCTCCGTGTCACGTGGCCAAGGTCATTTAGCCATCCAAGCGTGAACCTGATTAATCTTCACGTGGTCTTTCTTATCGAGAAACTCTATCCAGCTCTTAATTGGATTTATTAATTAGAAATTAGTAGAACCTCTGTAATTGGCAATGCTTAACGTTTGCACTGTGGGTAGTCAGCCCCGCTGCACCAACATTGCTAGTTGGTCGTTTTTTTGAAAACGACATCAAAACGCACGAAATCATCTGGATAGGTACCTAACGTTTTCCCCACTATTTTGTGGTAACCGGATGCAGCTGAATACCTGTATTTTACATGGAGCCACTGCCTATCTGACCTCCACAACACAGTTAGTACTGGGTAATACAATTCCCCTTGGTAAGACCGGTTGTTAGAGTTTCGGGCCTACCTGTAACTACCGTCAAAGATCTACAAATGACACCCGGCACCAACGGCTTAACGTGCTTTCCGAGGCACGGAGGAAACTCGGTATGTAATGGGTGGTCACCCATCCACTGACCAACCTAGGCAAGCGCGGGTTAACTTAAAGATCAACACGAGAGGTTATTATTTTGCCTCGAGCACCCTCTAGATTGATTAATTGGCCATAAATTATACACCCATCACAATTGTATTAAAATATATCTATTAATATTATAAAATTCGGAGTAGGCCAAACTCGTTAAGACCTGGCCTATAATTCGCGATAAATAACTTTGAAAAATTGAAAAATAACTTTAGCTTCTGAAGTCGGTGACTTTAGTTTGTTTGATTCAGTTTTTCTATAACCGACTTCTGAAGCTAAAGTTATTTTTCACTTTTTTGTGTTTTTGAAATCGGTTTTATTTTTTGAAAAAAAGTGATTTATTTTTGCATTTGTAGTTGTAATATCCTATACAATTAATATTTGCTATGCATTTATTTTACTGTCATTCATTGTACTGTTATTGTCAACAAAAACAAACAAATCTGGTTGTACTGCACACATCTGCGTACACCCACGAAGCATACAGGCTTTGCTGTCATTTTTGAAGAGTTCCGTTGACAGTCTCCAAAACTCATCATCAGATCTATATGAAATTTAAGCATTCTGTACATCAAACTAAGTAACTCTACGCAAAATTTTTTGCTGGGAAAGGACTTTTTTTTTGGGGTGAAAAATCACGTTTTACGGTAGGACTCAATGTTACGCATTCAAAACTTAGTGCTGATGGATGCTTTGAATGGTAAACGGGTCATGGAGTTAATTAAAGTAACAACCTTAACAAGTGGTTTAAAAAAAAAACTTGTGAATAAATTGGAACTTTGACCTCCAATATCTCCGTAACTAGAAGGTTCCCAGGTATGGTCTAGAACAAAAAAATGATCGCAATGACGAGGAGAACAAGTGCCTTTCGGCTTCGTTAAGGGTATTTTTACACCCTTTATAAGGTGGAAACGCCAAGGTAGACCGTGAAATACAAATTTTCTTCCGTTTTTTACAATTTGCAGGTAAGTGTCAGGTTGTATGTTGATGAAAATATGATTCGCGCAAGAACAACGTATGTAGTTACAGAATTATAATCATTAAAATCATCAATACAACCCTCTAAGTTCATTTAATCCCATTGAATGACTTTTATAATTAAAATTAAATTTAAAATTTAAAAAGCCCTCAACAAAAAAAATGAAAGAAAAATACCCACTTCCATCCCCTATATCTAGTAGATGGCTGCACCGATTTTGATAAAACGTATCTAAGAACCATCGCCAAGAAACTAGCTTTCAAATTAAAAAAACTGCATCCAAATCGGTTCACTCGTTTAAGAGCTACGGTGCCAGAGACAAACACACACATACATTGTCTGTCACGGGTCTATTTGAAATAAATGCTTTGAGTTTGAGTTGAGGTTGAGTTTACATATCTTTAATGTGATTTTATTTTTTGTCTATAGATTACTCACTGTGCCCGTTTTCAAAGGGAATCCGGTAGGAATCGAGTTGTATGGTACCTTCGCCACTGCTATTTACCCGACTGCGACTAGCCCAAACGAAGTATTATGTATTTCACCATGAACTTCATCGTAAACAAAACAAGAAATATTCGCACAGTTACGAGTCTTACGAGGCTCGTATAATAAAGTGTCTACGCTAGTGTCATTTGCATTTATTAGCAATTCAATGCTAAACTATTACGCTGATTGAGCAACGATTTTATGTAATGGCTAGGGACATATATTTTATTCACGTCGTCATCATTTCTAGTGCGCGTAGCAAAACACAAAGAAAGAGGGTAGACAGATATGTCTGCTCTTAACAATTAATTTTCCATCTACCCGCATTCTCCAGTCAACCCGCGATCATGGCGCTTGCAACAGCGTCGAAATATCGGGAGCTCAAAATAATGAACAATCACGGAAGATATCCCGTAAGTGACAGTATAAGTCTAATGAAGTTATTTGATGGAACCTCGCAGATGGGAAACCCATCATTAAAATAAACTTACCTTATAATAATGTCAAGCAAATTGGAAGACGGTAGGTACATTTACTTGAAATTATGAGGCTTTTAATTTTTCTCCATATCATCTGTTAAGTTTCGCCAATCAATTCGTTCATCATCATCTGCCAACCCTTTTCCCAACTAAATTAGGATCGGCTTCCAGTCTAACCGTATGCAACTGAATACCAACATGGAGCGACTGCCTGTCTGACCTCCACAACCCAGCTAGTACTGGGTAATACGATACCCCTTGGTAAGACTGGTTGTTTTTTGGCTACTGACTACCTAACGACTGTCAAAGATCTACAAATGACACCCGGGACCAACGGCTTTCCGACGAACCCCTTCAGCTCAATGATATGATAAAGAAGATACGCTACGTTCATCCTGAGTGGGGCGTTCAAAAATCGTTGCGTTGTTTACGACTGCGATAGATAATACGGAACGTATGATACAGAAAGAGATAGCTATTGCGCTTGAAGTACTTAAATTACGACAATTGTCTGAATTCGTCTGCAACAATTTGTGCGCGCTAGTGCGATATCTACCTCTTTTTATTTATAACTAGCTTTTGCCCGCGGCTTCGCTCGCGTTAATTTAGAATTTGACAATCAATTCGGGTTGTTGGTGTAACTCTGCTTGTAAAAATATAATTCAATCATGATTCGAAAGACACGTGCCGCTATCTATTAACATAAGAGCGTTATTGATGTTTTCCTCGGGAACAGTACTTTGTTCCGGGATGAAAAGTTCCCTATGTCCGTTTTTGCACACCTGACAACAGGCATGAAAATTTTCAGGATGATCGGTTCAGTGGTTTAGGCGTGAAAAGGTAACAAACAAACTACTACTACTTTCGCATTTATAATATTGGTTAGGATAGGATAACATTGCTTCAGCTACACTCAGCTTGTTACTAAGCTGTGATTATAGATCTATGATCTCACCAGGACTATTTGTCAATATTTAGTAACATCAATAATGCCATGATCTAATGTTTGAATACAAGGAGGATTTTCAACAATTTTATTAGCACAATTATTAAATTAGATATGAGATTTTCCCATGGATATTTCTTCCTCAAAAACTGCGTTTATTTTATTATTATTGCGTAAACGGTTAAAGTTACGCATTAATCACGAATAACGGAGTTGTTCCTATGAGAAGTTCAAAAAAAAAGGACGTGATAGCATATGTCTATCTTTTAAGGTTGACTCACTCTAACCTTTTTTATAGAAATCAAACTAATTTAAAATAATGCATTACTTGCGAAGGTGTTTTTGTAACCATGGTATTTATCCTTATCCAAATAGATACGTTATTCATCACAAGTATTAAATTTTGAACAAAAATGCTCTTCCATCATTTGATTTCAATGTATATCTTAGGAGATATCACAGTTTTAAAATAATTCCGCAGCAAAATAATGATCAAGTACCGCGCGCCCATTTTCATTATGCGGAATGAGTTGACGCAGACGCGGGTCAGCTAGTGATCTAATATTTGATTACAAGTAGGATCGGCAACAATTTTATTAGCACAATTATAAATTAAATATGAGATTTTCCCATGGATATTTGTTCCACAAATACTGCGTCATTTTTTTTCAGATTGGCTATAATCACGGCAACACCTGTCTTTTTGAGAGGAAAATCGTAAGGCAAAAGATGGCGTAAAATAAAGGGGTTGCATTAAACTAGCCGCACATCTTCATAAGTAGCGTCACAAAGATGTACTACCGACTCCACTGAGGGTCAACCACTTCTCAACCTTATTACAGTTACTTATTCCAGTCTAACCGGGTGCAGCTGAATAATTGAAAAGAGTGTCCATGGAGTTTCTTGCCCATTCTTCTCCATAGAGATCTACGCTTTGGAATGGGCAACTACAGTACTTTCACAAGTTATTATGCCTTGTGTCTGGGACTGTAGCTTCGCCTTCTTTGTTTTTCTGACATTCAAAAGTGCCTGTTATGGTCTAATTGAAATAAATGCTTTGAGTTTTGAGTTTGAGTTTACCAGTATTCTACACGGAGCGACTGCCTATCTGACCTCCATAACCCAGTGAGTACTGGGTAATACGACGACCCTTGGTAAGACTGGTTGTCAGACTTTTTGGACCACTGACTACCTAACGACTGTCAAAGATCTACAAATTATTAAATAATAATTCCCTGCAAATTGAGTTACTCATGTGACTGTCATTGATCAAATCAATTTACATGCACATTAGAGCTATGATTACTGCGCAAATATTTTGACCAATTTCGTAATAACAATAATATGTGAGCTGTGACGTTACAATCGAAGAGTCACGACATGGCGGTGCACGGAGACACACCCACTTGGGAAAGATAACATTTATTTGTGTTAATTGAAGTTATTTTTTGTGTTTCGGGGTTAGATAGGCAGTAGCTCCATGTAAAATACTGGTATTCAGCTGCATCCAGTTAGACTGGAAGCCGACCCCAATATAGTTGGGAAAAGGCTAGGCAGATGATGTTGGGGTGGGCTTCCAGTCTTTTACATACAATACCAGTATTTTACATGGAGCGACTGCCTATCTGACCTCCACAACCCAGTTAGTACTGGGTAATACGATACCCCTTGATAAGACTGGTTGTCAGACTTTCGGGCTACTACCTGTAACCTGTCTTTGATCTACAAATGGCACGGAGGAAACTCGGTATGTAATGGGTGGTCACCCATCCACAGACCTAGGCAAGCACGGCTTAACCTAAAGACCCAAGTGGCTGTTATTATGTTAGCCACCCCAATAGCTGGGAAAATGCTAGACAGATGATGATATATTTACCAACTCTGCCCTTCTGACAGTGTCATTTAGCGCTAAATACATTAACCTGCACTACACAAATCCTTTGACATTGGCCTCGGCATGACATATGCTTCCAAGGCTGTTTACGTTAAACTCAAATGAGCCATGAGCCACGCCGTAGTATTTGACATCATCGCTAACAAAGACATAATTATATTAAAAATTATACGTGACAGAGATAAATCTTCATCTCAGTGGCAATCAATAAATTCGTCCGTCAGTTTCCTTAAAACCGGGGTCACTAAACTGTTTAACTGTCGCACTCAGAGACGTCCATTTAAATTACACTCTTTCTGTGGCAGTAGGGTAAAAATCCCCAACGAAAACATAAAAGATGAAAGGTAAAATACCCCCTTTCATTCCCAATATCTAGTAAATGGCTGCACCGATTTTGATACAACATGTCTAATTTTAATATACACATCATGCGCTTTCATTTGATATCCCACTTGGGTATATTTGTAAATATTCAATTTTTATACCCACTTTCATCCCCCAGGCTGCACCGATTTTGATAAAAACGTATCTAAGAACCATCGCCAAAAAACTAGCTTTCAAAAAAAAAAAACTGCATCCAAATGGGTTCACTCGTTTAAGAGCTACAGTGCCAGAGACACAAACACATACACATTGCGGTCAAACTTATAACACCCCTATTTTTGCATCGGGGGTTAAAAATAATCTATCATCCATTTTGGTTTGACCTTCTAACTTTGATTGGACCAAAGTTTTTTTTTCCTAGCCTGGCCCTGCAGTCTCGACATTAGATAACGACAAAAATCGGTCGTTAAGTGTAATCGATGTCAAATTTCTTTAATACATTTTCAACCTTATGATTTCGAAAAAAGTCGAAAATCTATTAAAGGAATTTGACAACGATACGACTTAGCGACCGATTTTTGTAGCTATCTAATGTCGAGACTGCAGGGCCTGCTCTGTCCCACTCCTGGGCAAAGACCTCTCTCCACTCTTTCCATTTCTCGCGAGCCCGCGCGTCCTCCGTCCAGCTCTGACGGAACCTGTCCAGTTCGTCTCACCATCTCCTTCGTGGCCTGCCGCAACCGCGACCCCGACTCACTATGTCAGGGCACTAGTTTCCTGCTATTTAGGCCCACAGTTTGGAACGTGTACGTTCCGTGGGTTCTGCGTACCCTGCCAGTGATGTCTCAGAGTGCGGCCGTTACCGGTCAACAAAGTCTGCGTATCTCTAATTTATTTATTTACGTTTTTTATGCAAAAAAGTTATTTGGTTCTGCGTACCCTGCCAGTGATGTCTACGAGTGCGGCCGTTACCGCTCAACAAAGTCTGCGTATCTCTAATTTATTTATTTACGTTTTTTTTATGCAAAAAATGCTATAAATAATTCATAAAACCATGTTGTTGACATTGTCCTAGTTTGCTAAAGTTATCCGTTGTGTAACACTTAGATCAGTGTGATAAATATTATATAAACAAGTTTAATAATCTAAAAATATATTTCACTAGCGGCCCGTCCCGGCTTCGCACGGGTGGACATTTTTTTCTAGTAATAAATATAGCCTATGTTACTCAGGGATAATGTAGCTATGTAATGGTGAAAAAATTTTTGAAATCGGCACAGTAGTTTTTGAGTTTATTCATTACAAACATACACACACACAAAAATACAAATCTTTCCTCGCGTTAATTTAGAATTTGACAATCAATTCGGATTGTCACACTACTGATGTTTCTATATAATAATGTAATTCAATCATGATTCGAAAGACCCGTGGCGCCATCTATTGTCATAAGAACGTTATTGTTGTTTTCCTCGGGAACAGTATTTTTTTCGGGATGAAAAGTACCCTATGTCCGTTTCTGTACAGCTGACAACGTATATGCAAAATTTCAGGATGATCGGTTCAGTGGTTTAGGCGTGAAAAGGTTACAAACAAACAAACTTTCTTTCGTATTTATATTATTAGTAGGGAAGTAGGGACTATATTATGGCCGCGTCTTCGCCCGCGTGGTGTTCGATAATCGTCCCATGGGATCATAATGCCGGGATAAAAAGTATCCTACGTATTAATCCAGGTTATAAACTATCTGTGTACTAAATTTCATCCAAATCCGTTCAGTAGTTTTTGCGTGAAAGAGTAACAAACATCCATCCATCCTCGCAAGCTTTCGCATTTATAATATTAGTAGTATAGTAGGATTAGTCTGTTAAGTGCCTCGTTGAAGGGCAAAGGCCTATTATCACAAAGGGGGAAGGGGACATCGACGCAAAAACGGTTACCACGTATTCAGTAACTTCGCAATATGGCGTCCAAAATCCGCCATTTTTATTTTTATAGCCAGTTACCACTCCACCACCAAGAGGAATCAAACAACGTACGTAGATTAACGAGGTCACATGGAACGGACATACATACGCACGGAAAACATAACCCTCCTTTTTTCGAAATCATCAAATGACCCCCGCTCTGGGTGGAGTAGAAGGGAGTGTGTCAGACTTTTACTGACTAAAACCCACCCATGTTCCTTCATTGCCCTTTGTGTTCCAGGGCCGAGGTATCTCTTTCGAACAGTCCCGCAGCCCCGGCATAACCCTCTTTCTGGGTCAGTTGGGTAAAAAGGAATTGGAAAGATGATGAGGAGTCTATCCAAGAACATTGTAAAGCTAATGCTCTTTCGTCCTCTAAGCGATGTCGGATTTAGATTATCTTTTCTATTAAGTAATCACATTCAATGACCCAAAGATTGCTACTTTAAGTTAATTGGTCTCGTGGTGTATTTAATCACTTAATTAAATATCTAAGGCTGTAGTTAGATGGTTGGAAACTAGCAGACGGATTGAAGGTAGGATGATGTTTGGATGCCGCTCTCCTTTAGGTCCGTCTCCACCAATGCCACACGGTTTTTTTTTTAATTAGCCTATTCTGTCCCACTGCTGGGCAAAGGCCTCCCCCATTCTTTTCCAACTATCCCAGTTTTTTGCCTCTGGTCAATCAGTCAGGACCGAGTCCAAATCGTCACGCCAGCGTTTCTTGGGCCTGCCTCGGTGACGACGACCGACTTCAGGCACCCACTGTGTGACGATTCTGGCCCATCTGTCCTGAACCATTCTGGAAATGTGACCCGCCCAGTCCCATTTTAACCTCGCAGACTAATCGCCAATCTGTCTGTCTTGGAGCGTATTGTGGTGTTGCGTATTCGATCGGTGATTTTGATGTTCAAAATGCTACGCTCTATCGCTCTTGGACGTCAACCAATGGATTAAAAAAAAACGCGAAAACTAATGAAGAGGATTCATTTCAGCGGCCATATCTGACCAGCGAAAAAACAGTCCAACGTCAGCTTAGTTTAAAACACCAAAAATCAGATACGGTTTATCTGTTTCGCAGCTCAGACGCCACAGACAGACGGACACATATTTACAGTACTCAAACCCAAAACACGTGCTAAGTAAAGTGATCCAGTTAAATCTCGTTTATCACCACGTGCACGACACATGCGCGCCTGCTTGACTTTCAACCTCACTATCAGTACGTACATTATCCTATCATTCAGCATATTACAGCTGATCATGGATGTCTATGCATACATAATTCACGCCCGTTTTCCATGTTTAGATATACAGGGTGTAAACAGACCCTTCACGAAGCCGTCAACTAAGCATTCTGTACATCAAACTATGTAACTCTACGCAAAAATTATTGCTGGGAAACGACTTTTTTTTTTGGTGTGAAAAATCATGTTTCACGGTAAAACTCAATGTTACGCACTCAAAACTTAGTGCTGATGGATGCTTTGAATAGTTAATGGGTCATGAAGTTAATTAAAGTATAGTTAAAATCTTAAAAAGTGTTTTTTTTTTTTTAAACTTGTGAAAAAATTGGAACTTTGACCTTCAATATCTCCAGAACCGGTGGTTTCCCAGGTATTATCTAGAAGAAAAAAATGATCCCAATGATGGGCAGAATATGTGGTTTTCGTTTTCGTTAAGGGTATTTTTACACCCTTTATATGAATGATATATGTTTAGATATGTATGAATGTGGACCAAGCGCAGCGAGGAGTTCGTGGCTTAATAATAACAGCCGCTCGGGTCGATCTTTAGGTTAAGCCGTGCTAACCTAGGTTGGTCAGTGGATGGGTGACCACCCATTACATACCGAGTTTCCTCCGTGCCTCGGAAAGCACGTTAAGCCGTTGGTCCCGGGTGTCATTTGTAGATCTTTGACAGTCGTTAGGTAGTTAGTGGCCCAAAAAGTCTGACAACCAGTCTTCAATGGGCATCGCATTACCAAGTACTAACTGGGTTATGGAGGTAAGATAGACAGTCGCTCCATGTAAAATACTGGTATTCATTGACCCTTAACGAAGCCGAAATGCCTTGTCCTTGTAAAATGTTTTGCTCTGGACCATACCAGGGAACCTTCTGCCATCATCTGCCTAACCTTTTCCCAACTATGGTGGATCGGCTTCCAGTCTACCAGGATGTAGCTGAATACCAATATTTTACATGGAGCGACTGCCTATCTGATCTCTACAAAAGAGTTAGTACTGGGTAATACTCCATGGTAATTGTAAAGACTGGTTGTCACACTTTCGGGCCACTGACTACCTGTGACGACTGTCAAAGATCTACAAATGACAACCGGCACCAAAGGCTTAACGTGCTATCCGAGGCAGGAGTCTCGATATGCAATGAATGGTCACCCATCCACGGACCGACCTTGTACCAGCTGACATTAAATATCATTCTGAGCCCCCCCACATATAAATTTTGCATCGGTTATTTAAAAAAAACAGCTGTTTCCTACAAAAGTGCAATACCTACACTGTCAAAATGTATGGGACATCTGATTTTTATTTTAACAACTGATGAAAAATTTCTTTGTAGGGGGGGCTCAGAATGATGTACTGAATACGTGGAAACCGTTTTCGCGTCGGTGTCCCTCCCACCCTGTATATTACTTAGTATTAGTGAACACAGACATTAGAATACAATTTTAAAACGAAATACCCCGTTTGTACCTAGTAAATACGTCTAAAACCAAACTACTATAAAAAGCAGTAGGGGTAATCTACGCAAATAGGGTAATCTACGCAAATAGGGTAATCTATGCAAATAGGGTAATCTACGCAAATAGGGTAATCTACGCAAATAGGGTAACCTACGCAAATAGGGTAAAAAAGGGGTAATTCTCACAAGTCGCGACAGAAGACGCAAAGAGGCGGATACACTCTTCAGCTGTCTTGGGTTGGAAACTGGGGAAGAGGACAGAGGATATGTTTTAGGGTCAAGCATGCATCATCAGCCAATAATGTTCCCACTGCTGGGACTGGCCGCCAATCTAAGAGAGAAAGGAACTGTAATCAGGGCAAGAAAGCCCAATATACCACGTAAAACAAAAATACTGGTTGGGACTGGTCATCTCTTAGCTGCCACGGTTTATTCTAACTAAATTGTTTTTAAATTGTTGATCTAATATTTTACTTTGGACGCTCTTAATGTGCACATCTGTCTACATCGTTCTCACATATATGTATTATCTGAACATGAATGATGTAACCAAGATCTTGTAAAAATATTTTGATTGAAAAGAGTGTCCATGGAGTTTCTTGCCCATTCTTCTCCATAGAGATCTACGCTTTGGAATGGGCAACTACAGTACTTTCACAAGTTATTATGCCTTGTGTGTGGGACTGTAGCTTCGCCTTCTTTGTTTTTCTGACATTCAAAAGTGCCTGTTATGGTCTAATTGAAATAAATGCTTTGAGTTTGAGTTTAAATAGTTTAAAAAAACTAAAAACACGCTTTAGACTAACGTTATTTTATTTCTCGTATTAATCTCATATAATCAGAAGAGGGATACTCTTCTACATTGTTGAGAACTACTACTGTTACTAACGCCATCTAGTTAAGTTTTCCAAAACTAACCGTTGATAAACTTGATCTTACTATCGAAGCAAATTGAATTATTTACCGATTAGGTTTTGTTTGTAAGTTTTTGTTACAACGCCATCTAGGAATTTGGTTTGGAACTACAATGTAACCGTGAACTACTTTTGAGGACACATTTATCTAACTTCAAAGAGGATACCTAAGGGGTAGAATATACTGCCGGGGCTGCGGGACTGTTCGAAAGAGATACCGTGGCCCTGGAACACAAAGGGCAATGAAGGAACATGGATGGGTTTTAGTCAGTAAGAGTCTGACACTCCCTCCCACTCCACCCAGAGCGGGAGAAGTCATTTGATGATTTCCCATCCGTAAAAAAAAAAAAAAAAAAAAAAAAAAAAAAAAAAAAAAAAAAAAAAAAGGGGTAGAATATACTGTAGTCGTTTTTAAATATGTCCTGTGTTTCACAACTTACAAATTCAACAAAATTATCAAAGAAATCGTTACCTTATCCAAAGAAAAATAAGGGACTCTGACGCTAAAACGGTTATAGCGTATTCAGTACATCATTCACCCCGCCCCCCTCGAAATAAAATTTTTCATCGTTAATTAAAAAAAAACAGCTGTCTCATACGTTTTAACCATGAAGGTATTGCAGTTTTGTAGGAAAGCTGTTTTGTTTTATTGATAACCGACAAAAATTCATATATGGGGGGGGGGGGGGTTCAGAATGATGTACTGAATACGTGGTAACCGTTTCAGCGTCGGTGTCCCTTCCACGTTTGTATATTTTCGATCTAGAAACGGGTTTCTTTGACAGAAGAATCGACAAAATGACAGATTGTGTCGAGAAAATGACAGATTTCTTTTCACAATCTGTTGAGAAACCCGTTGCAACGCATGCTACACTAGCCTGAAATAAATCAATTACACACAATAACGCGTGGCGCCTGAAAAAAGAATACCAAGACGATCTGCCAAAATGGGAGACGTCATTTTTATTACACACAACTTTCTTTTTGCATCATCAAGCGACAATCTAATTACAAAGATTTCTTTTCTACATTTTTGGCACTTGTTCTTAGACGTCATAATATTAAAATATGGTTAATAAGATGACATTGCGAGACTTGAATTTGCACAAAAAAAATTGTTAAAAAGGAACTAACGCCGGTAGCCGCCATCTTATTTTTATTTCACAAAATTAACGGTCAAAAGATCCGTACAACGAGACTACCCCTGTACGAGAATTTCTGCACTCTTGTAATGTTACTATAACCTCGTTAGCTTAGTTATACTTTTTATTAAGCATGCTGTGGTCTCCTGTAAGTAGAGATGGGTAACTAGCCGAAATTTCAATAGCTTAGCTAGCCGGTTATTTGTGGTGGAATAGCCAGCTAGCTAGCCAGCTATTTTGGCTACTTGGCTATTGAACAATAACGACTAGCGCTCGCTAGCGGCGCAGCGGCGTAGCTAGGTGGACTTTTGATTAAATGAATAACGAACAACTGTCCTGCGATTCGAGTTCGATCCTCGCCGCGGCAACAAGTCTAAATGTGAATAATAAGTTAGGTAATGTCTTGATTTCGTTTTTCATTTACTTTTTATTTAATTTATTATCTTTTGAAAAGAAATGACTTCCCCTCGTAGGTCGTACGTATTATTATTGTAAGAAAACGAAAATCAACAGTACACACAGTTTAGTCCGCTATCGGCTACTCGGCTACTCCAGCTAGCCGGCTACCGAAAACCAGAATGGCTGCAAAACGAAGTAGTTATATTATACTCTGTGGCTACTATCCGCTATGCCGTATTCTAGCTAGCCAGTAGCCAATAGCTAGTTATAGTGTTGACGGATATCGTAACCGTGGCTATTTTGTGAATAGCCGTTATTTAGCTAGTTATGGCTATAGCTACCCATCACTACCTGTAAGTGAAGGAGTACACCTACGTGAGACTTTTGTCGTCGATTATTTATTTCGTGTTTGTGTCAAAGAGATTTAAAACACATATAGAGAGGACATTGGGAATATTTTCATCCTGAATATTTTCGATTTTGACACACGAATGCTACTTGACAAGCGGGCGTATGACACAGATGACACTAGACAGAACGAATTGTTACTAAGTAGTAACAAGTTTTGGATTACGATTTTCTTCGTCATGACCCGTCTATAGCTCGGAAATATTTGAGTGTCTTTGTGTCATATGAATGCGACCTGACAAGGCGACGTTTCGCATAAGACTGATCGACTTGTTACTAATTTGTAACAGGTTTTGGAATTGTCAGTTTCTTGGTCTTGTCCCGTCTATAGCTAGCTATATTTGAATGTCTTTGGTTTGTGTACATCCTTTGTTAGAGATCCTAAATAAATAAAATGGCTTAAAAATTACAGTATTCACTCACCTAACACCATACCGGGTGTAGTTCACCTCTGCAGCCCGCCACAAAGCGAATATTTATAAATATAAACGCGAACTGTCACTGTCACCGACTCGCTTCCATGCTGTGAAGAACCTGAGGAAGAAGAGAACACTTATGTAACCGCAAACTTAGATAGAAACGTGCAAAAATTAGTATAGCGCCATCTATGATGCAAATGAAGAACTAATGTCAAATTGCTGCATCGCGCTATTAGAATTCTCCGTGAGGTAAAGTGTTCTGATCTAAAGGGTGTAAAAAGACCCTTAACGAAGCCGAAAGGCACTTGTTCTCCCCGTCATTGCGATAATTTTTAGACCATACCTGGGAACCTTCTAGTTACGGAGATATTGGGGGTCAAAGTTCACCATTTTCACAAGTTTTTTTTTTAAACACATGTTTTTAAAGTAAGATTTTTACTTTAAACACCTCCATGACCCCCGTACTATTCAATCCATCCTTCACCACTAAGTTTTGAGTGCGTAACATTGAGTTTTACCGTAAAACGTGATTTTTCACCCCAAAAAAAAAAGTCATTTCCCAGCAAAAATTTTTGCGTAAAATTACTTAGTTTGATGTACAGAATGCTTGGTTGACGGCTTCGTGAAGGGTCCGTTTACACCCTGTATGTATTTAGTCCGTCAGTTAGTTGAGTTAGGTCACATAATCAAAAAATGTCGACGATACAGCGCATCAAACTTCAAGAGAGGGGCTTGTGACGTCACTGGACAGTAAAAAGTAACAGAAATTGTGACGCGCGATTCAACGCGCTGTATCGTGGTCATTTTTCGTTTATTTGACAAAAGAAAAAATACGTGTCCAATATTTTTTGATAATCTAACAGACGGATTAAATAGATTTTTTTCAGGCAAATACCCTATTCTCCGTGAGGTAAAGTGTTCTTCTCCATGAAAAAACCGACAACAACTATCGGACAGTATTCTACAAGACACAACAACCGTCTGGTTGGAGGATCCTCTCTTTTCAGCGGCGGTTGAGAATTGGGGGAGGCCTTTGTCCAGCAGTGACACAACAAAGCCAGCAAAACAAAAAATGCGCCTGGTTTGAGACCCCGACCTGTAACTCGTAAATCGAGGCCGTTTGCACTAAGAAAAATGGGCAATCAATTCCTTTTAAAGTTCAAAATTGTCTTTTAATGACGCAATTTAAATAAATGGTTTGAATTTGATCATCATCATCATCAGCAGTTATCTTAACCGTTGAAGCTACAGGAATCACTAAGAAATGTATGAGGATATCTTTTGTGATTTATTGCTATTTTTGCACTCTCAGCTGGTCTAGAAAGAGCCCTTGGGGCTGCGATTCCACCAGAGATGTGCGAGGAACCTGGGCGGTTCGAGGAGGCTGTGTGAGGATTTCCACCAGAGATGTGCTATACCGCTGAGCGGTGCGAGGATGCGTAGCGATGCTGTGAAACTACGCGAGAATGATTAGCGGGATCCTTTTTCGCTCGCATCCGTCCCTAGCACACATCGTTCCCTTGTTTTTTTTTAACCCCCGACGCAAAAAGAGGGGTGTTGGTAAGTTCGACCGCAATGTGTGTGTGTCTGTCTCTGGCACCGTAGCTCTTAAACGAGTGAACCGATTATGATGCAGTTTTTTTTATTTGAAAGCTAGTTTCTTGGCGATGGTTCTTAGATACGTTTTATCACAATCGATGCAGCCATTTACTAGACATGGGACATGAAAGTGGGTATTTATCTTTCATCTTTTATTTTTTCGGGGGTTTTTTAAATTTTAAATGTAATTTTATAAGTACAAAAACCTCGCTTCGCTGAGCCGTTCCCACAAGAGCTGCTTTAAGCGAGGCTAGATAAACGAAGTGATTCTATTGGTTCTAAACAAACACATCCTACACTACGCATCCTTGCACATCTCTGGTGGAAAGCAGCCTTATTGTCCCGTCTCAACAATGCTGAAGAGTCATAATCATAATCATTTATTCATTTGCGAATATGGGTACAAAAGAAAAGGTCTTAAACAAACAAGTGTCCAATAGCCATATCCTACCATAAGGCATGCAAATTTGCTGGGGACTGTTCGAAAGAGATACCGTAGCCCTGGAACACAAAGGGCAATGAAGGAACATGGATGGGTTTTAGTCAGTAAGAGTCTGACACTCCTTCCCACTCCACCCAGAGCGGGAGAAGTCATTTGATGATTTGCCATCCGTAAAAAAAAAAGCATGCAAATTCACACACATCATAAAGGGTGTAAAAAGACTCTTAACGAAGCCGAAAGGTACTTGTTCTCCCCGTCATTGCGATCATTTTTTTGTTCTGGACCATACCTGGGAACCTACTAGTTTCGGAGATATGGGGGTCAAAGTTCCAACTTTTTCACAAGTTTTTTTTTAAATACATGATTTTAATGTAAGATTTTTACTTTAAACTCCTTCACGACACCCAAACTATTCAATCCATCCATCAGCACAATGTTTTGAGTGCGTTACATTGAGTTTTACCGTAAAACGTGATTTTTCACCCTAAAGTCTAAAAGTCGTTTCCCAGCAATAATTTTTGCGTAAAGTTACTTAGTTTGATGTACAGAATGCTTGGTTGACGGCTTGGTGAAGGGTCTGTTTACACCCCGTATAAAGGAGAATGGGCAGAATTGCCCTGGCGTCCAATAGCGTTAAGATATATACCAATGGATAGGTCTCTTTAAGAAGAACATTTCTTATTATGGCGACTTCTCTCGATTCAGAGTCAGAGAGGAGCTACAGAGGTCTAATGTTGAGAAATTAAGTTAGATTAAATACTGTAATTTCGTCAATTTTTTAACTTTCATTAATACTGTACGTTTCAAACATCATATTATAAGCCTATAAACATCATTTTCAAAATATTGACATCTTAAAATGCTATTTTAGGAGCAAATCCTTACTGTAACAGTAACTTGGATAGATCGTTAACACAACCCCAACGCCCAATAGCATCAAGATATGTATCAATGAATTGATCTCAACAAGAAGAATATTTCTTGCTTTGACAACTTTTCTCGATTCAGAGTCAGAGAAGAGCTACACTTCGGTGCCTAATGAACTACCTAGTTAGATCAATAAAACCGAACAGACTACGAATTAGCAAAAGTTGTATAGTAGTAAATATTCTAATTGAAAGCTCTTTCGAATGGTGTACGCCTTATAGCTATTGGTTACCCAGAAAATGTTAACTTCGGTGCTCAATTAGACACACATTTAGGTCAATAATTCCGAATAGACTACGAATTAGCAAAAGTGGTGCTAGTAGCAAAAGTTCTCTTTGAAAAGCTCTATCCAATAGTGTATATCTTATGACTATTAGTTGCCCGTAAACTCTTAATTGGTTGTAAATAAAATCTTAACTTCGGTGTCCAACTAGTACCTATTTAGGTCAATAACTCCGAACAGACTGCGAATTAGCAAAAGTTATGTTAGTAGCAAAAGTTCTCATAGAAGAGCTCTCTCCAATGTTGTATATTTTATTGCTATTGGTTTCCCAGAAAACGTTAACTTCGCTGCTCAAATAGTCACCTATTTATGTCAATAACTCCGAACGGAATAGGAATTAGCTAAAGTGATGCTAGTAGCAAAAGTTCTCTCTAAAAGGCTCTATGCAATGCATCATATTTTATAACTATTGGTAACCCAGATAACCTTAATTGGTTGCCAAGAATATTTTAACTTCGGTGTCCAACTAGTCAGCTATTTTTGTCAATAACTCCAAACGGAATACGAATTGGTGAAAGTCGTTAAATGGCAAAGGTTTTCCTTGAAAAGCTCTATACAATGATGTATATCTTATTGCTATTGGTTACCCAGAAAATCTTTATTTCGGTGCTCAAATAGTCACCTATTTAGGTCAATAACTCCGACTGGAATACGAATTGGGAAAAGTCGTGTAACTGGCAAAGGTTCTAGTCAAAAAGCTCTATCTAATGATGTATATCTTATGGCTATTGGTTGCTAAGAGAATCTTAACTTCGGTGTCCAACTAGTCAGCTATTTAGTTCAATAACTCTGAACGGACTGCGAATTAGCAAAAGTTATTTCAGTACCAAAAGTTGTCATTGAAAAGCTCTCTGCAATGGTATATATGTTATTGCTATTGGTCACCCAGAAAGTCTTAACTTCGGTGCTCAAATAGTCACCTATTTAGTTCAATAACTCCGAACGGACAACGAATTGGCGAAAGTCGTTTCCTTGGCAAAGGTTCTCCTTGAAAAGCTCTATGAAATGGATTATATGTTTTTACTATTGGTTACCCAGAAAACCTTAATTGATGCCAAGAAAATCTTAACTTCGTTGTCCAACTAGTTACATATTTAGTTCAATAACTCCGAACGTACTACGAATTGCCAAAAGTCGTGTTAGTAGCAAAGGTTCTCCGTAAAAAGCTCTTTTCAATTATGTGTATCTTATGGCTATTGGACCTTGGGGCATATGGCTATACATCGATGCCCATTGTCCTTTATCCTGTAAATATTCTGTGACAGAGTATTACGCTTTTTGAGTCCATTGACTATAATGCTAAACTAAGCAATACTTACATAGAAAGACCGAAACTTCTTTTTGTTATATCACTGAACACACAGACCGCTATTTATTTTGTTGAGTATGATTTATTGCGTCAAAATTTCTTGTATTGAATAAGTTCTACAACTGTTCCGTCAGAAGGTTCACAGAAGAATGAAAGAAAAATTATCTTAAATAACACGAAAATTACAACTATTGAGAGGGCAAGATTTAAAATTGTAATAACTTCCGTTGAAGCAAAAGATGTTCTTTCTTTGAGTGAGAATACAATACTGATAAAATCATCCGATTATATTTGATTGTATGTGGGTTTAGATGTTATCAATTCAGGCCAAAGATTAAAAAAACGACAGTTGTGGAATGGAGTTTCTTGCCCATTCTTCTTGATACAAAACTCATCATCTACCTGCATATTCCCAACTACGTACATTGGAGTCGGCTCCCAGTCTAATCGGATGCAGCTGAATACCAGTATTTTATATGGAGCGACTGCCTATCTGACCTCCACAACCCAGTTAGTACTGGGTAATACGATACCCCTTGGTAAGACTGGTTGTCAGACTTTTTGGGCCACTAAATACCTAACGACTGTCAAAGATCTACAAATGACACCCGGGACCAACGGCTTAACGTGCTTTCCCAGGCACGCAGAAAACTCGGTATGTAATGGTTGGTCACCCATCCATAGACCAACCTAGGCAAGCACGGCTTAACCTAAAGATCGATCCGAGCGGCTGTTATTATTTAGCCACGAGCTAGGGAGGGATACGACGACTAATTCAGAAATATGGAAGAAGACATATTGTGGCGACGAAAAACAATTGGGATAAGGACAGAAGGGTCATTCCCTTTCACAGCAAGGAAGCGTGAGTCTCAGCACTACGGACTGAATTTGTAAATCATTTAAATCATATTTATTTCTGTAAATTGGTTTTACATAACACTTTTACATGTCATCATGTTGTTTTAAAACTAGATGGGGCCGGTGTTTCGTACCTGACTACTCTGAGAAGAAACATTCGAAACAAACTCAGAGGTTACTGTCTCTTTTAAAGTCCAGACATTGATCAAGAATTCAAGACATATGAGGACCATGCAGATTAATCTCTGAGATGGTCTTTTGAAGAAATAACCACACAGATTTGAGTGGACCTGTCCAGTCAGTGCAAGCATTTATCAGTGATCGTGTAGCTCGACTCATAACCCAAGGATGTGTGTGTGTGTATGTTCGAAGATGCCCACAAAATCGAAATACTCAATTGAATACAAACATTATTTGCCCTTATAGTTTTTGAACTAAGTTTGGATCCTAAAATAGCTATGCCACTTCACCTACAAATATTTGATTTAGCATCAAGAATGCCTTTTAAACGTCCACTAAAAATGTCACCTCTGGTCACCGGTCATTGACGTACAGTAATGAACTTTATTCTGTATCTTGGGTGTCCGAATACTGGTCATTTTTTTGCAACAACCACAAAACGTTACTTCATAAAATCAAATTTAAAATTTCCAAAACCCCCAACGAAAAAATAAAAGATGAAAGATAAATACCCACTTTCATCTCCCATATCTAGTAAATGGCTGCACCGATTTTGATAAAACATGTCTAATTTGTAATATACACATCATGCGCTTTCATTTGGGTATATTTGAAAATATTCGATTTTTCATACCCACGTTCATCCCCCATATCTAGTAAACGGCTACACCGATTTTCATAAAACGTCATCTAAGAACCATCGCCAAGAAACAAGCTTTCAAATAAAAAAAACTGCATCTAAATCGGTTCACTCATTTAAGAGCTACGGTGCCAGAGACAGACACAGACACACATAGCGGTCAAACTTATAACACCCCTCTTTATGCGTCGGGGTTAAAAACAGTACATAATGAAATATTTACCAACTTTTAGACTGAAACCGTCTCTCTCTTTTTTTTTTTTAATAACCGACGTGTTCGTGGTTGCAGAGCATAAGACCATCTAAACTTATACTGTCACTTACGGGATATCTTCCGAGATTATTCACATGTTATTTTGAGCTCCCGATATTAAGTGACAGTATAAGTAGGGTTCCCAACCATACTGGTAAAAACAGTATTATACTGTTTTTCGTTCGTTAATACTTTTTACTGTTCTATAAAAAAAAAGTATACAAAATACTGTTTTTATGTCCGCACTCCGCTGGTATCCGGAGCCATACGTAAATTGGGGAGAGGATTATGAATATTTAAAAAATGATAATAAATTGTTAAATTGTGCAAGAAGCTCCAAAAAATATGTTTTTAAAACGTCAAAAAATTAAAATACTTTTTTTTTGTAATATACTGTTCATTATATTTCTCAGATCTTAATACGGGGTGTAAACAGACCCTTCACCAAGCCGTCAACCAAGCATTCTGTACATCAAACTAAGTAACTTTACGCAAAAAATTTTGCTGGGAAACGAAATTTTTTTTTGGGGTCAAAAATCACATTTTACGGTAAAACTCAATATAATGCGCTCAAAACTTATTGCTGATGGATGCTTTGAATAGTAAACGGACCATGGAGGTAATTGGAGTAAAGTTAGAACCTTAAAAAGTAGTATTTAAAAAAAAACTTGTGAAAAAATTGGAACTTTGACCCCCAATATCTCCGTAACTAGAGGGAACCTTCTAGGTAGGTATGGTCCAGAACAAAAAAATGATCCCAATGATGGGCAGAATATGTGGTTTTCGTTTTCGTTAAGGGTCTTTTTACACCCTTTATACTTCATTTCTCGTACAAAAAGTTGGGAACCCTAAGTATAAGTTTAGTTGTAAACCGTGAAAGCTTAAAACAATTTTTTTTTTGTTGGGTAGGTACTTACTTCACAAAAGTTACTCCTAAATAAAATGATGGTCTGCGCTGAGCAGTCAGGTTAACTGACCAATGAAGAGTATGATCCTTGAATCATTAAAAGTCTCGACACTTGTAAAATAGTATTTACTCGTAAAGTTGTAACTACAAAATTAAATGCCAAGACTGACGCATTTGCTTGCGTGCGTCGTGGTTTTCCCCCCGCAAAAAAATATTAGTCTAAAAATAGGTTCCAGGTATACATAACATCACGCCTATAATCCTTGTAGGGTACGCAGAGGTGTGCGTAATAGTACACCCACGTTTGCTCATTTAATTTGTCCTTGTGTATATCATTTCTCATCAGGAGGAGCTCGTGGCTAAATAATAACAGCCGCTCGGGTCGATCTTTAGGTTATGCCGTGCTTGCCTAGGTTGGTATGTGGATGGGTGCCACCGTGCCTCGGAAAGCACGTTAAGCCGTTCGTCCCGGGTGTCATTTGTAGATCTTTGACAATCGTTAGGTAGTCTGTGGCACAAAAATTGTGACAACCAGTCTTACCAAGGAGTATCGTATTACCCAGTACGAACTGGGTTGTGGAGGTCAGATAGGCAGTCGCTCCATGTAAAATACTGGTATTCAGCTGCATCCAGCAAGACAGAGCTATCACCAACATAGCTGGGAAAAGACTAGGCAGCTGATGACGACACGTAAAATTAAAATTAAATTTAAAAATTTAAAAAAACCCCCTACGATAAAATAAAAGATGAAAGACCCACTTTCATCCCCCATATCTATTAAATGGCTGCACCGATTTTGATAAAACATGTCTACTTTTAATATACACATCATGCGCTTTCATTTGATACCCCACTTGGGTATATTTGAAAATATTCGATTTTTCATACGCACTTTCATCCCCCGTATCTAGTAAATGGCTGCACCGATTTTGATAAAACGTATCTAAGAACCATCGCCAAGAAACTAGCTTTTAAATAAAACTGCATCCAAATCGGTTCCCTCGTTTAAGAGCTACGGTGCCAGAGACAGACACACACACATTGCGATCAAACTTATAACACCCGTCTTTTTGCATCGGGGCCGCGGGGGTTAAAAATTGAACAAAAAGAATGCAAAGATATGACGTATCTGAATATTTTTCTTAGTTATTCTTTGCTCACTGATATCAATAAAGTCATGTGTGTTCAAAAATAGAGATTGAAAGTTTGATAAGATAATATACAAGTGTTGTTTGAACTGGAAACTACGTCATGTTTTGCCTGTTATATTTTTACGTTGCTCGTGGCTAAATAATAACAGCCACTCGGGTCGATCTTAAGGTTAAGCCGCGCTTGCCTAGGTTGGTCCGTAACCGTGAGATGGGTGGCCGACCATTACATTCCAAGTTTCATCCGTGCCTCGGAAGGCGCGTTAAGCCGTTGGTCCCAGCTGTCATTTATACAGGGTGTAAACAGACCCTTCACGAAGCCGTTAAACAAGCATTATGTACATCAAACTAAGTAACTTTACGCAAAAATTATTGCTGGGAAACGAATTTTTTTTTTTGGGGTAAAATAACACGTTTTACTCAATGTAACGTACTCAAAACATTGTGCTGATGGGTGGATTGAATAGTACAGGGGTCGTGGAGGTGTTTAAAGTAAAAATCATACTTTAAAAACATGTATTTAAAAAAACTTGTGAAAATGTTTTAATTTTGACCCCTAATATCTCCGTAACTAGAAGGTATGATCCCAGGTATGATCTAGAACAAAAAAATGATCGCAATGACGAGTAGAACAAGTGCCTTTCGGCTTCGTTAAGGGTCTTTTTACACCCTTTAGATCTTTAACAGTCGTTACAGGTCTTACCAAGGGGTATCGTATTACCCAGTACTAACTGGGTTGTGGAGGTCAGACAGGCAGTCGCTCCGTATAAAATACTGGTATTCAGCTGCATCCGGTTAGATTGGAAGCCGACCCCAACATAATAGGGAAAAGGCTGGCAGGTGATGATAAGGATGAGTAAATCTGCTTTAAAAGAGTTGACCAAAATGGCGTCAATCGATGGTCATACAAGTGTTAGATATGAGATTTGACAGCTGATTACGTTTATAAAGCGTTTAAAAATAAATGTTGAGGTTTGACCATGATTTAGCGTTTTTATTGTCATGCGGATTTGCTTACTCGCTCATTGCTCTCCGCGACAAGTCAGATTACAGCAAGCATCAAGATGGGGCACTTAATATCGTGTCCTGTTGTTTGTTCACTACACGAACTGATGGATGCTACCGAAAGCGCTTACCTAGTAGCTCAGTTCTGACACAAATTAGATTGCCATCCACGCTAAGAAGAAGAAAGCAAGCATTATAATCATCGGGCCTGTGGACGGTGAGTTATGGGCTAGCTCACCGTCCGTCCGTCTTATGACGACAGGCCGTGTCGACGGCGCGTTCGTGTTCCGCGCGCGCCAGATATCAGCAAAAAGGTAGGGGCTCGCAAGGGCCGATGCCTGCCGGGGCTGCGGGACTGTTCGAAAGAGATACCGCGGCCCTGGAACACAAAGGGCTAAGAAGGAACATAGACGGGTTTTAGTCAGTGAAAGTCTGACACTCCCTCCTACTCCGCCCAGAGCGGGGGGGAGGGGCAAAAAAAGCATCATAATCATCTGCCTAGTAGCCTTTTTTAACGTATTTCGATGTGGGGGGTTCAGAATGATGAACTGAATACGTGGTGATCGTTTGTGCGTCGGTGACCCTTCCAGCCTGTCCATTGTCCCCTGGCACAGCCAGGCAGGATTTTAAAGGCTAATATAATGATCAATTCAATGCTATGATACACTGCACTAGCAGTGGTATACACATTTATTATATCGTCTCGTGTCCCCGTTAGTGTAAATAGTCAATTAATTATGATTGTGTAACCTTAGAACCAGCTATTACGTTAAGGGTGTAAAAAGACCCTTAACGACTCCGAAAGGCATTTGTTCTCCCCGTCATTGCGATCATTTTTTTGTTCTAGACCATACCTAGGAACCTTTTAGTTACGGAGATATTGGGGGTCAAAGTTCCAACTTTTTCACAAGTTTTTTTTTAAATACATGATTTTAATGTAAGATTTTTACTTTAAACTCCTTCACGACACCCAAACTATTCAATCCATCCATCAGCACAATGTTTTTATTGCGCTACATTGAGTCATACTGCAAATCGTGATTTTTAACCCAAAAAAAAGTCGTTTCCCAGCAATAATGTTTGCGTAAAGTTACTTAGTTTGATGTACATAATGCTTGGTTGACGGCTTCGTGTAGGGTCCGTTTACACCCTGTATAATGATCAATTCAATGCTATGATACACTACACTAGCAGTGGTATACACATGTAATGTCGGCCCGTGTCCCCGTTAGTGTAAATAGTCAATTAATTGTGTAACCTGAGAACCAGCTATTACATACAATTTACATGATGCACATTATTCTGTTTATATGATGACGTTTTTGTGTGAAGAGCATTATTCTTCTTCTTTGCGTGTCGATAGACTCAAATAATACCCGACCAGTATATTGCCACCTGCACAGCTCTGTCGTTGGCTTCGTTTAAATCCTGGAAGGTGCAGGATGGGCAAGAAAGGAGGCATATCCTGCAGAGGGGCTCCACGCTGACATTGTGTTTGGGACGGGTCGATGATACCCCATTTAGCCAGATTATTTCTACAGTGGCCAACCTGTGCCCGCAAACGGTTAAGTGATTTCCAGATTGGCCACTGCAGCTCCTGTCCAGGAGGAAGATGTCCTGCTGGATTGATGAAATGAGGCGGGTTGGGATGTCTGTTCCTCCACAATTCGCATCTTTCATCTGACGCACTGTCCTCTGAGGAAATCGTGTGTCTCAATGTGAAGAGCCCGAACATAAACATCACGCCTACAATCCCCGTAGGGTTAGGTAGAAGAGTACCTAATAGTACAGCCACATTTCGCCAGTTGTGTTTAAGACCACTGTATATTTATAAAGGGTGTAAAAAGACCCTTAACGAACCGAAAGGTGCTTGTTCTCCCTGTCATTGCGATCATTTTTTTGTTCTAGACCATACCTGGGAACCTTCTGGTTACGGAGATATTGGGGGTCAAAGTTCCAATTTTTTCACAATTTTTTTTTTTAAATCCACTTTTTAAGATTTTAACTTTACTTTAATTAACTCCATGACCCATTAACTATTCAAAGCATCGATCAGGAGTAAGTTTTGAGTGCGTAACATTGAGTTTTACCGTGAAACATGATTTTTCACACCAAAAAAAAAGTCGTTTCCTAGCAATAATTTTTGCGTAGAGTTACTTAGTTTGATGTACAGAATGCTTAGTTGACGGCTTCGTGAAGGGTCTGTTTACACCCTGTATAGTATAGTCCTCCTTACCGATTTCGGTAACGGCGACCCTTTCAAGCTATTATTTCCTTGCGTGTGCCCTTATATGACTGACTAGACCGAATTTGCTCATGAATACCCGGCCTCAACTAGAACAGTAGAGTTCGCCGGCAGAGTTGTAAGTATATGTATAGGAGGGCTTAGGTCTCTGTTTACGAATTTGACGCTTTTCGTTTAATACAGGATGTAAGTAGACCCTTCACGAAGCCGTCAACCAAGCATTCTGTACATCAAACTAAGTAACTTTACGCAAAAATTATTGCTGGGAAACGACTTTTTTTTTTGGGGTGAAAAATCACGTTTTACGGTAAAACTCAATATAACGCACTCAACACATTGTGCTGATGGATGGATTGAATAGTAGGGGGGTCTCGAAGGTGTTTAAATAAAAATCTTACATTAGAAACATGTATTTAAAAAAAAAAAACTTGTGAAAAAGTTGGAACTTTGACCCCCAATATCTCCGTAACTAGAACGTTCCCAGGTATGGTGTACTAAAAAAAATGATCGCAATGACGGGGAGAACAAGTACCTTTCGGCTTCGTTAAGGGTCTTTTTACACCCTTTATATCGAGTGGCTTTTTTTTCGAACGATTCTACATTTTTGTAGATGGTAGAGCGCCAAGACGACCTATGCAAGGCAAGCCTCTCCCAACTTATTGGATCAATAGCGCAAGCTTTAAGGTGCCTCTTGAGCACATCCTTATCTATACTTCTATACTAATATTATAAAGCTGCAGTGTTTGTTTTTTTGTTTGTTTGTTTGAACGCGCTAATCTCTGGAACTACTGGTCCGATTTGAATGATTCTTTCAGTGTTGGGTAGTCCATTTATCGAGGAAGGCTATAGGTTATACAACATCACGCTACGACTAAAAGGAGCGGAGCAGCAATGAAAAATGTTGCAAAAACGGGACGGGATTTTACGCGGACGAAGGTCGCGGGGAACAGCTAGTAGCGGATATGTTGACCGCCATGCTTACGTTTGCCCTCCGCCATCATCAAGACCCATGTAATGGGCGAACGTATCATCAATTCAAAAAGAAGAATGGATTTATGAACGCTATCGGTTTTATCAAGGGTACTGATAAGATTAATACAATCACGATTGATAACTGTTGACCCTAAAACAAAAATGAGGTTAGTAATATCAATGCTTATGTGCCGAACTGATTACAATAATGTAAAGTTAGTTTATTTTTCTCTCGTTAGGCAGCTGGATCAAGGGTTTGATTCAGAAAGCGGTACTCCTGGACACGGCTCGTAGTATTGTTAGGAGGTTCCTCTCTCTGGAGCCCTGACTCTGTAGCTTAGTGCGCTACTATTTTTTATATTTTTAAATGTTTTTTATGTTGTTTTTTCTAAAGAATATTTAAAACTGTAGTTGTATTTGTATATAAATAAATAAAGGAAGATTCATGTAAAGTAAATAAAAATGATTTTTAAATACCATAACACACAAACGTAACGCCCTTTTTTAAGCAGTCGTTTAAAAGTGCAGCAAAATGGGGGATTAAAGATTCATCATTCTGACACTACAAAGATCATTTGCCTGCCTTTTCCCAACTATGTTGGAGTCGGCTTCCAGTCTAACCGGATACAGCTGAATACCAGTATTTTTAGGCAGTCGCTCCATGTAAAATATTAGTATTTAGCCGTACACACGGTTAGGCGGGTAGCCGACTCCCATCATATTTGGGAAATGACTCGGCAGATGATGAAATAATAAGATATTTCAAATAACTCTTATCTCACAACGTATATAAATATTTAGATAATAATCATGACGTCTCTATTACACCATAATATTATTTAAATGCAATGTCATTCTCTGCATCATTTGAGTAACCTTTTTGACTGTCAAGATCCATAAATCTTTCTTTATCGTGTGGTTAAGTTCGTAACCTGGTGTCAGAGTTTTTATGCCGCCCATTGGCCTCTGACTTGGCTTTACATGCCGTCAAGAAATATCTCTCAGGCACGCTCGTTTCCTCACGATGTTTTCCTTCACCGAAAAGCAAGTGATAATTATACTATACGCACATGAATCCGAAAAATCAGAGGTCCAAAGAATCAACCCAAGGGTTCGAACTCGAGACCTATGACTTGGCAGTCCGACGGTCACACCACTAGGCTATCACTGCTTTTATCACTTTTTTTTTTACTTTTTTTCGATCCATAAATGACAGCCTAATTAATGGTCACCCATCCACGAGTCGGCCTCAGTCAACGAAGCTTAATATTTATGAACTTGTCTGGCTGTTATTAATTAGCCACAAGTCCATCTCTGTCTGTCCGTCTATTAGTACGTAACTCGAGAACCACTTATCCAATTTACGTGATTCTTGTTTTATTGGATATGATTTCTGGCTCGGTTTTAACACTTCGAACTCGATGATATTGGAAGAGAAAAAAATTACGAACTCCACGAAATTAAAAAAAAAAAATTGGATTTGGGGTATGGCACCCCAAATCCGCCATTTTTCATTGTTAATTTTAATGTAGCCAGTGACACTTGCGCCACCAAGACAAATCTAACGACGTATAAATTCATCCAAATCAGTTCATCCCTTTAGGAGTTACGAGGGAACAAAGAAACGGACATACATACAGGTCAAAAAACCCTCCTTTTTTGCTTCGCCGCAGTCGGGTAAAAGGCGTGATTTTATTATTTGCTCGGAAGTTAGCTGCGAGTGACGGTCAGCGCGGTCTGTTCAAACGTTATTGCGGCTAGAAACATCTAACGTAAAGCTGCGCAGAACACAATTTTAAGTATCAGCGGGGCGCAGATGACGCATCGTCTTGACTGTATAATGCGCAGACTGTCACTCGCAACTCGCACCTAACTTCCGAGCCGCCATAAAGTTTGAACGGAACTATACCTGTGAGTTTCTTTAGCACAGTGGACAATGATATGTTTACGTACATAAATAAATTCACGCCTTTTTCGAATGGGTGTACTAGGGCTTCTTTCATCTCGTTCACTTTCTTAGATCTGGTCATATTCGCAGATTGGGGAGCGTTCAAGTATTACGTAACGGAATTTTTGAAGATTTTTGACCCTCCAACCCTCATGTAACGCGCCGTAACGTTTTTCTGTAGCCCTCTCCCCCTCCCAAAACGTTACGTAACATCCAAAGTGACCATGAAGTCACAATTATGCTGCGTAAAGTACCGGAAATTCGAAATTAAAGACAGTCATGCTGCAGTCAAAAATTGTTAAATAAAAAATAGTGTGCACCATCTTGGAGTGTCACAATTTTTTATAAACAATTCTGTTATTGTTGCTAGCCTAAAAAAATCGTAAGAACAAGTCTTTATTCTATTTAATAAGCTAGCAGGGTTACACCGCTGCGATAGTGGTGCCACTGAGCGCCTCATGCCGTTTCGGCCCTAGGCTGCTCGTGCGCCGCTGCTGCTACTGCTAGCTTCTTCAATACAATCGAGGGATTCCCAGTAAGGCATAAACGAAAAAGGTTGCCAACTTGTGCGAATTTAATTCCCTAGTTTTTTTATTTAAATAAAAAAAACAACGTTACGTAACGCGTTTTTGGATCCCCTCTCCCGCCCCTGTAACGCATAGTAACGTGTTACAAGATCCCCCCCCTCACCAAATTGCGTTACGTAATACTTGAACGCCCCCTTGGTTGAGTTGCGTTGTATGTAATTTGGACAGTAAAAAGCAGTATTTAAGGATTATTATAAAGGGTGTAAAAAGACCCTTAACGAAGCCGAAAGGTACTTATTCTCCCCGTCATTGCGATAATTTTTTTGATCTAGACCATACCTGGGAACCTTCTAGTTACGGAGACATAGGGGGTCAAAGTTCCAACTTTTTCACAAGTTCTTTTGTAAATACCACTTTTAAAGGTTTTAACTTTACTTTAATTACCTCCATGACCCGTTTACTATTCAAAGCATCCATCAGCACTACGTTGCGAGTGCGTTACATTGAGTTGTACCGTAAAATAGGATTTTTCGCCCTAAAAAAAAAAGTCGTTTCCCAGCAATAATTTTTGCGTAAAGTTACTTAGTTTGATGTATACAATGCTTGGTTGACGGCTTGGTGAAGGGTCTGTTTACACCCTGTATGTATGGCGTTCTCTACTTTGTTGCTACCCTCGGCGTAATAAAAGGCGTGAGTTTATGCGTGTACACACACACACACACACACACACACTGTCATGCATGACTAATAGTAATACATAATATAATTTAATCTGAAATGAATTTTATATCGAATCATTTGAATTTCAGACTCATCTTTTCATTATATTATTTAATTATTTGTATGCCCAAGTGGCTGATCATGGAAAGAACATTATAAGTATACTAGCTGTTCCCCGCGACTTTCGTCCGCGTAGAATTATTAAAAATATAATGTTCCCCGTTTTTGCAACATTTTTCATTACTGCTCCGCTCCTATTGGTTGTAGCGTGATGTTATATAGCCTATAGCCTTCCTCGCTAAATGAGCTATCCAACATTAAAAGAATTTTTCAATTCGAACCAGTAGTTCCCGAGTTTAGCGCGTTCAACCTAACAAACAAACTCTTCACCTTTACATATTAGTATAGATATAGATTATTTGTATGCCCAAGTGGCTGATCATGGAACGAACATTATTAGTATATAATTATGTAATGAACACCTGCATGTAACCCATGTATCACAAATAAACGATTTGATTTGATTTGACACTGTTAAAGTGTTTCTCTAGTCACAAAAAAGTTTTTCATACTGATCTAAAGTAGGCATAGTTAATTTCACATATACGTGTGACTTTTTTGTTGGCATATAATAAAAATAGAATATCAATCTCTCATGTCACCATCTTGCGTGGATCATAATTTTAACATTTTTGAAAATGCTCAAATCATTTGTTTTTAAACATTCACTAGAGACCGGATATTCGGATACATATTTACCTAAAGTTGAGTGTTGACTAGTATGGAGTGAGAGTATGACTATCAAAATAATCATTGTTATAAGTCCAGTCATATTTTCTATTTTAGTCTATTTGAATGAATATACAACAGCAAAATTTAAATTCAGTTATTTCTCACAAACAGCAATAATTTTTTTAAGTTAAAGCAATTTGTTACGTGTTTCCACAAATTTCTTGCCCAGTTTTAAACATAATATGAATATTTATTATTCTATACTACAACACATTTTATACACACTACATATTTTTTTATGAAATCCCGCGAAATCGGGAAAATAAATATTATAAGAAGCTGCTTTCACACTTTTGTACCCTTTCCCAGAAAGAAATGTACTTTAGGTAAATATGCATCCGAATATCCGATCACTATTCATCATGCAAAAACTACTGCATGGATTTGAATGCAGTTTTCACCGCTCTACTGCTAGATGCTTAACTTAAAATATAGGCTACATTAGATATAGTTTTGGACCCAATAGGTGACGCTGTGCGAAGCAAGGGCATGTTACTAGTATTAACCTTTAAGTTCTGACATGGTCTAGCCAGGTCATAGACAGGTATCTTTAAACATGACGAAATAAGACTCAAATCTGCTCGCCAGCCGTCTGTGAAAATAAATACAAACAATTCTTTGACTCTCTCTGAAAATGCATTATCCTGTTTAAACTTCATTCAATTAGTAATTAGCATCGACGCGTTGGCTGACCCTCGCTGTCGCTGTTTTTGGAATCTTTCTTAGTTATTATTTACGAACTACCTCACAATTTGTTATAAACTATGTGTTAACTTTAATTTAACAATCATTATTTGCTACTTTAGTATTAAGATAACTTAAAAGTGTTTCAACATCCGGACAAACCTATTGAGCGTTTTGTGATGTTTCTGTTTATATTTTGTTTTGTTCTTTAATTAATAAATAAAAAAACTTAAAGGTTAAAATAAGAATAGTAAAAAATTTCGAAGTTACATTAGTACAATCAAGTTCAGAAAAAGTTATAAATTAGGTAATACTACTGATGATTACATCTATCAAGCCTTTTCCCAACTGTGTTGAGGTCGGCTTCCAGTCTAACCGGATAAATCAGAATACCAGTAATATTGCTTATTTATTAATTCTGCTGATACCTAAACATGGCTTGAACATGCAACTCATGTAGGTCAAATAAAAAGTTCATAACAAAGAGATTTAAAAGACTTATAAGAGCGGACATTGAGAATATTTTCATACAAAAATGTTGATGACGGACATTATCGATTTTGACACACGAATGCTACCTGACAAGCGGGCATGTGACACAAGACAGAATGATTTGTTACTAAGTAGTAACAAGTATAGTCAATCGCTTGTAAATATTTGAATGTCTTTGGTTCATAATAAGTCAACCTATTAAAACTATATGGGGTGGAAGGGACACTTATGTGAAAACGGTTACCACATATTCAGTACATCATTCTGAGCCCCCCTACATAGAAATTTTGCATTGGTAATTTTAAATAAAAAAGCTGTTTCTTACAAAATTGCAATACCTGCACAGTCTGGGCACGGTCTGGTTGGTTCTGGCATCAGAATGATTTACTGAACCCATGGTAACCATTTTCGCGTCAGTGTCCCTTCCACCCCGTATGATCGGTAATAAGAGACTAAAGGATTAAATATTAACATTAAAAATTTATAGTGAAATTAGAACAATTTTCGAAATTTTGTGTTATATTCTTATCAGCACGTTTTGTTTATTTTTTGTTCATAATTCGTATTGGAGCTCCCCTAAGGCGACCCACTGACCGCTTGTTCCTATTCCAAAATGTTTTTATTCACTCAGTTAAAAGAGTTATAATCTGGCAATGGTAAAAAATAATTATTGTAGGTATGTACTTAGGTCCAAACCAGTTTTGCAACTTCAAGTACGATTACTGGACAAAAAATACGGACAATTAATGTTTTAGCTCTACGTCATGATGTAATACACCCATACAAAACGGCGAGTGAAATATTTAAGACCTGAAACATCATTTCAGCAGCGGAATTTGCATAAAAAAGATGATACCTACATCGAGATAATGTGTCGTGAGTTCCAAATCGTAAAGTGATTTTCATCATAAACGTTGTTGTTGTTTGGTTTAAAAACTTACCGGCAGAGAGTAACAGTATGTGTCCTTTTTTCACTTGTAACAATTTATTAGTAAAAAAAGTGGAAAATTGGGAAAAATACCGTTTCACAATACACTACGAACGCTACATGAACGTAGACACACAGATAAAAAATGGCCCAAAATTGCGGAATGTCCGAAAAGAATTTGTTGACGTTTCTGTTTGGTGTTGCACGCTAATCAAAATACAAACACGCACAAAAATCATGATCTACAAAAATACAAAATGCTACTCGTTTTATTCGAAGAGAAAATGAATGATAAATAATAATAAAATTCCAAACACGTCCTTTTTGTACCTTAGTTAGAAATAATTAAAGCTCTGCAGCCATGTCTAGTATGCAAATCAATTGGCACGAGTGTTAGAAATTTTATTCTGCTGCAGAACCTGGCTCCGAGCATAAATAACCCAAATAATTGACAATAATAGCATAGTTCAAGTTAATTTCGAGAACGGTCTGACCACATGGACTGACGGTGTTTTATTATGGCAATCGTTTTTTTTTTGCTTTGGCTTGTGGTTTATTGCTCTGGTATCCCAAAACGTCAAAATTTTTCGCACGCCATTGTGTGCGGAAGTCACCCATTTTTAAATCACAAAAATCACAGTTTTAGAACAACAAAAATCAAAAATTAACCGTCAAAATAGATTTTCTAATAAATAATGGGTCTACCAAGTTGCGGAATACCGGAGGCTGACCTCCCGCAGTGCTGGTCCGACGACGTTCGTATGAACGCGCTGTTCGCACCTTTTCGTCTAAAGGCAGCTAACCCAGAATCCTGGGATATGAAGATGAAATTTTGGTCGGATATGCTGCGGCAGTGGTGTAGAAGCAGAAAGGATCCTATAGTGTCTGCGGCGGACGCGAAGACGGCGTTCAATCGAAGAGGTCGCACCCCTGCCTGCATGGACATCGTTGTTGAAGAAATGTTTCGGTGCGTCTTGTTTTTTTTTAAAAAAAAAAGCTTTTCCAGCATGTGGTATTTGTCTAACCGTGATTTTCATAGATTTTCCCGCGTTTCCACGGTATTTTTAGGGACATTGTTTTATGTAAACAAAGTGAGTTGAAAGATTTTTTTTAATTTATGGTAATTATTTATGATTACGTCCGTTGTACAAATTCACGAAGTTTTAGCTTTAGTTCTACTCATAAATGACGCAAAACATCGTGACTGTGACTGCATTATCCCTGTTTTGTATTAAGCTTTTAACATTAATAGAAAACCCCATGCAATTTTCACATTTGCATAAACATTTATATTTATTCTTGACAGAACTGAATTATTTGTGTAAATGCCTCATGACCATGATAACAAATGTCAATAGGATAATCAGACCCTAATGTGTATCAGCATTCTCAGTAGCAGAACAGATAGTGTGGGTGTCTGCTCAGTTGAGGGCAATAGGCTCATAGCAGCTACATATCACTTTATTTATTTATTTAATGCACAATGTACATAACCAATGTTACACGCTAGGCTTAAAACTAGTGAGTACATGACCCTGTTAGGGCGCAGCAAGACAACTTAAAGCTAAAATTATTACAGTGTCAGTGTTATTTATGATCTAATATCACATAACTCTATACATAACTTTCACATTAAAAATATTATATTCATTAAACTTATATCTAGCTTTATACATAAATTAAAATTTATTGGTGTGATTTTTGGTACATTTTACATGAGATTTTAGAAAGTCAACCTTATAGGTGTACACTCTTTCACATAATAAGTAATTATTAAGTATAAAAAAGAAGAATAATCAACATTTTAAAATAAAATAATTGCAACAAAACACAACATAACTTAAAACAGAAAAAAAACAAGCAAAACATAAATAAATATAACATAAATAATGAATGGAATAAAGATAATAGTACAATGTCAAAATTAAATAAATATCAATGTCAATTCTGACAATTTATCATTAAGGAATTCGTCAATAGTCTAATAACATTTTTCCAATAATAGATGTCTTAATTTGTTTTTAAATTGAATAATATTTAAGTCCTTAATTCCATTTGGTAATTTATTAAATATTTTAGGGGCCATGCAAAGTATGCATAATCTATATTAAAATTAACACATAAATATATATTTGAACTCTATTTAAACATTTTATCTTCCATAAACACATACATGATGACACACAGATGACAAAATTCGGGAGTGAAGTATATTCTTTTTTTCTTAATAAATAAATAAGACTATAATAAATAAAGTTTACACACTAAAAAGGTAAGAAAGCAATTTGTGGATCATAGATAGGTACATAATACAGGTCTTAAATAATTAAATTGTGATCAGCCATGTCCCGCCCGTAGGGCATTCAATAGTTCAATTAAATACATTAAAACGTTCACATAGAATATAATAGAGAGAAAAATAAGCACGGGTACACATTAGAGGGCTACTGAACGCATCATGACTGAGGGAGACAGTATTGGAGCAGTGAACTGTCTGATAGGAAGTCTTTTTATTAACCCCCGACGCAATAAGAGGGGTGTTATAAGTTTGACCGCAATGTGTGTGTGAGTCTGTCTCTGGCACTGTAGCTCTTAAACCGATTTGGATGCAGTTTTTTTTTATTTGAAAGCTAGTTTCTTGGCAATGTTTCTTAGATAGTTTTATCAAAATCGGTGCAGCCATTTACTAGATATGGGGGATGAAAGTGGGTATGAAAAATCGAATATTTTCAAATATACCCAAGTGGGGTATCAAATGAAAGCGCATGATGTGTATATTAATTACAATTAGACATGTTTTATCAAAATCGGTGCAGCCATTTACTAGATATGGGGGATGAAAGTGGGTATTTATCTTTCATCTTTTATTTTTTCGTTGGGGGTTTTTTAAATTTAATTTTAATTATAGAGTAGTAGCATTTGTTTACGTTGAGTAGTAATCCTATTCTTCTAGGCACTGACTGCTTGCGTGATTTGTTCTTTTACCATTGGTATTTTTAAAGGGCAGAAGACGAGGACCTACCCAGACTTGTAAAAATTTACAACCGCTAGTTAAAACCGCATATATAAGGAAGAATGAAACCAGAAGTGAATTTAAACATATTAGCATAACATACATTGCTAATATGTCAAGGTTGAAAAGCTGTTTTATAGTTTTTTTTATCTGTTATGGGCGGAGCTACAGCTAACTGTAACTAAGAAATTGTCAACAGTTTTGAATTTTAATAATATTATACTATATATGTGGGTAGTTTTGGGTAAAAACATAATCAGTCTATACTGTTCCCACTTCTGAGACACAGGCCTCATGTGAGAGGGAGTGGGATGTAATCCACCACGCGGGCCTAATGCGGGTTGGTAGATATCTTAGAACTTGTGGGGGTAATTTGACTAAATAAAGGATGTAAAAAGACTTCGGAGAGAACTTCTCCCCGTCATTGCGATCATTTTTGTTCTGGTCCACACCTGGGAACCTTCTAGTTATGGAGATATTGGAGGGCAACATTCCAATTCTTACACAAGTTTTTTTTCATACTACTTTTTAAGGTTATAACTTTACTTTAATTACCTCTATGACCCGTTTACTATTCAAAGCATTAATCAGCACAATTTTTTGAGTGTATTACATTGAGTTTTAACGTAAAATGTGATTTTTCACCCCAAAAAAAAAAGTCTTTTCCCAGCAATAATTTTTGCATAGGATTACTTAGTTTGATGTACCTAATGCTTGGTTAACGGCTTCGTGTAGGGTCCGTTTACACCCTGTATTATCTGAACTCTCTTTTTTTATGAGCCTGATGTGTCTCACTGCAGGGCATAGGCCTTCCTTTCGTCTGTCCATTTTTCTCTGTCTTTGGCTATTTGGGCCCAATCTTTTTGGTAAGAGTCCAGCTCGTCCGCCCATCTCCTGAGCCTGCCGAGTCGCCGGGTTCTGATGTTCGGAACCCAATCTGTTGCCACTTTGGCCCAATTTTGATGCAACATGCGGCAGATGTGGCCTGCCCACTTCCATTTTAATTTGACGGCTGTACTAACTGACCGCTTTAATGAGTCCTCGCGAAGGTATCAATTTAAATGGAATATTCTGAAGGTTGATCTCGTATTGGTTCAATTAGTATCGTAACACCTACGTGGATTATGTTTATTTTAAAGCAAATAACCTGTGGGATATTGTTAGGACTTTGTGGACGTTTAATGTGCCTTTGATGGGGCAAGGCGGAGGACTCATTAACGCGATCGGTGTATAGTAACTTTTAGGCGTTTCACCCACTGCACCGCCCTCCGTCGCGTAGCGCGGGGGCGCAGATTTGAACATTGTAAGAAAGTATCTGAATTTGTATAGAAAACACGCCTAGTACAACACACTGAAAACGCGTCGGCCCGCGTCGGCGTACAATGAATTTTCCGCGCTACGCGACAGAGCGCGGTGCAGTGGGACAATCGCCTTAATTTATAGTAAACTAGGTATTGCCCGCGGTTTCACCTGTTTTTAAAAGACATAGCCATCGGCCCAACACCCAGCTCTTCACCTCGCCAGATCGCGCTATTAGTTCTTTTAAATTTAGCATTATTTCTGATTTGTGTCTTTTTACTCTTTTTTTGAGAAAAGGAGCTCGTGGCTAAACAATAACAGCCGCTCGGGTCGGTCTTTAGGTTAAGCCGTGCTTGCCTAGGTTGGTCTGTGGATGGTCGACCACCCATTACTTACCGAGTTTCCTCCGTGCCTCAGAAAGCACGTTAAGCCGTTGGTCCCGGGTTTCATTTGTAGATCTTTGACAGTCGTTAGGTAGTCAGTGGCCCAAAGAGTCTGACAACCAGTCTTACCAAGGAGTATCGTATTACCGAGCACTAACTGGGTTGTGGAGGTCAGACAGGCAGTCGCTCCATGTAAAGTACTGGTATTCAGCTGCATCCGGTTAGACTGGAAGCCGACCCCAATATAGTTGGGAAAAGGCTAGGCAGATGATGATTTAATATGACTGGCATTTAATCATTATGGCTGTTTTCTTCTCAGCGTGTCGATGGCAATCTAAATAGTGTCAACCCAGAACTGAGCAACTAGTTTGGCGCTTTCGGTAGCGTCCATCAGTTCCTGTAGTGAACAAACAACAGGACTCGCAGGACACGATATTAAGTGCCCCATCGTTTGTAGAACAGCACCACATTTACACTCCAGGGCAGAGTCATTAATGAATCTCCACCTGAGCAGGTTCCCGTTCCTGCGACCAACCTGGGTCCGGAGTTTATTTATCTAATTTATTTGGGGTCGGCGCCGCATGTCTTCTTCTTCCATACTTCTCTATTACTCGTCATCTCGTCAGACACCTCTTTCCTAGCCATATCACCCTTCAGGCAGCCCACCCATCGTTTCTTTGGTCTTCCTCTACTTCTATAGCTATTCCAAATCTGTCTGTCTGTAATTTCAAAATAACAGCTTTTTACTGAATGCTTAAGAAAGTATAAAGGGTGTAAAAAGACCCTTAACGAAGCCGAAGGGTACTTATTCTCCCCGTTATTGCGATCATTTTTTTGTTCTAGACCATACCTGGGAACCTTCTAGATACGGAGATATTGGGGGTCAAAGTTCCAACTTTTTCACAATTTTTTTTTTAAATACATGTTTCTAATGGAAGATTTTTACTTTAAACACCTCCACGACCCTCGTACTATTCAATCCATCCATCAGCACAATGTTTTGAGTGCGTTACATTGAGTTTTACAGTAAAACGTGATTTTTCACCCTAAAAAAAAAAAGTCGTTTCCCAGCAATATTTTTTGCGTAAAGTTACTTAGTTTGATGTACAGAATGCTTGGTCGACGGCTTCGTGAAGGGTCTGTTTACACCCTGTATACGCTACTAATAACAATTTTTGTCTCTGTCTGTTTGTTTTGTTCCGCCTAATCCCCGAAACGGTTGGGACCTATTTTGACGGGACTTTTACCTGCTAGCCGATGCCCATAGCTATTGTTATAAGGAGTAACTAAGGCTACTTTCATTTAGAAAAAGGATTGGGGTTCCGCGCAAAAAAATTAAAACCCATGAACAACAAAATCCGATTCAAAAGATATTTTTATAATAATTTCACGCGGACTAAGGTCGCGTTCAGCACACAGCGTACAGATAATCAACAATTAACTAGTGAACTACTTAATATTGTAGACATAAGTACATAACTGGTACTGGTGGGCTTAAAATGGTTACCCATCAGACAACGCAGAGCACTAAGGGCTTTGACGACTTTGTTTTCTCTTTTAGACAAACCCAGTTCTCCTTCCTATCTGACTTCTCACTTTCAATATTTATGCTCTGCGCACAGCAAGAATCTTCGTTCCTCCAATAATCGTCTTCTACGATGTCCTTCTCACCGCTCTGGTTTTCTAAAATCCTCTTTTCTTGTCCAGGCGGTTTTCCTTTGGAATGCTCTTCCTCAGAATATCAGGATGGCCACCAGTCGGTTCACATTCAAGGTGAAATTCAAAAGCTCGCGAACACTTACGAAAGAAGTTGGTAGACTCGTCTCACAATTAATTTTGTTGATTTTCTTCATCTATGTATTTTTATATCTCTTTACTTTGTATATTTTGTTTGTATGTATATACGGGGTGTAAATAGACCCTTCACCAAGCCGTCAACCAAGCATTCTGTACATCAATCTAAGTAACTTTACGCAAAAATTTTTGCTGGGAAACGAAATTTTTTTTTGGGGTCAAAAATCACATTTTACGGTAAAACTCAATATAATGCGCTCAAAACTTATTGCTGATGGATGCTTTGAATAGTAAACGGACCATGGAGGTAATTGGAGTAAAGTTAGAACCTTAAAAAGTAGTATTTAAAAAAAAACTTGTGAAAAAATTGGAACTTTGACCCCCAATATCTCCGTAACTAGAAGGTTCCCAGGTATGGTCCAGAACAAAAAAATGATCACGATGACGAGGAGAACAAGTGCCTTTCGGCTTCGTTAAGGGTCTTTTTACACCCTTTATGTATTTATTATTATTTTTTTTTTTTTTTTTTTCGGAAATTATCTGTACTATTGCACCTACTGTTTTGTCTCTGCATCACCCTAAGGTAGACTGGTAGAAAATGCCCAAAGTATTAAGTCCGCCTTTGTACATTATGTGCATAAAGTTTAATAAATAAATAAAATAAATAACTACTGTATATATATTTTAGCTTTATTTGCCCATCCAATTAAAATTACATTCTTAATGATTTACAACAATAGTACATTATGATATACCTAAGTGGGGACCCATTCCCAATGTCAACATTATTGCATTCGAGGTGGATTTTACACCCGAGCTGCAGGCGAGGGTGTTATGGAGCCGAGAACTGCAGTAACAAATCCCCACGCGTATCAAAAGACTTTTTTCAATACACTTTCGAAGAAATAAAATATTAGAACGGAAAGTATTTTTGTCAGGAATTATTAGGAAACTATGGTTTAATTTGCTTTTTTTCCGCACTTTGCTTCCGCCACGTTGAATAAGAAGCAAAGGTATGATGCCGCTAAACAGCGATGAAAGATAAATATCCAGTTTCATCCCCCAAATCTAGTAAATGGCTGCACCGATTTTGATAAAACATATCTAATTTTAATATACACCTCATGCGCCTTCATTTGATACCCCACTTGGGTATATGTAATTGAAAATATTCGATTTTTCATACCCACTTTCATCCCCCATATTTAGTAAATGGCTGCACCGATTTTGATAAAACGTATCTAAGAACCATCGCCAAGAAAGTAGCTTTCAAATAAAAAAAACTGCATCCAAATCGGTTCACTCGTTTAAGAGCTACAGTGCCAGAGACAGACACACACATTGCGGTCAAACTTATAACACCCCTCTTTTTGCGTCGGGGGTTAAAAAAACCCTCCATCGTTCTCTCCATAGTTCTTAACCATCCCAATAATTTCCTCTCTTCTCCACAGCAACGGCGACCTGAGCCCTCTCTCGAAATACCAGCAGATCCTCCACAACGGCCCCGAAGGGTGGGTCAAATGGGGCGCCCGACTGGCGTTCAGACCCGCCGCCTTCGCCCTCACGGCCGTCGCTTCCTTCATGCCTACCAGACAGGCGCTGGATAACGATGGACTGCCAAAGGCTAGCATCGAGTCTACGCAGCGATTTGTGTTGGAGTCCGCTGTTAAAGTGAGTTTAACTTAGTAATACAAGGGTGTAAAAAGACCCTTAACGAAGCCGAAAGGCACTTGTTCTCCCCGTCATTGCGATCATTTTTTTGTTCTGGACCATATCTGGGAACCTTCTAGTTACGGAGATATTTGAGGTCAAAATTCCAATTTTTTCACATAAAAAAAACACTTTTTAAGGTTTTAATTTTACTTTAATTAACTCCGTGACCCGTTTACTATTCAAAGCATCTATCAGCACTAAGTTTTGAGTGCGTAATATTGAGTTTTACCTTAAAACGTGATTATTCACCCCCAAAAAAAAAAGTCGTTTCCCAGCAATAATTTTTGTGTAGTTACTTAGTTTGATGTACAGAATGCTTGGTTGACGGCTTCATGAAGGGTTCGTTTACACGTAGTATATTTGTATTGTATATTACACATCACAACAAACACAAACAAATAGATTTATTTACATGTATTTATAATAATCACTCATCATACACCAACGGCAGCTTATATTGTCTACGTCAATATGATGCCGGGACATAGTATACGGGGACCGCACCGCGGCCGAGCTACGTCATCGTGACGTATAGCGAGCGAAAGAGGTGGGAGGCAGCGCGCGGTCGTTGACGCCCTTAGCTGACCACCAGTCAGTACGAGCCTCGCAACGACGCGTACGCCTATCTCTGTGACTCGTGTTCAGTGACTATTGTGATTGTGACTATCTTCTCGTTTTATGTCTTGTGTTGTGTGTGTGGACTTTACAACAATAGAACTGTGAGTACTACGAGTGACTTTGATTAAAGCTCTTGGCTATCCAACACACTCGACAACACCTCCGTACCCGCAGCACCTCATGGTAGATGATGTGTTTGTCGCAGCATTTCAAACCTTAGGATCAATCATGGTAAACGTCAATGTGTTCTTTATCTATACTAATATTATAAAGCTTAAGAGTTTGTTTGGTTGAACGCGCTAATCTCAGGAACTACTGGTTCGAATTGAAACAATCTTTTAGTTTTGGATAGCCCATTTATCGAGGAAGGCTATAGGCTAGATAACATCACGCTACAACTAATAGGAGCGGAGCATCAATGAAAATAGTTGCAAAAACGGGAAAAATTATTCCTTAACCCGCTCTCTCCCTTATGTGACGCAGACGAAGTTGCGCGGGTCAGCTAGTCTTAATCTTAGACGCATCACTATATCCTGCAGGATGTTGACTCATTTGGGCTGCATAGGTTAGTTGTCCACAAGGTACCTGATCCCTCAAAGTCTTTGTTTTGCGCCTCTTTGTTTGTTCTCGATCCCTTGAAACCTTTTGTTGGTCGACCGGGCTTTCTTGTTGTCCACGTAGGTAGTGTTGTAAAAGTATTGAGACAATGTAATTTTTTTAGTTAAAAAGCATTCTGCCTTGTTGCTAGCGGCTGTCCATTTTTGTTTGCATTGAAACTTAAAAGTTTTTAAGGCATGTCTCAGTGATCCTTGTTTATTTCGTGATTATTTTAAGATTTTCTAAAAACTCATACTTCTGTTCTATATTCTGGTCCAAACATTGTTTTATCTAGACTAATCCATACTTCTATACTATATATTATATACTAGCTGTTCCCCGCGACCTTCGTCCGCGTAAATATATTAAACATACAATTTTCCCCGTTTTTGCGACATTTTTCAGTGATGCTCAGCTCCTTTTGCTCGCAGCGTGATGTTCTATAGCCTATAGCCTTCCTCGATAAATGGGCTATCTAACACTGAAAGAATTTTTCAATTCGAAACAGTAGTTCCTGAGATTAGCGCGTTCAACCAAACAAACTCTTCAGCTTTATAATATTAGCTTTATTGTTTAGTTGAACGCGCTAATCTCAAGAACTACTGGTCCGAATTTAAAAAATATTTAATTGTTGGATAGCCTATTTATCGAGGAAGGCTATAGGCTATATAACATCAAGCTACGACCAATAAGAGCGGAGCATCAATGAAAAATGTTGCAAAAACGGGGAATAATGTTGTTTTATAATGAATCACGCGGATGATGGTCGCGGGCAACAGCCAGTGACTTCATAGAGGTTGTAAACTGCTGAACATAGACCCACCCAAAGCATCGCCACATACACCAGAATGAACAATGTGTAGGATATGTTGCTGTCGTTGGGTACAAACAGGGTGTAAACGGACCCTTCACGAAGCCGTCAACCAAGCATTATGTACATCAAACTAAGTCACCCTACGCAAAGATTGTTGCTGGGAAACGACTTTTTTTTTTGGGTGAAAAATCACGTTTTACGGTTGTAACGCACCCAAAACTTGGTGCTGATGGATGCTTTGAATAGTAAACGGGTCATGGAGCTAAATAAAGTGAAAACCTTAAAAAGTTGTATTTAAAAAAAAACTTGTCAAAAAGTTGGAACTTTGACCCCCAATAAGTCCGTAACTAGAAGGTTCCCACTCCCAGGTATGGTTCAGAACAAAAAAATGATCGCAATGACAGGGAGAACAAATACCTTTCGGCTTCGTTAAGGGTCTTTTTACACCCTTTATACATAAGTTGTAACGCAAAGTAATAAAAAGTAGTCGACTTTTGATCGACTCTTTACTTACAAATACTCCTGTGTGCGTCGTGCATAATGTACCATAAATTCTATATTCAAAAAAACATGTTTACTTTCCAGGAACAGGCCACAGAACTCCTACAAAACTTCCCCCCGGGTGTGGAACGTATGGGCACCATCGAGGAACTCATGCGCAACTCAGAGTGGACGCACGGACGGGAGACGTTTGAGCTGCTGCTTGGCTACCTGGTGTCTGTCGGTCAGGCTGTTAAGAAGGGGGACGTTGTAAAATTAGGTATGTTATATAAAACCCTCAATATACACCGTGACTTTTTAGTCGTCTTACAAAGATGGTCCACTCAATGTGCCCGACATAAACTAGCTCTTGGCGCGTTTTTTTTTATCTACCCTAATAGGTACAAAGAAAAATAAATAAACATTAGAAAACATTATGAAACAGCCTGTTAATGATGTTTACGTGTCAAACGGGAGAATATACATACCCAGCGCTCGAGTCCAGTAGATCATCGCTAACAACAGAGTGTTTTAACTACGTCATGCGTCATAACATGAATAATATTTTTATTTTTAAAGAAGAAGGAGCACGGTCCATACAAAATGAACCCACGTCCTACAGCAACGAGAAGTATCTCAAAAAAATGATAAAAATGGGTTTAAAAAGATGGCATACTTCCCAACTCCATCCTTACAGTCTAGTATAAAGGGTGTAAAAAGACCCTTAACGAAAACGAAGACCACATATTCTGCCCATCATTGGGATCATTTTTTTCTTCTAGACAATACCTGGGAAACCACAGGTTCTGGAGATATTGAAGGTCAAAGTTCCAATATTTTCACAAGTTTTTTTTTTAAAACCACTTTTTAAGATTTTAACTTTACTTTAATTAACTCCATGACCCATTAACTATTCAAAGCATCCGTCAGCACTAAGTTTTGAGTGCGTATCATTGAGTTTTACCGTAAAACGTGATTTTTCACCCCAAAAAAAAAGTCATTTCCCAGTAATAATTTTTGCGTAAAGTTACTTAGTTTGATGTACAGAATGCTTGGTTGACGGCTTCGTGAAGGGTCTGTTTACACCCTGTATAAAAAAAATGCTATGAAAATTCATTCATTATCGTTAGGAGGTTCCTCTCTCAAGTGCCCTGACCACCGGTAGCTTGGACCCTGTTCCCGATGCCGGTGGGCTACTTTTTAACCCCCGACGCATAAATTAAATATGGGGGATGAAAGTGGGTATGAAAAATCGAATATTTTCAAATATACCCAAGTGGGGTATCAAATGAAAGAGCATGACGTGTATATTACAATTAGACATGTTTTTATGAAAATCGGTGCAGCCATTTATTAGATTTGGGGGATGAAAGTGGGTACGAAAAATCGAATATTTTCAAATATACCCAAGTGGGGTATCAAATGAAAGAGCATGATGTGAATATTAACATTAGACATGTTTTTATCAAAATCGGTGCAGCCATTTACTAGATATGGGGGATGAAAGTGGGTATTTATCTTTCATCTTTTATTTTTTCGTTGGGGGTTTTTTAAATTTTACATTTAAAAATATAAACAATAAAAATTAATTTTTATTGTTTATATTTCTAAATGTTTTATATAATTTTTGTTGATAAAAATATTTAAAAATGTAACTAGTATGTAAGAAAAATGAATAAACGAACTTTTAATTATCTTGATAATAAAGAATCCTAACTTATTAATCTTGCAGCCGAGCCAGACAAGAAAGCGTCCCCAGTAACAGAAACAGACGAGGCCCTGGTAAAGCTGATGTGCGCGGAGACCCGACTCGAGGGCGAAGCCCTACGCCTGGCGAGAGACGTCGCTGCAGCACAGGCTGATGCTAAAGCAGCTCTTAATGTTGGGAATAAATTGGCAGTGAGTATCTTAAATAATAATACCAGCCTATTACTGTCCCACTGCTGGGCAAAGGCCTCTTCTCACACCGAGAAGCCACGAGCATTGATCACCACGCTTGCTCAAGACGGGCGATTTCAGACTTAAATTAATTTTAAGCCCAGGTTTCCTTACGATGTTTTGCTTCACCGATGTCTGTGATCTGTGTCTGTGAGTATCTTACTAATCTTCATATTTCCTTCTTCATCTTGGCGTGCCGATGGCAATCTAATAAACAGACCCTTCACGAAGCTGTCAACCAGCATTCTGTACATCAAACTAAGTAACTGTACGCAAAAAATATTGCTGCAAAACTATTTCTCGTGGATCGTGGGTGCGTTGTTTACCTCTAAGTAATTGTTGCGCTGTAATTTAATTTTGAGAATGAATTATGTCACTGTATACAGTGTGAACAATTGTTGGTAGACCTAACATAATAAAATAAATTAAAAAAAAAAAACTCACGAACACAGACAGCCAGACCTGGAACAACTACCTGTAGGCCATACAAATATTTGTTCCGTGCTGGTATCGAACCCGCGACACGCAGCGCAGCAGTCAATCGCTCAGCCACTGCGCCAACCGTGCTGTATACAAGGTGTAAACAGATCCTTCACGAAGCCGTTAGCCGTTTACCCATCAAACTAAGTAACTCTACACAAAAAAAAAGTAGGTAAAACTCAATGAAACGAATTCAAAACATTGTGCTTATGCATGCATTGAATAGTAAATGGGTCATGGAGGTATTTAAAGTAAAGTTATAACATTAAAAACTTGTATTTAAAACAAAACTTGTGAAAAAGTTGGAACTTTGACCTATATCTCCGTAACTAGAAGGTTCCCAGGTATGATCTCGAACAAAAAAATGATCGCATTGACGGTGAGAACAAGTACCTTTCGGCTTCGTTAAGGGTCTATTTACACCCTTCATTTGTAGTAGAAAGTAATTTTATCTATTCTTTTATAGATAAAATTCTTTCAGGTCTTTCCCGTAATTTTATGGAATCAGGATATCGTGGTGGCTCACTGGTTCTGTACATGGCAAGTACCAATGTGATTTTTTTCAAAATTCATATGTACTTTCTAAGGCGAGAATTACACAGAAACGGCGTAAGGTGACTGTGCGGTGCAGGCGTGGAATTTATAAGTAAACGAAAGAACGGCATGCCTGCGCCGCGCCGCTTGAGTGTAATTCACGACTCGTCGCCTACGTACATTTTGTATGAAAACGTTTTGAAGCGGCATCATGCCTTCACCTTACGCCGTTTTTGTGTAATTCGCGCCTTATAAATTCCACGCCTGCGCCGCGCCTTCACCTTACGCCGTTTCTGTGTAATTCGCGCCTTAGTGAGGCGCCGTTTCTATGACAACGCTCGCGTTTGGAGAGTGTGTGGTCTTTCTATCAGTCATAGCCTTTGTAAAGCAGGACGCGATAAAGAGGGTCGAAGATGTGGAAACCGCGCCTTAGTCTAAGACATCACCGACTTATCTATATTATTATACACCGAGTGCAATTAGACAAAAAATACTCAAAAGGTGCAACGAAGTTTACAGTGGTCGGATTTTCATGGGAGTTTTTTTATTGAGTTCCTAGAGGTGTAGAGAAGAAAGTTAAAAAAAAAATTTCGCCGCTCGCGACTTTTTTTTTTTTAAATTTCCTTGGTAATATTTTTTTTTTCTTTTGTGAATAACTTGAAATTTGACGAATTTATATTGAGAGATAATGGTGCGGATGGAAGTGTCAGACTTGTACTGACTAAAACCCATCCATGTTCCTTCTTAGCCCTTTGTGTTCCAGGGCCGCGGTATCTTTTTCGAACAGTCCTGCAGCCCACTATTAGGTGCGAATTACACTGAAACGGCGTAAGGTGCGGCGCAGGCGTGGAATTTATAAGGAAACGAAAGAACGGCGTGCCTGCGCCGCGCCGCTTGAGTGTAATTTACGACATGTCGCCTACGTACATTTTTTAAGAAAATGTTTTGAAGCGGCATCATGCCTGCGCCGCGCCGTTTCTGTGAAATTCGCGCCTTAGGTACCTCTGTACTTTTTCGGGGATTACAGGCGTGATGTTATTTATGTAATGTATTGTTTATCGTTACAGCAACCGTGAATAAAATATTTATTAAAAACTTTTTCATTCTGCCAGGCCAAAAACCATCTCCGTCGCAAACACAAAACGTCGCAACGTCTGGATCGTTGCAGCAACGCGCTGGAGAACGTGCGACAGTTGCTGCAACAGATGAGGGATGTACACGTCAACGTTGCGATTGTTGATACTTACAGGTACTTATTACACTGTTTATTAATAAAAATCATGCTTGTAAAACCCAAAGAGTTAAGCAGAGGATGTAAAAAGGAACGAGCCTATTGCCATCAACTGAACGCAAATCTAGCCTCCGTGGCTGGTATTGAGAAAATTCCTGACGGGAAAATCCAAGAATACTTTTCCCGACCCTAGAATCCAGCTCCATACAACCAAACAAAATTTTTACATTGAGTCAAGTACAGCGCCATCTATCATTTTTTTGTGGAAGCTGGCTTAGTAAAAACCTCATTCCGAGAAAACTGGTTTTAATTAAGTAGTTTTTTTTTTTTTTTTATTGTTCACAAACATACATTTTTTTTTAAAATCTACAATATACTCGCCAAACTTTTTAGTTTGATGGCGAGAAGCGCTTGTTTTTACATACAAATAATTTAGTAAACTGACCTTAAAACTACTACAAAACTTTAATACTATAAGATGTGAATTTATTTCTCGGTAACGGCTGAATCCTCGTTACCGAGAAATAAACTCCTTAATCTTGATTTTAACATACCTTTACTTAATTTAGGGTTGTGTCTTAACATATCTATTTGATTAAATACTTTTGGCACTAAATATCTACTAATGTCCAATGTATGTGTAATGTGTGTCTAGTGTACTAATGTTTCTCTGCTAAAATATTATCATTACCATTGGCCATTTAGCCATTTCATTATAAAAATAATTAGATTTTATTATCTGACTATAAATATTCAATTCATTCAATAATCATTTCATTGGATATTATAATTCGATATTATTATCTATATATAAATATTCAATGAAAACAATTAAGCAAAGATTAACGTATTAACACTAAAACACGCATTTTGAAAAATCTCCTGAAAGACCAGGGGTGGGTGAAGGAGTCAAGTCAAATATCACATCTCATGTGATATTTGAGGTGTAAGGTGAGATGTGGTATTCAAAAAATCGAGAGACGTAATTAACTTTAAACGCCAGAACTATAAACGGACGCGCCTGCCCTCCACGTCAAACCACAATATCACCTACTATTTTGTCACACATTTGTGTTGTTTGGCGTACAGGGCACGCGCTTGATTGTCACGTATATGTGACAGTGGCGGTCAAAAGATTAATGGACGCACCCTTTCTGTTGTTACTGTAACAAACACTGATAAATGTTTTTCTCTTCAGATCGAGCTCTGACGCCATGAAACGGAACCTCAAAGAGAACGGGATGGAAGAAGACGCTGTCCACGATACTATGGATGACTTGAAAGATGTAAGTAAGCTCTTAATCATTATTGTGTTCCGATTCGAAGCCAAGGGGTCGTCAGAATAGATAGATAGATAAATCATTTATTTAGTGCACACAAAAGACATAGCACAACACATAGAAGCACAATTAAATAATACAAATTATACGACTATATACTATAAAGGGTGTAAAAAGACCCTTAACGAAAACGAAAACCACATATTCTGCCCATCATTGGGATAATTTTTTTCTTCTACACAATACCTGGGAAACCACAGGTTCTGGAGATATTGAAGGTCAAAGTTCCAATTTTTTCACAATTTTTAAAAAAAATACCCCTTTTTAAGATTTTAACTTTACTTTTATTAACTCCATGACCCATTAACTATTCAAAGCATCCATCAGCACTAAGTTTTGAGTGCGTAACATTGAGTTTTACCGTGAAAAGTGATTTTTCACACCAAAAAAAGAAAAGTCGTTTTCCAGCAAAAATTTTTGCATAAAGTTACTTAGTTTGATGTGCAGAATGCTTAGTTGACGGCTTCGTGAAGGGTCCGTTTACACCCTGTATAAAAACAAGGCGCCAATATACTAAAAGAAAACATATTTACGAAAGAAGTATAGTAACACCATGACATGCTTCAAATCAAATAACGAGTATACAAGGTGCGGTGTGCGTCTCAAGGTTGCACCAAATGGGAGTCGAGCTCAGCATGTGCCAGGCATGCACCTGACGCTGATATTCGCTGAGAATCACGGGTGTATGACTTCCAAATAGATCACAAATAAACTATATAAATGTTCGTAAAATTTACGTTTTATACTAAAAATAAGTATACATGTACGTGGCTGTATGCGTAGAAAACATCATTTTAAAGTGAGCCGCTATCCTGATTTCAGGTTGGCGGGTGTTTTTTTTTTTTTCTTTCGGTCGCGTAAAATTTGGGAAGAGCGTCAATGTATGGAGAGATTATTTTTTAATCCATTCATCTCGAATAGTTCCGGAAAGTAGCATTTCATCTTCAGCAACACAAAAATATGTAAAAACACTCGAAACTGCTTTTGGCCCACTACCGCTGTTCAAAGATTTCAGTAAAGCGTAAAAATAGGGCTGATAGGGTGGATACCGACATGCAAACTGCAAAAAATTAGAAAAATAATTTCACGGGCTGCCTTGGCGCTTTTACCTTAAGATTAATTCTTTCACCGTTTTGAGAGCCTACAAGGTGTAAACGAACCCGACAACCAAGCATTATGTACATAGAAATAAATGCTTTGAGTTTGAGTTTGAAAAAATGACGTCTTCCACAGGTAATGGACCAATACAGCGAAGTAGAGAAAGCGCTCGGCACCAATATAGATGACTTGGATGCCGCTGAGCTGGAAGAGGAGCTGGCGGAGCTGCTGGCCGGGCCCAACGCGCCGGGCGGAGGGACGCCCGGGAAGGAGGAGCGGAGAGAACGTGAGTACACAACTACTGCTCCACATACGAACTACACTTATACAAGGTGCCGTTTTGCATCCTCGTCAAAATTCAGGAGGTTGTCACAAAAGACTACCTGGTCAATAATTCTTCTTCTTAGCGTATCGATGGCAAAAAAGTTCAAATACGTACGTAATTTAGCCCAAAACTCAGCCACGCGAACCCCGCTCACTGAAGCATTAAGAGATCTTCAAGAGCGCAGGTGATAGATGCGGTGCAAGATGGAAGGTGGGACATAGTTTGTGGGGAGACTCCGCACACGCACCCGCGGTCTGAGCCGTCCATGAACCCCCATCGGCAGAGTTTGTCTTTGCTCCGGCCGACTTGGGTTCGAAGTCTGTTTAGAGATTTCCAAGTCGGCCACGGCAACTGGTGCCCAGGTGGCAGCTTCAGGTCAATAATTAATAAGTTGCTATTTGAAATTGTTTAAATTTGACAGTATTTCAGAATAACACGAATACTTTCGTGTTTACATTTCAAAAAAACAAACAGAATCACCCATCGCGCGATATGTCGCTGTGTGCGTGAGTGTCGACGATCTGCCGCGCCGCCGCCGCTGTCCACACTTACCGATTTCCGTAAATAAGAAGAAAAAATAAAATATCTTCCCATTTTATTATTGATTCGGGTCGAGGATCATTGGCATAGATACCTCCTTGAATTTGACCAGGATGCAAAACTGCACCAAGTATACGTGTTGTGTTATTGTGATAAACGTGAATGAGTATTAAAATAATGTTTCTTTAGGAAAGTTGTTTGTTATCATGAGTACAATCATGTGTTTAAGTATCGGTCACTAGTTACCAGTCACCCTACAAAGGGTGTAAATAGACCCTTATCGAAGCCAAAAGGCACTTGTTCTCCCCGTCATTGCGATAATTGTTTTGTTCTAGACTATATCTGGGAACCTTCTAGTTACGGAGATATTGGGGGTCAAAGTTCCAATTTTTTCACAAGTTATTCTTTTAATACTACTTTTTAAAGTTTTAACTTTACTTTAATAACCTCCATGACCCGTTTACTATTCAAAGCATCCATCAGCACTAAGTTTTGAGTGCATTACATTGAGTCCTACCGTAAAACGTGTTTTTTCACCCCAAAAAAAAAGTCGTTTCCCAGCAACAATTTTTGCGTAGAGTTACTTAGTTTGATGTACAGAATGCTTGGTTGACGGCTTCGTGAAGGGTCCGTTTACACCCTGTATACCTACATAAATAAATATCATATATATTTTGGATTTGGATGTGTTCTTTGGTTCCCTACTGAAGTTCAAAAGTCAGTTGCGCACTCATTTGAACCGTCATTTGAACGGCTAAATTTAGTTTTTAGGAGTTTTTAGATTTTAATAGATTTTATTTGCATATTTTGTTATTTTGTATAAGCTACTATTGTTATTGGTGTATTTTTTTAATTCTCTTCTTTAGTTTAAGTCAAAGTTGTCATGTTTTCTATTTTATGTTACATTTTATTTCTATAACTTTATAACTTTATGATTATATAGCTGTATTCTCTTGAAAGAATGTTGTGTACACCTATAATTGGTACCTACATAAGAACCCTAACCTGTTTACTTTTATTGTTAAATGTAAAATGTATGTACTGTTGGCGTACCTATTTTAAATAAATAAATAAATATTAATTTCTCTTTACAGCCACAAAATTCCCCTCCGCACCCTCATCGCAGCCCCGCCGTAAGATCTCCGAACGCGACTTCGTGTTCGACGGAGAGGAACGAATGCTGGCGGAGCTGAACGAGCTGGGCATCGACGACTCGAGCCCCAGAGTGAGGGAGAGGAGGGAGAAGATCGCTGTATCTGAAGCTGAAGAGGGTAAGTCGTTATTAATAGTTCCTGTGCGTGTAAGATGGTCACCACGCAACACATACCGAGTTTCCTCCGTGCCTCGGAAAGCACGTTGAGCCGTTGGTCCCGGCTGTCATTTGTAGATCTTTGACAGTCGTTACAGGCAGTCAGTGGCCCGAAAGTCTGACAACCAGTCTTACCAAGGGGTATCGTATTATCTAGTAGTAACCGGGTAGTGGAGGTCAGATAGGCAGTCGCTCCATGTAAAATACTAGTATTCAGCTGCATCCAGTTAGACTGGAAGCCCACCCTAACATAGTTGGGAAAAGGCTAGGCAGATGATGTGCGTGTAAGATGGTGCAACCCAACTTTGTTGGGGTCTGATTCCAGTCTTACCGGATGCAGCTGAATACCAGTATTTTACCTTTTAAACGCTATTGACACATATATGTGACAAGAAAGCGCTTGCCCTGTACGCCAAACGACACAAATATGTCACAAAATGGTAGGTGAAATTATTACTTGGCGTGGAGGGCACGCGCGTGCGTTTATCCTCTTGCGTTCAAAAGTTTAAGGGGTCTGTATAATAGTGAAAACAATCAGTTAGGTCAGGTGCGTAGTACTACCAACCGGTGTGCGTGTATGACCAGGTGTATGACCGTAGACGTCGCGAAAGGACTATGTAAGGATCTTAGCAGGTTCCTGCCGGGGCTGCGGGAATGTTCGAAAGAGATACCGCGGCCCTGGAACACAAAGGGCAAAGAAGGAACATGGGTGGGTTTTAGTCAGTACAAGTCTGACACTCCCTCCCACTCCGCCCAGAGCAGGGGGGAGGGATTTGTGATGATTCCCCATTTGAAAAAAAAGATCGTAGCAGGTTGACTAACATACAGGCTGTAAACGGACCCTTCACGAAGCCGTCAACCAAGCATTCTGTACATCAAACTAAGCAACTTTACGCAAAAATTGTTGCTGGGAAACGATTTTTTTGTGGGGTAAAAAATCACGGTAGAAAACATTGTTCTGATGGATGGATTGAATAGTATGGGAGTCGTGGAGGTGTTTAAAGTAAAAATCTTACATTAAAATCATGTATTTAAAAAAAAAACTTGTGAAAAAGTTGGAACTTTGACCGCCAATATCTCCGTATCTAGAAGGTTCCCAGTATGGTCTAGAACAAAAAAAAATGGCCAATGACGGGGAGAACAAGTGCCTTTCGGCTTCGTTAAGGGTCTATTTACACCCTTTATACACCTCATTCATCACAATCTCTCTTTCACAGCACCCGCATCAAATCCACCATCCACGCCAAAGTCTTCAAAGCCGAAACCTTCGAAGCCCTGGTACCCCCCGTCGGGAGAGTGCCTGCGCGGACAGGTGTGGTCCTCTGACAACAAGCGGTGCACCCTCACCGACATCGCGGGCGGCTTCGGGGAGCTACGCCAGGACGACAGGCTGCACCCAGGTATGACATCTGCCTAGACTAAATAAACAGCATTGCTGGGATGTAGGCCTCGTCTCTACGAGAGAGACAGGGTTATAATCCACCGTGGGCCATAATCCTCCACGTGGGCCATAATCCACCACGTGGGCCATAATCCACCACATGGGCCGTAATCCACCCCGTGGGCCATTATCCACCACATGGGCCGTAATCCACCCCGTGGGACATAGTCCACCACGTGGGCCATAATCCACCACATGGGCCGTAATCCTCCCCGTGGGACATAGTCCACCACGTGGGCCATAATCCACCACGTGGACCAAAATCCACCACGTGGGCCGTAATCCACCACGTGGGCCACAATCTACCACGTGGGCCATAATCAATCACGGGCTCATAAATCACCTCGCGGCCTGTAGTCCGCCATAACCGAATAACAGCCCACTGCGTCTGGATTTGTGCCCGGTTGATGGCAATAGGCTCGCCCTCTATTACATGGGACTTGAAACATAACTGGCGAAATGTGGGTGTATTAGGGTAACATAAAAAAATAGGAGTACGAGATAGACGCTCTCGACTGTGTATAGTCAAAACATCAAGAATGTGATACATTTCCGATCGCTATTTAGGAAATATATATATTTCCTAGGAAAAGTGCATATTACAAAATTGATCATAGATTTCCTTTCTATTTTTTTTATTGTATACATTTCTTAGGAATTGTATACAATGACGGATCACATACTTTTCCGTTAACAATAATAATTTAACTATAGTTGCTGCCAGTTAAGATGGCAATAGCGGTCATTGCTCTTTCCATAATATCTCTTCGTACGAACCAAAACAAATGAACCATGTATCGATTTTCATTAGAAAAGATGTTGAAGATCACGATAGATGACGATTCAAGACATGAACAGGCTTATTTGTGGATTTCAAAGTTAAGAACTTTAATAAATGTAGGTGGGTCAATGACCGCCATTGCCATCTTAACTGGCAGCAACTATAGACATACCGACAGTTTAGTTTTGGAGAAGTCACTTGGTCCGTATCTCGATAAAACGACTCTGTCCACGTGTCGCCATTACAAAATAACGTCACGGCTTTCGCCCCACTACTTTTTAATCAATTGAGCAACTTCTGTTAAAACAATATCGTTATCCACGAAATACATAACGGTTCTTCCCCTAACTATACGTTGACGTATCGTTACTCGTGAATGCTAATGACGCATTTAAGGAGCAACCTTCTCAAATCCATACTAATAAAATAAATTAGGAAGTATCTGTCCGTCTATGATAAAATATGACAATGATAAATTGGTTTTTACAAGCTTTTTTTAACCCCCGACGCAAAAAGAGGGATGTTATAAGTTTGACCGCAATGTGTGTGTCTGTCTCTGGCACTGTAGCTCTTAAACGAGTGAACCAATTTGGATGCAGTTTGTTTTATTTGAAAGCTAGTTTCTTAGCGATGGTTATTAGAATTTAGTTGTATCAAAATCGGTGCAGCCAGTTATTAGATATGGGAGATGAAAGTGGGTGGGTATGTATCTTTCTTATTTTTTAGGGTGCCGTTGCCAAATGGCAAAAAAACGAAACCCTTGCAGATTCGTCTTATCCGTATGTCAGTCAGTATGTCACGGCATTTTACTCCGAGACTGTTGGCACTACCTACACAGTTGAAATCAAGAGAGTAGGTGTGTTCTATGAACCGCTACACAAGAGTCATGTGAAATTATCAGCTTGACGAATTGAATGTAATTTACATGATATATCGATATCTTTAGGCTCAAAGGGTGTATCCACCAAAACACGTTTTTTCAGGAGATCCAAAAACCAAAAACAGTTTTCCGACATAACTTTTTTGTGCGTATAAATGACAAAACTTGTTAGAATTTTGAGATAAACAACATCGTAGAATAATAAATAAAGTAAATCTAACATTAAAAAAAATAGGCTTCGTATCGTATACACCCTAAAATTTAAAGAAAATCAATGTTTAGCGATCCAAAAATGATTGCTGTATCCACCTTTTTTTTTTTGCAAATATCGAAGTTTTAAACATACCAATCGAAAGAAGATGAAAAACTAAGTATGACTGCATTAAAATCTCATTTTGATAGCGGTTACGCCCTTATTTTTACGCCTATAATTATAATATATTTATTGTAAAACATGAGTATACATCAAACAATATGTGCAAGGTCTTAAAAATAATAGGCAGATCTGCATGTTTTGCCATTAATGGCGTACAATAATAACATTTTTTTTTTGGTCTAGAAAAAAAAGAAACAAAAAATTTGTATTTGACCCTACACAGTAAAATAAAAAGAATAACTTAATCCTAAATAAAAATCAAAATTAGGGAGAATACATTACATATGCCAAAATTTCATACATAACTGCGAAAAAATCCTGTTAAAAAAAACCGGCCAAGTGTAGGGTTCCGTAGTTGCCCAGTATAAGGATTCATTTCTTTGTTGACTACAGAATCCTAAAAATACATTTTAAAAAATCCGATCATTACGCGGGGCATAACCGGAAAAACGCTAGTATACAATAATCTAACCTATAATAATATAATTAATTAATTAATCATCATTCTTATCTCTTGTCACTAACGATTAGTACACAATTAAACAAACGACTCGTATAAGTATTTGTTCCGTAATTAATTGTTACTATTATTATAGTTTATTGTCAGTATATTGACTTTTATTGTAGTTGTGTTCTTTATAAAGTGAAGTTGTCAAGTGAAAAATCTTGGTTAAGTAGTGTAATTTGAAAGTTGGTTTAAAAAAAATCTGAAAAAACAGCGCATATTTGACATCTATATGCTGTATTACACAGTCTTAGGTCCTGTCCATACGGCGTTGACTTGTGCAATATTTTGCGTGTATAATTTTTGGCAAATGTCAGTTTCATACTGCATGTGCTTTTAACCGTATAAATATTCGGGTTACTGAAGTGTGTCACTAAACTATCGTGCAGGACAGCGCAGTGCTGGTCGTATAGCAATTACGAAGTCCATACATAGTCGTACTTACTACCGGCCATACTCATCGTTACAGTGACTCCAAACCGTGCAGTGATTTAAGTGTTTTTGCTCGTAATTCTTGTGTAAAAGAGCTGTATAGTTAACCGACTTCAGAAAAGAGGAGTTATACCTAAACAAATGGCGGAAAAAACCAATAACAGTGATTCGAAAGGGAGCATATGCTCAGTTTGCTACGAAAAGACTAAATTTAAGTTGTGTGAAGAAATTGAAAAGGATTTGATCATGAATTTGAAACCACAGACTCTAAATACCACGCAAGATCTTCTTGAGTTTAAAAATGCAAGCGAAAATGAAATTGTGATGACAGTTGATGAGACGTCACCCACGAAGAAAAAAACAAAAAATCGTTCAGAAATACAAAGTCTTCAAGGATCTGTTGAAGAACAGTTCGAGAATATTACAAAAATAGTCACAGGTTTTGAAGAAACACTGTCTTTCTATAACAAGAAGTACGAAGAAATGATTACTACATTAGAAAAGAAATTAGAATGTATACAGAAGTTAGAAACAGAAAATTCTTGTTTACGACTTGGTTTTAACGAACTAAGTCGGCGGTTGGATTTCGTGGAAAAAAATTGTATTCACGTCAGGACCGAAATTAAATATAATCAATTAGGTAAGATATAAGACGAAGAAGAAGTATACACCGTGACTTTTTAGTCGTCTTACAAAGGTGGTCCACTCAATGTGCCCGACATAAAATAGCTCTACGCGCGATTTTTTTTATTATACCTACCGTAATAGGTACAAAGAAAAATAAATAAAACATTAGAAAAAAATATGAAATATCCTGTTGAATGATGTTTACGTGTCAAACGGGAGAACATACCTACCCAGCGCTCGAGTCCAGTAGATCATCGGTTACAACAGGGTGTTTTAACTACCTCATGCGTCATAATACTGAATAATATTTTATTTTTAAATTATTAAAATCTCATAAATACCAATTTTTTTTGTGAATTTTTAGTAGTCAGTGGATAAATGAAGTGGGCTGCCGTTGTAAGACGACTAAAAAGTCACGATGTATAGGAGGAGCTCGTGGCTTAATAATAATAGACGCTCGGGTCGATCTTTAGGTTAAGCCGTGCCTAGGTTGGTCTGTGGATGGGTGACCACCCATTACATACCGAGTTTCCTGCGTGCCTCGGAAAGCACGTTCAGCCATTGGTCCCGGGTGTCATTTCTAGATCTTTGTCAGTCGTTAGGCAGTCTGTGGCCCGAAAAGTCTGACAACCAGTCTTACCAAGGGTATCGTATTACCCAGTACTAACTGGGTTGTGGGGATCAGATAGGCAGTCGCTCCATGTAAAACATCCGGTTAGACTGGAAGCCGACCCCAATATAGTTGGGAAAAGGCTAGGCAGGTGATGTAGGTGGCGCTGTTGTCCAAGTCCAGAAAATGTCTGTTGGTCAGCTAGTATATTTTATTTTATACTAGCTATTGTCCACGAGTTTCGTCCGCTTGTAATTATTTAAAAAAGATTACTTCCCGATTTGAATCGATTTTTGTTAAAAAATTCATTTCTTAAATAGCTTAAGTTACTCCTTATAACATCAGCTATCTGCCTGTAAAAGTCGCCCCGTCAAAATCGGTTCGTTTCGGAGATTAGCCGGAACAAACAGGCAGACGGACAAAAATTAAAAAAAGTTTTATTTTTATAATACCGTATACAGGGTGTAAACAGACCCTTCACGAAGCCGTCAACCAAGCATTCTGTACATCAAACTAAGTAACTTTACGCAAAAATTATTGCTGGGTAACGACTTTTTTTTTTTTGGGGTGAAAAATCACATTTTACGGTAAAACTCAATGTAACGCACTCAAAACATTGTGCTGGTGGATGGATTGAATAGTACGGGGGTCGTGAAGGTGTTTAAAGTAAAAATCTTACATTAGAAACATGTATTAAAAAAAAAACTTGTGAAAAAATTGGAACTTTGACCCCCAATAACTCCGTAACTAGAAGGTTCCCAGATATGGTCTAAAACAAAAAAATGATCGCAATAGCTGGGAGTACAAGTGCCTTTCGGCTTCGTTAAGGGTCTATTTACACCCTTTATACTTCCATATGCACTCAAAAAAAAAAAAAAACGAAAATATTCGTTTTCTCTATTGCTCTATTGTCCGTGAGCCGAGCTCGCGCCCAGCTACTTTCAATAATCCATGACACTCTTGTTCACAGGCCAACAGCTCAACGTGGACTTCACAACGCCACCCCGGCTGTACAACACCGACTTCCAAGTGCGCGACCACAAGATGAGCGGCGGAGTGTGGCTCTACAACAACAGGGATAACAACAGCAACGTCGACAGCGGGCTGGCGGCCAGCACCGAGTACTTTAGGTTAGTACATTAGTATAACGGGTGTGAAAAGACCAGATGGCCTACTAGTAATTCAATTCAATTTATTTAATTCAGACACAAAGATCCATAATTTTGTTATAGTTGCTGCCAGTTAAGATGGCAATGGCGGTCATTGACCCACCTACATTTATTAAAGTTCTTAACTTTGAAATCCACTAATAAGCCTGTTCATGTCTTGAATCGTCATCTATCGTGATCTTCAACATCTTTTCTAATGAAAAACGATACATGGTTCATTTGTTTTGGTTCGTACGAAGAGATATTATGGAAAGAGCAATGACCGCTATTGCCATCTTAACTGGCAGCAACTATAGTAGGTACACTTAAAAATAATGTTAGTTATTAAATCATCAAAAACAAATCACACCACACAATACTGCACAAAATAATCCATCCAATAATACATCTCAAAATAATCTAGAATAATTTAAAAAATAAATTAATGCAATACTATCCATGTCAAATAAAATGTAAAAAAATGTCAATAATCAAATTTGAAAATATAATAAAATAATAATAAGTTAAATTAAAAATTATAAATATGGTCGTTCGAGATTTAGATTAAAAAGTAAAAAAAAAAAAAAAAATGCAGGATAGGAGGTGGAGGACTTTACCAAAGAAAAAAAAAATTAAAAAAAAAATTAATGCAATACTATCCATGTCAAATGAAATGTAAAAAATGTCAATAATCAAATTTGAAAATATAATAAAATGATAATAAGTTAAATTAAAAATTATAAATATGGTCATTCGAGATTTAGATTAAAAATTAAAAAAAAAACAAAAAAATGCAGGATAGGAGGTGGAGGACTTTACCAAAGAAAAAAAAAATTAAAAAAAAAATTAATGCAATACTATCCATGTCAAATGAAATGTAAAAAATGTCAATAATCAAATTTGAAAATATAATAAAATGATAATAAGTTAAATTAAAAATTATAAATATGGTCATTCGAGATTTAGATTAAAAATTAAAAAAAAAAACAAAAAAATGCAGGATAGGAGGTGGAGGACTTTACCAAAGAAAAAAAAAATTAATGCAATACTATCCATGTCAAATGAAATGTAAAAAATGTCAATAATCAAATTTGAAAATATACTTAATAAAATAATAATAAGTTAAATTAAAAATTATAAATATGGTCATTCGAGATTTAGATTAAAAATTAAAAAAAAAAACAAAAAAATGCAGGATAGGAGGTGGAGGACTTTCCCAAAGAAACATGTTTTTATACTCATTCACTTTTATCACAATAAAACTCGGTCGCGATTCAGGAGCAAGACACGTGCATATTAATCTGTAGCACAGAGGTGATTGAATTTAAATTCAAATTCATTTATTGTTTGTCACAGGTGAATTATTAGTTCTTATGATTATTATAATGGGTCGCTGTAACATACCTTTAAGGTGTACAATATTTAATGGTGGTTCCATGTTTATTTAACATTCACATCATTATTCGTCCTAAGTCAATGTCCATCATTGCATTGAAGGGAATGTTACCCCCGCACGGGCGCACAGGCGGTGCGCCCGCGCCGTATGATTGCTTATAGGTAGTTAGTGTCGCTCGGTGTCCAACTTGCAACCGTTTTTAAAGATGTTTGGGACAAAATATAACATGGTTTAAAAATTATTGGAATCGATTCAATTACTTATTCTGAACAAACTATATTCAGGTTTCGCATATACTAAAAATTATGTTGTATATTACGTGGCGGTAAAGATGTTCCAACAAACTTGAAGTAAATCGGAAGTTCATTAAAATTAAAAAAAAAACATGCTATTTACCATCAAATTCATAAAAAATTATCTATTATTCTTCCAGCACCGAAAGCCCCGGCAAGTCCACGACCCTCAGCGGCATCCAGCTGGCCCCCGGGGGTGAAAGGCGCAAGTCCACCACGGAGCCCGCCCCCAAGGACACGGTGGACGAGCTGCAGAGAAGACTGGACAACTTGAGAGGGTTTAATTTATAATATTAGATGTTAAGATTATGTGGGGGTTCTTTGGCAACAGTTTTGGGAGATAGCAATTTTCTGATAACCTCTGTAAGACCTAATCTGGCCAATGAGGTCAAGCTATTCTGAAATGATGGGTGTAAAAGCGAAAGGCACTTGTTCTTCCCGTCATTGCGATATTTTTTTTGCTCTAGACCATACCTGGGAACCTTCTAGTTACGGAGATATTGGGGGTCAAAGTTCCAACTTTTTCACAAGTTTTTAATGTTATAATTTTACTTTAAATACCTACACGACCTCCTATTCAATGCATTCATCAGCGCAATGTTTTGAGTGCGTAACATTGAGTCCTATCGTAAAAAGTGATTTTTCACCTCAAAAAAAAAAATCGTTTCCCAGCAATAATTTTTGCGTAGAGTTACTTAGTTTGATGTACAGAATGCTTGGTTGACGGCTTCGTGAACGCTTTTCCCACTTTAAAAACATTATCAACAAAGAACTGTCATATTAGTTATAAGGCCATATAGTAATACCTTAGTATAATAGGTTTGTAAAATAATAACAATAATAAACGAAAAAAATTATAGGCTTAATGCACGTAGGATCGCGTTGCATCTTTACTTGTTAATTAAATTTAAATTATATCGACTACTCACTGGTTTTTGAAAGGGTTCCTACATAAAAGGTGTAAAAAGACCCTTAACGATGCCGAAAGGCACTTGTTCTCCCCGTCATTGCGATATTTTTTTTGTTCTAGACCATACCTGGGAACCTTCTAGTTACGGAGATATTGGGGGTCAAAGTTGCAACTTTTTCACAAGTTTTTTTACTTTAAACTCCTCCACGGCCCCCGTACTATTCAATTCATCCATCAGCACAATGTTTTGAGTCCGTTATATTGAGTCCGAACGTAAAACGTGATTTTTCACCCCCAAAAAAAAAAGTCGTTTCCCAGCAATAATTTTTGCGTAGAGTACTTAGTTTGATGTACAGAATGCTTGGTTGACGGCTTCGTGAAGGGTCCATTACACCTTGTATAATGAGTCGACTCATAACCACCTACCAGTCTGTTAAGAGACTTCCAACACGCGTAGAAACGGGTTTTGTCGACGGAAGAATCGACAAAATGACAGATTGTGAAAAGAAATCTGTCATTTTGTCGACTCAATCTGTCATTTTGTCGATTCTTCCGTCGACAAAACCCGTTTCTACGGTGGTCATGCTACGCGTGCAGGTGAATAAGGTGGCTAATGTATTGCTGGTCAGAGGTAAAATGAATGTGAATGGACTTGAGTAGATCAATTTTAATATCAGCGAAACCTTTTAGTTATTTGTGTAGTGAAAAACAAGCGCCATACTAGAATAGAGAAATTCATAAATAAAATTAATTATAAAAATTGAAAAAAAAAAATAACGTTTTGTTTTATCTGCAAAATTTAATCAAAAAATATAAAATAGATAAGTATTTAAGCATTGTAAATATTTCATGTATTAATTAATAATGATATATAGTGATATTAGATAGATGGCAGGTTCCACATATAAATAAATTTATAGGGATTTGAAAAATAGTTTTAAAGGACGTGATTACTGAAATAATGCCTGATAGAGAAGTTTGGAAGAAGAAGACATGCTGCCTACCAAAAATTTAAATCATTAGATTCCTCTCCCGACATTCAAATATTTACGAGTGATAGACAGGACAAGACGACGAAAATCGTAATCCAATACTTGTTACTACTTTGTAACAAGGTGCATTCGTATATCAAAATCAAAAATGTTCTAGATCAAAATTTTTGACAATGGCAGTGGCCATTGGGAATATTGTCATACAATTTTAAAAGTCTTTAAAATCCGCGTAAAAAAAATCATGTTCTGTTCTTCTTTATTTCTATAAGAGGGTCAAAAAAAAAATTAAAACGTCAATATAAACAAAAAAAAAATAAAAAATTAAGTTGATTTAAGAAAAAAAAATTTGCCGGTTTCCTCACGGTGCTCTCCTTCACCGTTCTTACAGCAGTGGTAATGAAATAAATTACACAAAGTAATGCGCTAGGCTGTGTTTGGACCCATGAGCCACCACTGTGAAGTTTGGGCCATAACTACTCTCTAAAGGCACATCTAATGATTTAAATCTTTGGCGCCGACCACATAGATTGTATAAGAGCGGGAGGAAAATGACTGATAATGTATGTTAACGTGTAAATTATGTAAATAAAATACTTAAGTAGGTAGGATATACAGGGTGGGTACACCGAGGCGAAAACGGTTACCACGTATTCAGTTCATCATTCTAAGGTCCCCACATAGAAATTATTCATCGGTTATTAAAAAAAGTGCAATACCTACACTTTCAAAATGTATGGAACTGCTGATTTTTTTTTCAAACTCAAATTCAAAGCATTTATTTCAATTAGACCATTACAGGCACTTTTAAATGTCACAAAAAACAAAAAAACGAGTGTGCTTATGACCACACGACTGAAGTGAAACTTCTGAAAATTGCTTAGATATACGGAACGTATTTGGCTATGAGAGGAAAAGAGAAAGAAAATGTGCGCGCGCACTGCTGTCTCTTGCTTATATCCCCCACTCAATTCCCGTTCGCCTCGCCCGATCACACTTTTCGTAACGCTTACGTGACGCGTTCGGCAGCTTACTCCCCAAGTCAAGCGTGCGTAACGAAGTTTCACTTCAAAAAGCCGAAGCTACAGTCACAGACACAAGGCATAATAACTTGTGAAAGTACTGTAGTTGCACATTCCAAGGCGTAGATCTCTATGGAGAAGAATGGGCAAGAAACTCCATGGACACTCTTTTCAATCTTTTCAATGACCGATTTTTTTAAATCCAATAAAAAAAATCTATGTGGGGGGCTCAGAATGATGTACTGAATACGTGCTAAGCGTTTTCGCGTCGGTCTCCCTCACACCTTGTATTTAATATGTTTTTTTATAACAGAAAATAGATAGGATATCAAAAATTTTTGGAAAAAAATACCAAAAAAAAATGTTTTAATGTAAATTAAGCTTGTGTAGTTATAATTAGGCGGTATCTTCACTGGTGAGAGAATCGTGGTGATACTCGCCTGTATTTCGACAGATTAGAATGAGGTGTGCCTAATAGTGCACCCATATTTCGCCAGTAATGTTTAAGCCTCATGTAATATTGCAAGCCTATTGCCATCCGCGTAGACCACCAACTAGTGCTAAAGGCGCGATTTCATTAAACAAATATGTCGGCGCGAGGCACATGACGTTCAACTAATCAGCGCGCGAGGTGCGTTCCGTCGCATGCCATTTCACAATTTGACGGTTTCACTTCGATAGATTATAATCTAACGAAAAGTATTGCGTTAAATTGTAAGCAGTATGTTACTGTTCACAATCTTTCGACAGATTATAATCTCGCGACATAGATTATAATCTAACGGTTTTTACATAACGGTGACACATACAAGTATAACGTCACATTTCCGTACAAGTTGCTTGCATTGAAAACATGTTTTCAAGAGTGTGCAAATTGCATGCACGTTTTACTTGCATACAAGTGGAGATGTTCAACAATTGAGTCACACGTTCGCAATTCGAAACGTGCAACTAACGTTTGCGCCTTCAATTGAATTGAAAAAAAATGTACAAGTTCAAACTACGTCTTACAAGTTGTAGCTTGTATGCAAGTTTGCAACTTGCATACAAGTAACTTGCTTAATGGAATCGCGACTTTAATGGGTCATGGCCGGTAAGGCGCTTGTAGTCGGCTGTCTGGTATTTTTTTTTTGTTTTTTGGCAAGTAAAAAAAATTCTACGTTATCAATTTTATTTCTGACTGACACTTGATTTCTTAATTCAAATAGTTTTTATTGCAATCTAACGGCCGATATTAATTCTAGTGTTAAAAAATAGTATCCTGGGTAATGTGTTGTGATGTTTTACTATAATATGTTATATTTTAATGGATTATTGTGTATTTGCTTGCAGTCAGAAAGAGGAAGAGGAGCTCGTGGCTTAATAATAACAGCCGCTCGGGTCGATCTTTAGGTTAAGCCGTGCTTGCCTAGGTTGGTCTGTGGATGGGTGACCACCCATTACATACCGAGTTTCCTCCGTGCCTCAGAAAGCACGTTAAGCCGTTGGTCCCGGGTGTCATTTGTAGATCTTTGACAGTCGTTAGGTAGTCAGTGGCCCAAAAAGTCTGACAACCAGTCTTACCAAGGGGTATCGTATTACCCAGGCCTGGGTTGTGGAGGTCAGATAGGCAGCCGCTCCATGTAAAATACTGGTATTCAGCTGCATTCGGTTAGACTGGAAGCCGACCCCGATATAGTTGGGAAAAGGCTAGGCTATAGTCAGAAAGTCAGAACAAAATATAGTTAAATATCTTTATTTCCGACTATAATGCAACCGTAACTGTCATTTTTTTTAATGCTACTTCATATGATGTTTGAATTCTTTTTTTTATATAATTAAAATAATTATCACATAAACTTTTGGGATTAAATTAGGAATGCATCCGAAACCGATATATCGGCGATATCGCGAGTTTTCCGATATAAAGATTTGGCTGCAAAGCAATATTTAATTTTAAGGAATTTTGTTATGTGCCTATAAAATTATAATTATGTGAACTTTAAGTCAAGTATATTCGACACTTTCTATGTATTACCCTTTTTCTATAAATCTATGTAATTTTACTTGTTAATCTGAAATCTAAATATTTCAGTGGTATCCTGTTGTTCTGCTGGCTAAAAAAATAACTACATAATATACAAAGTGCAGTTTTGCATCCTCGTCAAAATTCATGAGGTTGTCACAAAAGACAAATAATCAATTTAAATTACAGTACCTGGTCAATAATTAAAAAAGCTGCTATTTTAAATTGTTTAAATTTGTCAGTATTTCAGAATAACACGAATACTTTCGTGTTTACATTTCAACAAAACAAACAGAATCACCCATCGCGCGATATGTCGCTGTGTGCGTGAGTGTCGACGATCTGTGCGAGGCGCCGCGCCGCCGCCGCTGTCCACACTTACCGATTTCCGTAAATAAAAAAATAAATACCTACCTACCCATTTTATTATTGATTCGGGTCGAGAATCATTAGCATATATACCTCCTTGAATTTGACCAGGATGCAAAACTCCACCTTGTATTATAAAACATCTGGAGCAGTTTGGGTAAATATATATGTAGGGAGTGTTGGCATATTAAATTATATATTGTATACTCAACATTAGTGCCTTTCAAGTCTTTTTGTCTATGGTGAATTGGATTTGTTTTATACTCACTGCCAAGCTTGAAACACTGCTTTTTTACGTGTTTTTTTTTGTGCTTCTTTTCTTAGTCGCGGCTTCGTCTGCCAGAAAGGAGTTTTTAATTCAAATCCGTTGTCTAAAAAAAATAATTAATGATATGACTGTCTGAAATAATAAATTATGATTAAGTTAAATCTTTGGTCCACATAATTTTAAATATTACTTCAAACAAAAATATTACATGTATACTACCGGTATTGGGAAAAGCGCCCTCTGTCGGCGCGACCGCGCGGTCCGGTTTGCTAACCTAAATGAACGCGACGATTGTGTACACGCTGTGTTCGTTTGGTTAGGACGCTTAGGCCTTTTCTCATAAGCTGTTGGAGATTTATGATATTTGAAAATCTAGGTTATGCCACCTTTTTTTAGTGAACAATTAGTTTAATTCTAGAGATGTCAATCTACCATAGACAAAGGAACATTGTCTTATTATTTTATAAAACTATAGTGTGATATAATATTATTAAAATTATTTTTTATTTTAATATAAAAAGGGTATGTTTATACCTTGTGTGATTGTAAACTAGGATAGTTTGTATTCATTATGTAGTAAGTTATTATATAAGGTACTTTTAACGACCTCAATCTTTTGTTTTTCTAGTTTTTTTATACTGTGTTATACTTTTTTATGTTCTTTTAAGGGATTGTATTGAATTTAATTTTTGATTATATTATTTTTTGCTTATTGCCATTTAAAAGATTTATTTGCTATGTGGGTAGTATACAAAGGTGATAATTGCTTGATAAGAGTCCTTCAGATCCTCGAGCTTGGAGTAGACTGGCGGCATATAATCACGTTAAAGATACGTACTCCGGATTACATCTTACAAAAATTCACCCTTCGCTACTGCAAGCTACAACTACAGAAAATTCCAGAACTTTTTGTGGGTAGTTTTGAGTAAAAACATAATCAGTCTATATTGTTCCTACTTCTGAGACACAGGCTTCGGAGAGGGAGTGGGCTGTAATCTACCACGCGGGTTGGTAGGTATCTTAGAACTTGTGTGGGTAATTTGACTAAATATAAGGTGACTGGTAATTAGTGACCGATACTTAAACACGTGATTGTACTCATTATAACAAACAACTTTCCCAAAGAAACTTTTTTTTGTACTGGTTCACTTTTATCCCAATAACACAACAACCGTATGAAATTCGCGCGCGCTCGCACCTGTGACCTATCAGCTGTTAGCCGCAGTCACCCTATATAATTATACTTAGCAATAATTATGCTTTATCGTCGATAATTTTGTAAGCAATTATGTTATTCGTATTGTAACGTTATTTATTAATAGACTGTTAATGATATATGACTATTGATGTAAATAAAATGTAAATATAATGTACGGACGTGCCAAAATGATTTGTTTGATTTTTAATCCTAGAAGTCTTGTGAAATAACGTAACATCGCGCCTGTAATCCCCGAAGGGTTAGGTAGAGGTCTCCCTAATAGTACTACCGCATTTCGCCAGTTATGTTTAAGTCCCATGCAATTAGGGGTGAGCCTATTGCCATCAATCGGGCCCAAATCCAGACTCCGTGGCTGCTGATGGAAAAACCCAATAACACTTTGCCTGACCTGGGAATCGAATCCAAGACCTCATGCTCACTAGTCGCGCTTGCGACCACTAGACCAACGAAGCAGTCTTATGAAATATGCGTTTTCAATTCAATTAAAATCTCAACTAAGTTTTTAATAATATCGTAATGTCATGAACTCATCATCATATAAAGGAAATAAATAAATTATTGTTATTATTGTATATTATTTAGTAGCTAAATATTAAATACAGTAATAAATTAAAATAACCTAAAGTAACTAACTTAAAAAATGGCGTCAAAAACTTCTCAACGCTGTCAACTGGTAAATATATATAAATAATAATATAAATCTCAACTTAAATAATGTAACCAAGGTTTTGTAACAATATTCTGATAAAAACTGTCCATGAAGTTTCTTGCCCGTTCTTCTCCATAGAGATCTACGCTTTGGAATGGGCAACTACAGTACTTTCACAGTTATTATGCCTTGTGACTGGGACTGTGGCTACTTTTTTTTTGTCTTGGTTTGCGACAGTTCAAAAGTGCCTGTAACTGGTCTGCTTGAAATAAATGCTTTGATTTTGACTTTGAATTACCTGGCTTAAAAAAACATTTCCTTAATTCATAATTTCAAGTAACTGCGGCTGTATTATACAGAGACATACAATAACTAGACCGAAGTGGATGCAAAACCGGCCAAATGAGTGTATGATCACGCACTGTGAAGGGTTCCGTAATCAAGATGTCTATTTCACAATACGCATAGTATTAAACTTACACTGTCACTGATGGAGAATATCTTCCGTGATTTGGAGCGTGAGCTCCCGATGTGCACTTACAACAGTGTCGAAATATCAGAAGATCAGAATAATAGTAAGTATCAGTTTAGTTATAAGCCGTGAAAGCTTAAAACAGTGTTATGTTTGCTTTATTGTTCTTGCTGGCCGCGTAAATAAGTGTATCCTTACTAGGGTTGCCATCACCTAAAGTGACGATGCCGGACGAAAACTTAAAAACCCCGGACATTTAGGTGAAATAGAGATTTTTTCCTGGATACCCTAAACAAAAAGAAAAATATGAAAAACATCGCTAGACGAACAGTGTGGTGATGACGGCGGGAGACGTATATACTTTCTTTTATTTAACTTTATATACAGAAATGTGTAATAATTTATCTACTAACAAAATGAGGAACAATCGTGAGCGAAACTAGCTCAAAATTTTGCATTCCGGTACATAACAATTGGATTCAGACGGTGTTATCATAAAACCATCACAAAAAGTTTTAACCGGACATTTATTAAAACCCCGCCCGGACAAACTAGGACAAATCCGAGGAAACCCGGACGGATGGCAACCCTAATCCTTACTAATATTATAAATGCAAAAGTAAGTTTGTTAGTTTGTTTGTTACCTTTTCACGTCTAAACCACTGAACCGATCATCCTGAAATTTTGCATATACGTTGTCAGGTGTACAGTAACGGACATGGTACCTTTCATCCCGAAAAAAAATACTTTTCCCGAGGAAAACAACAATAACGTTCTTATGATAGTAGATGGCGCCTCGTGTCTTTCGAATCATGATTGAATTATACTATTACAAACAGAGTACAACCCGAATTGATCATCAAATTCTAAATTAACGCGAGCGAAACCGTGGGCAAAAGCTAGTATTTCATAGTATTAGCAAGTTGCGTGACATCCAGACAGACGGATATGACGAAATTATACGGCTTCCGGTTTTAACGTAGCCTAGTTTTTTTTTGCAAAATCTTTATTTAGCGCCGGCATGACAAATCACTGTTCGAATTACAAAAATCAATAAGTAACAAATGTCGCACCTTCAAATCCTTACATAATGAAACGTCTTTCCCTTTCTATTGAGACAAACTATGAACAGCTGTATCAATAGGTCATAGGTCAAAATAATTCTAAACAGTATTCAACTTCAACCTCTTTGCACTCAGTCGCTTTACGAACGCCACGGAAGAGCGTCCATTCCCGAACGAATTAGTAGCTGTCAAAAATTGGCGGGAATTTATCGAGTGTTTTTTTTAAGTTTAATTGTTTTTGTTACTCTTGTAACTTTTTTATTGTGCGTGACCTGTATATTGTTTTTAACTAGTTATTCAATTTTACGGGAAAATGCATTTCACAGCTACTTTACTGATGGTAAGTTTTTGAATTTATTTATTTTGTTATTACCAGGACTTACGGAGGAGATCTTTGCCTATTGGGACGTAGGCTAACTAAAAAAAAAACAAGCTTTTTTAGTTCTATGGTTATAAAACTAATACCTACTCCATGAAACCAATTATTATTTGCAAAAAACGTAAGAACATTTGAGTTTCGCGTGCTATCCCTTTGTAAGCTTTTGCCATTTATTTCGTCTAAATTACTTAATTGTTTTATAAAAAAAAAATATATATATATACTACCACTTATTTGTGGCATAATAGTTTGTGTCCGTAGCCTACTTTTTTTGAGGCGGTTTTACCAGAGACCCAGAGTGAAGCGATGGATATGGCGGGAGAATACGGATCGGTGAAAAGGGATAAATAGATCTAAGTAGAATACATTACATAATCTAAGTATTAATTATATCAGTCAGTATAATAAATTGTTAACAGTGTGTCTTAAGGTCGAATAAATAGTTGATTGATATTAAGTATTAACTGTTTTATTGATACACTACAATGATCTATTACCTTAAAGGTCTTAGATTCATCATCATCATTTCAGGCCAGAATCGCCCATTGCTAGGTATAGGCCTCCATTTTCTGCTGCCACAGATATCTAATTCCCGGTTATGGCGTCCCTCAACTAAGTTTTTCCCGCGTCCTTGTCGATATCGCCAATCCAACGCGTTTTCGGACGGTGGCCCTGTATATTTTGATTCGGAAAGTCGTATGTCTATCTCGCTCGCTTTCGTTATGCCAAAAGAGATAGCTACATACAACTTGTCGAATCAAAATCGAATCGAAGCTTTTGTGAATAGCTACGCTGATTTCGTCTTTCATAATATTACTAAGCCATATATGTGCGCTACCCCTTGGCATTAAAAAAGCTGAAAGCAAAATGGCTTTCAAAAGAACAGTTCGGAAGTACTATGTGAATTCAGACTAATTGCTCACTACCTAGTCATTAGTAGTCATAGTAATTATTATAAGGTTTCTCGTATTTTGGACTATTTGTATGTATTATAATATATATTAGTTTATTTCATTTTATTTGTATATATGTGTATTAGTATGTACCTATTTATATATAGCAATTTATGTTTACAAAATGTTTTTTTTTTGTACTCTGTCACAATGCTGTCCTATTTGAACCAAGGGTTGACTGGTAGAGAATGCTTTGTGGCAATAAGTCCGCCTATGTACCACTTTTGTACATGAAGTTTAAATAAATAAATATGTAATTTGGCACCGACGTCCTACCAAAACTTGAATAATCCATATAGATTTAAGCGATAGTTGAATAATTTAATTACATAGGTGCCTATGTACAGTCGCTAGCGCATCAAGTTACTACAAACTGTCAAAACGTCGCATTCGATTTTGAACTTAAGTTTCCAAATTTTATGGTGCAAAATCATTTGGAGAAATTTGACAGCTTGTGGTAAATTTACGTGCTATAGCTTCTGTACAGTCACGAGCACAAATATGTAAACACTTAACAACTTTTAAAAGGGGTTTCTCCTACTGTTCTAATTAAAATTTCATGTTGTTACGAACATAGTATTCTGGAACTCATATTTTTATGAAAAAGATCCTATCTCCAAGTTACAATCGTTATTTCTCGCGAAAATTGGTTTTAAATGTAGGAAAGTGTATACATATTGGTGCTCGTGACTGTGCATGTCTGATTTAAAGATTTGGCACTAGTTAGATATAAAAGAATCTCTACGGACGTGACTAGATTTCTTAATCAACGTTTTTTTTGCCCAAGTATTTCGGCACCTAAGTACCTAATCGCTGCATTGTATAGACGATTATTGTTACCTAGGTATTTATGTCATCATCTGCCTAGCCTTTTCCCAACTATATTGGGGTCGGCTTCCAGTCTAACCGGATGCAGCTGAATACCAATATTTTACATGGAGCGACTGCCTATCTGTCCTCCACAACCCAGTTAGTACTAGGTAATACGATACCTCTTGGTAAGACTGGTTGTCAGACTTTTTGGACCACTGACTACGTAACGACTGTCAAAGATCTACAAATGACACCCGGGACCAACGGCTTAATGTGCTTTCCGCGGCACGGAGGAAACTTGGTATGTAATGGGTCCACAGACCGACCTAGGCAAGCACGGCTTAACCTAAAGATCGATCCGAGCGGCTGTTATTATTAAGCCACGAGCTCCTCAAGGTCCTTATATGAACAGAATAATATATGATACGCGGCTAGGTTACTAATGACGTTAGCTATGTAATGAGCAGGTATGTGTAGGTAATCACGTCAGGCTTTTTAAATTGAATAAAACTAAAGACAAAAAGCTCCCGGGGCTGCGGGACTGTTCGAAAGAGATACCGCGGCCCTGGAACACAAAGGGCAAAGAAGGAACATGGATGGGATTTAGTCAGTACAAGTCTGACACTCTCCCCACTCCGCCCAGAGCGGAAGGGGGTCATTTGATAACGGATCCACACAGGTCCTACTATTACTAATTCGGCGAATTTCAAGTTATTGTTATACGAAAAAAATAAATTCAATAGGGAATTAAAAAAATAAATTAAAAAAGTCGCGAACGGCGAATTTTTTTTTTAACTTTCTTGTCCACAACTCTAGGAACTCAATAAAAAAGCCCCATAAATCAGACCACTAATGTCTGTTTTTTAATCCCTAAGACTAAATTGACAAGTGAAAATGTCAAAACTGACTTATATCCTATTGAAATCTATGTCAGTTTGCCATTTTTACTTGTCAATTTAGTCTCAGGGATTAAAAAACAGACTATACCTACCTATAAACTTCGTTCCACCTTATAGTCTCATTGCACTCGACTAACTGCTAAAGAGTACCTAATTAGTATACATATTGCTTCAAAGCTATGCTCGTAAAATAGTCCTAGTATAATTTCATTCATCTTTTATCTATACATCATCTTTACGAGAATATTATCCATCATTTCTCAATCTATCTCTCGAGATTGCACCATAAATAATTTACGATCTATTTCCACAAAATTAATGTCTATGCCTGCCACACGCGGCTTCGCTTCCTAAATGTTAAACAATTCTTAAGTAAATATTAAGAAATTAACGGTTGACTTTTTAATTTACGACCTAATATTATATTATATTATATATTATATTCAGGTGAATTTCTCAGTAGCAGCCACAGATAATAAATTCGTGCCCAGTTGATGGCGAAATGTGGTGTGTAACTTAAACTATTGGGGCCTAATTTCTATTGTTATCAAAAGGGCAAAATTACTCGATGACTTTAATATGATATTAAGTTTGATAATACCAGGCATGCCTTTTAAGTTCTGTCATTTACACATTTGCCGCCAATTTTGAATTTAGAACTGTTCAATATTCAAATTTTATGATTTTTATATAATGGTAGCCTTTTTTTACCTTTAGAAATTCCGGACATTTTAGAATTCCCCCGTCAAATTCTGGACGTAGGACAACCATAAACAAGGACAGGAGATGATGACGATCTCAATGCAGAATTCAAGGTTAATTTAATTGCAATTATATGATAGAACAAGAATCTAGCAGTCATCATCATCTGCCTAGCCTTTTCCCAACTATATTGGGGTCGGCTCCTAGTCTAACTGGATGCAGCTGAATACCAGTATTTTACATGAAGCGACTGCCTATCTGACCTCCACAACCCAGTTAGTACTTGGTAATACGATACCCCCTGACTTTTTGGGCCACTGACTACCTGTAACGACTGCCAAAGATCTACAAATGACACCCGGGACCAACGGCTTAACGTGCTTTCCGAGGCACGGAGGAAACTCGGTATGTAATGGGTGGTCACCCATCCACAGACCAACCTAGGCAAGCACGGTTTAACCTAAAGATCGTCCCGAGCGGCTGTTATTATTTAGCCACGAGCTCCTCAACAAGAATTTAACAGTCATGTTTCTAAACTACAAATTCTTACAAGCCTATACCTATTAATTTGATAAGTGTACAATCATAACTTATATTGCTACAACATCATTATAATGTATGTTACACTATTAAGATGAATAAATTACATAATATATTAGACCTAAGTATTTGAATAACTGGTTCTTGAACCCTTGGTGTGTGTCTTCATTCTGACCTCGCCGACGAGGTCCGTAGCGACGTCCCCGTACCCCCCCACCCCCCCACCCGCTCGAGACAGCCCATGATGCTGAGCCAATAGCTTTAAATCCCCTAAATAATGATCTCACTCAGATCCAGCCTGTCCCTTAGCTGCCCTCCCCACGACGCCCTAAGCCGAGGGTCGTTCCCCAGGGGGTGCCCTTAGCGCGCGGTCCTTAGTTTATAAGTTTATGCCCCTGGCTGGAGGCCTTACACTCAAGGCATCCACAGGATAGTCCGGTTAAGCAGAAGCGGCCTCATAGGTTGACCAGCGGAATGCCAAAAATAAATTATCTGTGTCTGCGCGAGTCCTCAACTCACCAAAACAATGGCCGAGAGAACTGAGTTATTTAAGCAGATTATCATCATCTGTTAAGTCTAATGATTCCCAACTATCCTCGGGTCGGCTTCCAGTCTAACCGGATGCAACTGAATACCAGTACTTTACATGGAGCGACTACCTATCGGACCTCCACCGATCAGCGTAACACGATACCCCTTGGTAAGGCTGTTTTATACAGGGCGGAAGGGACACCGACGCCCAAACGGTTACCACGTATTCAGTACATCATTCTGAACTCCCCACAGGGAAATTAAATCATCTGTTCCATACATTTTAACCGTGTTTTGCACTTTTGGAGGAAACAACAGATTTTTTTTTAATCTTTCTTTTTCGTGTGGTTAGTGCCAAACCTAGTTTCGGAGGTATTATGCCGCCCATGAAATATCCCTCAGGCATGACATGATGGTGTCCTCACGATGTTTTCCTTCACCGAAGCAAGTGATAATTATACAATACGCACATGAATCCGAAAAATCAGAGGTGCGTAGATTGGGTTCGTACTTGTACCTATTTTTTTATTGTAAAATTATTTTTAGCCACGAGACCCTCGGTTAAAAAATAACCTATACCTAGATAGTCATTAACTTTAGAATCAGGATATTTACCATGTTTATTGTTAGGTTTGAGTTCCCTGTTGCAAGCACCATGATCACGGATAAACTGAAGTTATTGCGGGTGGGTGTTTATGAACAGACAAATCGGTCTACCCTCTTTCTTGTTCGTTTTTTGCACTCAAGGTACCGCTACCACTGTCACTCGCAACTCGATTCCCGATACACGAAACTCACTGTGTCCGCTCCCGAAGTTTTTCGGTTTTTACATAGCTGGACCACTGGATTCGGGAACTCAAACAAAAAGGAAACATGGTAAATATCCCGTTTCTAAAGTTAATGGTTATGTTAGTGATCATGTCAGATTAAAAACTTATATACCTAGATAATTTTACACTACGAATAAGCGTTGCTATTAATGACTAAACAACACAGCACATCAATGCATAATTGATTACAACTTAATGGGCAAAAAACTAGCTTCATAAATCCATACTAATACTATAAATGCGAAAGTTACTCTGCCTGTCTGTTTGTATGTCATCTTTTCATGTCTTACTGAACGGATATCGAGGAAGCTTGGCATATAGTTAGATCATGAACTGGATTAGGACATACAGGGTGTAAACGGACCCTTCACGAAGCCGTCAACCAAGCATTATGTACATCAAACTAAGTAACTTTACGCAAAAATTACTCAAAACATTGTGCGAAGGATGGATTGAATAGTACGGGGGTCGTGGAGGTGTTTAAAGTAAAAAAAATACATTAAAACATGTATTTAAAAAAAAACTTGTGAAAAAATTGGAAGTTTGACCCCCAATATCTCCGTAACTAGAAGATTCCCAGGTATGGTCTAGAACAAAAAAATATCGTGCATTTCGGCTTCGTTAAGGGTCTTGTTACACCCTTTATTAAGAAAGAAGTAAGACTCTGTCTGCCCTGGCGTCAAAAGTTCGTGAGGATGGATGGATGTTTGTTACTCTTTCACACAAAAACTACTGAACGTATTTTGATGAAATTTAGCACACAGATAGTTTATAACCTGGATTAACACTTAGGATACTTTTTATCCCAGTAGCATGATCCCGTGGGATAATTATCGAACTCCAACGGGGGCGAAGCCGCGGGCATAAGCTAGTCATCTATGAATATCCACCTATGCAGGTGTTCCTTACTTCGGCCAACCCGTGTCCGCAACCTTTTATCCTGGTAGCCACATTCCCGTGGGATAATAATAATCCATGCGAGCAAAGCTACGGTCAAAAGCTAGCCTTGTACAATATCTATACATATAAAATTCAAAGTCCTGACTGACTGACTGACTGACTGACTGACTGACTGACTGACTGACTGAGATATCAACGCACAGCCCAAACCGCTGGTCCTAGAGACATGAAATTTGGAGGGTGTATTCTTTGTGAAGGGTAGGTATCCACTAAGAAAGGGTTTTTCGAAATTCCACCCCTAAGAGGGTGAAATGAGGTGTTGAATTTTCTATGAAACTTTTTATTCTCGCAGTCGATTGACTTGAAAATTAGTGTACATACTTTTCAGATAAAATTATAAGATACGTGTATCACAGTTTTTCCAAAATCATCCCCCAATTTAAAAATTTAATGTCTTGATTGGCTAACTGATATATCAACGCACAGCCCAAACCGCTGGTCCTAGAGACATGGAATTTGGAGGGTGTATTTTTTGTAAAGGGTAGGTATCCACTAAGAAAGAGTTTTTCGAAATTCCACCCCTAAGAGGGTGATATGGGGTGTTGAGTTTTCTATGAAACTTTTTATGCTCGCAGTCGATTGACTTGACAATTTGTGTACATACTATTCAGATAAAATTATGAGATACGTGTATCACAGTTTTTCCAAAATCATCCCCCAATTTAAAAATTCAATGTCGTGATTGGCTGACTGATATATCAACGCACAGCCCAATCGGCTGGTTCTAGAGACATAAAATTTGGAGGGTGCGTTCTTTGTGAAGAGTAAGTATCCGCTAAGAAACATTTTTTTTTAATTCCACCCCTAAGAGGGTGAAATGGGGTGTTTAATATTCTGTGAAACTTTTTATTCTCTGAGTCGATTGACTTGAAAATTTGTATACATACTTTTAAATTAAAATTATGAGATACGTGTATCACAGTTTTTTCAAAAATCAAAATCATCCCCCAACAGAGTCAAATAGGGCATCGAAGCTCACGTAGACCGGCGGCGCATGGCGCGCAACGTTGCGCGGGGCGTGCGGGGCGCGGGAGTATTTACCTATTAAGTAAGTAGGTAGGATTTTTCTGAGGTAGACGTCTGTAAATATGGTTTATTCCACCGATTTTCGCGTTGGCTCGTGATGCGCGACATTGATATTAAATGTTATGTAAAAGTTTTATGTCTATAAATAGATTGCTAATTAATCATTTGATTTTCGTCACCGGTGTCCAATCTCAAACCAAGGTATCAATATTCACATAACAATATGTAAAGTACCTAATTGATATTACTATGAACTAATATTTGCAAGTTATAAGCAACTATATAAAAACCATGTATCTACTATACATACATAGATTACTTATTATCCCAGAAGTAAGATCCCGTGGGCAATTCCCGAACTCCACGCGGGCGAAGCCGCGGGCATAAGCTAGTTCATAATAAATTACATAAATTATGAATATTGTGTAAACGTCAAATATTTGAGTACAAAGGCGCGCCCGAATCATTAATATGTATTGATTGATAAATATATAATGTGGTGTTGATGACTTGACATTGACGGAATTGATAAAATATGTGTGAAACTATTTCGCCTTTGTGTTTTCATTTAATTTCTTTGCCTACCACGACTTAGGTCATTGGGCTTTTGTAGTAAAAGGTTTTTTTTTTGTTTAAGTTACGGCTAAAAGCCGAAGTAAGGTTACACCTGGTTCTAGCCGACTATACCTCGGTGAGACTTTAAATTTGGAGTTTTGATGCAACCATTTGGCTAGAGGGGCGCCACGGCGCCCTCACCTTCCGCCTGACGCAGGTCTTCACCGGACACGGTTGTTTCGGGAGGTCCCTGCACCGAATCGGGCGGGAGGAAACGCACGGGTGCTATCATTGTGAGGATCGTCCGGAGGACACGGTGGCGCACACCGTGAAGGTCTGCCCCGCTTGGGCGGAGCTCCGCCGTATCCTCGTAGCGGCGATCGGCGGCGGCGACCTCTCGCGCCCGGCCCTGGTTCAGGCCATGGTCCGGAGCGAGAGGGAATGGGGAGCCGTCACCTCCTTCTGCGAAGCAGTCATGCTAGCGAAGGAGGTGGCGGGACGTGAGAGGGAGAGAATCTCACTTCCCAGCCGCGGGACCCCCCGGGCGTCGGGGGCCACGTTGTGGCTCCCGGCTACCGTAGGCGCGGGCCTGTGGACGGTGAGTAATGGGTTAGCTCACCGTCCGTCCGTCTCATGACGTCAGCCGTGTCGACGGCGCGTTCGTGTTCCACGCGCGCCTCAAAGAGATGCCAGCAACCAGGAAGGGACCCGCAAAGGCCGATGCCTGCCGGGGCTGCGGGACTGTTCGAAAGAGATACCGCGGCCCTGGAAAACAAAGGGCAAAGAAGGAACATCGATGGGTTTTAGTCAGTAAAAGTCTGACACTCCCTCCCACTCCACCCAGAGCGGGAGGAGTTATTTGATGATTACCCATCCGTAAAAAAAAAATGCAACCATTTGGATGTAGCGTGGCGCGTTGACCCTTCGCTACTGGTTGGCGGTTATCTGAGTAGGTAAGTAGGTACACCCAAATTTTGCCAGTTTAAGTGTAAAAGTTGTGCTGTTCCACAAATAATGGGGCACTTAATAAAGGGTGTAAAAAGCCCCTTAACGAAGCTGAAAGGCAGTTATTCTCCCCGTCAATGCGATCATTTTTTTTGTTCTAGACCATACTTGGGAACCTTCTAGCTACGGAGATATTGGGGGTCAAAGTTCCAACTTTTTCACAAGGTTTTTTTAAAATACATGTTTTTAAAGTAAGATTTTTTTTTACTTTAAACACCTTCACGACCCCCGTACTATTCAATCCACCCATCAGCACAATGTTCTGAGCGCGTAACATTGAGCTACCGTAAAACACAGACAGCTTCGTGAAGGGTCTGTTTACACCCTGTATAGTGTCCTGCGTGTCCTGTTGTTTGTTCATTACAGGAATCGTCCATTTTATAGCGCCAAATTCGTGCTCAGTTCTGGGTCGACACAATTTATAAGTAAAATGAATATCATACATTCATAATCGTATTAAATATTTGAACTTGAAGACGCGTCAAACTCATAAATATAAAAATATGATTGATAAATATTATTAAAATTCATTGATGCGTAGATATTTGGACATCCATACATGCATGCATAATACAACACCTCATTCTTGATAGCCGTGTTATGAATACGAATGGGCCTAGCGAAATGATACATGATTATTGTGGCGCGTGGCCCTAATTGGAACTAACGCCACCATCTCGTTGTTTTTTGTACTAACAAGAAGGAAAGAAAAACACTGTTGAGTACGTTAAAATTGAATGAATACGTAGGTCCATACAGGGTGACTGGTAATTAGTGACCGATACTTAAACACGTGATTGTACTCATGATAACAAACAAAAAACTAGGAAAAAAATGTCAGAATAGTAACTTGTAGGATATCAATCATAATAATAGTTTGCCTTTTCACAACTATTGGAGAGGAAACCGACACTAATACTAATATATACATGATTTAGGAAAAACTAAAATTTTATCAGCATAATGTAATTTAGGAACAGTCACTTGTGTAGTATAAACTTCAGATATAAAACAACATTATCCTTAGAATTAGCAACAATGAAACATTTAAAAATCATTCTTCCTCCAAGTAATAACAATTTAGAACCTAACTTGCTACTTAAAATCTTCAAGACTAAAATTCATTACGAATGGCTCAATCTTGATCACAATCGTGTATTAGTGAAAGCTAGCTGATTCCCGTGACCTTCATACGCGTATTAAATTATAATAAAATATTACTTCCCTATTCGAATCGAATTTAGTTAACAATTTCAAGGGTTTTAATTTTTTGCACGGAACCCTAATAATTTTTCTAAAATGAAAGTAGCTTAAGTTAGACCGTATAACAACAGCTATCTGCCAGTAAAAGTCCTTTTAAAATCGGTCCAGCCGTTTCGGAGATTAGCCGGAACAAACAGACAAAGACAGACACAGACAAAAATTGAAAAAATGTGTTTTTGTTGTAAGTGCCGTACAGCCGTATGTATTTTCATATGCATTCAGTAAAAAGCTGTTATATTAATATTACAAACAGACATTTCAATTTTATTTATTTTTATTCATAGATGTATAGTACACGGATAAAAAAGCGCGAATACTCTAACACATCTGACATTTGTGAAGACCTTACACTACACGCACGCCTCTAGCGGCGAATACACGCAAGCTCAACCAGTTTCTTAAATAAAACCGTCTAACTTTATCTTAGTGACAATTTTCATTGTAAAAACAATAGTATAACGTTTTTTAGTAGAAAAAATACGATAATATTCTAATTAGTACTATTAATATTCTGACCTCATTGACCTGTAACCTCTTTGGTTACGTAGCATCATTGAAAGTTGCCAGATTTTACGACTGTACAGTCACGAGCACCAATATGTATACACTTTCGTAACTTTAAAAGCAATTTTCGCGAGAAATAAAGACAGTAACTTGGAGATAGGATCTTTTTCATAAAAATGTGAGTTCCAGAATACTATGTTCGTAACAATATGACATTTTAATCAGAACTGTAGACGAAAAACACTTTAAAAAGTTGTTAAGTGTTTACATACGGGGTGTAAACAGACCCTTCACCAAGCCGTCAACCAAGCATTCTGTACATCAAACTAAGTAACGTTACGCAAAAATTTTTGCTGGGAAACGAAATTTTTTTTTGGGGTTAAAAATCACATTTTACGGTAAAACCCAATATAATGCGCTCAAAACTTATTGCTGATGGATGCTTTGAATAGTAAACGGACCATGGAGGTAATTGGAGTAAAGTTAGAACCTTAAAAAGTAGTATTTAAAAAAAAACTTGTGAAAAAATTGGAACTTTGACCCCCAATATCTCCGTAACTAGAAGGTTCCCAGGTATTGAACCAGAACAAAAAAAAAGGTTACAATGACGAGGAGAACAAGTGCCTTTCCGCTTCGTTAAGGGTCTTTTTACACCCTTTATTAGTGCTCGTGTCGTGACTGTACAAATAAGTTTTAATAGCGAAACTTAATCTATACACAGATCATAATACCACGCCTGTAATCCCCGAAGGGTTAGGCAGAGGTGTACCTAACAGTACACCCACCATATTTCTGTAAAATAGTACTTGAATAAATTTTTGAGGAGCTCGTGGCTAAATAATAACAGCTGCTCGGGTTGATCTTTAGGTTAAGCCGTGCTTGCCTAGGTTGGGTTGGGTGACCCATTACATACCGGGATTACTTCGTGCCTCGGAAAGCATGTTAAGCCGTTGGTCCCAGCTGTCAATTGTAGATCTTTGACAGTCGTTACAGGTAGTCAGTGGCCCGAAAGTCTGATAACCAGTCTTACCAAGGGGTTTCGTATTATCCAGTACTAACTGGGCTGTGGATTGCAGATGCCTCAGACGCTCCATGTAAAATAGTGTAGTGTGTGTGTGTAATTATGTTTTCGGTCCCATGTAATAGGAGGCGAGTCTATTGCCATCAACCGGACCCAAATCCATACTCCATGGCTGCTGACGGAAAAACCCAATAACACTGCCCGACCCGGGAATCGAACCCAGGACATTGCACAAGCATTCTGTACATCAAACTAAGTAACCCTACGCAAAAATTATTGCTGGGAAACGACTTTTTTTTTGGTGTGAAAAAAAAAAGATAATAAAAACGTTTAAACGTTTTTTTCCTTTTTACGTTTCACGGTAAAACTCAATATAACGCACTCAAAACTTAGTGCTGATGGATGCTTTGAATAGTTAATGGGTCATGGAGTTAATTAAAGTAAAGTTAAAATCTTAAAATTTGGTTTTAAAAAGAACTTGTGAAAAAATTGGAACTTTGACCTTCAATATCTCCAGAACCTGTGGTTTCCCAGGTTTTGTCTAGAAGGAAAAAATGATCCCAATGATGGGCAGAATATGTGGTTTTCGTTTTCGTTAAGGGTCTTTTTACACCCTTTATTATTACGTTATTTAATCGTGTCTTAAGTGTTATATTAATTAAAAAACTAAATTCCTAAGAATCTTTTATTAATTACCGCATTTCAAATTATTGTAAAAAATGATTGTTTGAAATGCTTAAAATACCAATTTGATTAGGAAATAAGTATTTTGCATTACTTAAGTAGATAAGTATAATTTTAGCATTAATTTAGTATTCACATCATGATCTTACTGAGATATCTAGTTTTTTTTTTAGCTTTTATTTAACTTGCTTTGTTAGTTTGTTTGTAGAGGAGCTCGTGGCTAAATAATATTAGGTTAAGCCGTGCTTGCCTAGGTTGATCTACGGATGGGTGACCACCCATAACATATCGAGTTACCTCCGTGCCTCGTAAAGCATGCTAAGCCGTTGGTCCCGGGTGTCATTTGTAGATTTTCGACAGTCGTTAGGTAGTCAGTGGCCCTAAAAGTCTGACAACCAGTCTTACCAAGGGGTATCGTATTACCCAGAGCTAACTGGGTTGTGGAGGTCAGATAGGCAGTCGCTCTATGTAAAATACTGGTATTCAGCTGCATCCGGTTAGACTGGAAGCCGACCCCAATATAGTTGGGAAAAGGCTAGGCAGATGAAAGTGTTAGTTTGATTGTGAGTATGTATATTAGTCAATGGCGTAATATAAATAGACGCGTCATACATGAACATCACGGCACTCGAAAACAGCGTAAATACTATCGGTAGCTACTTAATGGAGGTCATGTTGCCAGTTGCTCCGGTCTAACCAGGACGCATTTCCGCACAGCTTCGGCGCATACACCCTAGCTTCAATTCAAAGCATCGGATATCTCCGCATGACTCCGATTTTTTGGCTTGCCAGCGTCGCGGGTCTGAGGACGGTGAGTAATGGGCTAGCTCGCTGTCCGTCCGTCTTATGACGACTGGCCGTGTCGATGGCGCTTTAGTGTTCCACGCGCGCCTAAAAGAGATGTCAGCAATTTGCAAGGGCCGATGCCTGCCGGGGCTGCGGGATTGTTCGAAAGAGATACCGCGGCCCTGGCACACAAAGGGCTAAGAAGGAACATGGATGGGTTTTAGTCAGTACAAGTCTGACACTCCCTTCCGCTCCGCCCAGAGTGGGAGGGGTCATTTGATGATTTCATATCCAAAAAGCCAAAGGTATCTTTGCGAGCAAAGTCACACGTAAACTCTAGTCTCATTGAAAAATACGTCTCCATCAACTTTGACCTTTTCTTATTCAAGTTTTTTAACAAATATTTAATTTTAATATATTATAATCAAGTTATTGCGAAAATTAAGATAAGAACAAAAAAAAACATAATTAGTTTCTTCAATTTTTAATGTTCAATATAATAGGATGTTAATAAAAAAAATATATAAAGAGTGAAAAAATAAAAAAAATAGGTAAGTTTTTTTAGTAAGTGAAAAATGAAACTCGTAACTTAATACTGTTTATATCCAACAATAATATGTTTTTATAAAAAAAATCTAGATTTTAAAAGTCATGGTTCATTGTGATTTCAATTTTAATGTATTATTATTTACTTTCTAAAATAATTTTTAGACATCATTAACATCTTAGCCTTTTCCCATATAAGCTACATTTATGTTCGGATCGGCTTTTAGTCGTACGGGGGTCGTGAATTTGTTAAAAGTAAAAATCTTACATTAAAAACATTTATTTAAAAAAATTTTACTAGACCATACCTGGAAACCTTCTAGTTACGGAGTTATTGGGGGTCAAAGTTCCAACTTTTTAGAGTCATAACTTTAATTTAAATACCTCCATGACCGATATACTATTCAATGTATCCATCAGCACAATGTTTTGAGTGCGTTACATTGAGTCCTACCGTAAAACGCGATTTTTCACCCCAAAAAAAAAGTCGTTTCCCAGCAATAATTTTTGCGTGAGTTTCTTAGTTTGATGTACAGAATGCTTGGTTGACGGCTTCGTGAAGGGTCCGTTTGCACCTTGTATACCACCAACGAGTCGTAATGCCCGGTTAGTATTAACTATATCGTCATCTCTGGTAAGAATCCGTTGTCTTTTAGTAACAAGGTACTGAATAATATTTACGTTGATTATCTTTTGTAATCTGCATAGGAATGCATAATTATTATTTTATTACAATAATAACCAAATATTTTTATCGTTTTTACCTTGGGGACTGTTTTAATCATAGTTACGTGTGCGAAAAAGATTAAGACAGTCTTACCAGCTCATTAACACGTTAACTGCCATGTCAGGCACCGGTGCCTGACAGACTCACTATCTGTTCAGGTCATGTCAGTCACCGGTGACTGACACCGAAGCATCGAATTCAAATGACCGCAGTGTGCCTGTCACGTTTACAGTGTTCTTTTCTATTACAAATGACTGACATGGACCCAAGCAAGACATATTCAACATGGCTTCTTACTTTTATAAAGGGTGTAAAAAGACCCTTAACGAAGCCGAAAAGTACTTGTTCTCCCCATTATTGCGATCATTTTTTTGTTCTACACCATTCCTGGGAACCTTCTAGTTACGGAGATATTGGGGGTCAAAGTTCCAACTTTTTCACAAGTTTTTTTTAAAATACATGTTTCTAATGTAAGATTTTTACTTAAAACACCTTCACGACCCCCCCCTACTATTCAATCCATCCACCAGCACAATGTTTTAAGTGCGTTACATTGAGTTTTACCGTAAAACGTGATTTTTCACCACAAAAAAAAAAGTCGTTTCCTAGCAATAATTTTTGCGTAAAGTTACTTAGTTTGATGTACAGAATGCTTGGTTAACGGCTTCGTGAAGGGTCTGTTTACACCCTGTAAATTCTGAACAAAAGTTATAACGTATTTTTATGAAAATGTTTTTTTTTATCAAAATAAAGAAAGGGGAACACTTTTTATACATTTCTTTTCAAAAGTATCAATAGATTTTAGTAGCAATAGCACTCATCCTTCATCCCTGTGTTCTGGTTCGCGTTCCGTGAGCCGGTTTCCAGGTTGGGGGTTGAAAACTAAAATTTTTTGTTTCAAAAACTGGTTTTTTGACCTAAAGTCCAAAATTTTGTTCGGCACCCACCTTGTTTTATTTCGTAGATCGCTAGCCCGCGCGGAGACGCGTCTCTGGACCCCTCGTTCGTGCCTCTATCTCAAATAAAAATTTAAACCATTTGGAAGCAATACGCAAGAAATTAAATTTGGATGATACTGAAAATATCCTTGGCAGTTAACGTGTTAAAATGCTCTAGGAGAGGCGATAACCACCCTGGGCAGTGGAAACGCTACCACCAGTAACAACACCAGAGACTAGCCAAGTACCAAGGATTTGTGATTGTAGTGCTCAAAAATGTGTGCGAAAACGGGTGAACTGGCACAGGTATCATGTTGAAAATATCAAATACTTTATTAAAATGGACTATGGTCCCTTGAAGCTGTAAAATAGTCAATCTTCTAAGTCAGTTCTTTTTCGGTTTTTTAAAGATCTAGGATCAAAATGCTACCTTGAACTCTGAAAGTGGACATACTACTTCTGTTTGATAATTTAATAACATAACCATATTAAATGGGGCAGGGGTCACCTCTACTGTACCATAGGAAGCCATTAGCATTATGCAGATCTATGTAATGATACCCAGCTGCTTGTTAAATTTTTTATCTTGTTTTACATCTTTTGTGTAGAAAGCAACGACTTATTGTCGGGCCTACGCTGACCCCCCATACTTAAGTACAAATGCTGTAACATGATAATATTGTAATACAAAATGATTTGAAAAGAGTATCCATGGAGTTTCTTGCCGGTTATTCTCCATAGGAAATAACCAACCCGAACCGTGCACCTTTTCTCGACATTTTATAAGGCCTATGTGAAATAAAATATTTTGATTTTGATTTTAAATGTATGTAGCCTATCTGAGTAAGTGGGTAGGTATCTCAAGTATAAATAAATACCTATTAATTATCAATTCAAGACTCGTGTTACTTGTAAAAAATAGGCTAAAACTTGAATTTTATTTACAAATCTAGCTTTTCTTTTCTTTTGCCAACTGCATTTGCGTAGGTAGACATACGGGGTGTAAACAGACCCTTCACCAAGCCGTCAACCAAGCATTCTGTACATCAAACTAAGTAACTTTACGCAAAAATTTTTGCTGGGAAACGAATTTTTTTTTTGGGGTCCAAAATCACATTTTACGGTATAACTCAATATAATGCGCTCAAAACTTATTGCTGATGGATGCTTTGAATAGTAAACGGACCATGGAGGTAATTGGAGTAAAGTAAGAACCTTAAAAAGTAGTATTTAAAAAAAAACTTGTGAAAAAATTGGAACTTTGACCCCCAATATCTCCGTAACTAGAAGGTTCCAAGTATGGTCCAGAACAAAAAAATGATCACAATGACGAGGAGAACAAGTGCCTTTCGGCTTCGTTAAGGGTCCTTTTACACCCTTTATACAGAAATAGAATTATATTAATCAGAGATTAGCCGTTTGAATAGAATTTTGGTAACAATATCAATGGTTTTAATTTTTTGCACATAACCCTGATTATTTTTCTAAAATAAAAGTAGTTTAAGTTAGACCTTATAACATCAGCTATCTACCAGAACGAGTCCCGTCAAAATCGGTCCAGCCGTTTCGGAGATTAGCCGGAACAAACAGACATAGAGACAAAATTAAAAAAAAAAAAATGTTTTTGTTTAAGTACCGTATATACTTTCATATGCATTCAGTAAAAGCTGTTATTTTGATGTTACAAACAGACACTTCAATTTTATTTATTTGTTTAGATGTATGTAGGTACCTAAAGGGTGTAACTAGAACTAAAGAAACTAGAACAAGTGCCTTTCGGCTTCGTTAAGCCTTAATAACAAAGCCGAAAGGCACTTGTTCTCCCTGTCATTGCGATCATTTTTTATTCTAGACCATACCTGGGAACCTTCTAGTTACGGAGATATTGAGGGTCAAAGTTCTTACTTTTTCACAAGTTTTTTTTTTAAATACAAGATTTTAATGTTGTAACTTTAGTTTAAATACCTCCACGGCCCCCGTACTATTCAGTGCGTTACATTGAGTTTTACCGTGAAACGTGACTTTTCCCAAAAAAAAAAGTTTCTCAGCAATAATTTTAGCGTAGAGTTACTTAGTTTGATGTACAGAATGCTTAGTTAATGGCTTCGTGAAGGGTCCGTTTACACCTTGTATAGATTAACTACAGATTGGAATACAAACATATTGAAATCAGTTGCTTAAAGTGACCCCATCTACAAAATTAAAAAAATTAAAAAAACCCGAAAAAAACTTAACAATACCTTTCTTTATCGTGTGTTTAGTCTCTAACCTGGTGTCAGAGTTTTTATGCCGCCCATGGGGGTCTGACTTGGCTTTACATGCCGTCAAGAAATATCTCTCAGGAATGCTGGTTTCCTCACGATGTTTTCCTTCACCGAAGCAAGTGATAATTATACTATACGCACATGAATCCGAAAAATCAGAGGTGCGTGCCTTGGGTTCGAACTCGAGACCCATGACTTGGCAGTCCGACGGTCACACCACTAGGCTATAACTGCTTAACATACCGATACTTAACATACCGAGGTCAACAAATGGAATAACTAAAATAAAATTCACGTAAATTAGTCAATTGGTTTTCAAGTTAAAAGCACTCTAACAAACAGATAGACGTCGTGATTTACCTAAATGTTAAGATTCGCAAAATCGCGAGACTTAAGTATAAATATAAGAGAATGTTCAATAAATAAAAAATCAATTGACGTATGTATGAAGGATCAGCAATTCATCACTTGAGTACGACTCGACCGATTTGACAATTTTTGTCGTGTTCGTAATTATTAAGACAGGGTTTGTATAACAGTTATTTTAATACTGAGTAACTAAATTCATTTTGACTGTGTGAATATCGTGTTGGCCCAGAGGGTTGTGGGTTCTAATCCGGCCAAGTACCAATGTGACTTTTTCAATTCATATGTACTTTTCTAAGTTTATCTTGGACATCACAGACATCGGTGAAGGAAAACATCGTGAGGAAACCTGGACTTATAATTAATATAAGTCTGAAATCGCCAACCCGTCTTGGGCAAGCGTGGTGATCAATGCTCGTGCCTTCTCTGTATGAGAAGAGGCCTTTGCCCAGCAGTGGGATAGTAACAGGCTGGTATTATAAATTCATTTTAAAGTATTACAAAAAGTGTACATATGTAGGCCCAGTAGTTTTATTTCTCATCATCATATGCTTAGCCTTTTCCCACTATGTATACAGGGTGTACACGGACCCTTCACGAAGCCGTCAACCAAGCCTTCTGTACATCAAACTAAGTAACTCTACACAAAAATTATTGCTGGGAAACGACTTTTTTTTTGGGGTGAAATATCACGTTTTACGGTAAAACTCAATGTTGTGCAGTTAAACTTAGTGCTGATGGATGCTTTCAATAGTACGGGGTTCGTGGAGGAATTTAAAGTTACAACATTAATGTATTAAAAAAAAACTTGTGAAAAAGTTGGAACTTTGACCTCCAATAAATCCGTAACTAGAAGGTTCTAAGGTATGGTCTTGAACAAAAAATATTGCAATGACGGGGAGAACAAGTGCCTTTCGGCTTCGTTAAGGGTACTTTTACACCCATTATACGGTACATATAAGAAAAAATACCTTTTTATCTGACTGTTCCTCTGACTGTCTGTTTGTTCCGACTAATTTCCGAAACGGCTTGACCGATTTTGACGGGACTTTACTTGCAAATAGCTGATGTCATAAGGAGTAACTTCCTTTAATTTAGAAAAATTAAACCCTTAAAATTGTTTCCAAAATCCGATTCAATTACGGAAATAAGTAATATTTTTATAATAACTTCACGCAGACGAATTACCCGGGCAACTACTAGTGATACTTAAGCCTATTTAGTATATAGTATTAAGTATTTACTTTCAAAATCACGGTCGAACTACTCACCTATGTGTTTATTTCGCAAATAACGTACTGTTTATGAAGATGTCAAGAGTGTAACACAGTTTACTCTGTAATTATTGAAAACTAGTTTTGGCTCACGGCTTCGCTAGCGTTTTAGTCGGAAATTATCTTACGAGAACGTTCATAACCTATGACACTAGCGGATAATGTAGTTTGTCATTATTGGAACATTTACGGAATCGGAATTCGGAATCGGAAGTCGGAATTCTTAATTCTTAATTCGGAATTCGGAATCGGAATTCGTAATCGGATCAGTAGTTCCGACGATTACTCCTTACATCCAAACTAACAAACTATGTTTACCTTTACAATATTACTCGCACATACCCGCAGAAATATTATAGTCCCGGGATAAAAAATATCCTATGTGTTAAACCAGGTTATAAACTAACTGTTCGCCAAAATTCATCTAATTAAATCTAGTAGTTTTTGCGTGAAAGACTAACAAACATCATAGAAGTAATATTACTTTGATAGCAAGGTCGATAGGCGAATCCATTTTAAAGTAAAGTATTTGTTGTGTACTTATAACTCTGAGAATAATTAGTTTGAATTAAAGTACTTAAGATTCCCAAGGTTAGCACAACACCCGCAAACCGCAGCGGCAAAGCCGTTCAATCGCTCGCTATGACTGAATAGCCTGTATCATTTTTTTAAAACGTTTCCGTAAATTTCAAAATTGCCAAGTGTTGTCGTGTTTAAACTGTTATGTAGTGTATATAGGGTGACTGGTAATTAGTGACCGATACTTAAACACGTGATTGTACTCATGATAACAAACAACTTTCCCAAAGACACATTTTATATACTCATTCACTTTTATCACAATAACACAACGGCCGTCTGAAACACGCGCGCGCGGCTGGGACCTATCAGCTGTTAGCAGTGTGACGTCGTTCTGTCTCATTACTATCGTATCGTGCAACAGTGGGTAGGCAGAGCCTCCGCGCGGCTAGCAAGCCCGCTTCGTAAGTTTTACTGTGATAAAAGAGAATGAGTATAAAAAAAATGTTTCTTTGGGAAAGTTGTTTGTTATCATGAGTACAATCACGAGTTTAAATATCGGTCACTAATTACCAGTCACCCTATATAACATCACGCCTGTAATCCCCGAAGGATTAGGCAGTGGTGTACCTAATAGTACACCCACATTTTGCCAGTTATGTTTCAAGTCCCATGGCATATGGTGCGAGCCGGTTGCCATCAACCGGGCACAAATTAAACTCCGAGATATTCCTGATGGAAAAACCTAATAACACTGCCCAGCTCGAGAATCGAACCCAGAACCTCATGGCCAGCAGTCGCGCTTGCGACGACTCAACCAACGAGGCAAACTAAAGGTTAAAAATACCTTTTAGTTTACTTCGTTCTCAGGCAAACGCATGTTTAGAATTTTAAAATGTGAATCCATCTTGTTTGTCACGAAGTTGTCAATTCATCGGTATACAACCACATCAATTATTCTGAACCTAATGCCAGTAGAAGATTCTCAAAGCTTTGAATAGGATTTAGGCCTAATAGGTTATGCGATCGGATACATAACACATACACCTGTAAACTTAGGGATTTAAATGCAATAATCTATGCAGAAATGCATATCTATGCCCATTGGTTCGAAAACGAAACAAGAAGTAGTAAAAAATCATAAAAGCACCGTAAATCGACATAAACTATCTGATAATAACCAAAATCGGAATCCTAAAATAGTTCTGGGCGTATATGGGGGGTGTAAATTAACGAAGCCGAAAGGCACTTGTTCCTTGTTCTCCCCGTCATTGCAAACATTTTTTTGTTCTGGACCATACCTGGGGACCTTCTAGTTACGGAGATATTGGAGGCCAAAGTGAGTTAAATACTAGTTTTTAAGGTTAACTGTAACTTTAATTACCTCCTTGACCCGTTTACTATTCAATGCATTCATCAGCACAATGTTTTGAGTGCGTTACGTTGAATTTTACCGTAAAACGTCATTTTTTACCTCAAAAAAAAGTCGTTTCCCAGCAATAATTTTTGCGTAGGATTACTTAGTTTGATGTACAGAATGCTTGGTTGACGGCTTCGTGAAGAGCCGTTTACACCTTTTATTTGATATGCCCGTTCTGTACGTCAAATACGGGCGTGGAGTTGCAGACACTAGCCCGATATATCATTAAGTATAGCAGTTTGAAAACGTAAGTAAATAGTAACATTGCTAATTAGTAGCTAATTAAGAATTAGTAAACCTAGGTTTACTAATTACTACAAGTACTGAACTGAATCTCCTCAGCACTGCTTCTCGATACCTGGAGTCCATTGCCACTCCCAGTACTATGTCCTCGGGGTTATAAAGTATATAGTTTTATGATTATACTAGTTTTGTTTTTATTGTGTTTACTCTAATTCTGTCTACTAAAAATGTTTTGTTTGCTTTTATTCTTACATATATATACCATATTGTTTACTTAATATTATTACTATTTTTATTTTATTTTTAATTCTAATTTTTCTGTAATTTTACTTGGTTTTTATGTTAAACCAATAACTTGTATGTGTGGTGTAAACTGTCAGTATAAGTTGGTTATAAATAAATAAATAAAATAAAATAAATTTTGTTTGCTGGCGTGACGATTGGAACTCGTTCCTGACTGATTGGCCGGAGGACGCAAAACGTCGGGACAGCTGGAAAGAAATGGGGAGGCCTTTGCCCAGCAGTGGGACAAAATAGGCTGATTAAACAAAAAAAACCTAGATTTAACGCTATTAAAACCTTTTAGAAATAACCATTCTTCGTGATAGTTCATCTGTTGAACACTTATTTAGCAATATGACTAAAAAAATGCAATACGCGTGAAACCAATTTTCAATGTTGCAATTATAATTGTCAGTTTCAAAAGTGTAGGAATGCGGCAGAGAATTGGGGACACTTGATTCAGGAGCTCGTGGCTTAATAATAACAACGTTGGTCTGTGGATGGGTGACCACCCATTACATAACGAGTTTCCTCCGGGCCTCGGAAAGCACGTTAAGCCGTTGCTCCCGGGTGTCATTTGTAGATCTTTGACAGTCGTTAGGTAGTCAGTGGCCCAAAAAGTCTGACAACCAGTCTTACCAAGGGGTATCGTATTACCTAGTACTAACTGGGTTGTGGAGGTCAGATAGACAGTCGCTCCATGTAAAATACTGGTATTCAGCTGCATCCGGTTAGACTGGAAGCCGACCCCAATATAGTTGGGAAAAGGCGAGGCAGATGATGATTCAAGACCTGTTCTGTAAAACGAATGCATCTCCATTGATAACTAGACTTCAGTATTTATAATTAGTTACCTACGTATGACTGCCTCGTTGGTCTAGTGGTCGCAAGCGAGACTGCTGAGCATGAGGTCCTTGATTCGATTCCCAGGTAAGGCAAAATGTTATTGGGGTTTTTCCCCAGGAATTTCTAAGGAACCCGTGGCTAAATAATAACAGCCGCTTGGGTCGATCTTCAGGTTAAGCCGTGCTTGCCTAGGCCGCAAAACATACTGGTACTATGGTAAGGGGTTCATGACGCGGGCCTGTGGACGGTGAGTAATGGGCTAGCTCGCCGTCCGTCCGTCTTATGAAGACAGGTCGTGTCGACGGCGCGTTCGTGTTCCACGCGCGCCTCAAAGAGATGTCAGCAACCAGGAAGGGGTCCGCAAGGGCCGATGCTTGCCTGCGGGACTGTTCGAAAGAGATACCGCGGCCCTGGAACACAAAGGGCAAAGAAGGAACATGGATGGGTTTTAGTCAGTACAAGTCGGACACTGCCTTCCACTCCGTCCAGAGCGGGAGGGGTCATTTGATGATTTCAGATCCGAAAAAAAAGGGTTCATGATGGTATTTATAGCAACGTTATAACATTTTTGAACCTAAATGTATCCGTAACTAGACGGTTACCAGCTTTGACGCGGAACAAAAAATATCGCAATAACGGTTAGTACAAGTGCCTTTCAGCTTCGTTAAGGGTACTTTTACACCAGTAGCATCATCTGCCTAGCCTTTTCCCAACTATATTGGGGTCGGCTTCCAGTCTAACCGGATGCAGCTGAATACCAGTATTTTACATGAAGCGACTGCCTATCTGACCTGCACAACCCAGTTAGTACTGGGTAATACGATACCCCTTGGTAAGATTGTTTGTCAGACTTTTTGGGCCACTGACTACATAACGACTGTCAAACCCATAGCATGTAAACAAATTAGAGAATAAAGAAAATTAATTTATTATGCATTGTAAGTAAGAGGTGTATTCAGGTGTCAAGATGTAAATTATCATCAGTAGTCAATATAATAGTATCCAGGAATTTTGCCCTTTTGATAACAATAGAAATTAGACACCAATAGTTATTTAGGCATATCTGTGCAAAATGTCAAAGTATTGTCTATTGTTGCCATTGCATCAAAATGTGTGCAATGGCAACACAATGGTCATTGGCGGCTATTGGACCCGTGGTCCTGGTTTCCACTCCCAGGTTGGGTAAACCTGATAGGTACATAACATACCTATTGACTTTTGCCCTCGAAGATATTTTTTTTTGTTTTATCTGTGTGCCCATCACTTCTGTCGAATATCGCTAGCTAATTTACCGTGTATATTAAGCATACTCCGTATTCGTAACAATAGGATTCGATGAAGAATGGTACACTGGCCATAAATATCGCAGAATGTCTCTAATTTAAAAAGGGCAAATACTTTGACACTTGAGTGACAGCTACATGTCAAGACTCCCGCCAAAATGTCGTCAGTTCGGATACGTTGACAAAACAATGAGACATTGCATCGTGAAGGGCAAGTGTTGCCCTTTTTGAAAGACAATATGATATATTTGTCATTCTAACATTGAATGCTACCTAAATAATTTGGGGACGGTATATAGTTTCATTGTTTTAAGTCGTGATTGCCCGATCATGTACGTGAATTTGTGAATTTGATTCTGGCAAGTATGTGAAGGATAACGAACCCTTTACTTGCTTGATGGGACAAGCCCGCCACTATTTCCAAACCACTGCAACTCCTGAAAGCCAGAATCATCAGTGGCGTCCACCAGAAAAACTTAAAGTCCCGGAGAAACAATTTAACTGTCTTGGATCCCGCAATGAAATTAATCAGAAAATAATAGAGAAGGAGTAAGAAAAATATAATTGCTACTTCCCTCCATACGAGAAACAGAATAAAACAAGGCCATCATCATCTGCCTGCCATTTCCCAACTATGTTAGGGTCGGCTTCCAGTATTTTAAATGGAGCAACTACCTATCTGATCTCCACAACCCAGTTAGTACTGGGTAATACGATAACCTTGGTAAGACTGGTTGTCAGACTTTCGGGCCACTGACTACCAGTAACGACTGCCAAAGATCTACAAACGACAGCCGGGCCCAAAGGCTTAACGTACCCGGGGCTGCGGGACTGTTCGAAAGAGATACCGTGGCCCTGGAACACAGAGGGCAAAGAAGGAACATGGATGGGTTTTAGTCAGTAAGAGTCTAACACTCCCTCCCACTCCACCCAGAGCGGGAGGAGTCATTTGATGATTTCCCATCCATAAAAAAAAAACGCTTAACGTATTTTCCGGGGCACGGAGAAAATTCGGTATGCAATGGGTGTTCGCGCATCCACGGACCAACCTATGCGAGCGCGGCTTAACCTGAAGATTGACCCGAGTGGCTGTTATTATTTACAATAGGCACAAAGGGACGTTTACATTTAGGATAAGCCTAGTTGCCTAGCACCACATATACAATTACAGGCCCTTTACGAAGTAAACATCAAGAGGAATTGCCTGTGTTCCTGTCCGACTATTGTGCACCTTCCGACGTCCAGTGTGTCAGCTATGGATCTCGTGCGACCATCATTTTCTCGCAAAAGGATGACGCAGTGGCTAAGGTTCCATACAACTAGATTCCTACTGGCTTCCCTTTGAAAAATGGCACAGTCAGTATTCTATAGACAAATAATATAATCACATTAAAAATGTATACTCCGGCTTAGGGGACATCCAAGTATTACGTAAGCACTACACCCCGGGGCTGGGGGTTCTTTGCTTTGTTTATTTCCCCCATGGGATTGGGGGGTCTGGTCATCAAAAATCTGGATGATGATTACATAAGCAGTATTATTTTTTTTACTTTTTCGCATTTTCTACAAAATGTTGTCGATTTCGGTTTGAACACATATGGCAACCCTACTTCAAAGCCTATTCGTTATAATTTATTTCTAGACTTATAACTGCTGCTCATGAATCAATAAAGAAACCAGAACACATTGAAAAATGCATGTACCAATTTTTACGTAAGCATGGGAGGGGGGGTAAGAGCTTTTGCTTACTTTTGCTGACGAGGGGGAGGGAGGGGTTAAAAATACAAAAAAATCTGCTTACGTAATACTAGAACAGCCTTACCTCTTACAAAAATTGACCCTTTTGCTACTGCTGGTTGGCTCAGTACAAGCCCAACTAAGCGGATTTATTCGTGGCCCTGCAGTCTCGACATTAGATAGCGACAAAAATCGGTCGCTAAGTCGAATCGCTGTCAAATTCCTTTAATAGATTTTCTACTTTATTTCCAAAGTGTAAGGTTGAAAATCTATTAAAGAAATTTGACATCGATTACACTTAACGACCGATTTTTGTCGTTATCTAATGTCGAGACTGCAGGGCCTGGCAGATTTCCTCACGATATTTTCTACACCGATATCAGTGATATCTAAAAAGACTGAAATAAACACCGAAAACTCGTTTTTCCTTTTAATATTTTTCGACTGACAGTTTTTTTTATCATTCCAACTGGATTTGAAATTAATTCAATTTAGTTTTTTAACCTAATTCTAATCCTAGACACTTAATTAATTAATTAGGTTTTATTTTCTGAGTTTATGTCCACATATTATATACAAATAAATAAAAATGAAGTGTCTGTAATTTCAAAATAACAGCTTTTTACTGATATGCATGTGAAAGTCGTTTAAACGGTACTTATAACAAATAACATGTTTTCAAATTTTTGTCTGTCTGTCTGTGTGTTTGTTCCGGCTTATCTCCAAAACGGCTGGACCGATATTGATGGGAGTTTTACTGACAGCTGATGGTTTAAGGAGTAACTTAGGCTACGGTTTTTGTGCAAAAAAAATATGAAAAATTTAAATTAAAAAAATATCGATTCAAATAGGGTAATTTATAATTTTATTTCTCGCGGACGAAGATCGCAGGCAATAGCTAGTTTATTATAATAATAGTAAAATATAGGTATTTCGTTAATTAAGAAAATGGAATGAATAATAAATTAATTAACTTTTTTATTGCACCAATATTATTCGCCAATTATATGTTACCGTGAAACTAGAAATATCTGTTCACACAATTCAAGAATTACCATAATATCACGCCTGTTAGCCTGAAGGTGGAAGCAGAAAGAAAACCCATCCACACCAAAGGGTATTCCTCAAAGCGCAACTATTTTTAAGCGCAACTAAATTATTCCTCGAAGCGCAACCATGATGAAAAATATCGTTAATGAATCCATCATACCTATCTCTATTTTTCATCATGGTTGCGCTTAAAAATAGTTGCGCTTTGAGGAATACCCCAACAACAAGGCTTTTACCTGAGCTGGTAACCGAACCCAGGACTCCGATGAGATGATGTAGGTCCCGCTTTCTGCCAGTAGTACAAGTACATAGGTGGTAACTAGAATGTACTTTAAAGCCCTGAGCAGAAGATGGGCTATAGGTCCGCCGGGCAGAAATTACCCCTGAAATGAATCCTGTCCATTGGCCGCAGCATTATTTTTCATCAATTTATTACGGCCTAAAACACAGGTTTAAATAAATCTAGATCTGGCAAGTCGCTACAGGGTGTAAACGGACTCTTCACGAAGCCGTCAACCAAGCATTCTGTACATCAAACTAAGTAACTCTACGCAAAAATTATTGCTGAGAAACGACTTTTTTTTTTGGGGTTGAAAATCACGTTTTACGGTAGGACTCAATGTAACGCAATCAAAACATTGTGCTAATGGATGGATTGAATAGTACGGGGGTTGTGGAGGTGTTTAAAGTTTATTTTTTTTTACATTAAAAACATATATTTTAAAAAAAAACTTGTGAAAAAGTTGAAACTTTGACCCCCAATATCTCCGTAACTATAGGTTTATAGAAGGTTCCCAGGTATGGTCTAGTACAAAAAAATGATTGCAATGACGGGGAGAACAAGTGCCTTTCGGTTTCGTTAAGGGTCTTGCTTGTTACACACTTTATGATCCTACTTTTTATCCAGTTATTTTTTTATTAGTTGCCAATAATATGCCTTTCTCCTTATACAATATTCGTCTTTGTCAATAAAAAAATATTAATCAATTTTAAAAGGGCCAAATTGAAACTTTTACGGTAACACAGTGGATACCTACTAAAAATACGTAAGTTAAGTATCTTTATAGGTACTCCGTATGTTAATAAGATTGTTAAGTAATTTCTTGTACAATTTTACGATGATCGTAAAAATATGGTGAAAAAACTGTTGTGAATTAAATTAGGCAGAGAGGTAGCGATTTTTTATTGTCTATAATATTTATTTTGTAACAAAAACGATTTTTAGTTTAAAGGTTAATTGGATATGCTTAATTTAAACTAGTTTTAAATATAAAATAGTGTAAAGGAATTCGTGGCGAGGTAGTCGATCGTAGGTAAGGTACGCTCCGAAAAATCAGAAGTGCGAGTCTTGGACTTAGAGGTGATAATAATAATCTAATATATAAAATTCTCGTGTCACAGTTTTCGTTGCCATACTCCTCCGAAACGGCTTGACCGATTTTGATGAAATTTTTTGTGCTTATCCGGTATCTATGAGAATCGGCCAACATCTATTTTTCATCCCCCTAAGTGACGCAGACGAAGTTGCGCGGGTCAGCTAGTATAGTATAATAATAATGCTTTATTTCCAAGTTTACAATTTTGAGAATAGCACTATGTAGAACAGACTATAGAGGGTGTAAACAGACGCTTCACGAAGCCGTCAACCAAGCATTCTGTACATCAAACCAAGTAACTTTACGCAAAAATTATTGCTAGGAAACGACTTTTTTTTTTGGGGTGGAAAATCACGGTTTACGGTAAAACTCAATGTAACGCACTCAAATCAATTGTGCTGATGGATGGATTGAATAGTACGGGGGTCGTGAAGGTGTTTAAACTAAAAATCTTACATTAAAAACATGTATTTAAAAAAAAACTTGTGAAAAAGTTGGAACTTTGACCCCCAATATCTCCGTAACTAGAAGGTTCCCAGGTATGGTCTAGAACAAAAAAATGATCGCAATGACGGGGAGAACAAGTACCTTTCGGCTTCGTTAAGGGTCTTTTTACACCCTTTATAAATCTAACTATTGTAAAAAAAAATCACTGATTTTAAACCTCTGGCACCCAGGCTAAGATTAAACTTGTGTTATGGGTGTCAGGGCTCTCTCCTTAAACATTTAATTTGAACAAGTTCGGAGTTATATAGGGTCTAATTTTTTAAACACGAAATATTTCAAGAGTAACTTCTACAAGTCGTAAAGTCGCCATTGCAACGAAAAAAAAAAATTTTTCTGAATGTTTTTTTTTTACGAAATTATTATAGTTCTAAATATTCTTGCGACATTTTGCATAAAACCTTACAAACTTTAAACTTACTTACTTACTTTTACTTTTTTTTACTTTTTAAACCTTTAGACAGTATTTATTTTGTGGGTCAAGTAATTTTTTTTTTTTTTTTTTATAAAAATACACTTAGATAAAAAAAAAAATTTCGTTGCTATGGTGACTTTACGACCTATAGAAGTTACTCTTGAAATATTTCGTGTTTAAAAAGTTAGACCTTATATAGTGATTAGTGTCACTAGCGATTGCTGGAGCAAGCAGTCAAGTTAGTTTAATACAAATAACAAAAGAAAATAATAAAAAATATTTAAAGACTATAAAAAACTTAAAACTATGAACTGTAGCCATTCTCTGAGTGTGTATAAGTATGTGTGTGTGTGCGTGTGAGTGTGTGAGTGTGTGCGTGTGTGTGTATGCGCGGGTCCACTGTATAAAGGGTGTAAAAAGACCCTTAACGAAGCCGAAAGAAACTTATTCTACCCGTCATTGCAATCATTTTTTTGTTCTAGACCATACCTGGGAACCTTCTAGTTACGGAGATATTGGGGGTCAAAGTTCCAACTTTTTCACAAGTTTTTTTTTAAATACAAGGTTTTATTGTTGTAACTTTACTTTAAACACCTCCACGACCCCCGCATTTTTCAATCCATCCATCAGCACAATGTTTTGAGTGCGTTACATTGAGTTTTACCGTAAAATGTGATTTTTCAACCTAAAAAAAAAAATCGTTTCCCAGCAAAATTTTTTGCGTAAGGTTACTTAGTTTGATGTACAGAATGCTTGGTTGACGGCTTCGTGAAGGGTCTGTTTACACCCCGTATGTTTGCGCTATAATGTGGAGTGCAAGAATAAATAAGTTGGTGTTTTAGAGTAACTTTTCTAATAGCTTTTCGGTCTCCTCATACTTAAGCGCCAGATAATGATGTTACAACATGTTAGCTAGCTTTTTTATTACGAGCCTGTTGTGTCCCACAGCAGGGCAAAGGCCTCCCTTCCCTCTTTCCATTTATCTCTGTCTTTGGCTATTTGGGCCCAATCCTTTTGACAAGAGTCCAGTTCGTCACGCCATCTCCTTCTGGGCCTACCGCGTCGCCGGGTTCTGTTGTTCGGAACCCAATCTGTTGCCACTTTGGCCCAATTTTGATGCGACATGCGGCAGATGTGGCCTGCCCAGTTCCATTTTAATTTGGCGGCTGTGTTGCAAACGTCTGCGATTTGATTCTTGGCTCGAAGTATTATACTGTTCCGTATACGGTCAGAAATTTTGACTCCTAGTAGACTTCGTTCCATGTTAGCTAGCTAGTAAGTTAATAAGCCACAGTCAAAAGCTTGTCGGATGATCAAAAGATCAAAGTAAGGTCATGACTTATTAAACCAGTACTTAACTATACTTATAGAAAGTAAAATCAAATATGTTACCTAGCGAATCTTAACTTCACTACATAGTATAAAGCAAAGTCGCTTCCCGCTGTCTGTCTGTCCCTATGTATGCTTAGATCTTTAAAACTACGCAACGAATTTTGATGCGGTTTTTTTTATTAATAGATAGAGTGATTCAAGAGGAAGGTTTATATGTATATTGCAGCCGTGCGAAGCCGGGGCGGGACGCTAGTATATTATAAATGCGAAAGTAAGTTTGTTTGTTACCTCTTCACGTCTAAACCACTGAACCGATCATCCTGAAATTTTGCATATACGTTGTCAGGTGTAAAGAAACGGACTTATGGTACCTTTCATCCCGAAAAAAAGTACTGTTCCCGAGGAAAACAACAATAACGTTCTTATGATTATAGATGGCGCCACGTGTCTTTCGAATCATGATTGAATTTTATTATTACAAGCAGAGTAAAACCCGAATTGATTGTCAAATTGTAAATTAACGCGAGCAAAGCCGCGGGTAAAAGCTTGTCTGTTTATAAGTTAGAACATTCACTTTTAACTATAGTTAAAAGGCCATTTTAATCAATAAATCATTGTTTATTGATTGATGATTTGAATTATTGAGAATGCTTTCAAGATAGTAACATAACATCACGCCTGTAAACACCGTCGGGTTAGGCAGAGGAGTAACTAATAGAACACCCTCATTTCACGATATTGCGGGCCATCATCATCATCTGCCTAGCCTTTACCCAACTATATTGGGGTCGGCTTCCAGTCTAACCAGATGCAGCTGATTACCAGTATTTTACATGGCGCGACTGCCTATCTGACCTCCACAACCCAATTATTTATTTATTTATTTATAACACCTTAAACTATCATTACAGGGTTTACCCTAATGCGACAGCTAAGAACTTAAACTCAACCTAAACCATACACTTAAAAAAAATTAGAAAAGATTAAACATTATTAAAATATTACATTATTTAAAAACACAAAAACATAGAATAACATAAAGTCATAAACAAAGTACAAAAATAAAGTTAAAATTATATATTATTTCGTCTGTAACATAATATAAATAGTAATACCCTTGCGAATTCACTAAAACAACATGTAAACACGTTATTAATTGTGTAATTAGTACTGGGTAATACGATACCCCTTGCTAAGACTGGTTGTCAGACTTTTTGGGCCACTGACTAATACCTAACGACCGTCAAAGATCTACAAATGACAGCCGGAACCAACGGCTTAAAGTGTTTTCCGAGGCACGGAGGAAACTCGGTATGTAATGGGTGGTCATCCATCCACAGACCAATCTAGGCAAGAACGGCTTAACCTAAAGATCGACCCGAGCGGCTGTTATTATTCAGCCACGAGCGCCTTTGCACGAGCTTATTTTCCCAACTCCGTGGCTGCTAGGACCCTTTTTTTTCTTTTTTTTTTTTTTTTTTTACGGATGGGAAATCATCAAATGACTTCTCCCGCTCTGGGTGGAGTGGGAGGGAGTGTCAGACTCTTACTGACTAAAACCCATCCATGTTCCTTCATTGCCCTTTGTGTTCCAGGGCCACGGTATCTCTTTCGAACAGTCCCGCAGCCCCGGCAGGCATCGGCCCTTGCGGGCCCCTTCTTGGTTGCTGACATCTCTTTGAGGCGCGCGTGGAACACGAACGCGCCGTCGACACGGCCTGTCGTCATAAGACGGACGGACGGTGAGCTAACCCATTACTCACCGTCCACAGGCCCGCGCCTACGGTGGCCGGGAGCCACCACGTGGCCCCCGACGCCCGGTGCTTCGCCCGCGGCGGCTGGGACGTGAGATTCTCTCCCTCTCACGTGCTGCTAGGACCCTTACATACTCCTCTCGCCTCGTGCACGTTCATTCATCTGGTCACACACGCACGCCGGTTGCGAGTACTAGCACCTGACCTTTCTGAAGAACCTCACTAAAGGTCGGCTAATTTAAATAAGTAAAATATCACAGTTACTTTAGTAATAAAGATTTATGAAGGAAATGTCGTAATTTGATATCTATCTATCTTCTATCTTCTATATATATAAAAGGAGAACTGACTGACTGACATATCAACGTACAGCCGAAACTACTGGGGCTACGAATGTGAAATTTTATACACGGCTTCCTATTATAATGTAGGGGAGCACTAAGAAGGGGTTTTTGGAAATTTAACCTTTAAGGGGGTGAAAAGGGGGAATTTTGTTTGTATGAAATTTTTGCGGACGAAGTCGCGGGCGAAGTGCTAGTAAATCATATTGTTTATGACGTACCTACGTAGCGAAGGTTCCATAATACAACTCGATTCCTACCGGCTTTCCTTTGAAAAATGGCAGTCAGTATTCTAAAGGGTGTAAATAGACCCTTAACGAAGACGAAAGGCACTTGTTCTCCCCATCATTGCGATCACTTTTTTGTTCTAGACCATACCTGGGAAACTTCTAGTTACGGAGATATTGGGTGTCAAAGTTCCAACTTTTTCAGAAGTTTTTTTTTAAATACATGATTTTAATGCAAGATTTTAACTTTAAACACCTTCACGACCCCCATACTATTCAAAACATCCATCAGCACTAATTTTTAAGTGCGTTACATTGAGTTTTACCGTAAAAAGTGATTTTTCACCCCAAAAAAAAATTTCTTATACGGGGTGTAAACAGACCCTTCACGAAGCCGTTAACCAAGCATTCTGTACATCAAACTAAGTAACCCAACACAAAAATTATTGCTGGGAAACGACTTTTTTTTTTGGGGTGAAAAATAACCTTTTACGGTAAAACTCAATGTAACGCGGTCAAAACATTGTGCTTATGGATGCATTGAATAGTAAACGGGTCATGGAGGTATTTAAAGTAAAGTTTTAACCTGCAAAATTAGAATTAAAAAAAAACTTGTGAAAAAGTTGGAACTTTGACCCCCAATATCTCCGTAACTAGAAAGTTCCCAGGTATGGTCTAGAACAAAAAAATGATCGCAATAGCGGGGAGAACAAGTGCCTTTCGGCTTCGTTAAGGGTCTATTTAAACCCTTTATATGTACTCCGGCTTACTTCTTACAAAATTGACCCTTCGCTACTGCTACCTATTCTTCTATAATATTACAATTGCGAAATTTTGTGAGGATGGATGGATGTAAGTATGTTTGTTACTCTTTCAATCGAAAACTACTGAAAGAAAATGGATGAAATTTTGCACACATATAGTTTATAACCTGGATTAACGTATAGGATACTTTTTATCCCGGTACTACGATCCCGTAGGACAGTACTGAATACCACGCAAGCGAAGCCGCGGGCTTAAGTTAGTTTTTGATAAGGGCATACTATTAAGAATCAGCTCGCATTTTGGAAGTTGGCGGTGATACCACCAAGCCTTGAGTCGTTGGCTGTCGAGAGAATTATACAGGGTGTAAACGGACCCTTCACGAAGCCGTCAGCCAAGTATTCTGTACATCAAACTAAGTAACTTTACGCAAAATTTTTTGCTGGGAAACGACTTTTTTTTTTTGGGGTAAAAAATCACGTGATACGGTAAAACTCAATGTTACGCACTCAGAACACTGTGCTGATGGATGGATTGAATAGTACGGGGGTGATGGAGGTGTTTAAAGTAAAATTCGTAATTTAAAAACATGTATTTAAAAAAAAAAACTTGTGAAAAAGTTGGAACTTTGACCCCCAATATCTCCGTAACTAAAAGGTTCCCAGGTATGGTCTAGAACAAAAAAATGATTGCAATGACGGGGAGAATAAGTGCCTTTCGGCTTTGTTAAGGGTCTTTTTACACCCTTTAAAATTGGATGTACTACTAAGTAAGCCTAACCCTTCGCGGATTACATGCGTGATGTTATGTTTACATTTCAACATTTAACTGTTGAAATATTTTAAACTCCAAATTGACACACTATCGCTAAATACAATCCCAAATAAATACTTTAAGAAAAGAAGCAACTTCGACTCCGTAACCCACATATGTGAAGCGTGCGAGACTTGAAAGCAACCGGTTGCGACAACCGATCGCATAACAGAGTCAAAGGCGTGTCTTCTAAATGGTTGTTGATGACTAGTTATCAAGTTTGTTTACATAACTGATTTTTTTTCGTGTGGTTAGTGCCTAACCTGGTGTCAGAGTTTTTATGACGTCCAAGGGCGTCTGACTTGGCTTTACATGCGGAAAAATATCTCTTAGGCATGCTGGTTTCCTGTACGGTCTACTATAACACGAAATACTGAAAACCAGCGCAGTGCTGTGGGCTCCCCATAGTACAGCATCATGCTGAGTGGTAACCTGCTTGTCGCAGTCAGGACGTGCAAGATGTTAACGTATTTCTTTTTTCTTTTTTTTGTCCCGTCCTGTTGAAATTATGTATATTTGTTATGCGTTGTACCTACCTATGTTTATTGTATTTTTTTTTTGTTATTTTGTATGATGCACGTCATGTCCCTGCGACAAATAAATATTTTTTCTTTCTTTCTTTCTTTCAAATAAACAATTAATAACAAAAGTAGTTTTGGAATCCCTATTATTTTTGTAGATGTAGAGGGCAGGCGCGTGCGTTTATGCTCTGGCGGTCAAAAGCACAATGTTAAGAGGGCACTGTTGGTAAACATTCATGAAATTGTGCGATTAGGGCAACGCGCCAAAATAATTATGCACTGCTATATCATCTATTGAATAACGCCATCTTGATAAATCGGTGACATATTTGACATGGACTGTCATTTCAACTAACTCACTTCAAAGTCGTTTAAACTATTAAATTCAAGAAACTGTTTTGCAATAGTTGCATAAGTTTCTCATAAAAGGTGTAAAAAGACCCTTAACGAAGCCGAAAGCTACTTGATCTCCCCGTCATTGCGATCATTTTTTTGTTCTAGACCATACCTGGGAACCTTCTAGTTACGGAGATATTGGGTGTCAAAGTTCCAACTTTTCACAAGTGTTTTTTTAAATACATGATTTTAATGTATGATTTTTACTTTTTAACACCTCCACGACCCCCGTACTATTCAATCCATCCATCAGCACAATGTTCTGAGTGCGTTACATTGAGTCTTACCGTAAAACGTGATTTTCACCCCAAAAAACAAAATCATTACCCAGCAATAATTTAAGCGTAAAGTTACTTAGTTAGTTGGATGCACATAATGCTTGGTTGACGGCTTCGTGAAGGGTCCGTTTACACCCTGTATTTCTGAATAAAAACTTCTTGACAAATCGTTGACACGTTTGACAGGAGCTGTCATTTCAAGCCATTCACTTTGGGAGCGTCAAACACGAGCAACTGTTTTGCAATAATTGCATAAGTTTTTTAAGTACCTACTTTCTTTCAAAGTTGCAAGATAGGGTCATATAATAAAACGTGCTAATGCTATCTGTATACAAACAGTAATAATTGGATGATAAAGAAAAATAACGTTTTGCGTAATATTTTGGGCGTCTTCAAAAGGTGGTGTTGAAATCGGAGATAACCGCGGCGGAGATTATAAATTGGCTAAAGGTTTTAAATGTACTTACTTAAATAATATGAATGAGGAGCTCGTGGCTTAATAATAACAGCCGCTCGGGTCGATATTTAGGTTAAGCCGTGCTTACCTAGGTTGGTCTGTGGATGGGTGACCACCCATTACAAGTGTGTTTCCTCCGTGCCTCGGAAAGCACGTTAAGCCGTTGCTCCCGGGTGTCATTTGTAGATTTTTGACAGTCGTTAGGTATTCAGTGGCCCAAAAAGTCTTACAACCAGTCTTACCAAGGGGTATCGTATTAACCAGTACTAACTGGGTCGTGGAGGTCAGATAGGCAGTCGAGATAGGTAGATAGAATACTGTACGGTTAGACTGGAAGCCGACCTCAATATAGTTGGGAAAAGACTAGGCAGATGATGATGGATTTCGTTAGCTAATTTCATTTGATCTTGAATTTATATGATCCTCTTCCTCGGTCAAACTCCTTCACGAGGAGATCCACTAAAAGAATATCTTCTTTTTGTTCCAGGTCCTGGCACTAGCCTCCTTCTCTTCGAGTCAGAAAGATGATGAGATCATTCGACAGGACTTCGATGGGCCACATGACGATGGCTCCTATAGATGGGCCCTGCAGACATGTAACGTTTTATTCATTACTAGCTAATGCCTGCGATCTTTGTCCGTCCGTCCGTCATTATTATAAAATATTACTTATTTGAATCGGATATTGTAAACAATTTTAACCTTTAGACCGTCACTGTCACATATACCTGACTATCGGATGGGAAATCATCAAATGACCCTGCCCTCTCTGGGCGGAGTGGAAGGGAGTGTCAGACTTGTACTGACTAAAACGCATCCATGTTCCTCTTTGCCCTTTGTGTTCCAGGGCCGCGGTATCTCTTTCGAACAGTCCCGCAGCCCCGGCAGGCATCGGCCCTTGCGGATCCCTTCATGGTTGCTGACATTTCTTTGAGGCGCGCGTGGAACACGAACGCGCCGTCGACACGGCCAGTCGTCATAAGACGGACGGACGGCGAGCTAGCCCATTACTCACCGTCCAGAGGCCCGCGTCATTATTAGCCTTCATAGTCCATAGGCCTCTTCAATCGCACGCCACTTAACTCAATTCTTGGCAACTCTCATCCAGTTGCTACCACCCTGCGAATATCGTCGCTCCACCGATCCTGAGCGTCGCACCTTACGCTTGCCGATTCGCGGTCTCCACTCAAGAACACGTCTACCCCAACGGTCATCGATTCTACGGCTAATATGACCGGCCCATTGCCACTTCAGCTTACTTATTCCGTGAGCTATGTTGATAACTCTGGTTCTCGTCGGATCACCTCGTTTCGGATGCGATCCCTCAGAGGGACTCCCAGCATAGTGCATAGCTCCTTTAATATACTTAATTCTTAATCATTAAAGTTTGCATAATTTCGTATCCACAGCCGGTGGGATCTACCATGAACAGAAAGGTAGCTTGGAGCCCGGCAGTTCTGGCGAACCAAGTCTGTACGTGCAGGGACAGTACCAGTACACAGCGCCCGATGGACAGGTAAACTGTAGTGTTATAAGGTCCCTTAAAGTAGATGGACAAATTTTGACACAGCGTTCAGTACGTCTAACCAAAGATATCCAAGCAAAAAAACACTGATTAAAGTAATTTTATTTAGACCTAAAATAATAAATTGCCGGCACTCTAGAATAAACACATCCATTATGCGTTGGTACTTGCACTCGCGCCCCGCCGCGCGCGTTCTCTGAAGTAAGCATCCAGTCTGTTCAGTTAATATCATTCTGTATTTAGCCATAGTTACTTTCAGTTGACTAAAATTTTTAGTGTATTTTCGTTAGCTGTTTTTTTTCTTGTAAGTATCTAATGCGTTTTTGTTATTTTTTTACCATTGTCTTTGGTGGTTTGAATGATTTCTAAAAGTTTGTCCATCAATTTTAATGGGACCTTATACATATAGATAGACTACCGACCCGCCCCAGCCTCGCACGGGCGCAATAGAAAAAGGACTAAATAAAAAACTTTTTTGCAAAAAAAAAACCGACTTCCAAAAACACTAAAACAGTCTAAAATAACTTTACTTTCGGAAGTTGGTGACTTTGTTTGCCTTTTTTGCAACCGGCTTCCGAAAGTAAAGTTATTTTCGTGTTTTTTTAGACGTTTTTTTTTCAAAGTCGGTTTTTTTTTGCAAAAAAGTTTTGTATTTAGTCATATTTCTATTGAACCTCTACTAACCCAAAAAAACCCATTGAAACATCTATACGCGTAACTTTTTCGCTCACTGCTCAACTACCCTATCGTAAAAGGCAATGGCCTCTCCACTAGCTCACCTCTCTCACACAAAACTTTCCTAAACATTTATTTAATTCATTCATTTCAAAATTCTAGGTGATAAACGTGCTCTACACGGCGGGTGAGAACGGCTTCGAAGCCCAAGGAGACCATATACCCACACCGCCGCCCATCCCGCTTGCAATACAGCGTGCCCTCGACTACATCGCCACTAAAGCGCCATCTACTGACTACTAATTCAACTAGAACTCTGCACCTTTTGGCGCGCTGTCAAAATCGGAACAAACGACGCCATCTTGATTTTTCAATTCATTTTTATAGTGCAACGTTAATTCTATGCCGCTTTAATGCCATTGCATTGCAAGGAGTGCACTCTTGGTCAAGATTAAAAAAAAAAACAAAATATTTATTGACATCAAACAAACATTGTACACATGGCGACACATCGAGCTATACATATCCAGATTTTCATTTATGCTATACATATCCTGATTTTGCTTATATGCGAAACATATTCAGATTTTTCTTATATGCTAAACATATCCTTATTTTGAATATTTGCTATACAAATCCTGATTTTGTATGTATGCTATACATATCCTAATTTTGCATATATGCTGTATAACATATTCTGATTTTGCATATATGCTGTACATTACCTGATTTTGCTATACATGTTCTCCCAAATAACGCTGATCTCTCATTTTACGGAAAGCTCATTCAAAACGAGGTCCAGTTATACTGGATACGTCTAGCTTGATATGTCGCCGTGTGTACTATGAGAAGTTCTCTGACTTGTATCGATAGTTGAAATAATGTTGCAGGAGCCAGTGTCCTCCCCAAATAATATGACATAATTATTTTATGATAAAAAAATAATACATTTTTGATGGTGACGTTAGTTCCCATTATGACCGCGCGCCAAAATAACTAAGCAGCAATTCCACAAATTATTATAGAGCCTTTATGTCAAGCGTCAAAAAAAATTGTAAAGTAAGACCACTCTGACATTAGGTTTAGTGACATTGACAGGAGCTAATGATAAACATTTTTTTAAGAGTCTATGGAAATTGCATTGACTACGGCCGCGCGCCAAAAGAGAACTATGCAGCGCTATATTACTATCCTTTCAGTTATTTTATGGCTATATATTGTTGGCAATCCTGAGGTGTTGCAATGATGTCCCTGTGCAGTATGACCACTTTAAGTGTGAAGTTCAAGGTGGCGCTGCTTGTCAATAAAAAAGGCATCGATATGTCAAACTTGGTACATTTATTTTAGTTCTGTGGTGTCCCGCCTGCGCAGATTAGTTGTTCGAAGTTTACAATCCTTTCACAGATAATATAATTTATTACTGATAGCCGCAACTCTACCACAAACTTAAACGCGCAAACCCACCGCGGCGCACGGATAGGCTACGCACGTGTGTTATGCTTCGCTTTGCAAGAAAATGTATGTGATTGTGTCCACTGCAAACCACGGACAGGCTATGCATCAAATGACGTCATAAGTACTTGCGTGGCTTGCTCGAATAAGGCGCTCACATAACTCAACGCTGTCCACTCTATGCACGCTGTGCATATACACGCTATACACGAATATTAACCCACGACTATGCCGCGTTGGGCCACGCACGCTACAGTTGTACATAGTTGTGGGTGTGTAGTGTGTACTGCAGTGGAAACGTAGACCCACGTTGTCAAACAAATGAATCCATGCAACTAAGATGCGCTACACACCCACAACTATCTACAACTAGTATAGTATACAACTGTATAGCGTATACCGCATGCACAGCGTGCATGGCGTTGACAGCGTTGAGCTATGTGAGCGCCTTATTCGAGCAAGCCACACGTGTACCATAACGTCATTTGATGCATAGCGTGTCCGTGGTTTGCAGTGGACACAATCACATACATTTTCTTGCAAAGCAAAGCTTAACACACGTGCGTAGCCTATCCGTGCGCTGCGGTGAGTTTTTTGCCTCAAGTGTAACACGAATAAATATGATTGTGATTGAAAGTCATGCCCACTGTACGCACGACGACCAGTCAAGCTATAAAAAACCAGTTTATGCGGATCTCTCATTGTACGGGAAATCTATCCAAAGCGAGGCCATGTTATACTGGACATGTATAGCCTGATTAGTCACCGTGTGTACCAATAGTCTGACAACGTCATAAGAGCGTGAAAAAATGTTGTAGTACTGTTAACTGAAATGATACGAGCGTAACAAGTTGCGGTCATAAAAAGAGTGAGCGTGACGACACGACCTTCCTTCTCGCACGTTTTATGACCGTGACTGTCATTGCTTAAATGTGTAATTACTATGTTTTTTTATTAATGTAGTGGCCAGTAAAAATAGTACAAAATAAGATTATGTCATAGTTTTAAGTCTTATTTCTAAGGATTTTACTGGAGTTATGCCCGTTTTAAGTAAAACTTAGCGCCATCTATCTGGATGCATAAAAAAATGCGCAATAAAACTTAGGCAGTCATATAGATGTCGCTTTGTGTTAGTTAAAACAGTCATTATTTTTACAAGTGTAAAATAAAACAATTATAAAATATAGCAATCTGTTTTATTTATTTAAATAAAAAATATCTTACATTTAATAAATTCTTATGTACATAAAGTAGATTATAATATTACCTTACTATAATTATATTAAAAAAACTTATTATTGCATAAATGTCACCAGAAAACGAAACTATTCTTTGATCTCTTAGTTGAATTCAGTCAATTTATAAATATTTTGGCTTTTTTTTAATAGCAGTCGGTCAAAAATATTGAGCCATTGAACAATATTGAAAATACACATTGGTAAAATCGACCTTATACAGGATATAAAAAGACCCTTAACGAAGCTGAAAGGCACTTGTTCTCCCCGTCATTGCGATCAGTTTTTTGTTCTGGATCACACCTTGGAATCTTCTAGTTACGGAGATATTGGAGCTCAAAGCTGCAACTTTTTCACAAGTTTAAAAAAAATATTTATTAATAATTTTATTGACATAATTTTACTTTAAATACCTCTACAACCTCCGTACTATTCAATGCATCCATCAGCACAATGTTTTGAGTGCGTTACATAGAGTCCTACCGTAAACCGTGATTTTTCATCCCAAAAAAAAGTCGTTTCCCAGCAACAATTTTTGCGTAGAGTTATTTAGTTTGTTGTACAGAATGCTTCGCTGACGGCTTCGTGAAGGGTCCGTTTACACCTTCATACCCAAAGTTTAAACTAACGCCATAGTTGTTTTTTACATAGTACTGAATAATTCCATCATACATTCAGGGTATGCTCTTACTCACTAACTGGGTTGTGGAGGTCAGATAGGCAGTCGCTCCATGTAAAATACTGGTATTCAGCTGCAACCAGTTAAGACTGGAAGCTGACCCCAACGTAGTTTGGAAAACGGCTAGGCTTTAATAAATCCATTAAACATTTTCACAAATACATGGTATTTTTAAAATTTGCCGTCAAAAGTGGTAAAGTAATTACTAGGTCGATTAAACATTTCATAAAAGTAATATAATTCATATTCATTTATTATAAATTAACATTTTGGCTTCATTTCATACTCGATTCAGTCTGCATTTTGCAATTAATGGCAACATTATATATTTGTTTAATCTAGACTAGTTTTGACATAGGTAAGTAGTAGTTTAAAAATATTTGCTCATTGCACACACAAACCTCTTCATCTTTTCTACTTTTTTTTCGGATGGGAAATCATCAAATGACACCTCCCGCTCTAGGCAGAGTGGAAGGGAGTGTCAGACTTGGTACTGACTAAAACCCATCCATGTTCCTTCTTTGCGAGATACCGCAGCCCTGGAACACAAAGGTGTGTTCCAGGGCCGCGGTATCTCTTTCGAACAGTCCCGCAGCCCCGGCAGGCATCGGCCCTTGCGGGCCCCTTCCTGGTTGCTGACATCAATGAGGCGCGCGTGGAACACGAACGCGCCGTCGACACGGCCTGTCGTCATAAGACGGGTGGACGACAAGCTAGCCTATTACTCACCGCCCACAGGCCCGCGGTTACCTTTTCTGCAGCTTACAAAATCTTTTGGGAATTTTTGGACACAAAACTTTTTCTTTAAAGCTTTTAAAAATATATATTGTCCTATACTTGCGTAGAATTCTCCATCTTCCAAACTCCCCGTTTTCAACTGTTTGGCACATAGCTGAGAATTCAAAGGGTGCTGGGCAAAATGGGCGTAAGTCTAACGAAATTGAAATACATACAGCGTGAAAAGGTCACCAACGCACAAACGGTTACCACTACAGGGTAGAAGGAATATCAGCTACAAAAAAGTCTGCTGTATCATACGAAAGTGCAAAACCTACACGGTCAAAATGTACACACGGCGGCAAATGAAGCTGTACATTTCCAGTATTACTTGCGCTCGCTTTGTATAGATTTCCTATACAATGTGAGATCTGCATAAACTGGTTTTGTATAGCTTGATTGGCCGTCGTGCGTACGAAACAATTGATTTTTTTTTACGATTACCGATGAAAAATTTCAGTGTGGGAGGGGTTAGGAATGATTTACTGAATACGTAGTAGGCGTTTGTGCGACGGTGATTCCACCCTTTATTTCATTTCCGTTGGTGAAAGGACCAGATTTCATAGAAAATTACCCATTGTCCTCTCAAAAGTGCAATAATATCTAATCATTTAGTTGTCACCAAATGTTACTGATAACTGACATCAGCCCATATCCTATTTCTTAGTTAGGTATTTCAAAATATGAAAACAAAGTTGGAATCTGAAAAGAAATAAAGCTGCCTAACTTACTAATAAATAAAGTATGCTAAAACTAAATATTGTTGGCAATCCTGTGTGTATTCGTGTACAACGTGTACCGCATGCACAGCGTGCATGGCGCTGACAGCGTTGAGCTATGTGAGCGCCTTATTATACTGGAAATATACAGCTTGATGTGTCACCGTGTGTATCAATAGTCTGACGTCATCAGAGCGCCAAAAAATGCTGCAGTACTGTAAACTGAAATGATAAGAGTGTAACAAGTTGCGGTCATAAAAAGAGTGAGCGTGACGACACGACTTTCCCCCTCGCACATTTTATGACCGTGAATGTCATTGCTTAAATGTGTACTTACTCTATTTTTTTATTAATATAATGGCCAGTAAAAATAGTACAAAATAAGATTATGTCATAGTTTTAAGTCTTATTTCTAAGGATTTTACTGGAGTTATGCCCGTTTTAACTAAAACTTAGCGCCATCTAACTGGATGCGTAAAAAAATGAGCAATAATACTTAGGCAGTCATATAGATGTCGCTTTGTGTTAGTTAAAAAAGGCATTATTTTTACAAGTGTAAAATAAAACAATTATAAAATATAGCAATCTGTTTTATTTATTTAAATAAAAAATATCTTACGTATAATAAATTCTTATGTACATAAAGTAAATTATAATATAACCTTACCATAATTATAAATAAAAAACTTATTATTGCATAAATGTCACCAGAAAACGAAACTATTCTTTGATCTCTTAGTTGAATTCAGTCAGTTTATAAAATATATTGTTTTTTTTTAATAGCAGCCGGTCAAAAATATTGAGCCGTTGAACAACATTGAAAATACATATTGGTAAAATCGAACTTATACAGGATGTAAAAAGACCCTTAACGAAGCCGAAAGGCACTTGTTCTCCCCGTCATTGCGATCAGTTTTTTGTTCTGGACCATACCTGGGAATCTTCTAGTTACGGAGATATTGGAGCTCAAAGCTCCAACTTTTTCAAATGTTTTTTTTTTAATAATTTTTATGTCATAATTTTACTTTAAATACTTCTACGACCCCTGTACTATTCAATGCACCCATCAGCACAATGTTTTGAGTGCGTTACATTGAATTTTACAGTAAAACGTGATTTTTCACCCCAAAAAAAGTCGTTTCTCAGCAACAATTTTTGCGTAGAGTTATTTAGTTTGATGTACAGAATGCTTGGCTGAGGGCTTCGTGAAGGGTCCGTTTACACCTTGTATTTGCTAAACGATGGAAACTGCCAAAGTTTAAACTAACGCCATAGTTTTTTTTTACATAGTACTGAATAATTCCATCATACATTCAGGGTATCGTCTTACTCACTAACTGGGTTGTGGAGGTCAGATAGGCAGTCGCTCCATGTAAAATACTGGTATTCAGCTGCAACCAGTTAAGACTGGAAGCCGACCCCAACGTAGTTGGGAAAACGGCTAGGCTTTAATAAATCCATGAAACATTTTCACAAATGTGTACATTGTTGTAATTTTAAAATTTGCCGTCAAAAGTGGTAAAGTAATTACTAGGTCGACTAAACATTTTATAAAAGTAATATAATTCATATTCATTTATTATAAATTAACATTTTGGCTTCATTTCATATTCGATTCAGACTGCATTTTGCAATTAATGGCATCATTATATATTTGTTTAATCTAGACTAGTTTTGACATAGGTAAGTAGTAGTTTAAAAATATTTGCTCATTGCACACACAAACCCGTTCACCCTTTCTACTTTTTTTTTCGGATGGGTAATCATCAAATGACACCTCCCGCTCTAGGCAGAGTGGAAGGGAGTGTCAGACTTGGTAGGTACTGATTAAAACCCATCCATGTTCCTTCTTTGCCCTTTGTGTTCCAGGGCTGCGGTATCTCTTTCGAACAGTCCCGCAGCCCCGGCAGGCATCCCCCCCCCCCCCCCCCTTCCTGGTTGCTGACATCTCTTTGAGGCGCGCGTGGAACACGAACGCGCCGTCGACACGGCCTGTCGTCATAAGACGGGTGGACGACAAGCTAGCCTATTACTCACCGTCCACAGGCCGGCGGTTACCTTTTCTGCAGCTTACAAAATCTTTTGGGAATTTTTGGAAACAAAACATTTTCTTTAAAGCTTTTTAAAATATACACATACATAGTATAAAGCAAAGTCGCTTCCCGCTGTCTGTCTGTCCCTATGTATGCTTAGATCTTTAAAACTACGCAACGGATTTTGATGCGGTTTTTTTTTAATAGATAGAGTGATTCAAGAGGAAGGTTTATATGTATATTGCAGCCGTGCGAAGCCGGGGCGGGACGCTAGTATATAATATATTGTGCTATACCTGAGTAGAATTCTCCATCTTCCAAACTCCCCGTTTTCAACTATTCGGCACATAGCTGAGAATTCAAAGGGTGCTGGGCAAAATGGGCGTAAGTCTAACAGAATTGAAATGCATGCAGCGTGAAAAGGACACCGACAAACAAACGATTACCACTACAGGGTAGAAGGAATATCAGCTACAAAAAAGTCTGCTGTGTCATTTTATTTATTTATTTTCCATCTTACGACTATCTTTACAGGGTTACCTAATGCGATAGTGTACACACAATAAAAATATTAAATTTTGTAACAAATCACAAACAATGCATTTTTTGTGAACTCACTCAGAGAACAATGGAATAAATCAACGTCTATGAGGTTGAGAGTGCGGAGTGCACGCGTCAGTGGCGCTTCACCTAACAGATTTGCAAGCATGGCTGTCGACGTCGCCCCACATACCTGTCCGGAACACACAAACCTATGTGCCCTAAAATGTCCGCATTATGTACCTTCCCTCTAAGTACCTTGAATATTTACGAGGTGAGTGTGAGATCCAAACAAAACTACAAACATGTTCATACAAACCTTTGACGGATTCTCGTGCTCCCGATTACCTAAAAGAATATTTCAAAGTGTTGGGCAGTTCACACAATCGTAACCTTCGAGCTTCTAATAACATACTCCTTGAAATTCCCTCACATCGTACTGGTTTTATGTCCAATTCTTACGCTGTCTCAACTATAAAGCTCTGGAACGCGCTACCCCTTGGCATTAAAAAAGCTGAAAGCAAAATGGCTTTCAAAAGAACAGTACGGAAGTACTATTTGAAATCTGACTAAATTGCTCATATGCTTGTAATGCTTGTCATTAGTATCTAGTCATAGTAATTATTATAATGTTTCTCGTATTTTGGACTATTTGTATGTATTATAATATATATTAGTTTATTTCATTATATTTGTATATATGTATTAGTATGTGCCTATTTATGTATTTCAATTTATGTTAACAAAATGATATTTTTCTTATTTATTTTTTTGTACTCTATCACTATGCTGTCCTATTTGACCCCAAGGTTGACTGGTAGAGAATGCCTTGTGGCATTAAGTCCGCCTATGTACCACTTTTGTACATGAAGTTTAAATAAATAAATAAATAAATACAAAACTGCAATACCTACACGGTCAAAATGTATGAAACAATTGTTTTTTTTTACGATTACCGATGAAAAATATCATTGTGGGAGGGGGGGGGGGGGGGGTTAGGAATGATTTACTGAATACGTAGTAGGCGTTTGTGCGACGGTGATTCCACCCTTTATTTCATTTCCGTTGGCGAAAGGACCAGATTTCATAGAAAATTGCCCATGGTCCTCTCAAAAGTGCAAAAATAACTAGTCATTTAGTTGTCGCCAATTGTGAGTGATAACTGACATCTGACATCAACCCATTTACTATTTCTTAATTAGAAGAAAAAAATGAAACGAAAATTTGAAGTCTGAAAAGAAATAAAGCTGCCTAACTTACTAATAAATAAACTATGCTAAAACTAAAAACTATAATAACTATTTGACTCACTAAATATTTAGTCATTTCTGAATTGCAAAATGCAGACTAAATCCCGAGCCTCTACAAAGTTATTATAAACCCTGTGTTTTTACATAAAATATAATGGGTGTAAAAATACCCTTAACGAAGCCGAAAGGTACTCGTTCTCCCCGTCATTGCGATCATTTTTTTGTTCTAGACCTTACCTGGGAACCTTCTAGTTACGGAGATATTGGGGGTCAAAGATTCAACTTTTTTTTTTAAACAAATTTTTAATGTTCCAAATTTTCTTTAAATACCTCCACGACCCCCGTATTATTCAATGCATCCATCAGCACAATGTTTTGAGTCCTACCGTAAATCGTGATTTTTCACCCCAAAAACAAACGTTACACACAAACAAACCCCAAATTATTGTTGGGAACAACAATAATTTTTGCGTAGAGTTACTTAGTTTGATGTACAGAATGCTTGGTTGACGGCTTCGTGAAGGGTCCGTTTACACTTTGTGTAAAGATAGTAGGTAATAATAACAACGTAATGCTTATTGGATTGTACATAATTATGAATGCGAAACATTCGATACTACATAACAAAATCATGTAATCCCCATAGGGTTACGCAGAGGTGTACATAATAGTACACCCACATTTCACCAGTTATGTTTAAGTCCCATGTAAAATGGGGGGAGCTTTTCATACTAAATTCGTTACATATATAAAAATCTTATACTTAATTGCAGTACATTTGTTTTGAAAATAAATAAATTACTTTCTTTTTTTTTTTGAAAAAATGGCACAATTAATTATTGCAAAATTCTTAAGACTAAGAAGACAGTCTGTTAAAAAAAGGTATTTTTTTAATTATAATTTTTGAACCGAGTGTATACTAACTCAGAAACAATTAGATTTTTTTTACTCTTACCCCGGTATCTATTAAGTCAAGTTAAAGTAATTTCTTAAGCAACCATTTTTAAGCCATAGACAAACATTTGAACGAAGTAAAAAATGTCAAAGAAAACGAAACTAAGAATTTTAACTTTTGACAGTCCTAACTAGAGATGTTACGGAAGTGGTTTTATCCGAACCGAAGTCGAAATCGGAGTTTTTAAAATTTGGTTTGTCGGAGTCGAAACCGGAATCGGAATCGGAGCCCGAGTTGGTGGCAGCAATAACGACAGAAAGCACGTGGAGTGGGATTCCCCGCGCGACATGCATAAACCTGTTCGTACACGTTGACCGCGTCTGCCACGCTGTGCCGCCGCTATCCGACCTCCGATTAAAACTTCCGATTTAAGAGTGTCGGAGTCGAAGTCGGAACCGGAGGTGTAATATCAATCGGAAGTTTCGACCTTTCGGAATCAGAATCGAAGCTCCGTAACATCCCTAGTCCTAACTTCAAGCAATGACTAAACTACGGAATAAAATTCGTATCTTATTACTTTTACTCAAGTAGGTAATCACTTTGACTTGTTTATAAAGGGTGTAACAAGACCCTTAACGAAGCCGAAAGGCCCTTGTTCTCCCCGTCATTGCGATTATTTTTTTGTTCTAGACCATACCTGGGAACCTTCTAGTTACGGAGATATTGGGGGTCAAAGTTCCAACTTTTGCACAAGTTTTTTTTTAAATATTTGTTTTTAATGGAAGATTTTTACTTTCAACACATCCACGGCCCCCGTGCTGTTCAATCCATCCATCAGCACAATGTTTTGAGTGTGTTACATTGAGTCCTACTGTAAAACATGATTTTTCACCCCAAAAAAAAGTCGTTTCCCAGCAATAATTTTTGCGTTAAGTTACTTAGTTTGATGTACAGAATGCTTGGTTGACGGCTTCGTGAAGGGTCCGTTTACACCCTGTAGATACGGGTGTTATTGTATTGGTTACTATTCCATGTCGTGACGGACATGCTATTTGGGAACTTACGTGAGTAAATGTATCCACAAGAAAATCACTTTTGTATTTAGGCAAGTCTTTAACCTTTTGAACGATAGAGCATAAAGGCACGCGCGTGCCCTCCACGCGAAGCCTCAATTTCACGTACCATTTTGTCACAAATTTGTGTCACACGTAGTCACCAGCACCGTATGTAAACACTTAACAACATTTTAAAGTGTTTTTCTCCTACTGTTCTGATTAAAATTTCATGTTGTTACGAACATAGTATTCTGTAACTCATATTTTTATGAGAAAAGATCCCGTCTTCAAGTTACAATCGTTATTTCTCGCGAAAATAGCTTTTAAAAGGAAAGTGTTTTTAGATTGGTGCTCCTGACTGTACAGGGCACGCGCTTGCATGTCACGTATATGTACCAATGGCGTTCAAAACATTAAATACTTTTTATCACGCAAACCAGTACAAAATGGGTACATTAATAACATTCTAATAAAAATATCCTCTTCCAAATAAAAAACATTACATAACTAGCGCCACCTCTTAGCGTTACCTATCAAACTTTTCGTCACCGTTTAGTGGTACAGTTGTGTCCTTATAGATGGCGCTACTGTGGTCTTGCAGCATTTTCTGGCCTTCTTCTTGCGTCGCCTCCTGCATTGATACTTGCTTCTCAGCTGCAAGAGAGAGAAGAAATTTGATTAAAGATTTTTTATTAAATTGGAGGAGCTCGTGGCTAAATAATAACAGTCGCTCGGGTCGATTTTTAGGTTAAGCCGTGCTTGCCTTGGGTGGTCTGTGGATGGGTGACCACCCATTTTTTTTTTAAACGTTTCCCCGCACTAGTAAAATCTCTTGTATCGTGGGTGCATTCACAAACATTTAAACTCACATACACAAACAGCCAGACCCGGAACAACTACCTGTAGGCTATACAAATATTTGTTCCGTGCGGGAATAGCACCCGCGACTCGAAGCACCATTACATACCGAGTTTCCTCCGCGCCTCGGAAACCACGTTAAGCCGTTGGTCCCGGGTGTCATTTGTAGGTGTTTGGCAGTCGTTAGGTAGTCAGTGGCCCAAAAAATCTGACAACCAGTCTTACCAAGGGGTATCGTATTACTCAGTACTAATTGGGTTGTAGAGGTCAGATAGGCAGTCGCTCCATGTAAAACACTGGTATTCAGCTGCATCTGGTTAGACTGGAAGCTGGCCCCAATATATTTGGGAAAAGGCTAGGCGAATTATGTTTTTTTTTATTAAATTAGCAATAGGTTCGCCCCTAATTACATGACACTTAAACAGGACTGGTGAAATGTGGGTTTACTGTTAAACCTCTGCTTAAATCATCGGGGATTACAGGCGTGGTGTTGGGTCATCTTTACAAATAAATAAAATTGCTGTGTCTCATTCTGTAGGCTGATGGTGATGAAAAAGCACCAACCACACCATACTCTTTAAGGATCGTAGTAGGTGGGGTCTTGTAGTTTCTGCGCATTCCCATGGTGTGAGTTCATTTATGCAGCAACTAGCTTATGCCCGCGGCTTCGCCCGCGTGGAGTTCGATAATTGTCCCACAGGATCATAATACCGGGATAAAAAGTATCCTATGTGTTAATCCAGGTTTTTTTTTAACTTTGCCGCACACTAGGAATTTCTCCTGTATCGTGGGTGCGTTTACAGACATTTAAACTCACATACACAAACAGCCAGACTCGGAACAACTACCTGTAGGCCATACAAATATTTGTTACGTGCGGGAATCGAACCCCCAACACGAAACGCAGCAGTCAATCGCTCAGCCTCTGCGCCAACCGTGCCGTCAAACTAAAGTAACTAACTGAACTATCTGTGCTTTATATTTCATCCAAAGCCGTTCAGTGAAAGAGTAACAAAAATCCATTCTTTCATTCACCCAAACTCACAAACCTTCACATTTATAATTTTAGTAGGTAGTAGGATAGTGTGTAGTCATAAAGCAATATGTTCCAGATGTTATTAATTCGGTAAGTATAATGGCAATTCCATAACGTTACTATAACGGGGAACAAACCGGCAAAACACGGTCGCGTAGGTGGCGCAACTATCGCGATCATTTGACAGATTTTGAAGAGACACCGAACCGACTAAGATAGTTCGTGACATTCCCCGAGAGATGGCGGTTTCATAAATGGGTAAACATCGGCGTAAGATGGCGATAGATTGGCAAACAGACTGTTCAGAAACCATCAAATTATACCGAGGTTTTTAAGAGCAAGCCACGCTAGTAAGTTTGCACGATAGTACTGCAACGAGTATGTAAGTACTAACCTCGTTTCTTATCGCTCCGGCTCACGACAGCGAACAGCACCGCGTGAAGTGCGGAGCCTATGACCGCGGTCACAGCGAGCACCCTGAAGGAGCTTCTGCCACCCAGCCAGCTGTACAGCTGACCTCCTACCAGGGAGCCTATGGCGAAACCTGGAAAATATTAAAAGATCTTCTTTTCAGCAACAAATATCAACGACCAAAATAGGCTATTTCGATTTATTAGTCCGTCAGTTAGATCACCAATAAAATAAAATTTAAAAAACCCCCAACGAAAAAATAAAAGATGAAAGATAAATACCCACTTTCATCCCCCATATCTAGTAAATGGCTGCACCGATTTTGATAAAACATGTCTACTTTTAATATACACATCATGCGCTTTCATTTGATACCCCACTTGGGTATATTTGAAAATATTCGATTTTTCATACCCACTTTCATCCCCCATATCTAGTAAATGGCTGCACCGATTTTGATAAAACGTATCTAAGAACCATTGCCAAGAAACTAGCTTTCAAATAAAAAAAACTGCATCCAAATCGGTTCACTCGTTTAAGAGCTACGGTGCCAGAGACAGACACACACACACACACATTGCGGTCAAACTTATAACACCCCTCTTTTTGCGTCGGGGGTTAAAAAATGTTGGACACGTATTTTTTCTTTTGTCACATAATCAAAAAATGACGACGATACAGCGCATCAAAGTTCAAGAGAGGCTTGTGACGTCAAAACTTGACAGTAAAATGTAACAGAAATTGTGACGTCACGCGAGATTTCAACGCGCTGTATCGTGGTCATTTTTCGTTTCGAAAAGAAAAAGTCACGGTGTATAAATATTTTTTAATATTTTCTCCGTTGATAAAATTAAGCATACTGTCTCTCATTTCGATATTGTGCACATTATGAAGACTCACACTGCATTGAATCTGAACCGACAACCCCCGACTTACGGGTCTGTTACCTCAAGTTGACTACAGGTTAACCAGGTGAAGGACTATTGTATTTTTAACCCCCGACCCAAAAAGAGGGGTGTTATAAGTATGACCGCAATGTGTGTGTGTGTGTCTGTCCCTGGCACCGTAGCTCTTAAACGAGTGAACCGATTTGGATGCAGTTCCTTTTATTTGAAAGCTAGTTTCTTGGCGATGGTTCTTAGATACGATTTATCAAGATCGGTGCAGCCATTTACTAGATATGGGGGATGAAAGTGGCCATGAAAAATCGAATATTTTCAAATATAACCTAGTGGGGTATCGAATGAAAGCGCATGATGTGTAAATTAAAATTAGACATGTTTTATCAAAATCGGTGCAGCCATTTACTTCTTATTTTACATCTTTAATCTTTATTTTTTTGGTAGGGGTTTTTTAAATTTAATTTTAATTCTTATTACTGTTTCTGTTAAAACAACGTGACTTACCGACACCATCGTCCATCCCTGCCACGATCCCCTGCACGGTAGCTGAGTACCCCTCTGGAGCCACGTGCGCTGCGTACCCCACTATCGTCGAATAGCATAGCGCGTACGTAGGACCTTGCATTATGCCCTGTGGGACACCACAATTTCTTTATACAGAGGGTAAGGGACACCGACGCTAACACGGTTACCACATATACAGTACATCATTCTAAACGCCCCTAATATAAATTTTTCGTCGGTTAATTTTCGATGAAAAATTTCCATGGTAACCGTTTAAGCGACGGTGTACTCGGTGTCCCATCCACCTTGTATAAGTACACACAATATACAAAATAGAAGACCACAAAAGTGCAGTTTATTTCAGAAAGTATCTCCCGGCAGACCTGCAATAGGAACGATGGACAGCCGAGGAACGAAAACGTTAGGAATGCCACTGAGGCGCCATCTATACCGCGCATATGAACTAAACAGGTGTAGATAATCTCCTATCTGGACATGAGTTGCCATGGCTGACCTGGAAGACGTTAAAAAGACTCCGGATCCAGGTTAGCCGAGTCAAGGAAAACCTGTTCAGGAGGAGATTGGTGACTCTGCCCCTGAGTGTAAATTTGGTGCTGTTCCACAAACGATGGGACACTTTATATCGTGTTCTGTTGTTTGTTCACTACAGGAACTGATGGACGCTACCGAAAGCGCCAAACTCGTGGCTCAGTTCTGGGTCGACACAATTTAGATTACCAACGACACGCTAAGAAGAAGAAGTTGTTTAACCGATTAATCGACGTCGGCCAGTAATTAACACGCTTAGAGAAGGCTAGTTCTAAGGCTAATATGGCTGACCCAGTGCCACTTCAGCTTACTTATTCTGTGAGCTATGTCGACTACTCTGGTTCTAACGGATCACTCATACCGGATGCGATTGGGGTAGACGTGTTCTTGAGAGGAAACTGCGAATCGGTAAACGTAAGGTGGCACGCCCTCAGGCTCGGTGGAGCGACGATCTTCGCAGGGTGGCTGGTAGCAATTGGATGAGAGTTGCTGAGAATCGATTTGAGTGGCGTGCGACAGAGGAGGCCTATGTCCAGCAGTGGACTGCTGTAGGCTGATGATGAAGAAAAGGCTAGACATGAATGTAGTCCTTACCTCTATGAACACTAGGTGCCACGGATTCTGTATGAACGAGATACACATCATGCGGACCCCGTAGCAGAACAGCGAGACCGTCAGCGTGGTTCCGTAGCCGAAACGCTTTATTATCCTACCTGTAATCAACAAAAAATAACATTTCATGATCACTGTTGGTACACTGGCTTACTGGACTGGTCCGTGGATGGGTGACCACCCATTATATAGGGGCCATTCAAGTATTACGTAAGCACTACAGGGGGGCGGGGGGTTCTTTGCTTTGCTTATTTTTGATGACATGGGGGATTGGGGGGTCTGGATGGTGATTACGTAAGCAGTATTAATTTTTTTACTTTTCCGGATCTTCTAAAAAATGTTGTCGATTTATATTTGAACACATATTATGGCAACCCTACTTCAAAGCCGTTATAATTTATTTCTAGACTTATCACTGCTGCTCATGATTCAATAAAGAAACCAGAACACATTGAAAAATGCATGTACCAATGTTTACGTAAGCATGGGAGGGGGGGGGGGGGTAAGAAATTTGCTTACTTTTGCTAACTAGGGGGAGGGGGGAGTTAATAATACCAAAAAATCTGCTTACGTAATACTTGAACAGCCCCATACCGAGTTTCCTCCGTGCCTCGGAAAGCACGTTAAACCGTTGGTCCCGGCTGTCATTTGCAGATCTTTGACAGTCGTTACGGGTAATCAGTGGCCCGAAAGTCTGACAACCAGTCTTACCAAGGGATATCGTATTACCCAGTACTAATTGGGTTGTGGAGGTCAGGTAGGCAGTCGCTCCATGTAAAATACTGGTATTCAGCGGCATTTGGTTAGACTGGAAGCCAACCACAACATAGTTGGGAAAAGGCAGGTAGATGATGATGACTGCTGGTCCACAGGCCTTCTCTCTGTTATGAAGGAAATGGGCCATAATTCTTCACGGAGTCCCAGTACTGGTTGGTGTTACAGTCTTCGATATAACGAAAAAAACTGGCTTGTCTTTTTTTTAGACTTTTGACGTGACAACGTCTAATAAATCGATGAACGGCGGCTGCATGCACGAAAAAGGATGACTCATTGTCCCGTTACGCTCGTTGTCCCGTTACGCACCTTGTCCCGTTACGCCACCTGTCCCGTTATGACAATTGTCCCGTTACGCTAATTGTCCCGTTACGCGCACAGTCTGTTGCGCGCACTGTCCCGTTACGCGCATTGCCCCGTTGCGCACTCTGCCCCGCTATGCCCATTGCCCCGTTACGCACTCTGTCCCGTTACGCAGTCTGTCCCGTTATGCACATTGTCCCGTTACGCACATTGTCCCGTTACACCCACTGTCCCGTTACGCCCATTGTCCCGTTACGCCAACTGTCCCGTTACGTCCACTGTCCCGTTACGTCCACTGTCCCGTTACGTCCATTGTCCCGTTACGCTCATTGTACGCTTGCGCCGCATCTATCTCTCTTCCATTCGATTGGCCTATGCGTTGTGTGTTGTTATGACGTTGTCACGTTAAACTATCGTCCGTAAACCAACTTTACACACAACCAATTTTTTCAGTTAGTTTTAATGTTAATTTGTTCTTATAACTTTTTTTTCGGAGCCCGGACTGCCCCACTTGCGGGCAAAGGCTGCCTCGACCTCGGCTAGCTTGTATAAAAGGTGTAAAATGACCCTTCACGAAGCCGTCAACCAAGCATTTTGTACATCAAACTAAGTAACTTTACGCAAATATTATTGCTGGTAAACGACTTTTTTGGGGTGAAAAATCACGTTTTACGGTAAAACTCAATATAACGCACTTAAAACATTGTGCTGATGGATGCATTGAATAGTACAGGGGTCATGGAGATATTTAAAGTAAAGTTGTAACATTAAAAACTTGTGTTAAAAAAAAAGTTGGAACTTTGACCCCCAATATCTCCGTAACTAGAAGGTATGGTCTAGAACAAAAAAATGATCGCAATGACGGGGAGAATAAGTGCCTTTCGGCTCCGTTAAGAGTACTTTTACACCCTTTAGATTTCTCGTATATTGAGAGATTTGCATAAACTGGTTTTGTATAGCTTGATTGATCACTGTACGTACTATTAACAATTATTTTTGAAGTGAAACTTCTTTACGCACGCTGGACTTGGGGAGTAAGCTGGCGAACGCGTGACGTAAGCGTTACGAAAAGTGTGATCGGGCGAGGCGAACGGGAATTGAGTGGGGGATATAAGCAAGAGACAGCAGTGCGCGCGCTCATTTTCTTTCTCTTTTCCTCTCAGAGCCAAATAAATAATAAGAAGAAGTTTCACTTCAGTCGTGTAGTCATAAGCACACTCGTTTTTTTTTTTGTTTTTGTTGTATTTATAATATTTGTTGTGCTTATGATTTTGTTAACTTATTTTGTTTGTATGCACGTCATGTCCCTGCGAAAAAAATATTTTTTCTTTCTTTCTTTCTTCTTTCGTGCTATGAAGAATATGTTACCTACCAGAGAAGAAAAAGAACAGCAGTTCTCCAACGAAGCTCTCTGCTGCTACCACGACTCCTTCTATCAGTTTAATTTTAGCTGTATGTCCTGTTTTCTCCGCTAATTCTTCTAAAAACCTGAAAATAAACATTTTATCATTTTCTAGCTTACTACTTTATGTCCGTGGCTAAATAATAACAGCCGCTCGGGTCGATCTTTAGGTTAAGTCGTGCTTGCCTAGGCTGGTCTGTGGATGGGTGACCACCCATTACATACCGAGTTTCCTCCGTGCCTCGGAAAGCACGTTAAGCCGTTGGTCCCGGGTGTCATTTGTAGATCTTTGACAGTCGTTACAGGTAGTTAGCAGCGCGAAAGTCTGACAACCAGACTTACCAAGGGGTATCGTATTACCCAGTACTAACTGGGTTGTGGAGGTCAGATAGGCAGTAGCTCCATGTAAACTCAAATCAAAGATCTACAAATGACACCCGGGACCAATGGCTCAACATGCTTTCCGAGGCACGGAGGAAACACGGTATGTAATGGGTGGTCACCCATCTTCAGACCAACCTAGGTAAGAACGGCTTAACCTAAAGATTGACCCCAAGCGGCTGTTATTATTTAGCCACGAGCACCTCCTTTAGCAGTCACTCCATGTAAAATATTATTCTGCTGCATCCAGTTAGACTGGAAGCCGAAACCAATATAGTTGGGAAAAGGCTAGGCAGATGATGACCTATAGTTATTCGTATAAAACACGTGATTTGAATATTTATTTATTTGCCACGGTAACGATACATTGCGAATGCGGAAATAAAACAAATCAAATTTATTGCACTCCCATAACGTTCCTGAAATAATTTCTTGTACCGGTCATCTTAGTATGATATACTGAATTCACCCCATCAGTTTGTGGAGGGCTGTCCCTAACACCCTGTATAAATTCATATGAACTTACCAGAACATGTAATAAATGATGAAGCTATCGAACGTGCCGGCGACCACCGCGAATGTTATGAACACCATCACTTTGGGTATTCTTAGGACATCGCGTAACGCCTTTCCCGAGTCTTCGGGACTGGATAGAGAAGGTAGCTGAAGAAAAATAATGTATTTTTAGTAAGTAAGTAGTAAGTATTTATTTGCATAAAATGTGGTATAAAGGGTGTAAAAAGACCCTTAACGAAAACTACATATTCTGCCCATCATTGGGATCATTTTTTTCTTCTAGACAATACCTGGGAACCTTCTAGTTACGGAGATATTGGGGGTCAAAGTTCCAATTTTTTCACAAGATTTTTTTTTAACCGCTTTTTAAGGTTTTAACTTTACTTTAATCAACTCCTTGACCCAATTACTATTCAAAGCATCCATCAGCACTAAGTTTTGAGTGCGTAACATTGAGTTTTATCGTAAAACGTGATTTTTCACCCCAAAAAAAAAAGTCGTTTCCCAGCAATAATTTTCGCATAAAGTTACTTAGTTTAATGTACAGAATGCTTGGTTGACGGCTTCGTGAAGGGTCTGTTTACACCCTGTATACAGGTGTTATAAAAATGTTATAGAGCATCATTTTTTTACATAAGTTAGGTACATTAAAATGAACAACATATAACATAGATATCTATACATAAATCTCCTCTAATATAATCTATGAATAATTTAAAGATACTAATCAGACCATCATTAAACAAAACAATAATACTGAAACACCTAAACCATAAATACATCAAAATATTCACTGAAACCATATTCATTAAACAAAATAATAAAGACTATTAAAGACATGTACAAAAACACAATAAAAGGACACCGTACAATATACGGGGTGTAAACAGACCCTTCACGAAGACGTCAACCAAGCATTCTGTACATCAAACTATGTAACTTTACGCAAAAATTTTTGCTTGGAAACGACTTTTTTTTTTGGGGTGAAAAATCACGTTTTACGGTAGGACTCAATTTAACGCACTCAGAACATTGTGCTGATGGATGGATTGATAAGTACGGGGGTCGTGGAGGTGTTTAAAGTAAAAATCTCACATTTAAAACGTGTATTTAAAAAAAAACTTGTGAAAAAGTCGGAACTTTGACCCCCAATATCTCCGTAACTAGAAGGTTCCCAGGTATGGTCTAGAACAAAAAAATAATCGCATTGACGGGAAGAATAAGTGCCTCTCTGCTTCGTTAAGGGTCTTTTTACACCCTATAAATAAACATCAAAAGAAATTATATTAAAACAAATCAATAAAATTTTAATATCTTCTTTACTCATAAATCTTCTTTTCTTTATCGTGTGGTTATACAAGGTACAGTTTTGCATCCTGGTCAAATTCAAGGAGGTATCTATGCTAATGATTCTCGACCCGAATCAATAATAAACTGGGTAGGTATTTTTTTTTTCTTATTTACGGAAATCGGTAAGTGTGGACAGCGGCGGCGGCGCGGCACCTCGCACAGATCGTCGACACTCACGCACACAGCGACATATCGCGCGATGGGTGATTCTGTTTGTTTTGTTGAAATGTAAACACGAAAGTATTCGTGTTATTCTGAAATACTGACAAATATAACAATTTAAAATAGCAACTTTATTAATAATTTAAATTGATTATTGATTTCTTTTGTGACAACCTCCTGAATTTTGACGAGGATGCAACACTGCACGTTGTATAGTGCATAACCTGGTGTCAGAGTTTTTATGCCACCCATGCGCCTTTGACTTGGCTTTATATGCCGTCGAGAAATATCTCTCAGGCATGCTGGTTTGGTATACCGCGCCCGCTGAGCGCACGATCTCTGTCTTGCCGTCCATATAAAATAAATACATGAAATTACACCCGCCGTACTCCCGACCCGTTCCAAGCCCGACCCGCGCCCTCTCCTTGTGCGTGTTGTGCTTAAACGTGTTGCTGTTCCAGAAACGATAAGGCCCTCACTATCGTGTCCTACGACATCCCCCTCCGACACATTATATTGAAGTTGAGGAAAGACTCCCACCGGGACACCTGCTGCCATGGCCCACCTGGAAGACCCTAAACCGATTGCGAAGCCAGGTGGGGCGCTGCAGATACAACCTGGTCCGGTGGGGGTATTCCGATGAAGCCATGTGTGACTGCGATGCCTCAGAGCAAACTATGGCTCACCTCCTATCATGCACTATGTGTGGTTCCACGTGCACTTTGAGGGACCTGTCCGAGGCCACCACCAACGCCGTCGAGGTGGCAGAGTTTTTTTTTTATAGGGGAAATCATCGACACGACGAAAACGAAGAAGAAGAATGTTCGTACGTGTCCTGCGTGTCCTGCCTGACCAGGAACTGATGGACGCTACTGAAGGCGCGAAGTCCTGAGCAGAATGCCATGGACTCACTAAGAAAAGTTCAAACTTCAACTCACCGTTAACGCCCTACAGCTATACAAATCGACTGCCGTCGCTGCCAACGCCACGACGAAAGCTGGCGTGAAGTCCTTATATTCGCCAGAAGACACGCTGTCAATGAGCCAGCCACCCATCAATGCTGTCAAACCGTAGCCAGCGGTACCCCATGCTCTTTGGGCGCCATATTTAGACCCACGGTCTGGTCCTGTCAAATATATTTTTAACTCTTCAATTCCCAGTGTCACTTGTAGTTTGCAGAAGTTTCATGATTTTTTTCTACCATAAGCCAATTTCATTTTAATTAGGTAGCCAAAGAATAATAAAAATATGTCCTATGTAATTTTTATTATTCTTTAGGTAGAAATTAATTACTATTTTTTTGTTTTTAATTGTCTTGTGGTAGAAAAACAATGTTTAAACTTCTGCAACCTACAAGTGACACTGGGAATTGAAGAGTTAAAGTTAAGTATCATAATCTAGGTGTTAAATAAACGGATCGTGTTCGGAACACAATTCTGCGCTCCAAAACAAATATAGCTGACGTGGCTCAAAAGGCTGCCCAACTCAAATGGGACTGGGCAGGTCATTTCTGCCGCATGCCGGACAAACTGTGGGCCAAAATAGCAGGAAACTGGTGCCCTGACACAGTGAGGCGGGGTCGCGGCAGGCCACGAAGGAGATGGCGGGACGAACTGGACAAGTTCCGTCCGAACTGGAAGGAGGACGCGCAGGTTCGCGAGAAGTGGAAGGAGTGGAGGGAGGCCTTTGCCCAGGAGTGGGACAGAGCAGGCTAGGAAAATATATATATATATATATTGCTGAAGCATTTGGTTCAAGGTTGATTGGGAAAATTTGACAGTTTCGGGTAGCTTGATGCGCTGGCGTCTATACTGTAGTTTTTAGGGTTCCCTTATTTTTTGTTACAAATCATATTTGTCAATACAAGTATAATGCGTGGCCGTTACTTTAAAAATAAAATAGCGCAAGTTAAGCAGGCCGAATAATTCAAAGCCGTTTATGAAAAAAAAAAAGTTCTTACCTAAGACGTCAAAGCATACAGCATCTCCAATACAATTAGCAACATTGAACGCGACTGTACCAATACAAGTCAAAACCACGAACGCCCAAAACGGACCAGTCATATAAAAGTTATCACTTTTCTTCTCCACTGTATCGGCAACTCGACTAAGATTCTTACTAAAATCGACTAAAGAATTATCATTTACTAAATTCTCTATACTTCTTCTAGTTTTATTTCCATGTATATCAAACTCATTTTCATAGCAAAGTAAATTACAATCTTCTTTAGGAATACACGTCACTTCACCATCTTGAAAATCGTCAAAACCCATAGACAATTTTAAACATGACGAATTTGACACTTCGCTGTCAATATACACCGTGTTTATGAACGGAGCATCTGTCAGGTAAACGTCAAAATTTCCCGCCACGCTGCAGTTCCAATGACATTTGTATTTTTCTAAGATAGTGTTGTTTGTATATGGTTTCAGGTAGATTGTGTCGTTTAGTCGATAAACTGATTCTAGTAGAGTTGTGCTGTTTGTTTCTCGAGGGTCCGGCATCGGTAAGAACCAGAGACAACTATATGAAGTTGTCATGATTGTTATAAGTAGCATGAAGACTAGTTTTCTGTGCGCCTGAAAAAAATAAAAATAAAATATTCTTTAAAACTTTTTAGAGATCCGAATGGCCGACTATGGCCGCTATTACAACAAATAATAAAAACCGGTCAAGTGCGAGTTGGATTCGCGTATGAAGGGTTCCGTACCATCGTAATAGGGGAGCCCTCTTTATTTTTTAATTTATTTTTATTATTTGTTGTTATAACGGCAACAGAAATACACATTCAACTGTCTACCTATTACGGATGAGATACAGCTGACAGACAGACGGACTGACAGCGGAGGCTTAGTAATAGGGTCCCGTTGGTTACCCATCGGGTACGATACCCTAAAAAATACAGGGAAACGGAACAATATTTAAGAAACGTGTTTTTTTTCGGGTTTTTGTACCCTTCGTGTGCGAGTCCGATTCGCACTTGGCCAGATTTTTTATGGTTACGTTATCTAGGTATATCTAAATTTGTGATAAAAACCATTATAATATAACCCACGTCAGATAGACAGTCACTTTATGTAAAACACTGGTATTCAGCTGCATCCCGTTACACTGGAAGCCGACCCCAACATAGTTGGGAAAAAACTAGACAAACGATAAGACTTACCGGCCAAAAATCGACGATATAACCAAATATTGGTTTCGCAGCTGCCCATAACAGTGGTAGGACAGCGGTGACCATCCCCATGACTGATGGGGAGACCCCCAACTGGCGACCGAAGACATTGATTTGGGGTAAAATGGGGCCCAGGGCTGGAGAGAGAGACAAAACATATATTACAATATTTTGATTGAAAAGAGTGTCCATGGAGTTTCTCGCCCATTCTTCTCCATAGAGATCTACGCCTTGTAATGGGCACCTACAGTAGGTACTTTCACAAGTTATTATGCCTTGTGTCTGTGACTGTAGCTTCGCTCTTTGTTTTTTTTGTGACTTTCAAAAGTGCCTGTAATGGTCTAATTGAAATAAATGCTTTGAGTTTGAGTCTGCACGTCATGTCCCTGCGACAAATAAATATATTTTCTTTCTTTTCTTTCTTTCTTTCACTTGGCTGGTTTTTCTAGTCGCATCTCGCTAATCGCCGGCGTATGACAGCAGCGTTAGCATGCGCTATAATAACCAATTATTATCATAAACACAGTACCTATAGTTATATAAATAACTTGTATACTAATATATGTAGGTATATTGCCGATACAAACTAGGAGCGGACTAGTGATGCGCTTCCAATCCGATCAATACAGTATCGATAGTACTCGATGCGATACTCTGTGTTTTGGATCGCGGTACTTGTACTGGAATGGACGGAACATTGTCCTAAATTACATGTAAAGTAGTAAGTAAGTAAAATTTATTTGCATAGATTGCAGGTACATAAAATAAGATGTAACACTAATATGGGTGAGCCTTGTACAATCTACCTTATCATGGAATTGTCAACTACATCGAAAATTAAATTAAATAATGGTTAATAGTAACAGAAATAGTCGACGTAGAACATTCATAATATAAAAAATAAAATCTACTTAATACAATTGGAATAAAAATAGGATAAATTGAGTGAATGAGAACATTAGGTATGTCAATATTAATTGAATTATAATGTAATTCAATGTTAGTCAATACATTAAATTATTCAATCATAAGTCAGTGTCATTTAAAAAATCATTTACTGAATAATAGCATTTTGCAATCAATAGTGATGTGTACTTTCGTACGGCAGGGAAAAAAACGTACTTTAAGTAAATATGCATCCGAATATCCGATCACTAGTTATAACTTAACTGAAGTAATTACATTAACTTGACTCTAAACGATTAGTCTCGTGCATTCCAGTGGACAATACGATAACTACGATTCGATATTTGTTCGTTGGTCTAGAGGTTGCAAGCACTACTGCCGAGTATGCGTTCCTGGGTTCAATTCCCGGGTCGGGCAAAGTGTTATTGGGTTTTTCTATCAAGAATTTCTCAGTTGCAGCCACGGAGTCAAGTTGATGGCTAACAATCAAGGTGTGTGCGACTCATTCAGCAGCGCATACAAATAGGATCGCCCCCTATTATGGATTTATACATAGCTGTTAATTGAGTATTAGGTAAAGCTCTGCCTAACCCTGCAGAAATTACAGCCCTTTTTTCTGATATTAAATCATCAAACGACCTCCCCCGCTCTGGGCGGAGTGGAAGGGAGTGTCAGACTTTTACTGAATAAAACCCATCCATGTTCCTTCTTTGCCCTTTGTGTCTTTGTGTCAGGGCCGCGGTATCTCTTTCGAACAGTCCCGCAGCCCCGGCAGGCATCGGCCCTTGCCTTGCAGACCCCTTCCTGGTTGCTGACATCTCTTTGAGGCGCGCGTGGAACACGATCCCGCCGTCGACACGGCCTGTCGTCATAAGACGGACGGACGGTGAGCTAGCCCATTACTCACCGTCCACAGGCCCGCAGAAATTACAGGCCTGACGATACGTTTACAAATGGAGAATTGATAGAAAGTCATTCGATCGATCCCAGAATTATTTCGCATACTTGCAATCCGGATCGGTCGAAAGTATCGATACAAACGCAAGCACTAGGCATCCCTAGCTATGCGCGTGTTAGTCATTTATAATTAATTGACATATTATACGATATAAATACTGTGCATTTGTTCAATGCATGCAGAAGACAATCATCTCTGCGTTTTATAAAAATAGAACTCGTTGGGAATATATTACTACTATATTTATGCGAAAGTTTGTGAAGATAGATTGTATGTATGGATGTTTGTTATTTTTACTCTTTCACGAAAAACCACTGAACGGATTTGGATGAAATTTGGCACACATTAAAAAAAAATGTTTCTTTGGGAAAATTGTTTGTTATCATGAGTACAATCACGTGTTTAAGGATCGGTCACTAATTACCAGTCACCCTATACAGGGTGTAAACGGACCCCTCACGAAGCCGTCAACCAAGCATTATGGACATCAAACCATCAAACCCTTCGCAAAAATTATTGCTGGGAAACGACTTTTTTTTTGGGGGTAAAAAATCACGTTTTGTGGTAAAACTCAATGTTAATTGTTAACGCACTCAAAACTTGGTGCTGATGGATGCTTTGAATAGTAAACGGGTCATGGAGGTAATTAAAGTAAAGTTAAAACCTTAAAAAGTAGTATTAAAAAAAAAACTTGTGAAAAAATTGCAACTTTGACCTCCAATATCTCCGTAACTAGAAGGTTCCCAGGTATGGTCCAGAACAAAAAAATGATCGCAATGACATGCAGAACAAGTGCATTTCGGCTTCGTTAAGGGTCTTCCCTGGGAAACCACAGGTTCTGGAGATATTGAAGGTCAAAGTTCCAATTTTTTCTCAAGTTTTTTTTTTAAAACCACTTTTTAAGATTTTAACTTTACTTTAATTAACTCCATGACCCATTAACTATTCAAAGCATCCATCAACACTAAGTTTTGAGTGCGTAACATTGAGTTTTACCGTGAAACGTGATTTTTCACACCAGAAAAAAAGTAGTTTCCCAGCAATAATTTTTGCGTACAGTTACTTAATTTGATGTACAGAATGCTTGGTTGACGGCTTCGTGAAGGGTCTGTTTACACCCTGTATCTAGGTAGTCTCCCATAATCGCACTTATATTCTTCTAAAACGACCATAATATACTATCAGTTTAGTACATAATTGACGCTTGTAATCATAATGTATATTAGCACTTCGTTTTACGACACTCGTCTCTTAGATACAATAGAGTTTATGTATCATTTGCGCAAAACGAGTCTTACAAATACGGCAGTAAAAGATCATTACAGCCGCATTAAGGGACCTCGTAACGAAATAGTAAAAGCAGCACGGGTCGAACTTCAAGGTTAAGGCGCGCTTGCCTAGGTCAATCCTTGGATGGGTGACCATTCAATGTTGTGTAAGCGAAAATTGTAACTTTGATGGCTTATATCTCAGAAACGTGACACTGTAGAAGATTTTGTCCCACACAATACTTGTTTGTATTGATGCCAACTATTGATTAATACAGGTTTTATGAGTGGCTAATAAAATCAATGTTGTACTGGTGGAGAAGATTCTAATTTTGATGGCTTAAACGAAACGAAACGTGACGCTTTAGAAGATTTTGTCTCATACAAAACTTGATTGTATTGATGCCAGCTACTGACTAATAAAGGTTTAATGCATGACCGCTATTTTGAAAACAAAACAAAATGGCCGAAGTAAGGGAGGCCAAATAATTCAAAACAATGATATATAAACTATAGATACGTTGCCCGCGCTCCGTAGTGGCAACATGAATGCAAGGTAATTACCGGACCTCCATTTAGTCGCGTACCAATCAATACCACGGCTGTACGTGACATTAAAATAACTTTTATGAATAACTTCCTCAAGTAACAAAAAAAAATGCCGTCCTGTGTTTTTAGCAAATGTAAAAATGATACTGCAACTGTGAAAGATAAAAAAGTATCATGTCATGCATGTATCAAGAAAAACATATTTTATTTTATTTTTTCGATGCCTTCTAATGGCGGTTGGCGCCTGAGGTAAGTCACGTGCCATTCGCGCTCGGCCAATGAGCATGCGCCTCAGAATGACAACGTAGTTAAAGAAATATATTTATCTCTCTCTAACAACAGGAATTCCGTAGATGACATTTAATTTTCTTTCCCTTTCTTCGTGCGTCTAAATAGCTATCTAGCTACCGATAGTAGTTACACTGTTTTCGAGTGCCGTGATGTTCATGCTAGACGCGTCTATTTAAACAGGGTGTAAACAGACCCTTCACGAAGCCATCAACCAAGCATTCTGTACATCAAACTAAGTAACTTTACGTAAAAATTATTGCTGGGAAACAACTTTTTTTTTGAGGTGAAAATTCTCATTTTACGGTAAAACTCAATGTAACGCACTCAAAACATTGTGCTGGTGGATGGATTGAATAGTACGGGGGTCGTGAAGGTGTTTAAAGTAAAAAAAATACATTAGAAACATGTATTTTAATAAAAACTTGTGAAAAAGTTGGAACTTTGACCCCCAATATCTCTGTAACTAGAAGGTTCTCAGATATGTTCTAGATCAAAAAAATGATCGCAATGACGGGGAGAAAAAGTATCTTTCGTCTTCGTTAAGGGTCTTTTTACACCCTTTATTATGTCATTGATTCTAACCTCTTTGCCGGAAAACCTGTATAATAAAATCATACGACGACATTAATCTCTACAATAACAAATACTTAACAAGACGTTAATTTCAGCCGTTTATTAGGCTGTCAAAAGATCTAAACAATTGTTTAATATTACAACAGACAGATAAAACATTAATTACATGTCGTTATGTACTGATAAGGTCTGATAAGATTCCGTAATCATTATTACTTTGATAACACTGAAATTGTGGTTTACTTTATTGTACACATTATCTTTTCAACCTGTAGAAGAGCTCGTGGTTAAATAATAACAGCCGCTCGGATCAATTTTCAGGTTAAGCCGCGCTTGCCTAGATTGGTCCGCGGATGGGTGACCGCCCGTTACTACTGAGTTTCCTCTGTGCCTCGGAAAGCACGTTAAGCTGTTGGTCCCGGCTGTCAATTGTAAATCTTTGACAGTCGTTACAGGTAGTCAGTGGCACGAAAGTCTGGCAACGAGTCTTACCAAGGGGTACCGTATTACTCAGTACTAACTGGGTTGTGGAGGTCAGACAGGCTGATGGATCGGTGGGACTGGAAGTCGACCCCAACATAGCTGGGAAAAGGCTAGGCAAGTGATGATGATTAGACCGTTTACGTGCATTATGCTATCGAAAAGACCATGGTGTCAACCGGGCACAAAGCCAGACTCCGTGGCTGCTACTGAGAAATTCCTGATGGAAAAACCCAATAACTCTTCCCGTTCACAGAACCCAGGACCTCGTGTTCAGCAGTCGCGCTTGCGACCACTAGACCAACGAGGCAGTGATCTCTTATCAAGTGCTTTGTGTATCATCTTTCAAATTGATGTCACTAGTTAAACTACCTCATAAGCACTGAATACATTTGAAAAACCATTTGCAAATATGTGTTGTTGATTAATGCATTTAATAAATATACAGTATTAATAATGTAGGTTAAACAAACCGTAGAATATTGTGAAATCATCATCAGCCTAGCCTTTTCCCAACTATACTGGGGTCGTCTTCCAGTCTAACCGGATGCAGCTGAATACCAGTATTTTACACAAAGGGCAAAGAAGGAACATGGATGGGTTTTAGTCAGTACGAGTATGACACTCCCTTCCATTCCGCCCAGAGCGGGACCCCGGCATTTGATGATTTCCAATCCGAAAAAAAAAAGTTATTTTAGTTTTTTTTTGTTTTTTTGGAAGTCGGGCTTTTTTGTGTTTTTTTTTTGGAAGTCGGGCTTTTTTTTTGCAAAAAAAAATTCTCGGCTTCGCATCGGCGCCTCGCCCGCACTCGACCCGCTTATGTACGTCCCGCGCCTATGAGTCACAGGGAACGGCATCTCCTCCATGTATCCACGACAGCTATTATGTCATTACAGGATACAAGTGTCAAAACGAAGGGGCCGTGAATTTGAGTCAAGGTCAGGTTCAACACCGATTCAATCTACATATTACATAATCATTTATTTATTTTTAAACATAGGTACCTACACAATAAATACTTGGGGCCCAAGTCTGCTAGTTTTTTTATAAATTCGTCATTCCAACACGATCCCATTGGCATTTTGCTAAATTCATAATTAGAGATCGGATATTCGGATACATATTTACCTAAAGTACGTTTTTTCCCGGCCGTGTGGAAGCGGCTTCTTAAAATGCCAATTTTTCTCGAGATCGCGGTATTTTATAAATAATAAAGTGTGTTTAAAATGTAGTATTCATAAGCATAATGGATATTTAAAATCTATTTAAAACCAGGCAATAAATTTGTTGAAAATAACATGTAAAAAATACAAAATTATACGATTTTAAATTTTACTGCTGAATTTTCGAATAAGACAAAATGGTAAATATGAGAATTCATTTGAAGTAAAACACAAAAATTAAAAACAAACTATGTATTTAAATAAAGCGGGACTTTTTCCGTACTGACTCGCGCTCTATACTTGTCAACACTCAAACTGTAGGTAAATATGCATCCGAATATCCGATCACTGTTCATAATATTCGATCATTGGTCGGTCAATGGTCTCGTAATAGAATTGTGTTATAATGACATTCTCGTATTGCCATTATTATAAAACCCGTTAGTAGAAATGATTTTCGAAAAACTACTACTTTTGAATTGAATTTAATTAATAAAATTTATTTGAATTTAATTTGTATTTAATTTACCGCCTAAGTCAGTCATTCATTTGTGATTATGTACGTGATTACCATTCTATGCCATTTCTTTCAATGGAGTGTCAGTGGTTGACCATTGGAAAGTCATAATGACGCCATTATAAAGGGTGTAAAAAGACCCTTAACGAAGCCGAAAGGCACTTGTTCTCCCCGTCAATGCGATCATTTTTTTGTTCTAGACCATACCTGGGAACCTTCTAGTTACGGAGATATTGGGGGTCAAAGTTCCAACTTTTTCACAAGTTTTTTTTTAAATACATGTTTTTAATGTAAGATTTTTACTTGAAACACCTCCAAGACCCCCGCACTATTCAATCCATCCATCAGCACGATGTTCTGAGTGCGTTACATTGAGTTCTACCGTAAAACGTGATTTTTCACCCCAAAAAAAAAAGTCGTTTCCCAGCAAAAATTTTTGCATAAAGTTACTTAGTTTGATGTACAGAATGCTTGATTGACGGCTTGGTGAAGGGTCCGTTTACACCCTGTATATATTAGTAGACTAGCGGCCCGTCCCGGCTTCGCACGGGTGGACATTTTTTTTTTAAATTTTGGGATAAAATATAGCCTATGTTACTCAGGGATAATGTAGCTTTCTAATGGTGAAAACATTATTAAAAGCGGCACAGTAGTTTTTGAGTTTATTCATTACAAACATACACACACACACAAAAATACAAAATCTTTCTTCTTTATAATATTAGTAAGATTATAAAGAGTTTGGTAATCTTACTACGATTACCAAACTCTTTATAATCGATTAACTTCTATTACGTGTGTAAGCCATCCCCAAAACACTCTTTTTTGCTAATGCAGTTTTACATTTATGATTGATTACACAGACAATTTTCGTACTGACTACGAATTGGAACATCTCGTACCGTTGTATTTTTTTCAAAAAGGTTCGGGTTTGTTTTGACGAAAATACTTTACGTTACTTTACGTTTCTAATATATATATTACCGGTAGTGTACATATTTGAAAAGATTTAATATACCCGTTTACACCTTGTACTTACGTACTACATACGTATGTAAGTACAAGGTGCACACTTCACGAAGTCGTCAACCAAGCATTCTGTACATCAAATTAAGTAACTCTACGCAAAAATTATTGCTGAGGCGACTTTTTATTTCGTGATGAAAAATCACTTTTTAAGGTGGGACTCAACGTGACGCACTTAAAACATTGTGCTGATGGATGCATGAAATAGTATGGTGGTCGTGGAGGTAATTAAAGTAAACTTATAACATTAAGAAATTGAATTTAAAAAAAAACTTGTGAAAAAGTTGTAACTTAGACCCCCAATATCTCCGTAACTAGAAGATTCCAAGGTATAGTCTAGAACAAACAAAATATCGCAATGACGGGGAGAACAAATGCCCTTCGGCTTCGTTAAGGGTCTAGTTACACCCTTTATACACAGAGAAACTCGACCTATTCCTTGAAAGGGGTTTTATTCTAGAGGTTAGCAACAAATGAAGTCTTTTTAACCAGGGGGTCAAAACTGGATGTTACCGAGCTGTATCGGTCCTGCAATTTTGTTGAAATTTACTGACTTGTTACCAAAAATAATTAAATATGAAAAAAACTGCTCCAATCTAAACATTTTATTGATACTTTTCTGAAAGCTGAAAAATTAGTGATGATATAAAAAAACATCTTGCCCAAAACATAAAAAAAGGTCTTTAGTTGCAATATTTTTATTTATTTATTTCCGAAAATCGACACAGCGCGGACCCCTAGTTAACTGACTTAATTTGTTGCTAACGACCTCCAGTATAGTCCAGCGCTGTGCTGTGGGCTCCCCATAGCACAGCATCATGCTGAGTGGTAACCTGCTTGTCGCAGTCAGGACGTGCAAGATGTTAACGTATTTTTTTCTTGTTTTGTCCCGTCCTGTTGAATTTATAAATATTTGTTATGCGTTGTACGTTTATTGTATTTTTTTTTCATTTTGTATGATGCACGTCATGTCCCTGCGACAAATAAATATTTTTTTCTCTCTTTCTACCCCCTTTCAAGGAATAAGTCGCTGTCACCCTGTATACGTGTAATTTTAGTTTTGATTGGTGTACTACGGACGTGTTTTTGATTCGTGAACGCGGCGCATATCGGCGAGGGAGGCCCTTCTTTTTGGCTTGGCCATAGTAAGGTAAAAACGGGTATCAGCCTAATTTGTTAGCAAATCTAGGTCCTTGTATCATTCCTATTGACGTCATGCGGGCCTAATACAGAACTGAAGAAGGAAACGGCAATTTACCGAAGAGTTCTTCAATCCTCCTTGACATCGTATGAGGTTTACATCACATAGGGTCACGCATGTAATGAAATCATCTCGGGTCCAGTTGAAAACCAGCGTCGGGCACTAGCTGCTCGGCAGTTTGCTGAACTGGGCCTATTTGGCGCAGCCGTGAGGCACACAATATTGTCTCTTTTTTTTTCTTTTTCTGTTTAATTTACGTTTTATATATAGGAATTGAGGTTATGGGTGATAATTAAAACGAACAAATACTTATTAAACTTGATGATTATATTTGATTGACTAGGAAGGTTATACGTCTGACTTCTTACACAGCGAGAACAAGACTAAGTCTCTTCTAGGCAGACTAGGCAAAATAAAATAAATATGGCGTTTTACCGGAAACTGATATTTTAAATATTATAATACCTCAACCGGAAGTTACAAAATAAATCATAATAAGAATTGATTTTTGTTGAAAGATTAATTTTTGCAAACTAATCTAAAATAAATCAACACGCCCCCTCAAGAATTAATCGCCATTAAACAAACATAAAATTAATACAATTACCTAAATTTATCAGAACATATACACTTCCTAGTATTTGCTGGGAGAATACATTATGGTCCAACATTTGTTGCATAGGATTAGGGAAAACCCAGAAAAACCTAATCAGACCATTTCACATCTATGTTAAATAAACAATTCAAATCACATAATTAAATAATCTTATTCTAAACCCATTTTTCTTCTCATAGCCTGAAATGTGATCGCAGGTAATGGTTTTGTTAGAGCATCTGCCAGTTGTTGTCCTGTGGGGATATAATGCAATGTAATAACATTTTTCTCAATTTGTTCCCTGGAAAAATGATATTTAATATCGATATGTTTCGATCGCTTATGATTTGTTGGATTATTAGCAATACTTATACAGCCATTATTGTCCTCAAAAATGATTATTGGCTTATCGATATTAATATGTATGCTAACTGCTAGTGACTTAAGCCACAAAGCTTCCCTAACAGCCTCATATAAAGCCATATATTCAGCCTCAGTAGATGAGGCAGCCACTGACATTTGTTTCTTTGTACTCCACGTTATAGTGCAATGGTCAAACAACTTAAACAAATACCCCGTTGTACTCTTTCTATCTCTAGTATCATTTCCACCCCAATCAGAGTCTACATACCCACTTAAAACATTACTATAGGCTCTCCTTTTATAACATAATTTTAAATCAGTTGAACCTTTCAAGTACCTTAACACTCTCTTAAGACACTGCCACAGTTCTTGGTTATTTTTGTTAGTATACCTACTGAGTATATTAACACTGGTGCTTAAGTCTGGACGAGTGCATAGCATGATGTACATTAAACAGCCAATAACGTTTCGACATGGGGCATTATATTTCTCTTCACAGTTCAATGCCTCATAATTAAGTTTATTTTCCAAAGGTGTATTGACAGGTTTGCAATCCTGCATACCGAATTTACTAAGAACGGTTTTTATGTAAGCACTCTGATCCAACATAACTGTATCATTGCATCTACTAATTTTAATGCCAAGAAATAGTTTGATTTCTTTTAAATCTGACATTTCAAATCTACTCATTAAATACCTTTTGAAACTGTTCATTGTCTCAATTTCCGCGCATGCTATGACTAAATCATCGACATAAAGTACCACATAAATGTTTTGACGCACATCTCCTTTATTCAATACATAGATACATCTATCGACTGATGAATTTTGAAAACCCTTTTGTTTGAGTGCTTGTTCGAATACTTCAAACCAGCACCGAGCTGCTTGTTTCAGCCCGTATAATGCTTTATTTAATTTACAAACATAACTATTGTTTTTATTATAAATACCCTCAGGAACTTTCATATAAATTTCTTCTTTTAACTCGCCATTTAAAAAGGCGGTCTTTACGTCCATATGATGAACCAGTAAATTAAATTGATTTGCAAAGCTGATTATAAATCTGAAACTAGCTATTCTTGCAACAGGTGCAAACGTTTCATTGTAGTCTGTAAGATATTCCTGGCTAAAGCCTCTAGCAACAAGGCGAGCCTTGTATCTTAAAGGTTTTCCAAATTCATCATTCTTGATAGTAAAAATCCATTTACAATCAACAATATTTTTATCTTTTGGCTGTGGTACTATAGTCCATGTTTTGTTTACTAAAAGAGAATTTATCTCATCTTTAATCGCGTTTTCCCATTGAGCTTTGTCATCTCGAGTTTCAATTTCTTTATATGAACTCGGTACTTTGCATAGAATTGATTGAGCACACATGAAATAATCATCATTTTCGATTTCGCGATACGAAATAGGTGGTCGATTTTTGAGCCTATCACTCCGCCTAAGTTCACAATTATCTATTGTGTTTTCTGTAGAATGGTTAACTAATTGCTCAGACTCTGCGATATCATGGTTTACTTTGCGAATTTTACTTGGGCAACCCTTATCAGATTTGGACTGATCTGATTTTGAATTGTCAGAGTTTCGAGACTTTGTTGATACTGATTTTGATTCAATATCAGTTTCGATACGAGAATTTTCAACATTCTCTTCAGGCTTTAGTGCAGGCCTGGACTGCATATAATTTGTCTCGTCCACAATAACATCTCTGACTACTAAAAACTTTTCGCATTCTGGGTTCCAAACTTTATAACCGTTTGGTTCATACCCCACAAGTATACCCTTCCATGATTTCTCATCAAATTTTGTTTTATTGATTTTGTTATGCACATAAACTGTTGAACCGAAAACCTTTAAGTATTTAATTTGAGGCTTTTTATTATGCCACATTTCGAATGGTGTCTTTGAAAGCTTTAGGGCTCTAGTTGGTGTCAAATTTATTAAATAGACAGCAGTTAGTACTGCTTCTCCCCAAAAAACTTTATCTAATTTGGCACCGTGTATCATAGAACGAGCTTTTTCGGTAATAGTTCTGACCATGCGTTCAGAAACACCATTCAATTGTGGAGTTCTTGGAACCGTTAAATGATAACTAATTCCTTTCTCAACACAATAATTTTTCATTTCGGTAGACAAATATTCTCCACCGTTATCGCAATACAAGTTAACTAATTTAGAATTAAACTTAGCCTCACTTTTAGCAACGAAATCTTTAAAACAAAAGAATACGTCCGATTTATAAGTTATTAGATATGTTACACAGTAATGAGTATACTGATCTACAAAGAGTACGAAATAGTTCTTGTTATTAATACTTGGCGGAGTGACAGGTCCACAGACATCTGAATGCACAACAAACAGTGGTCGCGTAATATAACTCTTGTCTTTAACCTGATTGAACGGCAGTCGACTCTGCTTCCCATTTATGCACGCCTCGCATAAATCATCATTAGGTACCACTGTTTCAATTTGGTTTGTATCATCAACCATATTATTATTAATAATTTTTAGAAATTTATTTTTGCTTATGTGACCGAAGCGATCATGCCACAATTTGTAATTATTCTTATCAGTATTGCATATGTGGGAAACAGAATGACTCACGCTCACAGATACCATAAATTCCAAAATAATTAAATTATTGGTGCACTTACCCCGCATGATGGTTTTACCGTCTTTACATACTTGAGCTCCTTGTTGATCGAAGATGATCGTCTGTCCTGCCCGTTGCATCCTTGAAACTGATAGTAAATTGTAGGGGACCTCGCGGCAGAACAGCACGTTCTCCAAAAATCCTTGTACGCCCATGTTGCTGGTGAGCCGCAGTGTACCTTTTTTTGTAGCAGAAATAAATTCACCATGTTTAGCAATTGAAATTTTAAGAGGAATATGTAAATCAGTGTAAGAAATGAAAAGGTCTTCCCTGTTTATAATGTGGTCCGACGCTCCAGAATCCAACAAAAATGTTATTTTGTTTTCTTGTCCACTTTCTTGATAATCGCCGGCGATAAAAGCAAACCCGGAACAATTGTTTGATGTAGAGGGTTGGTTTGTTTCGACTGCTTGGACGGTTCTTGGTCTAGTCGTATTTTTTTCATGTTGCTTCATGCGTTTGAAGTAATAACAGTCATTCTTCACATGTCCCTTTCGTCCGCAATGATGGCACTTCATGAAAGGTCGCTTTTCTCTCGCATTATTTTTCGGGTTGTAATGATTTGTTGGTTGAGAGTTTTCAAATCTTCTTTTTCGAAATATAGTAGTTTTATTTTGGGCTTGTAGCACTTTAGCACTTGTGTCGCCAGATTCGTTTTTCAACTTCACTTCATGGTCCAAAAGTCTAGTTTTCACAAAAGCCAGAGTCAAATTATCTTCAGACAACGTTTCGATGGCTGTTATCACACCGTCATAATTGGAGGGTAGTGTAAGTAGTAAATGGGCCACTTTATCCGTTTCTTCTAATTTAGCTCCAGCGGCAAGCAGTTCAGTGATAAGGTCATCGAAAATAGCAAAATGTTTTATAAGTACTACATCACCTTGAAGCTTCAATGCCAATAACTTTTTTCGTAAAGCCAGCTGAGTTGCAATACTCTTACGTTCATAAAGTGCATCCAGACTTTTCAAAATTTCCTTCGCCGTACTGTCTTCTTTTGCAAACCCAAGATAGGAATCGCTCAAATACTCCACGATCACACTTTTTGCAATCCGATTATTCTTGTCCCATTCCTGGCTTCGTATTATTGGGTCATCGTCAATTACTTTAATCACGTCCATTTCACTTAACAGAGCACGAATTCGGAATTTCCAGACACTGTATTTTTCCCCGTCAAACGGTTTGATATTCCTTTTACCCTTCAAATCCATTGTCCAAGATAACTTATGAATAGTTCAATTTAAAAACGTCCAAAGCTCACTTGCACTCAGTAAACGCGCACACTGGGCCCATAACCTATAGGAATTGAGGTTATGGGTGATAATTAAAACGAACAAATACTTATTAAACTTGATGATTATATTTGATTGACTAGGAAGGTTATACGTCTGACTTCTTACACAGCGAGAACAAGACTAAGTCTCTTCTAGGCAGACTAGGCAAAATAAAATAAATATGGCGTTTTACCGGAAACTGATATTTTAAATATTATAATACCTCAACCGGAAGTTACAAAATAAATCATAATAAGAATTGATTTTTGTTGAAAGATTAATTTTTGCAAACTAATCTAAAATAAATCAACATTATATTGTGTAGATTAAAGTTTTTTATTTTATTTTTATTTTTTTGTTGTGTGCACTTGTGGCATGTGCCAAATAAATGTTTACTGTCTTTCTATAATTATGCAGAGGTGTTACCAATACAAGACCCAAATTTCGGCAGTTATGTTTAAATCTCATGTACCTATTTGGGGGTGAGCCTATTGTCACCAAAGCACAAAGAAATTTTTCATCGGCAATTTTTTTTTAAATCAACTTTTCCATACATTTTGACCGTGTAGGTATTGCACTTTTATAGGAAACAGATAGTTTTTTTTAAATCATCTGCTTAGCCTTTTCCCAACTATTTTGGGGTCGGCTTCCAGTCTAACCGGATGCAGCTGAATACCAATATTTTACATGGAGCGCCTGCCTATCCTATCTGACCTCCACAAACCAGTTAGTACTGGGTAATACGATACCCCTTTGTAAGACTGGTTGTCAGACTTTTGGGCCACTGACTACCTAACGACTGTCAAAGATCTAAAAATGACACCCGGGACCAACGGCTTAACGTGCTTTCCTCGGTTTCGTCTGTGCCTCGGCACAGACGAAACTCGGTATTTAATGGGTCACACATCCACAGACCAACCTAGGCAAGCGCGGCTTAACATGTAGATTGATTCAAGCGAAAGATCTAAAAATGACACCCGGGACCAACGGCTTAACGTGCTTTCCGAGGCACGGAGTAAACTCGGTATGTAATGGGTGGTCACACATCCACAGACCAACCTAGGCAAGCACGGCTTAACCTAAAGATAAAACAAAACTGATGAAAAATTTCTATGTGGGTGGGTTCAGAATGATGTACTGAATACGTGGTAACCGTTTGTGTGTAGGTGTCCCTTCCACCCTGTATATTCTTGCTAGCTGTGCCCCACGGTTTCACCCGCCGCTTCCGACTTGTTTTATTTTTGCTCAGCTCCTGTTGGTCATAGCGTGATGTTATATAGCCTATAGCCTTCCTCAATGAATGGACTATCAAACATTAAAAGAATTTTTCAATTTGAACCAGTAGTTACTGAGATTAGCGCGTTCAACCAAACAAACAAACTCTTCAGCTTTATATATTAGTATAGATTTAGAAGTCTGTACTCTTTATTTATCCTCTTTGAAATGAGATACCTATACTCTATTTCTTCTAAGAACAATAATAAATAAGAAAAAACAATATTTTACTGTTTAATGTTGAAGGCCTTAACTTTCAAGGGTTTTAATTTTTTTTCACGGAACCCTAATTATTTTTCTAAAATAAAAGCCTAGCCTATGTTAGACCTTATAACATCAGCTATCTGCCAGTCAAAATCCCGTCACAATCGGTCCAGCCATTTCGGAGATTAGCCGGAACAAACAGACACGAATATTCAAAAAAATATGTTTTTGTTATTAGTGCCGTAAATATTCTCTTTATTTTTCAGTAAAAAGCTGTTATTTTGATATTACAAACAGACACTTCAATCTTATTTTTTTGTATAGATGACGAAAGTGGCCTCAAACGACAAAAAAAGGGTCACACAAACAAAAAAAAAATTTTGTTTGTCTCTGTTAAATTGGGTTGAAAAACCTTTTTCGAACAGGTTTTTAAAACACATTTATTTTTTGTTATGATCCTTTTCTGTCCCTTTTGAGGTAGTGACTTTTAAATGTGAAGCCAAATCTATAAAAATATTATAAACAGGTAAAGTTTGTAAGTTGAGGAGCTCGGGGCTTAATAATAACACAAGATCGGGGTCGATCTTCAGGTTAAACCGCGCTTGCCTAGGTTGGTCTGTGGATGGGTGACCATCCATTACATACCGAGCTTCCTCAGTGCCTCGGAAAGCACATTAAGCCATTGGTCCCGGCGGTAAATTGTAGATCTTTGACAGTCATTACATAGTCAGCGGGCCGAAAGTCTGACAACCAGTCTTACCAGGGGGTATTGTATTACCTAGTACTAACTGTGTTGTGGAGGTCATATAGGCAGTCGCTCCAAGTAAAATACTAGTTTTCAAGCTGAATCCAGTTAGACTGGAAGCCGAACCCAACATAGTTGGGAAAACAATGAAAAGCTAGGCAGATGATGGGCTGTATTTATACATAGGCCCAGTATGAGTTGGAGTATGTCACAACTTAGGTGCAACCTTGAGACGCACACCGCACCTTGGATACTCGTCATTTGATTTGAAGTATAATGTCATGGTGTTACTAAATCAAAGTGACAACATGACATACTCTTTCATAAATATGTTTTTCTTTTTGTATATTGGCGCCTTGTTTTTATACATATAGTTATACAGGGTGTAAACGGACCCTTCACGAAGCCGTCAACCAAGCATTCTGTACATCCAACTAAGTAACTCTACGCAAGAATTTTTGCTGGGAAACGAATTTTTTTTTTGGGGTCAAATATCACATTTTACGGTAAAACTTTGAATAGTAAACGGGTCATGGAGGTAATTGAAGTAAAGTTAGAACCTTAAAAAGTAGTAATTAAAAAAAAACTTGTGAAAATTTTGGAACTTTGACCCCTAATATCTCCGAAACTAGAAGGTTCCCAGGTATGGTCCAGTACAAAAAAATGATCACAATGACGAGGAGAGCAAGTGCCTTTCGGCTTCGTTAAGGGTCTTTTTACACCCTTTATAGTCATGTAATTTGTATTATTTAATTATGTTTCTGTGTGTTGTGCTATGTCTCTTGTGTGCACTAAATAAATGATTTATCTATCTATCTATCTTGAAATTTTCAATTCTAGACTTACCGTGTTTTCTTTCACCAATACCGAAACAGTAATATTTATACTAACTTTAAATATGGCTGCCGCTACTTTAAACTAAACCCTTGATAATAAATTATGAATAGATTACCCAGAAGCAATTATGATTATTTATGTGTATTGTGTTCATAAAGAAATGTTAAGTAATTAATTACCTATGTGATAAAAGAGAAATAAATGACAACATTAACACATTAGTTGTTTTGGAAATAAAGTCGGTAAGTGCCTGCTTTCAATGACATATCATTGCCTACATTGTATTCAGGCCTAACAATGCATGTCTTATTTACTCAGATAATAAGAAAAGAGAGGCAAGAATTAGACTTTCAAACGTATCAGACAAAGATTATTAATAAAATTAATCATTATTCCAAAAATAAGCAAAAACAACTAAAAATACTGTAGAATATTAATTGAAATTAAAAAAAAACTTACCCGCGAAAAAAAAGAAGAAGTGAGCCTTTATGGGCAGAAGCCCTTTGTCTATTTTTAATTTCATTTTTTTTTAAACAACAACATTCACATTCAGTCTAGAAAAAAAACAATTTATTTTTCACTGTCCACAGGTCATTGAACGCGTACGACATAGTTTTTTCCTGTAGTCGAGACAGGTTTTATCGTCATTAAAAACTTTCTACGACTAACTGCATTGAAATAGGAGTCTTAACACTGTTATCATTATGTACGCAAAGGAATACGAAACGAATAAAGATAATGCTGTTTTGCCTGTTATCGCACTAGACACGACTAACTTAAAGATTATTTTTGTCTAAATAAACACAACAGTAACTGATAACTCGATCGTTGTCATAATAAAACTGACGTTTGCTACGTTTCGAAACCAGCTGACAGGGTTGCTAGTGTATGAGGTCGAAATAGCTACTTTTTAAGCACGGCTAAATGGGTTTTTTATTTAATATCTATTTATTTATTTACACACAAAATACTTAACAGGACATTACATTAAGATAGAAAAGTATAAACAAACTCAAACTAAAATATATCTGGGTTACGGGAATTAATGTTTAAATTGAATTCAATGTGATAAGAAGGTATTGGTGGTTGTGGTTAGTATTTCAATACCTCTGTTCTGATGTTGAAGTTTATCATAATAACTGTGAGCCTCACGTTTATCAATAACCTTTCTACCCAATACGTCAATAAATATATTGATTTCGTTTGAATTACTCGCTCATGAAACTTAAAAAATGTTTCCTTTGTAATTGTATTAACGTTAACATTATTTTAAAAGATTTATAAAAAACTACCTACTTTTACGTGCTCTAATAGAACATATTTGGGGAAAAAAGTACAAACTTATTTTAAAAACTGAAAATTATGTTGAAAAAGTCGGTTTGAAAACAAGACATTTGTCCAATTCCTACGGGAGCTATCAAACATTGGCAACATCGAAATGAAATGTCATCGTGCCTTGTTTTTTTGTGATTTTCGGACACTCTCCTGACAGTTCATTTTATGCTGCTGTTTCTATCTCTTTCAACTTAAGTTTCTATCTCGTTTAAATTCTACACATGCCAAAAAATCCCAGTTTTTGAATTCCGAATTTCAGTAGTGGTGTGGTGGTGGTCATTCCTAATCGAGAGACTAAAGTCTATTTTTTGTTCCAGAAACCATGACTTTTTTCAAGTCGGTTAAAAACGAATATCCTTACAATTACATCAATTGTTTCTAATAAAACGGGCTCAGTATATTGAGTGGCGAGTAGAAAACGGAAAGTAAATAAGTAAGGCGGCAATTTGGTTAAAAATTACAATTTTATTTAGGCAAATAAATGCCTCTATGAATTTTTGACTGTCTTCAGTTATTGTTGTTTTTTTTAATTTTCTTTATTAAGTATACATGCCAGCTTTTATAGGCCTCTTTAGACATTGGCAGAATCGTCAACATCGGCTTTGCAAGCCATACTTATAAAAAACAATAAAATAATAACGAACTTTTTAAAAGTACTGGTATTTTTTTTTATTATAGCTCATCAAGTGCTTTCCATAGAGTACAAAAACTCATTCGAATGAATATTTTTGTAAATCAATCGATTCCCCCGAGCAGATACGTCAGTAGTTTACATCACTAAGACCCGCGATTTTCGATTGTTTTTTCAGTGTTCATTTACTTTCATTTGAATTTGAATCCCAAAACATGGCCGGCCTCCTTAGTTTGTAAATAAATAAAATACCACCAAGAAATGGAGGACGAAGAGTTTGTAGGTTGCATCAGTTGCATGAACACCAACGATTTATGCGACCTATTTGCTGTGTACGCGGAGAACACAGAAACTTATGCGAAAATGTTTGAAACCTGTTTTGATATTAAGGTTATATAAAAGCTTTTTTCTTGTTGTAGTATGTAGTAAATAGATTTATATTTAAAAAGTACTTATGCACACTTTTAACCTCAAGTAGTAATAGCTTAGCAATTGATACTGAATTTAGAAAATATTGAATTTTATAAAATCTTCCGCGATGCAAAATATTTATTATTTCATGATAGTTCCATGATAAAATTAATATTACGTTCAGTCATAATATTGTGCTCATTTAAAAAACGTCGTTACTTAAAATTTTTCTTTGATTTATGATTTGGCGCTTTACCTAGAGGTGCAAAAATGATCTGATTTCGGATTATCGATATTCTTAATTACATTTCAAGTACGATATTTTCTAATTATAAATAATACAGCTAAAAATATGTAAAAAACAATTTAACATTTATTGGAGCAAGTGTGGTTTTTAGAAAATCGGTTAATTTTATTTAAAAAAAAAGGAATTAAATACGCATGTATTGGGATATCTACTTACTTATTGATTTTATCAACGCAGAAATACGCGCGTATTGTTTTTATCATCTGGAGGAGCTCGTGGCTAAATAATAACAGCCGCTCCGATCGATCTTTAGGTTAAGCCGTGCTTGCCTAGGTTGGTCTGTGGATGGGTGACCACCCATTACATGCCGAGTTTCCTCCGTGCCTCGCCGTTGGTCCAGGCTGTCATTTGTAGATCTTTGACAGTCGTTAGGTAGTCAGTGGCCCAAAAAGTCTGACAACCAGACTCACCAAGGAAGGGGTATCGTATTACCCAGTACTAACTGGGTTGTGGAGGTCAGATAGGCAGTCGCTCCATGTAAAATACTGGTATTCAGCTGCATCCGGTTAGACTGGAAGCCGACCCCAACATAGTTGGGAAAAGGCTAGGCCGATTATGGTGTTTTTATCATCTGTCGGTTACATGGGGACAATTTTTCGTAATTAATTTAGAATTTTATTGCAAAGAATACATCTTTCCATTTTTATTCCTCCAATTATACTCGACTAGCTTTTGCCCGCGGCTTCGCTCGCGTTAATTTAGAATTTGACAATCAATTCGGGTTGTACTCTGTTTGTAATAACATAATTCAATCATGATTCGAAAGACACGTTGCGCCATCTATTATCATAAGAACGTTATTGCTGTTTTCCTCGGGAACAGTACTTTTTTCGGGATGAAAGGTACGCTATGTCCGTTTCTGTACACCTGACAACGTATATGCAAAATTTCAGGATGATCGGTTCAGTGGTTTAGGCGTGAAAAGGTAACAAACAAACAAACTTACTTTCGCATTTATAATATTAGTAAGGATAAGGATCATCATCTGCCTGCCTTTTCCCAACTATATTGGGGTCGGCTTCCAGTCTTAACCGGATGCAGATGATACCAGTATTTTAAATGGAGCTACTGCCTATCAGACCTCCACAACCCAGTAAGTACCTACTGAGTAATACGATACCCCTTGGTAAGACTGGCTGTCAGACTTTTTTGGGCCACTGACTACCTAACAACTGACAAAGATCTACAAATGACACCCGGGACCAACGGCTTAACGAGCTTTCCGAGGCACAGAGGAAACTCGGTATGTAATGGGTGGTCACACTGGTCACCCATCCACAGACCAACCTAGGCAAGCACGGCTTAACCTAAAGATCGACCCGAGCAGCTGATAATAGCGCCCTCCACACGTAAAGTTCGGACCACGGGAAACAGCACGCGCCGTTCCATCCCTCGCTCCGAACTGTACGTGTAGATGTGCGGGTCTAACAATCCGATCTGGCACATCGACGCGAACGCATGTCTTACAGTTTTATGCGCGCATCACGTGTAAACGTAAATTACAAAAATGGCGGTTTGGAGCGTCGAAGCTATCACAGAGTTCATTCGTTTGTTCCGTGAACATCCACACGGATTTTCACGGAACAAACGATAATTAACAACGGAATGAACAAACGACGGAATTAACTCTGGGAGATAAAAAGTAAGGAGTATATTAACAGGAATATGAGAAATAAAGTATATGACGAGCTCGTTGATTTTTGTAAGTCAGTAGGTTTTGTTTCAGCTGATCGCGATTTCGTCAGCAAAAAAATACAGAACGCTAACGCGATGACCAAACGATCGTCCATTTTTCTTACTACTGCGAGAAAACTTTTAAAAGTTATAACGTTCTACGCGCCAGTCCAAACTGCAGTCCAAACTCTTGAAAATCAATTTACACGCACAGTTCGGAACGTTTGTCTAGATTATGTAAGTTTCGTCGGCAATCCAAACTGTGAATGCATTTTTAATCGTTATTAGCACAACAGTTTGATACGCAGTCCAAACTGTACAGATCTAACTGCGGTTTGGAACGCAGTCCAAGATGCGCGGTCCGAACTGTACGTGTGGGGGGCGCTAATATTTAGCCACGAGCTCAAGGATATAGAGTTAATAATCTCCGGGTAAAAAGACTGTGTGCAATCCGGACAGTCAGATAGACGGATATGATGAAATTATAAGGGTTCATTTTATGCAGTTTGGTTACGAAACCCTAAAAAGAGATATATACAGGAATATTTTTTAAGCTATGCGCAAAAAATTTTTGGTGGTTCAGTATCAGTAATAGAATACATTTCCATCATTAGTTCAAAACTTATTTTATTTTTTATCCGACTTTAAATCAGCAAAATGTGGACACTATCTATTCGTAATAATATCAATGGGCGCGCGCGCCGTGCGGCGAACGCGGCGGTGTTGCAGCGGGGGTGAAATCCCCTCCCGGGCGGCAGAGTGGAGCCCCGCACGGGCACACCCACGTAAATACCTACCTACGCCTGTGAGCGTTTCGCCACGCGCGCCGGCTGCGCGCGGCTGCGAGTAGCCATAAATTCAAGTTCAAAGTAAACATCTTTTGTTAACGATAACTTTATTTTTTGTACTAAGATTTATCAAAATAAAAAAATAGGTGTTTAATAAAACTCATTTAAGTTTAATTTGTCAAAGTTTGCGCACTGAATAAAAAATATTCCTGTATATAAGGTGACTGGTAATTAGTGACCGATACTTAAACACGTGATTGTACTCATGATAACAAACAACTTTCCCAAAGAAACGTTTTATCTTTATACTCGTTTTAGCCGTATGAAATTCGCGTGACGCCGTTCTGTCTCCCACTGTGCTCTGCCTACTCACTGTTGCACGGTACGATAGTAATGAGACAGAACGGCGTCACGCGGCTAACAGCTGATAGGTCACAGACGCGCGCGCGCGAATTTCATACGGGTTGAGTTATTGGAATAAAAGTGAACGAGTAGGTATAAAAAAAACGTTTCTTTGGGAAAGTTGTTTGTTATCATGAGTACAATCACGTGTTTAAGTATCAGTCACTAATTACCAGTCACCCTATATAAATAATACTGTAAAACAATTTCTTATTCTTATTTTTATTATTTATTGCATACAAAACAACAAAAAATATACATGGCGAGCTTAACCCAGAATTGAGTTTTCTTACAGCAAACCAAATTTCGATTGCGAAATTTGCATAAGAGGATATACACCTATGTGCATTAACAGAACATCTCATTACTTAAATTAATTAATTTTATAAACTAAACTACATACCTACATACAGTATAATACACGTAATATATACAATACAATGCCTATAGAATCCTATTTGCCTACATATTGATCATTCCGACAGGAAATGTTCCCTTATTCCTTTCCTGAACACTTCTAACGAAGGATTTCTGTTTTTAGGTCCCAACTAACTTGAAATACATATGCTCAGACTGTGTGGAGAACCTTGAGAAGTCCGTATCCTTTAAGGGTCAGACCACCAGGAGTCTGTCAATACTGCAGAACGTGAAAGGTACGTATGTAAGTCCAGTTCAGCCCGCGAGGGTTAGTTTCCAGCCCACAAACGGTTTCCACGTCCTCAGTACATCATTCTGGACCCCCTCCCCGCCCCAACATTGCGTGTAGGTAATTTTACACTTATAAAGGAAACAGCTGTTTTTTTTAACCCATTCGAGTCCACCCCCGTTTCATAGAACTCAAGTGCCATCCCACCATACATATTGCAAGTGGACCCACCAGGTGGGTCACTGGCATTACGTTTGCGCAAAAGTGAATCCACCTGGAGGGTTCCCGGCACTGAATGTGTTAAATTAAATTCATCTGTCTAGCGTTTTCCCAACTGTATCGGGGTCGGCCTCCAGTCTCACCGCATGCAGCTGAATACTAGTATTGTACGTGGAGCGACTGCCTATCTGACCTCCACAACCCAGTTAGTACTTGGTATTAATACGATACCCCTTGGTAAGACTGGTTGTCGGACTTTTTGGGCCACTGATTATCTAACGACTGTCAAAGATCTACAAATGTGACCCGGGGCCAATGGCTTAAGGTGCTTTCCGAGGCACGGAGGAAACTCGGTATGTAATGGGTGGTCACCCATCCATAGACCAACCTATGAAAGCACGGCTTAGCCAAAAGATCGACCCGAGCGGCTGTTATTATTAAGCCACGAGCTCCTCAGTTTTTTTTTTAAATTACTGATGAAAAATATAATGATAAAATACTGGTATTCAGCTGCATCCGGTTAGACTGGAAGCCGACCCCAACATAGTTGGGAAAAGGCTAGGCAGATGATGGATGGATTGAATAGTACGGGGGTCGTGGAGGTGTTTAAAGTAAAAATCTTTCTTTAAAAACATGTATTTAAAAAGTTGGAACTTTGACCCCCAATATCTCCGTAACTAGTAAGTTCCCAGGTACGCTGTAGAACAAAAAAAAATATCGCAATGACGGGGAAAACAAGTGCCTTTCGGCTTCGTTAAGGGTCTTTGAAGTAAGGATATTTTTCTTTCAGATGAAGAGTACTTAGACGAGTCCATTCTTGAAGAAGCTGAATGCATAACCCCTGATAACTCCAAGAACTTGATCAGTCTGAAAACTGCGAATTCTGACGTTGATGATGAAGAAATGGATGGTAAGTTCTTCCATCAACCTACCTTCGTAATCCCGGCTGTAAACTCTGAAGAGGTAGACGGGTAGGGACACGAAACGGACCTAGTCAGTACCCCGAAAGTCTGATCACCAGTCTTACCAAGGGGTATCGTCCTACCCAGTACTAACTGGGTTGTGGAGGTCAGATAGGCAGTCGCTCCATGTAATACTGGTATTCAGCTGCATCCGGTTAGACAGGAACATGAAAATGTTCGAACTTTGGCTTCCTTTCCAGGTATGGTCCACAGTCCTTTCATTTTCGTTAGGGGTTTTTTACACCCTTTATATACCTACTATCTGGTTCGGTAATGTCCCACGGGATCGTACTACCGGGATAAAAAGTACCTATCCTACGTGTTAGTCCAGGTTATAAACTAAATGTGCCAAATTTCATCCAAATCCGGTCAGTAGTTTTTGAGTGAAAGAGTAACAAGTTCTATCCACCCATTCATCCTCACAAATTTTCGCATTTATAATATGTATCATGTAGGATTCTTCCTTCAGGCCTAAAGGATCCGCGGGTGACCCCCCGGCCGTCGGGGGCCACGTGGTGGCTCCCGGCCACCGTAGGCGCGGGCCTGTGGACGGTGAGTAATGAGCTAGCTCGCCGTCCGTCCGTCTTATGACGACAGGCCGTGTCGACGGCGCGTTCGTGTTCCACGCGCGCCTCAAAGAGATGTCAGCACACAGGAAGGGGTCGATGCCAGCCGGGGCTGTGGGACTGTTCGAAAAAGATACCGCGGCCCTGGGACACAAAGGTCAAAGAAGAAACATGGATGGGTTTTAGTCAGTACTAGTGTGACACTCGCTTCCACTCCGCCTAGAGCGGGAGGGGTCATTTGATGATTTCCCATCCGAAAAAAAGGCCTACACGACGTAAATCAAACGTTTCTTCAAATCTGGAATGTTTTTCTTAATTTCTATCTTATACCTTAGAAGATTTAGACGAAGACCACGCCATCCAAGCCCTGGACGAGACTACCTGCATTTACTGCGATCTTCAGCTCCCAACGGCGGATGACGTGCATGATCATATACGAACTGTTCATGAACTGGAGCCGAGGACTGGGCTGCCTTTGAGGGAATGCTCGCTTTGCGGAGTCGCCTTAAGGGACCCTGCTGACCATAATAACAGGTTGGTGACCTCATAGATAGATAGATAGATAAATCATTTATTTAGTGCACACAAAAGACATAGCACAACACACAGAAGCACAATTAAATAATAAAAATTACACGACTATAAAGGGTGTAAATAGACCCTTAACGAAGCCGGAAGGCACTTGTTCTCCTCGTCATTGTGATAATTTTTTTGTTCTGGACCATACCTGGGAACCTTCTACTTACGGAGATATTGGGGGTCAAAGTTCCAATTTTTTCACAAGTTTTTTTTTAAATACTACTTTTTAAGGTTCTAACTTTACTCCAATTACCTCCATGGTCCGTTTACTATTCAAAGCATCCATCAGCAATAAGTTTTGAGCGCATTATATTGAGTTTTACCGTAAAACGTGATTTTTGACCCCAAAAAAAAAATTGTTTCCCAGCAATATTTTTTGCGTAAAGTTGCTTAGTTGGATGTACAGAATGCTTGGTTGACGGCTTCGTGAAGGGTCTGTTTACACCCTGTATAACTGTATAAAAACAAGGCGCCAATTTACAAAAAGAAAAACATATTTACGAAAGAGTATATCATGGTGTCACTATACCAGTAACACCATGACATTATACTTCAAATCAAATGACGAGTATACAAGGTGCGGTGTGCGTCTCAAGGCTGCACCAAATGGGAGTCCAGCTCAGCATGTGTCAGGCATGCACCTGACGCTGATATTCTGCTGGATCCTTGTAGTGACTTCGAGCAGACGAGATAAATTGTAAAATCATCATGGTCCTGCCCTTATCCCAATTTCTTAGAGGTTATTTCTTCTTAAATTACTCTGTCACTTACGGGACATCTTCCGTGATTGTCAACCATTGTGAGCTCCCGATATTTCGACGCTGAAGTCAGTGCCATACTTTTTTAGCGTATCGATGGCAAAGACTTCAAATGCGTTTAGCCCAAAACTCAGCCACTCGAACCCCGCTCACTGATACAGTGAATAGATCGTCAGGTCCGCAGGTGATAGGGCATGCGGTGCAAGATGGAAGGTGGGCCATTGTCTGTGCAGTGTCTGCTATAAAAATAATAATACCAGCCTGTTACTGTCCCACTGCTGGGCAAAGCCCTCTTCTCATACATAGAAGGCACGAGCATTGATCACCACGCTTGCTCAAGACGGGTTGGCGATTTCAGACTTATATTAATTATAAGTCCAGGTTTCCTCACGATGTTTTCCTTCACCGATGTCTGTGATGTCCAAGATAAACTTAGAAAAGACTTTACTTTAAATACCTCCAAGACCCCTGTACTATTCAATGAGCAATCAGCACAGTGTTTTGAGTCCTACCGTCACACCTGATTTTTACCCAAAAAAAAATCGTATCCCAGCAATAATTTTGCGTAGTTACATAGTTTGATGAACAGAATGCTTGGTTGGCGGCTTCGTCAAGGGTCCGTTTACACCTTGTATTATAGAGGAGCTCGTGGCTAAATAATAACAGCCGCTCGGATCGATCTTCAGGCTAAGCCGTGCTTGCCTAGGTTGGTCTGTGGATGGGTGAACACCCATTACATACCGAGTTTCCTCCGTGCCTCGGAAAGCACGCTAAGCCGTTGGTCCCGGCTGTCATTTGTAGATCTTTGACAGCCGTTACAGGAAGTCCCCTTGTTAAGACTGGTTGTCAGACTTTTTGGGCCAGTCCAAAAAGTCTGACAACCAGTCTTAACAAGGGGTATCGTATTACCTAGTACTAACTGGGTTGTGGAGGTCAGATAGGCAGTTGCTGCATGTAAAATAGTGGTATTCAGCTGCATCCGGTTAGACTGGAAGCCGACCCTAACATAGTTGGGAAATGACTAGGTAGATGATGATCCCAGCAATAATTTTGCGTAGAGTTACATAGTTTGATGTACAGAATGCTTGGTTGACGGCTTCGTGAAGGGTCCGTTTACATCTTGTATTATACTTATCTTGCCTTTCAGATGTCATGGTGTCAAATCGGAGTCCGATGGCAGGAAGTATCCTTGCCACTTCTGTGACAACATTTACATAAGCAAGAAAGCCTGTTTTACACATCTAAGAATGAAACATGGATGTAAGTATAGCCAAGTACATAATTCTATTATGGGAGAATTAAGAAAATCTCTTGAATAGCAATTTTCGATATACTATGGGATGTATAGGGTGCAGTTTTGCATCCTGGTCAAATTCAAGGAGGTATCTATGCTAATGATTCTCGACCCGAATCAATAATAAAATGACCCTGTTACGAATAGCCAACATAAATTTAAAAAAATAAAATTTTCAATTTTTTTCCGTCATGAATCGTTTGTGCATCGTTTGTGAACGTTTGTGACACTAATGATTTTTTTTGTGACTAATTAGTTAATTAGTAATTAATTTGTTAATTAACAGCTTACGATTAGCCAAATTTTTTTTTAATTAATCGGAAAATAGACTTCCGGGTACTTAATCGATCGGAAATCGTTTGTGAATTCCGAATATGCCAACAAAAATGTTTGTGAATAATTAATATAAATAAAAAATAAATGATATAAAAATCCAGCAACAATTTCCGAAAATAAATTATAAGTTCTCTGTGCGTTTATCTCACTAGAATATTGAGAATGAGTGTCATTCCATTTTTTTTTTGATGCCATCAGTCCAGCTTGGAGACTCAACAATTAGTTTATAATAATCCAATTACCATTTTCTATGCGAAATGACATTTCTCTTTCGATCTCACTCTTTTTTTAGGTTATAAATAAAAATAATATACAGCTGTTGTGCTGTCATTTTCCTCTAAGGTTAGCTATTATGTATTACACTAGGTGGTATTAAAGCAGACAACAGCGCCAATTACAAGGAGTGACGAGAAAAGACAACGCGATATGATGAAAAAAAAACTTTTATTTTTCCTATTTTCTCGATAAATAATTATTCACAAACATTTTTGTTGGCATATTCGGAATTCACAAACGATTTCCGATCGATTAAGTACCCGGAAGTCTATTTTCCGATTAATTAAAAAAAATGTTGGCTAATCGTAAGCTGTTAATTAACAAATTAATTACTAATTAACTAATTAGTCACAAAAAAAATCATTAGTGTCACAAACGTTCACAAACGATGCACAAACGATTCATGACGGAAAAAAATAGAAAATTTTATTTTTTTAAATTTATGTTGGCTATTCGTAACAGGGTCCCAGGTATTTTTTTATTATTTATGGAAATCGGTAAGTGTGAACAGCGGCGAGGCGCCTCGCACAGTTAGTCGACACTCACGCACACAGCGACATATCGCGCGATGGGTGATTCTGTATGTTTTGTTGAAATGTAAACACGAAAGTATTCGTGTTATTCTGAAATACTGTCAAATTTAAACAATTTTAAATAGCAGCTTTATTCATTATTGACCAGGTATCGTTATTTAAATTGATTATTTATGACTTTTGTGACAACCTCCTGAATTTTGACGAAAATGCAAAACTGCACCTTGTCTAGGGTGACTGGTAATTAGTGACCGATACTTAAACACGTGATTATACTCATGATAACAAACAACTTTCCAAAGAAACATTTTTTTTTATACCTCCTAGAACGGCGTCACGCGGCTAACAGCTGATAGGTCACTGCCGCGCGCGGGCGCGAATTTCATACGGCTGTCGTGAACGTGTTTAAAAAAAAGTTTCTTTGGGAAAGTTGTTTGTTATCATGAGTACAATCACGTGTTTAAGTATCGGTCACTAATTACCAGTCACCCTATATACAGGGTGGAAGGGACACCGGCGCTAAAATGGTTACCACGTATTCAGTACATCATTCTGAGCCCCCTACATAGAAATTTTTCATCTGATATAAAAAAACAGCTGTTTCCTACAAAATTGTTATTTCTACACGGTCACAGGAACAGTTTTTTTTATTTTTCTTGAGGACATTCTATTTAAAAAAAATTATCCTCTAGTACTTGGCGTGTTCTTGTAAAACCTGCTTATACAAGGTGCAGTTTTGCATCCTCGTCAAAATTCACGAGGTTGTCACAAAATACATATTAATCAATCTAAATTATGGTACCTGGTCAATAATTAATAAGGCTGCTATTTTAAATTGTTTAAATTTGACAGTATTTCAGAATAACACGAATGGGTCGATCTCCAGAGGCATTTTTTTTCGTGTCGGACGGGATAAACCCGTTTTAAAATCGAAAAACGTTTTCAAAATATTTTTTTATAGATAGTTCGGTGTCTAATCTACGTGGTACAAGGTTAATATTATGAATAAGTTTATTATAAATATTAAAAAAAAAATCCTGATCGCTCTGGGTTGACCCAACTCCCGATTGAATGACAAAAATATTCTTTAACTTTTTAATGAGAAGGATCTTATGAAACAACTTATTTAGATTACATAACAAATAGTTAATCTTCATAGTAAAATTTTTTTTTTGTTATATTAACAATACTTTTGCCACAATTTTAATTTAAAATCGTGACCGGGCATTTTATCTCATCGCTCTGCGCTGAGGTAAAACATCGCCCTCATCTATAGTTACGCATTATAGTCACTCTATGCCCCTCCCGCGGGGCAGCGTCGGTAGTGGTCTAACCGCGGAGGAGGATATCTGTGTGCCACGTTCCCGCGTTCCAACATTACGAAGGTAAGTTTATGATTGCTCTGGATTTGGTTCTCGAATTTTATGATTGCTATGGCACGTTATTTAAATTCAATAGTAAGCTTGCGAATGTGTTTGTTATGTGAATTAAGTGATCGTTATGATGTGTTTTATGAGACGTAATCAAAACTTTCTACTGCTTTTAAATTCGGCTATATTTATGATTTTGTGACTTTTTCTGAACGCTATGGCTCTGATTGCTCTGTCCAAAAAGACCAGATCGATGATATTTTGCATTAATTGTACGTTATAAATCTATTTTAAGTAGTAGTACCGGACTGTAATAATGACAAACGATGAACTATGCATGTAACCTTTAATTTATAACCTTTCCTGGGTTTCTTCGGATAACCTAAACCCATAAACAGATTTTGACGTATTTTAACTTGATGATACCTTGCATTTAGCTACCACAACTGTAACCCCTTCTCTAAAATTTAATCGCAACTATTGTTGCAGATTGAATTCATGCCTCGAAATAAATTATCTATTGAAGAAAAAACCTGGAAAAACCTGGAAATCTGATATCTGGATACTGGCCAGCTAATCACGCTTATGTTCGACAACTCTGTGATCTCTCTCTCACCACACGTAAAAGACTTGGGCCTGCACATTGACGAGAAGCTTAGTTGGAATAAGCAGGTGGCTCAGGTTAGCCAGAAAGTCACTTACTCGCTGCGGTCTCTCTATAGATTCAAACATTTTCTCCCATCTAGCACTAAATTAACTTTGGTCCAGTCACTTGTGCTTCCCATTATCGACTATGCTGATGTTTGTTACTCTGATCTATCCCAAGAACTTTTAAACAAATTGGATCGTCTTCTCAATAATTGTATTCGCTTTGTTTTTGGCCTTCGTAAGTACGATCACATCTCTTCATATCGTTCTCAGCTTAAGTGGCTGCCTATCCGACTCAGGAGGTCCCTCAGATCTCTGTCTCACTATTTTGACGGATCCTCGTGCTCCCGATTACCTAAAAGAATATTTCAAAGTGTTGGGCAGTTCACACAATCGTAACCTTCGAGCTTCTAAAAACATACTCCTTGAAATTCCCTCACATCGTACTGGTTTTATGTCCAATTCTTACGCTGTCTCAACTATAAAGCTTTGGAACGCGCTAGTCCTTGGCATTAAAAAAGCTGAAAGCAAAATGGCTTTCAAAAGAACAGTTCGGAAGTTCTATGTGAATTCAGACTAAATTGCTCACTAGCTAGTCATTAGTAGTCATAGTAATTATTATAAGGTTTCTCGTATTTTTGGACTATTTGTATGTATTATAATATATATTAGTTTATTTCATTTTATTTGTCTATAGGTGTATTAGTATGTACCTATTTATATATATTATATCAATTTATGTTTACAAATTGGTATTTTCTTATTTATTTTTTTGTACTCTATAACAATGCTGTCCTATTTGACCCAAAGGTTGTCTGGTAGAGAATGCCTTGTGGAATTAAGTCCGCCTATGTACCACTTTTGTACATGAAGTTTAAATTAATAAATAAATAAGAAAAACGTCTTAGGAAGAAATAGGCTGAGCGTCGTAGAATAGCCAAGATAAAAAATAATCGAGATCTGTACGCACAATGGCTTGTAAAGTCAATAATACATTTCTCTTACATATAATCTTGTACACGTACACTGAATATGACTGAAAACGGCTAAATAAATAATATTTTATCAATATTTATTTTTTTGTTACACTGATTTCAACATTTATGATCACTCTGGCACCAATTATGATTGCTCTGGTCGCGAAATTTTTTGAACTTAAATATTTCCATAACTGTTTGTGTAAATTGAAGGCCACTAGTAAAAATATACCATTTGAATATCATTCTTTTTAATGAGATACGTAATTACCATTAAATATCAATATCTGAAAAGCACCAGAGCGATCACACGAATACGCCCGTTTTGGAGATTGACCCGAATACTTTCGTGTTTACATTTCAACAAAACAAACAGAATCACCCATCGCGCGATATGTCTCTGTGTGCGTGAGTGTCGACGATTTGCGAGAGGCGCCGCACCGCCGCCGCTGTCCACACTTACCGATTTCCGTTAATAAGAAAAAATACCTACCCATTTTATTATTGATTCGGGTCGAGAATCATTAGCATAAATACCTCCCTGAATTTGACCAGGATGTAAAACTGCACCTTGTAGAAATAAATATATTTTCTAGATTATAATTATCTTCTTTTTAGTGAAACTCTGCAATGAACAAACACCGAAATATGTGCCAAGGGAACGCAAAAAATGTCACATGTGTAATAGAGATTTTAGTCAGAAACAGATACTGAACAAGCATCTATGGAAGGCACATGGATTCGAGGTAAGTTTATATCAAACTAGCGACCCGTCCCGCCTTTGCACGGGTGGACGTTTATTTTTTAAACATTTTGGGATAAAATATAGCCTATGTTACTCAGGGATAATGTAGCTTTCTAATGGTGAAAAAAATTTTGAAATTGGCGCTGTAATCTTTGAGTTTATTCATTACAAACATACACACACACACACACACACATACAAATCTTTCCTCTTTATAATATTAGTAAGATACGTGCGGCCCATCCCGGCTTCGCACGGGTATAACATGCACGACGCGACAGCGTTTATTTTTTCTATTTCTTTGACTTATTAAATTCGTAATATCTATTGATAGGAATAGCCGATTTGAACAATTCAAAAAGTAATCTACATGAATTGAAACAGTCTTGAAAACAATATGATTTATTTGGATAAGGATTTAAACAGAAGAATGAATAACATGGTCTAATTTTGCTCGGTATTTCTATCAACTTTTAAAATGTAAAAAGTGGTTATTGCGACATAACGATAATAGTTGGACATATAGTATCGAGAAGTTTTTTGTAGTTATTGATATGTTCTTTAATATTGTAGAACATACTTTTGTTCTATCATCAATAGTTTCCGCAGCGCATGCGACGTAAGATGTTTTATGGCATTTTTTTTACACATTGGGTACACGTTACTATAGTTTTAGTAAGGATTCCTTATCTTTTCTAGCAATAAATAGCCTATGTTACTCAGGGTGAATGTAGCTTTCTAATGGTGAAAAATATTTGAAATCGGCACAGCAGATTTTGAGTTTATTCATTACAAACATACACACACACACACACACACACACACAAAAATACAAATCTTTCCTCTTTATAATATTAGTAAGAAGTAAGACTAGCTCTTGCCCGGGACCTTCATCTGCGTTAAATCTACACTATTATTATAAAGAAGAAAAGTTGTATTTTTGTGTGTGTGTATGTTTGTAATGAATAAACGGCTGCGGGACTGTTCGAAAGAGATACCGCGGCCCTGGAACACAAAGGACAAAGAAGGAACATGGATGGGTTTCAGTCAGTAAAAGTCTGACATTCCCTCCCACTCCGCCCAGAGCAGGGGGGGGTCATTTGATGATTTCCGCTTCCTTTTTGCTGACATCTCTTTGAGGCGCGCGTGGAACACGAGCGCGCCGTCGACACGGCCTGTCGTCATAAGACGGACGGACGGCGAGCTAGCCCATTACTCACCGTCCACAGGCCCGCGCCTACGGTCCCCGAGACCCTGAGAGCCCGAGAGTGGATAACGAGCATGAATGATGTTCTGAGTTTTTATTGTGTTACCAGGTAGAAAAACGCAAAGCCTTCATATGCCCTCTTTGTGATGAGAGAGTGAGCTACGGGTCTAACTTTAGCGCTCATCTATTGCATGCCCATCGTGTTCACGAGCAAGTCGAAGAGTTGGAGTTCCACAATATGGATGGTAAGTTATTCTTTAATGGGTTTAAAAAGACCCTTAACGAAGCCGAAAGGCGCTTGTTCTCCCCGTCATTGCGATTATTTTTTTGTTCTGGACTGTACCTGGGAACCTTCTAATTACGGAGATATTGGAGGTTTGTTCCAACTGTTTCACAATATTTAAAAAATACAAGTCTTTAAAGTTAAAACTTTACTTTTAATCCATGGCCCCCGTACTATTCAATACATCCGTCAGAACAATTTTTTGAGAGCGTTACATTGAGTAAACCGTGATTTGACATCCCAAAAAAAAATGTCGTTTCCCAGCAATATTTTTTGCGTAGAGTTTCATATTATACAGAACGCTTGGTTGACGGCTTCGTGCAGGGTCCGTTTACACCTTGTATATCTCATTTAATAAATTATACTACATAACAATAATAACAGCCGCTCGGGTCGATCTTTAGGTTAAGCTGTGCTTGCCAAGGTTGGTCTTTGGATGGGTGACCGACTGACGGCCCATTACATACCGAGTTTCCTTCGTGCCTCGGAAAGCACGTTAAGCCGTTGGTCCCAGGTGTCATTTGAACATCTTTGACAGTCGTTAGGTGGTCAGTGGCCCAAAAAGTCTGACAACCAATCTTACCAAGGGGTATCGTATTCCCCGTACTAACTGGGTTGTGGAGGTCAGATAGGCAGTCGCTCCATGTAGAATACTGGTATTCAGCAGCATCCGGTTAGACTGGCAGCCGACCCCAATATAGTTGAGAAAAGGCTACGCAGATGATGACTACATAACAATTATTACAGATTTCATGATATTCAAAAGCGCCATACAAGAGGAGACCAAGTATCGTTTTAGAAAGACCACGGCTAGCAAGCAGACCATCGAGGGTGTAAGGTCCCACTACATGTGCAGCCAATCCGGGGTATACGTGTATCAGGTAAGAAAATAAAGATTCTTCTTTTTGGGACTAGCCCGCCACACTATTCCCAATCCACTGCAACTCCTGTGCGCCAGAATCAACAGTGGCGACCACCAGAAAAGCACCGAGACAATGAAGCTCGACGAAGTCCCAGAGAAACAATTTAACTGTCTTGGATCCAGCAACGAAATTGATGGAGAGGGAGAGGAAGACTAAAGAAACGATGGAATGGACGGATTGTGTGAGGAATGATATGAAAGATAAAGGAGTAAATGATAGCGTGACGGTTGATAGAGGAGAATGGAAGAAAAAAACGTGTTGCGCCGACCGCGAGTAACATGGGATAAGGGCAGGACGATGATGATGATATCCCGCAACGAAATTAATCAGAAAAGAATAGCGGAGGAGTAGGACCAACATAATTTCCACTTCCCTCCATATCAGCAGGAGATGGGACAAAATGAAGGATGGTTTACTTGACATATCATCAGGTCTGTAATCCCAGAAGGATTCGGCAAAGGTGTACCTAATAGTACGCTCACATTTCACCAGTTATACACCGTGACTTTTTAGTCGTCTTACAACGGCAGCCCACTTCATGTTTCCAATGACTACTAAGCATTCATAAAAAAAATAGGTATTTATGAAATTTTAATAATTTAAAAAGGAAAAAAAATTATTCAATATTATGACGCATGACGTAGTTAAAACACTCGAGCGCTGGGTAGGTATATTCTCCCGTTTGACACGTAAACATCATTAACAGGATGTTTCATATTTTTATTTATTTTTCTTTGTACCTATTACGGTAGAAAAAAAAAATCGCGCCCAGAACTATTTTATGTCGGGCACATTGAGTGGACCACCTTTGTAAGACGACTAAAAAGTCACGGTGTATTTAAGTCCCATGTAATAGGGGGCGAGCCTGTTGCCATCAATCTGGCGCGAATCCAGACGCCGTGGCTGCTACCCTGACGGAAAAACCCAATAACTAGCACTATAACCAGGACCTGGACACCACGAGACAGTTGTTTATGATACTCCTGATTATCACAGGGTAAAGGCAAACGACCAGCTCCTGAACGACAGATATACAAAACTGGTAAAGCTTGCCCTGCTCACATGATTGTCACAGAAACCATGGATCGCGTCCTAGTCACCTTTTACAAGACCCACGTTGGACATGGACGTGAGTATGAGTATCATCATTCAGCCGATAGACGTCCACTGCTGGACATAGGCCTCCCCCGAAGTGTCGCCACATTGACCGGTCCCGTGCGTCTCGTATTTAGCGGATCCCCGCAACCTTCACCAGGTCATCAGTGCTCCTAGTGGGCTTTCCACCGCAACGTCTTCGTTCATTCGCGATCGCCACTCCAGAACTTTTCGGCCCCATCGGCCATCCGTTCTGCGAGCAATGTGCCCTGCCCACTGCCACTTAAGTTTTGGCAATTCTTCGGGCTACGTCGGTAACCTTGGCTCTCACCATATGTGAACAAAAAAAAACAGATCTCCTCAACTCCTTCTGAAAGTACAGAGCTACCAGCGGTCATAAACCCAAAAATTTCATTTTTTTTATCGCATATCCATAACCATCTCGTATGCGGAATTTCACTACCTAGTTTTGGGTTTGTTGTGCGCATGGTTAGTGAAAGAAGACTTATTTGGCTACTTTCAACCTAAAGACATTGTCGCAGGGCTAACCAGCAACCGGTAACCGACAACCTGCATTTGAACCCACGGCTATACCTACCTATACTGGTATAGCCTTCCAGTTTCACTCGTATTAAGGTGAACGCAGACCTGGCCGCACCGAACGCGCCGTAGTCGCCGCCTTCGAATTTTTATATGAAATTCTATGCAACCTCGCATAACCATCCGCGCCGCAGTCACCGCAGTACCTGATGCGGCCAAACTCCCCAAGCCGCGGCTGATGATGTCACCAACGCCGGATATGCGTGCGCACTTGTTAACAAAAGCGATGACTGCGGCGACTGCGGCGCGTGCGGTGCGGCCAAGTCTGCGAAAGACTGCGGTGACTGCGGCGCGGACAGATGTGCGAGGCCATTAAAAAATGCGATGACTGCGGCGACTGCGGTGCGGCCAAGTCTGCGTTCACCTTTATAACTCATACACCACACAACCTCACTATTCGCACACACCCATACTCACTCACACACTCACTCGTGGTCGTGACACACATCCCACAAGTACACGCGCAATCTGGCTTTTTTCTGCTTAACGCTCATTCATTTGCAGAGCTGTTTATATTATTTTAAGTAACCATTTTATTTTTAGTCTTGCATTTTCACATTGTCTACGTTTCAATTGCATAAAAAATGATAAGTGGAAGTACGGAGTCTCCTAATACAAGGAATTCCTTGCTTAAAAGATGACCTCCAATAATATATATCGAAATGCCCATTGTAATGGAAATAAACTATTTTATATTTTTTTTAGTTTAATTTCGCCTTGAATTTTTTTTAGCTTGTCCTTATTTTGAGCCAAGAGAATCGAAGAAAATAAAGACTGAATCGCAAGCCACTACTTCTATCATTATTGATGAAGCTTTAAAGGCGGAATTGGAACCTAAAGACGAGGGTAAGAAGTAGTTCATCATACACGGTGTAAACGGACCCTTCACGAAGCCATCAACCAAGTATTCTGTACATCAAACTAAGTAACCCTACACAAAAATTATTGCTGGGAAACGACTTTTTTTTGCGGTGAAAAATCACGTTTTACGGTAAAACTCAATGTAACGCATTCAAAACATTGTACTTATGGATGCATTGAATGGTAAACGGGCCATGGCGGTATTTAAACTAAAGTTATAACCTTAAAAATTAGTATTTAAAAAAAAAGTTGGAACTTTGTCTTCAAAATATCTCCGTAACTAGAAGGTTCCCAGGTATGGTCTAGAACAAAAAAAAAATATCGAAATGACGGGGAGAACAAGTGCCTTTCAGCTTCGTTAAGGGTCTTTTTACACCCATTATATCATCATCATTCTCCTGCCTTTATGACAATGTATTTGGGGTCGGCGCAGCATGTCTTCTTCTTCCATACTTCTCTATTACTCGTCATCTCATCAGTCACCTCCTTTCTAGCCATATCATCCTTCACACAGTATATCCATCGTTTCTTTGGTCTTCCTCTAGTCTTATAGACATCCGTCATCCACATTCATACTCAAAACTTTCGGATATATTCTTCACTAGCTGTTCCCCGCGACCTTCGTCCGCGTCAAGTTATTAAAAATACAATTTTCCCCGTTTTTGCAACATTTTTCATTGCTGCTACGCTCCTATTGGTCGTAGCGTGATGATATATAGCCTATAGCCTTCCTCGATAAATGGACTACCCAACACTGAAAGAATCATTCAAATCGGACCAGTAGTTCCAGAGATTAGCGCGTTCAAACAAACAAACAAACAAACCCTGCAGCTTTATAATATTATAGTATAGATTCCTCCGCATGACATATGATGATTGATGAATTGATTTGAAATTGTAATAAAAGTTGTGATATCATCAATTAAGACGAAGAGGAAATAATACGAATTATAGTAGCTATTAACTACTATAAAGGGTGTAAGGGGCAGCCCTCCACAAACTGACGGGGCTGACACATTCAGCTCCTTATTTTGAATCATATTCCACCGGAATTTTTCTCCGGATTTTTTTTCATTTTTTCAGTTACCATTCCTTTATTTCAATGTAAAATTACATTCCCTCTACTCAGCACTCCATTTATGATAACCAACAACTTTACCAAAGCCTGTATCACAATAAAACTTACGAAGCAGCCTTGCAAGCCGCGCGGGTGCTTTGCCTACCCACTGTTGCACGGTACGATAGTAATGAGACAGAACGACGTCACGCGGCTAACAGCTGATAGGTCAAAGGCCCGCGCGCGAGTTTCATACGGCTGTTGTGTTATTGTGATAGTGTGATAGATGTGACGTGAAGGAGTATAAAAAATAAAATCTTTGGGAAACTTGTTTGTTATCATAAGTACAATCACGTGTTTAAGTATCGGTCACTAATTGCCAATCACCCTATATAATAAACTCAAACTCAAAGCATTTATTTCAATTAGACCATTACAGGCACTTTTGAATGTCAGAAAAACAAAGAAGGCGAAGCTACAGTCCCAGACATAAGACATAATAACTTGTGAAAGTACTGTAGTTGCCCATTCCAAGGCGTAGATCTCTATGGAGAAGAATGGGCAAGAAACTCCATGGACACTCTTTTCAATCAAACATTTTTACAAGATCTTGGTTACATCGTTCATGTTGAGATAATACATATATGTGAGAACGATGTAGAGACTAATAATATAGTAACCAATAATATTGATACACGCTGTACTGTAAAATACTCGAGCAAAGTTAATCAAATTTGGTTATTATTTAGCCAAAAGCTCAACCATCCGTTTTATTTGACTTAATTCTGTAACAGACACAGTGGAAGAATCCGCGTGGATGTGCGACGCCTGCGGCGTATCGTTTGATCATGCTGAGAAGTTCAGGGACCATGTCGCTACTCACGGCTTAGAACTGTTCCCTTGCCAGTACTGCGACGATGTAAGTATTTTGAAGGCCATGAGGGACTCGCTCACCAGAGTATTCGACTGTAATGTTCAGGACTCGATGTACATAAACGAGTCATCATTTTACCTAGTCATTTTCCAACTATATTGGGGTTGGCTTCCAGTCTAACCGGACGCAGCAGTTTTTTACATGGAGTGACTGCCTGTCTGACCGCCACAACCCAGTTAGTACTGGGTAATACGATACCCCAGAGTTGTCGACTTAGCTCACAGAATTAGTAAGCTGAAGTGGCATTGGGCCGGTCATATTAGCCGTAGAACCGATGACCGTTGGGGTAGACGTGTTCTTGAGTGGAGACCGCGAATCGGCAAGCGTAAGGTGGCACGCCCTCAGGCTCGGTGGAGTGACGATCTTCGCAGGGTGGCTGGTAGAAACTGGATGAGAGATGCTGAGAATCGAGTTGTTTGGCGTGCGATTGAGGAGGCCTATGTCCAGCAGTGGACTGCTAAATGGATGGTGGATGATGACGATACAGCGCATCAAACTTCAAGAGCTTGTGTCGTCACTAGACAGTAAAAAGTAACAGAAATTGTGACGTCACGCGAGATTTTAACGCGCTGTAGCCTAGTCATTTTTCGTTTACATGACAAAAGAAAAAATACGTGTCCAATATTTTTTGATAATCTAACTGACGGACTAAATAGATTTTTTCAGGCAAATACCCTATTCCAAAAGGCCTGTGTTGTAACCTGATTCTCCATTGATGATCATAATTTCTCATTTGGTGCACTTGTTTTCAGGATTTCCAAAATCTAGATGCATGGACCCGCCACGTCCGTCTAGAACATAACATGGGAAGTTTATTCTAAAAGTATGGTTATTTTAAATACTTGACAACATTATCGTAAAGCAAGGAATACACATACAAGCAACTTGCGTGCCGCTGTGACCACCAATCAGGGGCCAAGGTGTGTTAATGAAAATAAATAGGTATTTTGAAAATAAACTTAAAAACGCGTTTTTTTCGAGGGGTTTGAAGCGGCACTACAAAAAGTACTACAGCAACATAGTACAAAAAGTGGTACTTTTCTTCTCCTAAATTTTTTTGTCCAAAAATCATTATCCATAACACGTTTGCTATAAACTTCATTAACCACAATGTTTAAAAATTCGAAATTTTGTATTACATAATATTTTTACTTCTAAAACTATTTTATCATAATATCGAATACTATAATAATTGAATCTCCTAATTTTGCATGAAATAAAGTCATATGTCCTAAGTATTGTATTATAATGTGTATTATTACCGCAACGCATGGGTAATCTGCAATTTTCCTAAAAAAATATCCTAAAAGTCTTGCTAGCTGGTGTGAGGAGCGTAGGCCCAAGGCCGGGTGACGAAGAAATTTGTGACAGAAAGTGAGTGTATAATGTAAAATGCGAGCGTAGCTAGCGCGCGTCACATAGTCGTTAATATTTATGACAAACGTATTTAAGGCATATTATAATTAGGGATTTCAATTTAATGGCATGTGATATTATGTGAAATTAAGTTCGGGAAAGTTATCATTCGGATAAATGATGGTTAGGACAAAAAAAAAATGGCACTTTGGATTCTGGATAAAAAAGTTAGGGAACACAATAGATAACAAAAAGTACTACAGCAACATAGTACAAAAAGTATTACAGCGCCATCTATGACACAAATGAAGAACTAACATCAAAATTCTAAATCGCGCTATTAAAGTTACTAAGGTGGTGTAAATAAACCCTTAACGAAGGCGAAAGGCACTTGTTCTTCCCGTCATTGTAATATTTTTTTTGTTCTAGACCATACCTGGGAACCTTCTAGTTACAGAGATATTGGAGGTCAAAGTTCCAACTTTTACACAATATTTTTTTTTTAATGTACACTTTTTAAGGTTATAACTCTATTTTAAATACCTCCATGACCCGTATACTATTCTATGCATCAATAAGTACAATGTTTTGAGTGCGCTACATTGAGTCCTACCGTAAAACGTGATTTTTCACCCCAAAAAAAAGTCGTTTCCCAGCAATAATTTTTGCGTAAAGTTACTTAGTTTGATGTACAGAATGCATCCATCAGCACAATGTTTTGAGTGCATTACATTGAGTTTTAACACGTGACTTAAGTACGTTGAAATTTATGGGTAATTTAAACAAAATAACTGTTCCATACATTTTCACCATGCAGGTTCTCATACTGCAGTTTTGGAGGAGACTGTTTGTTCAAGTTTAAATCGAATACTAAGCGAAAATGCATAATTGCAGCGATCGCAAGTATGCACATTCGCTCGTTCACCAAAATGTGGGCCAGTTCGCGTTCGGATCTCATTAGAGACACCACGTACTCACCCATTACCATTGAAACCATTACCATTAAAACCATTACCATTACCATTGAAACCATTACCACTGTCTTGTAACTAAGTGTTGTAGTGATTAATTATACGGGGTGTAAACGGACCCTTCACGAAGCCGTCAACCAAGCATTATGTACATCAAACTAAGTAACTTTACGCAAAAATTATTGCTGAGAAACGACTTTTTTTTTGCGGTAAAAAATCACGTTTTACGCTAGGACTCAATGTAACGCACTCAAAACTTAATGCTGATGGAAGCTTTGAATAGTAAACGGGTCATGGAGTTAATTCAAGTACTAAACTAAGTTAAAACCTTCAAAAGTGATATTTAAAAAAAAAAACTGGAATTTTGACCCCCAATATCTCCGTAACTAGAAGGTTCCGAGGTATGGTCTAGAACAAAAAAAATATCGCAATGACGGGTAGAACAAGAGCCTTTCGGCTTCGTTAAGGGTCTATTTACACCCTGTATTCTAGCTGGTGTATTCCTGACTTTACAAGCTTATTATGGTACAGACGCTAGCACATCAAGCTGCCCGAGACTGTCAAATTATCCCAATCAACCTTGAACCCACGGACGTAGCTATAGCTTTGACAAGGGGGGGGTCCCCAAACTAAAATAAAACAGAGCTCTAACGCCAATTAAATCTATCATTTTACAAATTAAATATTGCCTGCGACTATAACACGCAAGTATAGTCGCGGGTAATCTATAATATTTAATTTAGGTTACTCTAAGTAGGTGCCTTTCAATAAAAACTTATATGTAATGTATGTATTGCGATATATATTTATTCAAAAGTAAGAAAGTTGAAACTTTAAAAGTAATAAAGTCTTTTACGTTTTATTGCTAACTGATTAATAATTTCTTCGGAATCAAGGTGCGGTGTACGCTCATTAAAGCCAGACCAGTAAGTCTTTCATCGCCCATTTTATTTCTTAAGTAAGTTTTTAACCTCTTTAAGGTAGAGAAAGATCTTTCAGGGGTTGCAGTGGACACTGGGAGTGTGGCTAAAATAATGATATATCGTTTTCTACAATCGGCGCGGTGCATGTAATTTTTTTCTGTTGGACAAGTAAGATGAATATAAATGGGGGGTGTCCGGACCCCCAAAGCCCCCCCCCCCTTATATACGTAGTTGAACCTAACGCTTTAGCGAAAAAGTTTAAAATCTATTAAAGAATTTTGACAGATTGTATTTACTTGATGTGATGGCGTGTGTACATTTATTGTAAGAACATAAATCTATTTTAGTTAAACACAGAAGGAGAATTTATTTTTTAACATTAGGAATGAAGTGTTCAATTTTTTACTGTAATGAAATTTCTTTTATCGTAAATAAATATTTTTTCATCTATTCGCTTTTATTTATTTTTGGTCCCAGTACTGTTGGCGCGTTGGTTTATTATTTACTAGCGGCCCGTCCCGGCTTTGCACTTCTGGACATTTATTTTTTTAACATTTTGGGATAAAATATAGCCTATGTTACTCAGGGATAATGTAGCTTTCTAATGGTGAAAAAATTTTTGAAATCGGCACAGTAGTTTTTGAGTTTATTCATTACAAACACACACAAAAATACAAATCTTTCCTCTTTATAATATTGGTGTAGAAGACTTCAACGGAAGAGACGGTCTACTCGTAGACATTTTCCCGCTAGATGACGCTAAACTCAATTTAAACTTTGCAGCGTTCCTAAATATTCAGCACCTACAAGAATATTTCTTCCAACATTTTGTATGCTAGGTATAAAGGCAGTCCCTCGCGTTCCTGCTGAGTGTGGTGTCTCGTGGTTTTTCTTTTAATGGCAACCCTAGGTTGACCGGCAGCTTAACCGCTTACCTTGAGTGTATTCGGGTATATAACCGGGCTATCCTGTGGGTGCCTTTGTCGTCTGCTTAACCGAGCATATTTAAAGGTGCCTTGAGAGTAAAGCCTCCAATCAGGGCACACAAGCTTAGCGAGCACTAACGGCCCGTTCACGACCTTGCCGTTGTAAGCGGCAGCTAAGCGCGGGGCGACGAGCGGTAAGATCAAAAATATAAAAATGTTTGAAGCACGCCACGAGACGCCGCTCATAACGAAAACACGCCGCTTACCGTCGCCGCCCCGCTTGCCGCTAAGACCGAAGTCGTGACCAGGCCGCAAGGCACCCCCTGTGGGGTACGAGCCTCTGCTTAGGGCGTCACTGGGGGATGACAGCAAAGTGACAGGCTGCATGGATCTGACCATAGCGTCTTTTGGCGTGCTTCACACAGTTTTATACTCATTGTTTAAACCGTGTGCCGACCCTAGCTAAGTTGCCGCAGATAGACGGCCTCTTCTCGACGAAGGTCGTACTACGTAAAACTCGCGCGAGTGCCCGCTGTCAAAAACCCGTCACACGCGCACTCGCCCGCCCGCACGTTTTAGCTCTGCTCATACTATTTCTCGATACGCGCGAGTTTTACCGTACGCCCTAAGAGCCTTTGCACACCACGTTTTTTTTATGCGACGACGACGCGCGTCCTCTGCGCGTTATCAACACGTTTTAGCAGGTTTTACACGTTTGTATCGATACAAACGCGAAGTAACGCGCTTTGGTATCGATTCAAACGCTTCAAATCCATTCGCAAGGATCGTGTGCAAGAGTAACAACGTGACTTCAGTCTTCTGAGCGTCCTGATTGCGTTCTACGCGCGTCGTCAGCACATAAAAAAAGGCTATAAGAGCGGCTTCAAACTAGCGTGTTTTTTGAGCGTATAAGGTAATATTATCGGCTTACGCGCTTACACGCGCGGCACATTTGGCCTCCAAAGAAACGTACGCGCGTACTCGCACCAGCGTGTTTACGCGGGGTAAATGTGCCACCTACCCATACTGCACTTCAGATTTTTTAAATATTTTATGACTGAACGACTCAGCTTAAAGCGCAGGTCACACCGCGCGCCGGCTAGCGAGCGAGCGAGCGAACCAGGCGAGCCTCTTTTCATACTTCGTTTCGGCTCTTTCGGTAGTTCGTAGTGTGAACCAAAATATGAAAAGAGGTGAAACGATGCCTCGCCCGGCTCGCTCCCTAGTTGGCTAGATGGCAGTGTGGCCTGAGCTTAAAACAACCCGTGTATCGCAATAAATAAAAGAAAACAATCCCGGTATAACCTTTATTAAGAAAACTATATCCAGTCTATCATCTACAATTTTAGTAACTAACACATATTAATATCACATTTAAAAATAGCTCTGGCAACACAGATGAATATCGAGGGTGCATTCTGAAATATGGCAACGTTGCAATTCAAACGTCCTCGTACTCCCGTTGATCGTACGTATATTTTTGATGAAGCTTAATAATCATTAAAATCATATTTTAACTGTGTTGCCAGTTATTGCAAATAAAAACGCGGCTCAGCCAGCGTTTTGTTTATTGCTTTGTTTTTCACATTATAAATATTATTGTAACAAGAGTGCATTCTACATTAATTAAATAAACTAATATAGAGCTCTTAGTTTTGTTTTGGCGCTTCAGTGACATTGACATTGACAGGAGCTAATGGTAAACATTTTTTAATTAATAGTCTATGGAAATTGCATTGACTACGGCCGCGCGCCAAAAGAGAACTATGCAGCGCTATATTACTATCCTTTCAGTTATTTTATGGCTAGATATTGTTGGCAATCCTGAGGTGTTGCAATGATGCCCCTGTGCAGTATGACCACTTTAAGTCAAGGAGGCGCTGCTTGTCAAGAAAAAAGCCATCGATATGTCAAACTTACGTACATTTACTTTAGTTGTTTTCACGCACTGATGACTTGGTTAAAGTGTAAACAAATAGATTTAAAAGACTTATAGCGGACATTGGGAATATTTTCATACAACAATTTTGATCCCGAACATTTTCTATTTTGACACACGAATGCTACCTGACAAGCGGCCGTATGACAGTTGACAGAACGATTTGTTACTAAGTAGTAACAAGTATTGGATTACAATTTTCTTCGTCTTGTCCCGACTATCGCTCGTAAATATTTGAATGTCTTTGAGTGTAAAATATCTTTTATGTAAGCCAACTTTAAACTAGCGGTAAAATAGCCGTGAAAGAATTTTAGTTATTATTTTTAGGATTTTTTACACCTGGTAGGTGAGGTAGGTACTTATTTCACATTTTTGTAATTGAAAGTTACGTACGCAAAATACGCGATTTGGACGTGGACTTGCGGTCACCAGCCCGTTATATATACAATCGAACGTTATTAAAAAATATGCAGAAAAAATAAATTAAATAAAAATGTTTTATAAAATAAGTACATACTTACTGATATATTTAATTGATTTCGTAGCGTTTTATTACATAAATGAAACTTAGGCTTTTTTTGTACAAAAACAACTTCGGAGTTTATAAGTGAAAATTAATAGTTATTTTGTGGTAAATGTATATGTTATGCTACAAGAGTGCATTCTACATTATTATTTTATTATATTTATGGTTATAAATAAAGTAAAATAAATAAACTGCGTTTTAAAAATATTTTGAAACTAAATTTTTAAAGTAACTTTCTTATCTAAACTTTAGTTGCTAGATTAGTTTTTATATAACAATATTAGCATGCTGAATTTTAGCAAGCGGAATATGTAGAACCTAATTTATCTTTAACGCCTCAATGTACCATATTTCACGCAAATAAAGACTATTATTATTTAAGGTCAAATAAATTTCACAAAACCTTTTTTTTTATATAGATAGGTAAAGAAGTTTGGAAAACATATTCTTGACTAGAAGTTAGAAGAGACCATAAAAATACATTACCCTCCTTTTCGGCTTCGCCGCGGTCGGGTAAAAAGGGCTCTTACTCTTGTGCGAGATCTTAAGAATATTTATTTCACTAATCATCATTTCAAAGATACAATTTTAAGCAACGGTACCTACCTATTCTTAAAGTGTGCAATTTTGTTACTTAATTAATTTAATTTTATCTAGTTACATTACAGTGACTACATCTGAACTTATTTCTGCTAAAACGTACCAACCCACATCAGAATTCCTCCCAATTTACGCAGTAATTTTGATGGATTTTGGATACTTTAACTTGATTACCTAACATTAATTATTTTCTGCAAACGTTTGGGCTTATTCGACTGTATACAGATATGTGTCACACACTTATAATGTTAGATTATTAGTTTGACGTTTTTTTACTAAATAAATAAGAGATTTTGGTTCATTTTAGCAGAATTAAGTAATTTTTGTTTACCTAAGTGTTTTTTACATTTAAAAGCCATCTTAAAATCTATTTATATGCTAAAGAGATTTATTCAGAGATTGAAATAGGTACAGTATACACGGTGGATGGGACACTGACGCTAAAATGGTTACCACGGATTCAGTAAGAAAATCCTTAAGGAAGCTCTTCAAACTATGTCCTATGAAGATACAGAGAAGTTATTACTTGTTCTAAAATAAATATTGTTCGTTTTGTTGTTATTTTTAATTAGTTACCTAAGTTAAGATAATATAACTTTTATATACCTTTTTTTACATAGGTACCAATAAGATTAAATGAGATGTGATTATTTAATCAATTAATGTTACCTCCAATCGCCTGAAACACAGGATTACCTAGTTCAGACACAAAACATGGGTGAACTTGACATAGATTTAAGAAAAACTGTAAAATGTTGTACCTTATATTTTTTAATATTTTTTTTTATTTATCGTACATCATTCTGAACCCACATTGAAATTTTTCGTCGGTTATTAAAAAAAAACCAGCTATTTGCTACAAAACAGTCAACATTTATTAAAGAGCTGATTTAAAAAAAAAATACCCATGAAATATTTTTTGTTGGGAGTCAGAATGATGTACTGAATACGTTGTAACCGTTGTAGCGTCGGTGGCCTTCCTTGTGTCTGCTAGACTTCAAGGGAGGAAGTAACATGTGGATATTACGGGTTTGACGCAGATTGTGCACTTCGTAAAATGTGCACTTCGCAAAATGTGCGCTTCGCAAAATGTGCATTTCGCAAAATAGCACTTGTCAAAATGAGCAAGTTCTAACATTTTGAAACAAACTATCAACTATTTGATATTCTCAATAAATGCTCACTTTGAGTAGTGCTTATTTTGCGAAGTGCACATTTTGCGTCAAGAGCACATTTTGCGAAGTGCACAATCTGCGTCAAACCCGATATTACTTTCCTCTAAAATCCCAGAATCTTAACCGTAAACTGTGAAATTTCCTTTTTCGATCTCTGATTCCAGACATCATGTTTATTTGGTACGAATAACAAACGGAGTATTTTATTATTTTCTAAAAAATCAAACACAAAATTAAATAATTTGATCAATTTTTTTTTGTCATGCTTTTTTTTCATGTCATCAATTTCATATCATATGAGAAAGGCATTTTTAAAGTTTTGAACTAATCTAAATTAAAATCGTGCAAAAACTGTGAGGCACCTACAAAAACTAAATTTAAAAAGCTATAAAAAAACGAAACATAATTTATTAAATTGACAAAACAACGAAATATTTGACAGCTGTGTTCGAAGTTGCCAGCAAACAAAATTATTCTACAAATGGGGATAAAATATTTTTTTTCAGATCTGTATTTTTAAGAAATTTAAATGATATTTATTTTAAATTAGTTTTAGTCAGTGCATAAAGAATTAGCAATAATAATACAATGTAAATTGGTTAAGTGGACCCTGGATTTATGAGAAACTTCTACTGTTACTGATAATTACAAAGAGGTTATTTTTTTAATGGTATCTCGCAGGTCAACCAATGAGGTTGTCGTCTGCATAACCTCATTATCCTGTGGGTGCCTTGAGTGTAAGATATCCAGCCAGTGTTGCCACGAATGTAGCTTACTGTCCAGAATGCGTAGAAAAAATTTAAAGTCTGGAATTTTTGAAAAAAAATTGAATTTTGAATGCTTTTTTATACATAAAACTGTTACAACACATATTATTGCAATACTAAGTCAATATTTTTGTGCAACTGATCATTTTGTTCAGAAAAATTGATTTAATAACCAAAACAACGAAAGATTTGGCCGCCATTTGCGATGTTGCCAACTTTTGGTTTTAGGTTGAGTTATAAATAATTTTAAGTTCTTTTGAGGTCCCACTTTTCCATGTTACATTGAATTAAATTCGTTAACACATATTAAAACATTTAAAGTCAGATATGATTATAATTTTTCAGATATTCCAAATATGGGTCCAGCCATGGGGGTATACGGCTGACGTTTGATTGGATGATAACCACTACACAAATACCAGCAATACATCTGTAACAAATGAAACAAAAAACGTAAATTACCAAAAAACAGCTAAGTGCACTGAGTTCCGTAACACCAAATAATATAATAAAAATATTTTGAAGGCTCATTCATAATAATGTCAACAGCAAAATTAAATTTGTTTTTTATAGTATGTTAATGAAAAACAAAGTTACTGCTGCAGTTTGATGAAAAAGTCCCATATCTCAAAAACTAAACATCAAATCTTATTCAACGCAATTTTGGTTGAATTTTTTTTTACGTTCTACAATTCTATCTTAATTTTTTTCAGAATTTTCCTCCTCTTACTTTAGAAATTAGAGGGGGGAAGGGGACACATTTTACCACTTCGGAACTGTAGACTATCTTTCAAACGATTGACTTTGAGAAAAAATGGTTTTAGGAACCTCAATGTCATTTTTAAAGACCTATCTATAGACAGCCCGCACGTATAAGTTTGATGAAATTTTTTTTTTTTAGTTTCAATTCCCTGTATGTGGAGAGTTCTTAATCTTTTATTTATTTAAATTTTGTATAAAAATCGTAAAGCGGTTCACAGAATACATCTACCTACCAAGTTTCAACTGTGTAGTCCTAACAGTTTCGGAAAAGAGTGGCTGTGACATACGGACAGACAGACAGACATGACAAATCTAGGGTTCCGTTTTTTGCCATTCGGCTACGGAACCCTAAAAAGGGGTCAAGTTCGAGTCGAACTCGCACACAAAAGGTTCCGTAACACCGTACGCACACACTCGTTGGCACCCTTTCTGTACGAAACTCTAAAATCTGTAAATTTAAAGAGCACATAACATTACATCACGCCTGTAATCCCCGAAGGGTTAGGCAGAGCTGTACCTAATAGTACACCCACATTTCACCAGTTATGTTTAAGTCCCATATAAAAAGGGGCGACTCTATTGAAAAGTATTTTATTAATTTAATTTTTTGTACATTATTTCGATGTCAAATAAGAAGGAGCACGGTCCATACAAAATTAACCCATGTCCTACAGCAACGACAAATCTCAAAAAAATGATAAAAATGGGTTTAAAAAGATGGCATACTTCCAAACTCCATCCTTACAGTCTAACATATAAAAAAATGCTATGAAAATTCGTTCAGGGGCAGTCATATCTGCAATGAATTAAGGGTGTAAACGGCCTGCACGATGCCGTCAACCAAACAAACTAAGAACACATCAAACTAAGTAACTTCACCGCAAAATTATTGCAGGGAAACAATTTAATTTTTTGGGAAAAAAAAAGAAAACAAAAAGTTCGATGATAGAACTCAATAATTGAAGTCAAATCAAGCCAGGTATTTCCCAATATTGTTATACACTGTTAAATTTTGATCGTTTTAATCCCGCGGAGAATCGATCCGGTCCATGAAACACTATCGATTTGTGAAGATAAAATTAAAAAATATAATACTTTTTTTTTTTAACTCGAATTAATTCTCGCATGAGTGAAAAAACGATGCGAAACGTAAGTAGGCAGCATTCGGTACTAACAACTATTATGCGTAAACGCAGTCTACGTGGACTCACAAAAATTAGCCAATCCTAGACCAAGCCCCGCCCCCAAACCCCATATGATTGGCACGCGGACCATTTACAGGCACTTTTGAATAGTCAATGTCGGTCAGTCCAAGAAAAGTGAAGCTAAATTGCACGTTCCAAAGAGTAGGTCTCTATGGAGAAGAACGTGCAAGAAACTCCATGGACACTCTTTTAAATCATAGTATGTGTTACATATAATGCCTTTTTTACACTTGAACTTTAGAAATCTCATTAAACGTAGCCGAGAGTGAGCTAGAAAGAAGATATTTACTTCGAAACGTGTACTGCTTGTTATTCAAACATTGTGATTCATTGTGTATTACGATCAACAAGTCATTTACAAAATGTTCTCCAAAAAAAAATTCAGAAAATTTTATGGTTGTAACGACTGTGTATGTTATTATTTTATTATGATATATCTAGTCGCAAACTTTAGGTAAATATAGACGAATTACTTATTCCAAATAACATTTTTTTTAAATGTATTTATGTGTTGTCTCGAAATTTCGGGACAGATGTCTCAGAAAAATTTAGTCCTAAGGAAGTCTCCGTTTCTTGTCTCTGTTCTTCGAAGTTTAGGCAAATAGGCACTACCTATTCCTATCACTGATTATTACGTACCGCGAAGTGTCCCTTAGGCCTTAGTATTAAATAAATCATTATAAATAATTTTGATTCCACATTTTTAAATTCGCTATAACGGCACGATTACGATTATGACGGTCTTAAGCCCGTAAAAGTATGAAGGAAAATTTGGAATCATTTAATTTGTTAACGTGAACATCAGCTGAGCGAGTCAATAACCTAACTTGTAGGTAGGACGACGCGACGCACGCGTAGGCAACTAGCTCGTGGGGCTACTACTGAATTCATTCATTTTGCGAGTATTACGTTATCACGTAATTTTTTTTTTTTAAGTTATACAGTGCTGTGCACGCTTTTGATGAATAGTATTTTGTAAGTTAAACCACCGGTCCAAGGGATTAAAACGATCAAAATTTAAGCGTGTATATCCATCGTAGATATTACTACCCCTGAACGAATTTTCATAGCAATTTTGTTATATGCTAGACTGTAAGGATGGAGTTTGGAAGTATGCCATCTTTTTAAACCCATTTTTATCTTTTTTTTTTGAGATACTTCTCGTTGCTGTAGGACGTGGGTTAATTTTGTATGGACCGTGCTCGTTCTCTTTACAGGAGTAATGTACGAAAAGTTGGTAATACATACTCGAGAACACGGATCATTCAGCAACCTTCCTGCAGTTGGGGCATGTCTGCTTCTCCTGAAGCCAGGGCATGATGCACTCTGTGTGGAAGTTGTGGGCACAGGGCAGGGAGGTAACCTCCTGATTGCGCAGCATCACGTCAAAGCATATCGAACACTCTTCGAGGGTCCAGGAGCGCTCGCGACTGAAAATTAGAAGATTTTTAGTAATCTCCACTCCAAGCCATAATTTCACCGCAAATACCTACTTAAATTCCTAAACTACATTTTTTGTCACATATTTGTCTTGGCGTACAGGGCACGCGCTTGCTTGTCACGTATATGTGACAATGGCGTTCAAAATGTTAATACTTGGGTTTTTAGAGCGAATAAGATAATCTTAAAAACAAGTAGTAAAAGGACATTTTGGGAGCCACATGTTTTGCTAAGTAAAAGCATGCAAATACCTATCTTTAATATTATCTATAAAGGGTGTAAAAAGACCCTTAACGAAGCCGAAAGGCATTTGCTCTCCCCGTCAATGCGATCATTTTTTTGTTCTAGACCATACCTGGGAACCTTCTAGTTACAGAGATATTGGGGGTCAAAGTTCCAACTTTTTCACAAGTATTTTTTTAAATACATGTTTTAAATGTAAGATTTTTACTTTAAACACCTCCACGACCCCCGTACTATTCAATCTATCCATCAGCACAATGTTTTGAGTGCGTTACTTTGTGTTTTACCGTAAACCGTGATTTTTCACCCCAAAAAAAATCGTTTCCCAGCAAAATTTTTTGCGTAAGGTTACTTAGTTTGATATACAGAATGCTTGGTTGACGGCTTCGTGAAGGGTCTGTTTACACCCTGTATATAAAAATCAATTGCTGTTCGTTAGTCTCGCTAAAACTCAGTAACGGCTTGACCGATTTTGATGAAATTTTGCATAGTTGTTCTACATAGGTCAGAGATGGTTTATAAGGTAGTAGGTAGGTGGTAGGTAGGTGATAGGAAGGTGGTAGGTATTAAGTAGGTAAGTAGTTGGGTAGTAGGAGGTAGGGAAAAGTGCATTGCTACGCATGCCGGCGCAGCTAGTAATTATTATTTAATTATATTAGGTACCATTAATACAGCGTGGAAGGGACCCCGCCGCTAAAACGGTTACCACGTATCCAGTACATCATTCTGATTCTGAAGCCCCCACATCACACACACACACATACACACACATCATTTTTTTGTTTAACCATTAAGTAATGACGTGGGTGTCTCACAGACGGCTGGCGAACCGATTTGAGTCTTATTTCGTCATGTTTAAAGATACTGCGCCCTTTCCGCTAGCTTCAGGATTTTAATAAAATATTTTGTCGTTTTCTTACACATTCTTAGTAAATAAATAATAGACGGAACTAATTTTAAATAAATAAGTACATAATCATACTATTTATTAATTACTAGCTGTGCCCCGCAGTTTCACCCGCCGCTTCCGACTTGTTTTATTCTTGCTCAGCTCCTGTTGGTCATAGCGTGATGTTATATAGCCTATAGCCTTCCTCGATAATTAGACTATCCAACACTAAAATAATTTTTCAATTCGAACCAGTAGTTCCTAAGATTAGCGCGTTCAACCAAACAAACAAACTCTTCAGCTTTATATTTATAATTAGTATATAGATTTCTGTAGCCGTCTGAGATACGTCACGTCACCATCTATGACCTGGCTAGTCCATGTCAAAACTTAAGGGTTAAATAAAATACGCCGGTCTCGATTTTTTTTTATTTCTTTTTTTTTCTCCAGCTATTTTACAGCTGTTATTAAATTTTTAGGTACACTGTCATAATTACGGCCTTATTATGCTTCACGCGCATGCTTCAAGCTGAACTACAAATACAGTCAAGCATAAACTAATTAACATTCATATAAGATGACTGGTAATAGTGACCGATACTTAAACACGCGATTGAACTCATGATAACAAACTTTCCCAAAGTTTTTTTTTATTTATATTCATTCACTTTTATCAAGAAGTTGATATCATGACTGAACGAAGTCGAACGTACAACTGCATGCAGTTGAATATATCGACTGCGCGCGGTTGCTGCGATGCAGTTCGTCTGATGGCAGCCTTAAGGCACAAGTCTGAGATGGGCTGCAGACTGCAACCGCAGGCGACACTGCGGCTAGCGGCTTGGGTTGACCGCAGTGCTGCCGGCGGTCGCGGTTGCTTCTATACCAAGCGCGGCGGCATGCAACGGCTGCACAATGCATAGAACCATGCCTCAGTCACTCCAGTACCTTCGTACGAGACAGAATGTCGGGCCGCGGCTGCAGGCCGCAGTGTTGCCGCGCTCGGAATCAATTTCAGAGAGATTCATAGAAACTAGTGGTGTCGCTTGCAGTTTGCGGTCTGCAGCCCATCTCGGACTTGTACCTTTAGAGTAGCCCCCCAAAACTGTACATAGAGAGACTGTAAACCCGACCTCCATAACCCACTGACTTACACAAAAAAAAACACATGCATTGAACTATTAGTACAGAAACTCAAAACTGTTAATTTTGTTTTCTAAAAATTCTTATAAATTATTATCTTACAATCCTTGTTGCCTTAGAATAGACATTTGCTCATCTTCGGTCCTGAAATTCACAAAATATTGCCAAATAATATATTGTATAATAATATATATAAATAAAAATAAAATAATAATAATATATAAAGGGTGTAAATAGAGCCTTAACGAAGCCGAAAACCACTTGTTCTCCCCGCTATTGCGATCATTTTTTTGTTCTGGACCATGCCTGGGAACCTTTTAGTTACGGAGTTATTGGGGGTCAAAGTTCCAACTTTTCCACAAGGTTTTTTTAAAATACAATTTTTTAATGTTATAACTTTACTTTAAATACCTCCACGACCCGTTTACTATTCAATGCATCCATACTCACAATGTTTTGAATGCGTTTCATTGAGTTTTACCGTAAAAGATTATTTTTCACCCCAAAAAAAAAAAGTCGTTTCCCAGCAATAATTTTTGTGTAGGGTTTACTTAGTTTGATGTATAGAATGCTTAGTTAACGGCTTCGTGAAGGGTCTGTTTACACCCTGTATGTACTGATACTGCTAGCCTGTGTCATCCTACTACTGGGCAAAGGCCTCTCTCCATGACTTCCAAATTCTTCGATCCAGAGCCAATGTCGACCACTGGTCGTTAGTTTTGTCCAGCTCGTCCCTTCATCTCTTGCGAGGTCTACCGCGTCGCCTTCTGGCTGTGTCTGGGCTCCACATCGTGGTTATTTTGGCCCACAGCTCGTCGGGCATGCGGCAGACATGGCCAGCCCAGTAATAATTATATAATATGTTCCTTTATTAAATGAATAAAGGAATAATATATAAATAACAGTAATATATAATAATATATCTAAAATGAATAATAGTAATAATATATAATAATACCAGCCTGTTGCTGTCCCACTGCTGGGCAAAGGCCTCTTCTCATACAGAGAAGGCACGAGCATTGATCACCACGCTTGCTCAAGACGGGTTGGCGATTTCAGACTTATATTAATTATAAGTCCAGGTTTCCTCACGATGTTTTCCTTCACCGATGTCTGTGATGTCCAAGATAAACTTAGAAAGTACATATGAATTGAAAAAGTCACATTGGTACTTGCCCGGATTTGAACCCACAACCTCATGCATGAGAGGCGAGGCCTTAACCTCTGGGCCATCACGACAATCCTAAAATAAATGCACATTTTTTTTATTAGCCTATATTGTCCCACTGCTGGGCAAAGGCCTCTCCCAAAGCCTTCTATTCTTCTCTTCGTGCGGTTTTCTCCGGCCAATCTGTCACAAACGCTTCTAAGTCGTAAAGCACAAAATAACAGATTTATACAGGGTGTAAGGGACAGCCCTCCACAAACCGACAGGGTGCATTAAGCTCCTTATTTTGAATCATATTCCACCGGAATTTTTCTCCGGTTAAAAAAAAAACTGTTATATTCCTTTATTTCAATGTAAATTTAAATTCCCTGTAACCAGCACTCCATTTATGTAAATAATACGGCTAAAATAAAAAATCCAACAATGGATGTTGAAATAATCTAACGAATGCCGCGTGAAATCAGCTGTCCACTTCCTGCCTAGCTACAGAGTTCATCGAACTCGTCGTCGCACTTGCTGTTCACTACGTGCGTTTTGCCACGGTAACAATACATTGCGTATAAGGAAATAAAACAAATCAATTTTATTGGATTCCCATAACATTCATATGGATTAATAATTTCTTGTACCGGTCATCTTAGTATGATATACTGAATTCACCCCATCAGTTTGTGGAGGGCTGTCCCTTACACCCTGAATTTAAGTAGGGCTTTGTACAGTAAAATTTTAACAAACAAAGGGTCAAAGGCATCATGACTTTGATTTAAAGGAGAATTGAATACTTCACATTATCATTAACACTAAAAACGGAATATTTACCATGTTTACTGTTTGTTAATTAAATACTTTTTTGAAGAACTTACATTCTTTTTCGAGGACTTATGAGATTTCCAATCCTACCCATTAAATCAAGCATTGGAGATATGAGACTTTCTTCTGGCAATCCATGAGATGAAGTAGTGACGTCCCAGTCCGTTTCTTCTGAATCGGATGACCTGTGCGCTGAACTATGCCCTGATATATCCCAGAAATCATTGGACACTACGGTAAATGCTGAGTTGGATGAACTGAATTCTGAATCACTTTCAGATCCACTCTCTGAACTAGATTCTCCTTCTGATGAGGAATCTATGGTGATCACGGAGTCATCATGGGTCAGATACATGTCTGAGTCTGAACTGTTGATACTGGTGTCCGTGGTATCATGTTCAGAAATTGTGGTGTATGAGTCATCCGATTCAGACTTTGGGCTGATATGGTGAAATAGACATAACGTTAGGAACATAAGCTTGGTAAAAAATGACTTCAAAAAGGATAAAGAATTTTCTTGTTATAAATGATTTTTTTAAACAATTTGACCGTTAAATAAATTAAGACTTTTGTCATCTATGAACCATTTATTTTATATAATTTTATAGTTATAGTTTATTTATTTAACAAACATTTTTGTTTCTAATGCCAAATAAATACAATTTTTTTTCTTTCTATTGCGGTTATTCTTTTACAGCTTGTATTTATGAAAAATAAATAGTAAATTGAAAATCCTCCATTCCTTTATGAAGTTGAAAGAAAACAGAAAATAATGCAAATGTTATTATCCTGAGGGTATAGAAAAAGCGATATTGTATCGACAATGACAGTGAAAAAAAAAAGTAAAGTATTGATGGTCTATGCTACCGAAAGTGCTTGAGTCATAATGCAACATCACCTTACGCCTGTAAATCTCAAAGAGTACCGGGTAAAACGGGGTGAATACAGACAAAAATTTGAAAGGGATTTTAACATTGAATTAAATTATTAACATTGAATTATATTAAACATTGGGGCTGGCTTGTATTTATGCTTTTGCGGTTGCACAACGACATGCTTTGCTTACGCTTCGCTTGGTAGTATAGATGCAGGCCTACCTTACTGCTTCCCTCAGAGGTGGTAAGGTGGCGAGGTCTTGAGGGGGAGCGCTGCAGTCGTGCAGATCCTCAAGGCAAGTCTGGTGGGCCTACCTTCACGTGGTTGCCGCCCTGTTATTGGTCTAATTCCTTACGAAATAGACGCAACAGAAACCACCAGGCGCCTTTCGACCTAACCATGACCCTCCGTGACTGAGTGGTTGTGGGCTCGGCTGTCACTAAACTCAGCTGACGCCGAGTAGGAAATCTTGTCACCTGCGCTAGGACCTGCGCAGTCGAGCGCCGTAAGCGGGGATGAAGGAGTCCTGGAGGGTTGAGCCGAGCGGCGCTGGTGTTAATGCGTCCGTGACGCAACACGCCCTCTTTGGTCTGGATTTCAAGCGAAACGGTGGCCCTACCCAATAGCCAGGGGTAGGGAAATGGCCACAGTGTCCCGTTAGAGGGCCACGGCGAGGGGCGGGAGGTCCGCGGAGGTTGTCCTTGGATGGCCGAAGCGGTGGGTGAAAGTCATGCTGACGGTGTAAGTGAGGGTTGATCAGTTCAGAAGGGACGGGCTTTAGTCCCCTATGCCAACCCGATCAAGCACCCGATGTCGCACTGTAAGCCAGCCTCACGTCCCTATATCTCGATGGTAGTCCTAACGTTCGAGCTAGTTTGTAGCGAGACGTTCCCAGGTGCGGGCTCCACGGAGGGTGGGAAGCCGGAGAGATGAATCACTTCTAACACAGTTATGGACAAAACTAGCCCAACTGACACCACACACACACACACACCACACACGCACACACCTCACACGCACACAACAACCACACACACTCATACACCCCCCACACACACATACACGCACACTGCACACACACACACCGGAGTGGAGGCGAAAGCCAAAGAAACTCCCAAGAGGGGTGCTAACAACACCTCTCTAGCCCCCGGATGCTCTGCTGCTAACGCAGCAAGCTCCAGTGCGGGTACCGGTCTGGCTGAGGCGAGAACCACAGCCAAGACCAAAACGAAGTCCCGTAATAAACGGAGGACACCGGCGCTGCTTGGGACCAGTACCGCTCCTTCCTCTCTTTCAGGCGCAGAGCCCCCCGTATCGGTTCACTCCGGTGGTCGGGCTCCCCTCATACATCCTCCTCCGCCCATTGCAACTCAAGCCGCTCCCCCCCCGGGGGCCGTCACCGGTCAACCGGAGGCGATCAGCACCGCAGGTGATGCGTTTGCGCTCGCCTGGCAGGTGCAGAGGAGCAGGCACAAAGGCAGGAAGGAGGAAAACACCTCGGGTACACAACGCCACCGCGCTGACTCGTCAGCACGAGCTGCTCCGGCCCCTCCGCCTGTTAAGACGAAGAGGAAGAACAGGCCGTCCAAAAAGCAGCGGCGTCTAGCACAGTGGAAGGGTAAGACACCACAGAACACACAGGCTAATGCCGCGGGTCGGGTTAAACCGATCAGCGGTAATGTCAACTTCTCCGCAGGCAGGAGGGCGCAGGCCGAGGCCGGCAACAGCCGACCAGGTCCAAGCCAACCAGCAACCAGCGGCGCGAAGGGACCAGCCCAAAACTCTACGCAGCGATCCGTTCGGAGGGATCAGGCCGCGGCCAAGCGGGCTCTCAACGAGACTTCTTCACCTCGTGGGGAGCGCAAGCGGCCGCGTCTTGATAAGTCCAAGCGGGACGCTAACCGTAGTTACGCCCAAACTGCTGGATCCGACCTCGACGTTGCAGTCACCTGCAACCGCACGGGGTTCATCAGTAGGGAGGCGTCGAACGAGGTCCTCGCGGCTATCCAGAGGAAGATAGTCGCCGAGGCCACTTCTCCCACACACGACTCACCTGCACCGACCTTCAGAGCGAAGCCGGTGTTCAGTGGCGGGGTCCTCAAACTGTGGTGCGGCAGCAACCACACCCTAGCGTGGCTCAGGACGCTGGTTTCCGAACTGGCTCCCACCACTAGCACCTCGCTAGTGGTCAGGAGACAGGCGGAGATCCAGCGCAGGGTAAGATGCGGGATACTCATCCCTGATGAGCAGGGAATCTTCACGGAGCCGTCCAACATTGGGCGTGCTCTGTGTTATCAGAACCCCTGGGTAGACATCAAGGGATGGGTATTGCTGGGGGCAAACAAACAGGCAGACGCCTGGTATGTGGTGGTCGGGGTCCCTGAGGACCAAATTCCGACCCTGATGAAGGCCGAGCGCCGTCTCTCATTTGGTGTGGGGACGGTGTACGTGAGATTCCAGGGTCCGAACGGCATATTTGTCGACGTCCCTCAGGGATATCCGGCCGCTGCAACCAGCGCCGAAACTCTGGTGGTGGAGGTAACTCCCCCCGCAACAAACGCCGTGGCAACGTCCGCGGTTGTGCCTGCAGCAGCAGCGCCGGCCGCCCCTACCGTCGCAGGCGTGGATGCCGTCCTCCCGGGTGAGGAGCTCGCCGACGACACTCTGTCCTCGGCCTCTGAACATGAGGGGGACGGTTTCGACGCAGGTGACCTATTTGCCGGGCTGCGGCTGGAGGGTGACGAGGAAGGAGCGACCAGTGATGGCGTCCCCTTCGTCACCCTGTAAAGTCCTTCAGGCCAACCTCCACCACAGCCAAACCGCGACGGCTCAGCTGCGGAAGTGGCTGGAGGTTCAACACACAGCCATTGCTCTGATCCAGGAGCCGTGGATCAGGGCAGGCCGCATACAAGGTCTCTCCAATCTTGGAGGTAAGCTCCTAGTTAGTACAGATCACGACAAACCAAGATCGTGTATTTACACTACACGTAACATAAAAACACAGCCACTAACAGAATTCTGTTGCAGAGATATCTCTGCAGCCAGGCTATTGATACAGCGTGGGGATACAGAAGAAGGTGTGGTCTTCGTCTCCGCTTACATGCCCGAGGCAGAGGAGCCGCCCCCGCATGACCTCACCCGCCTCGTGACATATTGCGAGAGCACAGGGTTGGAGGTTGTCATAGGCGCCGACGCAAACGCCCACCATCCTCTGTGGGGCATGGACACGCAAAACGCAAGGGGTAAGGCTTTAGTAGATTACTTGTTTACAACTAACTTAACCCTACTAAACACAGGTTCTGAACCAACCTTCGTCAACAGACGAAGTCAAACAATCATAGACCTCACTCTGGCATCGGAGGGTGCAGCGGCCATCACCACCGGCTGGCAGGTCTCTAAGGAGGCCTCCTGCTCGGACCACAGGTGGATCCGTTTCGACATAAAGGTCTGTGTGACACCAATACTGCCACGGCGCAACCCGCGCAACACTGACCGTGCTGCCTACACACGCACCCTCGAAACCAAGCTTGCGCCAACAAACTACTGGATGACCTACGTGGACACGCCGCAGATCGACGAGCGTGTAAGTCATCTCACGAAAACAATGCTAGACAGCTACCAATCATCCTGCCCGGAATCCATTCCACCCAGAACACCAGGAAAGCAACCATGGTGGGGGGCGGATCTGGAACGCAAGCGCGGGAAGGTAAGGGCAGCACTAAACAGAGCCATGAACACCTGTGATGACAAGGATTGGGACGTATATTACGCGGCCAAATCCAGCTACAAAAAATGCATCAGATTCAGGAGCTCCACCGGATGGCGTAAATACTGTGGCAACATCGAATCCTGCCAACAAGCAAACAGGGTAAGGAAAATACTGGCACAACAGAGCCCAACTGGGCCCGCTGTACTCCGTAAACCCGACAACACACTTACCACTTCACCAGAAGAGGCGATGCGCGTCCTTATTGAAACTCACTTCCCAGGTTGCGCTTTCGCACAGACTACTGACTGGACAGAGGTAACTCAAACACCTTCGGAAAACGACTGGCGCTACGCACACAAAGTGATAACACTGGAGAAACTCCAGTGGGCGATCCGGTGCTTCCATCCTTTCAAGGCTGCCGGGCCGGATGGGGTCTTTCCCGCCTTATTGCAGTGGGGTGGGGCCTCAGTCGCCAGCAGACTGGTACCAATCATGAGAGCGTCCCTGGCCTTTAGATACGTTCCAAAAGGATGGAGGGAAGTGAAAGTTATATTCATTCCTAAGCCAGGTAAGAGTGATTATACCAACGCCAAATCCCACCGACCGATTAGCTTGACCTCCTTCCTCCTTAAAACCATGGAGAGAATCTGCGAGAGAGAGCTGAGGGATGGCGTCTTAAAAACGATACCACTACATGTTAACCAGCATGCATACAGCTCGGGTAAGTCCACTGAATCCGCTCTCCATCTAGTGGTCGGACGGATAGAAGAAGCGATACATCAGAAGGGCACCTGCCTGGGCACGTTCATAGACATCGAAGGGGCCTTCGATAAAACAAACTTCTCCAGCATTAGCACCGCCCTCTCTCGACACGGAGCAGAACAGGTACTGATTGACTGGATTACTAACATGTTAAGCAAACGAGTGGTTCGTCTTGCAGAGGAACAGCAGATGGCCTTGATAGCCAGAGGCTGCCCCCAAGGAGGTGTATTATCCCCCCTCCTCTGGAATCTGGTGATAAATGATCTCATCACTAAACTCAATGCGAACCACTTCTACACAATAGGGTATGCCGACGACCTCGCCATCCTCATTTCGGGGAAAGTGACGGGGACAATCTGCGACCTCACCCAACAGGCGCTACGCATTGTTGAACGGTGGTGCAGAGAATTTGACCTCTCAGTGAACCCCACGAAAACTGAACTAGTCATGTTTACCCAAAAACGAACACTAGGCCCCTATCGCCTACCCAAACTCTTCGACACAGAACTCCAGTTAGCCGACGAGGTCAAATACCTGGGAGTCATCCTGGATAGTAAGTTAAACTGGAGCAGTCATCTAGACAACAAAATAAACAGGGCCTGCATCACCTTTTGGCAATGCAGGAGGATGATAGGTAAGAAGTGGGGCCTATCCCCTAAAATAATACTTTGGTTATACTGCGCGGTGATCCGACCCATGATCACCTACGGGGCAGTGGTCTGGTGGCCCCGCACCAAACTAGCTACAGCCTCCATCAAACTGCAACGCATGCAGAGGCTTGCCTGCATGGCGACCACGGGCTGCATGAGGACTACTCCGACTGCAGCTCTCGAAGCCATGCTGGGGCTTCCACCGCTCCATCTGTTCATACAGCAGGAAGCGACGATGACGGCAGTACGCCTTAAAACACTTCAACTCTGGGGTAAGAAGGAAACACAACACACCGCGGCACTGGAGGGATTCTATAATGAATTCCCCCTAGCAAAAGCCATAAACGATCGGATACCCAAACAGTTCGTATTCGACAAAAAATACAAAATCCAACTCCACGAAGACCACCGCTGCGAGGGATTAAGCCCTACAGAACTTCGGATCTTCACGGACGGATCCAAAACAGGTACTGGCACTGGAGCCGGAGTCTTCTCAGAGGATCTCAACATCCACATAGCCACACCTCTGGGGGCCCACAACACGGTATTTCAGGCAGAATGCATGGGCATTTCTCTGGCGGCATCAGCCATCTTAGCCAGGAAGGTTGTGGATCACTCCATTCGCATACTCTCAGACAGCTTGGCTGTACTGCTAGCACTAAGCAACCACACAGTCAACTCTGGGTTAATACACGAGTGCCACCAACGCCTGAACCAGGTTGGTAATCTCAATAATATAACGATCCAATGGATCAAAGGACACAGCGATTCCCGAGGCAATGATGCAGCGGACGAACTCGCTAGAAGGGGATCGAGTATGGCACCAGTGGGACCCGAACCCATCGTGCCACTCCCCTTCGGGTACCTACGCACACTGGTAAGGAATCGAACTAGTGAACAACACCACAAGCTGTGGCTGGACCATGGTGAGTGCAGGCAGGCCAAGGAAGCACTTCCTACCATCGACGGCCGCCTCACCAAACGGGTGCTTCGGCTGACCAAGCTACAGCTGCGCACACTCACAGCCGCCATCACTGGACACGGCTCTTTTAATAAACACCTCTCTGTCATAGGAGTCACAGACAGCCCCCTGTGCCGAGCCTGCATGGAGGAAGACGAGACAGCAGCCCACGTGCTTATGCACTGCCCAGTGGTTGCAACATACAGGGCAAAGTACTTCGGTAACCCAGGTACTCTCCGCGAGATCGTCAGCAACACCAAGGCGCTGCTGGGCTTTCTCGGGGAGTTGGGGTGGATCGAATAGATCTCCCACCCGCACGCAAAATACGCGCTTTGACGTGGAGTTGCGGAAACCAGCCCGCTATACCATATACCATATATATAACATTGAATTAATAATATTATGTTGAAAACGAGGTATCTAAGTTATTATGTTTAATTAAGTCAATAAAATAGAGTACTTTTTGGTAACATATCATATCAATTCAATGTTAAAATCCCTTTCAAAGTTTTGTCTCGATTCACCCCTGTATTCCTATTCACCCCGGTACCTAATAGTACACCCACATTACGCCAGTTATGTTTAAGTCCCATGTTATAGGGGGAGAACCTATTAGCATCAACCGGGTACAAATCCAGACTCCGTAGCTGCTACTGAGAAAATGCTTCATGGAAAACCCCAATAACACTTGACAAAGGGAATCCAACCTAGGACCTCAAGCTCAGCAGTCACGTTTGACGACGAGGTCTGACGTAGGTCTAGTGGTCAAGGGAGGCTCCTCTATTGGGACTTGAAAATAATTAACGAAATGTGGGTGTACTATCAGGTATAAGTCCCGTCTTGTAAAAAGAACGCTGAGCGACAGTGGAGGGGACGTGTTTGCACACATTTAATATAAGTTTAGTATAATTGTTTCATTGTAGAATCGTAATAGGTACTTTACTAGCTGCTTAGTACTTTGAAAAAGGCTAGAATAACAAAATTTGAGAAAGTTATTTGAGCAGTCAGCGTTTTTTTATGTGACGCGAACTGTACGTCTCTTGTGTGTGATGTTACGTATTTTAGAAACAGAGTTATCTCAATTAATACATGAAACAAGAAGTTTACATAGTAAACTATTTTTGTCTATGGCTTTCATGTGTGATGGTTACAATTTTATAAAGTTTTTTTTCTATTCTACCCACTGAAAATTTTTCTGAACAATAATTTTAATTGGCTTTTAAGAAATTATATCAATTAATAACAATTTAGAGCAGGTCAATAGCAAAATAATAATATCTTTAAAAAAAACTAGATTCTCCATATTTTTCAATCAATTATTCTCTAAATATTCAAAGCAGATAGGCAGTCACTCCATGTAAAATACTGGTATTCAGCTTCATCCGAGTAGACTGGAAGCCGACCCCAACATAGTTTGGAAAAGGCTAGGCAGATGATGATGTGATTGAAAAATATAGTGATATGAAATTATTATGAGCAGGTACATGAATATGGACGACTAAAAAATCTACTAAAAATAACTATTATAATAATATGAAGTAACTAAGACATACCTGTTTATTAGGAACCCAAACAAATCCATTTTTATTCCGTTATTATAAAAAATATACTAAAACATAACTTACTGCTTCCAAAAAAATCAAAGACAGCGTTAATTTAAAATGGAGTAGAAATTTATACAAACAAATATTAATCGAAGGTAGAGAAGCAAAAATATGCGATTTCCTACCGGACAATACGAAATCGTGCCAACATGAACCTTCCAAGCCAAATTAAGTATTAAACTGATACTCACAAGGTTTGTTGTCGTTCGCAATTCCATTCGCTCGACGAACCTTCAGAATTAGGATTTTCTTGTCTTTTGTTGAAAAAGTAGTATAGCGCGGCTCCTACCCCGACGCCTATCGCCGCGGCTGCTATACCCAGGCCACGGCTTGGGCAGCTATTTTTCTGACGATCTTCCTCGCGAACACTCATTTTTAAATTAATTTGAACTGCGTATTTGTTGACGTAAAAATTAAAATTATTTTCGTTTTGGACTGGTTGTCAATGTCAGTTTGAGTTTTGAGTCATGTTTGAGCGCTGACTGCTGTTAAAACATTGCGTTCCGATTTTGTTATGTTTTTTTTTCTTGCACAGAGGGCTATGATTGTAAGGTTTCAGAGATAGCTAGGTATTTCAAGATATTTTTTCCAAAATATGTATTAACTCGATTATTTGACTAAATACTGCAATACTATTGTTGTGAATTGGTGAACAGTGGTTAGCGATGGTTTATCAATGGCCATGGATGGCCGCGAAGGGGCTTGACGTCCCATTTTAAGTTATCGGCATCTGATTTTAATCGTTTCAAATTAAATTATTGTTTCACAGACACACAGTACAGTAGTTGTTTTTTTCAGCCGTATTTCATCTTTCTCAATTTATATAAATAAAGAATATATATAATATTAATTTTTATTTGATTACGTCCTAACATTCTTATGTGAAATGGATTTCATTTCAATGTTATAACTTTTTATGTCAACAAAAGTTTTATTTTTCGTTTCTGGACAGGGGAATTACGCTGAACTGGGGAATTAAATAAAGTAGGAGGGGGAACAAAAAAAAGGGTTTTTGTCATTAATTTAATCCGCCTCGAAGTCATCTTTAGTCAACAAACCAACTAGTATTGAATGAGAATCTCCTTGGTAACAAAATAATCATTTTTCGTTCCAATTTGCGCGCAATAACTCTACGAAAGTGTTCTGAGACGATTTTTAAATATATTTATTGAAAATAGGTAAGTAAATCAAGTATTCGTGTTAAGTGTTTCAATAAGTTTACAATTCCTGGCGTAAGTACAAGTGGTGAAAATCTAGGGATATCAATATACCAACCGTGTTTATTCCAAGATCATTCATGAATCATTTTAGTTGTTTTAGTGAAGATTGCCAAGTTTTTACGTATTTATATGATGTGTTAAGTAAGCAAGTAGCTGTGTGGGCTGCAAAGATCTTAGACTTACATCAAATCGAGAATAAACTAAACATCCGAAAATAAACCTTAATTGTACGAGTTTAATTTGCATATTCCTACAAGCTTATGTCATCAAGCGTATCACGCGCATATTATTATGAACGTTTACTTTCTAGAAATAAGTTAACGGCGAGCTAATTCTAATAAACCGTAAGTAAGGCCAACCAACGATTTCTTGTAATAAGTAGAGTGTTGCTGTCAAAAAAGAAAAAAAAAGCATTTTATTTTTATTTTTAAAAAAAGAAAAAAAAAAGCATTTTTTTTTATTTTTTTTTTCTAGTTCGCTAAGTTTACGGAATCAACCGGTTTTTTTCCCGCGTCCTAGACATTATGAATAACGCCATATAAGTATGAGAATAAGGCTGACGATATACGTACAGACGCCAGCACATCAAGTTACTACAATCTGTCAAATTTCTTTAATAGATTTTCAACTTTATCGCTAAAGCATTAGGTTTAAGGTTGATTGGGAAAATTTGATAGTTTCGGGTAGTTTGATGTACTTTTTTTTTTTTTTTTAAGGTTGCGAAATCATCAAAATCTGACACTCCCTCCCACTCCACCCAGAGCGGGAGGCTCTGGGTGGAGTGGGAGGGAGTGTCAGACTTTTACTGACTAAAACCCATCCATGTTCCTTCTTTGCCCTTTGTGTTCCAGGGCCGCGGTATCTCTTTCGAACAGTCCCGCAGCCCCGCGTCTGTATAGTAGTCGCCAAACTTCTAGTTCGCTCTGAAGTTGTGACGAGTAGAGTCGCAGTAACAACAAAACAGGTGTCACCGGGACACGCCGGGGAGCGGGAGCGGAGCACACCCGCGCACTACCCACGCACCACCCGCGCTCTCTCGCGTGCTCTGTCACGCTGCGCTTTGTTATGTGTACCGGCGCAGCCGTTGCAACTTCAGAGCGAACTAGAAGTTTGGCGACTACTATACCTACTGTATACTTTTTTATTATGTAGATCACGTATATATTATTGTCAAGTAGGTATATAAGGAAGGTCATACAATGAGTAATACGATAAGGTATTGTTTATTTTTAATGTACTGTAAAGAGTGCAAGTGTGGAGCTCGTGGCTAAATAATATCAGCCGCTCGGGTCGATCTTTAGGTTAAGCTGTGCTTGCCTAAGTTGGTCTGTGGATGGGATGGGATGACCACCCATTACGTACCGAGTTTCCTCCGTGCCTCGGAAAGCACGTTAAGCCGTTGGTCCCGGGTGTCATTTATAGATCTTTGACAGTGGTAAAAGGTAGTTAGTGGCCCAAAAAGTCTGACAACCAGTCTTACCAAGGGGTATCGTATTACCCAGTACTAACTGGGTTTTGGAGGTCATCCGGTTCGACTGGAAGCCGACCCCAATATAGTTGGGAAAAAACTAAGCAGATGATGATGTCTAGTGGTCGCAAGCTTGACTGCTGAGCATGAGGTCGACTTCCACGTCGGGCAAAGTATTATTGGGCTCTTCCATCACGAATTTCTCAGTAGCATCCACGGAATCTGGATTTGCAACCGGCTGATGGCAATAGGCTCGCCCCCTATTACATGGGACTTAAATATAACTGGCGATATGTGGGTATACTATTAGGTACACCTATGGCGAACCCGTCGGGGATTACAGGCGTGATGTAGTGTATAACACTACATACTGCACCGCGCTCCGTCGCGTAGCGCGGGGCCGCAGATTGTAACAGTGTACGCCGACGTGTTGTCAGTGTGTCGTCCTGGGCGTGTTTTTTATACAAATTTAGATAATTTCTTACAATGTTAAAATCTGTGGACCCGCGCTACGCGGCGGGGCGCGGTGCAGTAGGAGAATCGCCTTAGGGCTCGTTCACGGAGACGAGTGCGGGGTGGCGTCTCGTGGCGTGTTACGCGTTTTTTCCGTTTACAGAGACGCAGGGCGTGAAGCGGCGCGTACGACGCCGCGTGTTCCGTCGCGGGTATCGCTACGTTTCACACGCCGCTTCTCCGTGAACAAAAAACTCGATCAATTTTCTTATACTGTGTTTATAATTTGTTGCACAATTTATTTCACAAATAAGAGACACAGTTTTGTATTTGTCTTATCTGTCATACGTTAAGCGTTACTGTTACTGCTAGCCTGCGTCATCCCACTGCTGGGCAAAGGCCTCTCCCCATGACTTCCAGTTGTTTCGATCCATGGCTAATGTGGACCACTGGTCGTTGGTTCTGTCCAGCTCGTCCCGCCATCTTCTACGAAGTCTGCCGCGACGCCTTCTGGTTAAGTTACGTTAAGCGGAATAAACAAAAACAAAAGTAATAGAGGACTGAGGGCCCGAATTTTTATCAAGCTCATAACTTTCAAACAACAGGAAGTGGTGACCTGTTCGTGCTTTCACAAATTTTCACAATTTATTTAGAAACATATTGGATTTCCAACAGTAGCTGTAAGTTGATGGTTTCATTTTATTTGCGTAATAACTTTTACGTCTATGAGAATTGAGGGCTCATTTTGAACGAAGATAAACAAAGTAGGACAGTGTTTTGCGATAATATCTTGTTTTTACACATTTTGTTTGTCATTAGCTTAGATTTTGGTATAAAGACTTTTTCTGTAGTGTCATAGTTTATCAGGTACAGGTAGGCCCTCAATCCTCGAAATGAGAACTGAGGCCCCAACTTTACAGTCCATAACTCGCTTATTTGACTTTCAAAAAATCTGATTCCAACTTTCACAATTCTTTGGGAATGTTCACTAAATCCAAAACACTATTTCAAAGAGTTTTAACAATGTGGCTTTCACACCACGCACCTAAGTATTAAAGGAACCGGCTGGCCACAAATCAACGTGCGTCGCCGCGTTGAACAGCGTGCGTCACGACGCTGTCCCCTGCGAGCTCCGCCGCAAGTAACACTGTATTTTGAGCAAACGCGCGGAAGGCCTCTCCGTAAACAGGAAAAACATTATAGGCTTATAAATGCTTTATGCATTTTTCAGGTCCTTAGATGGAGGTTTTGATGAAAGGTATCGTGATTGGGGCAGCTGCGTTGGTGGCAGCTGTTACCATAGCAGTGGAGTGGTGGCAATACCGGCAGGTGCCCAAGGCGCATGCTGCTTACGGTCAACGGAAACCAAAGGCCGATTGACAACGTAAGTATGGCGGTTCTCACACGACACTGCTCGTGCGGTCCGGCGGTGAAGTCGATCTCATGTCGGGGCCAACTGTTACTATGAGCGTGAGGAACTGTACTTATCATAATGAACACCTACACTACGTTACATGTTCGGCATCAACGACATCGACGTCGACTGACGTACACTCGAAGACCCGACAGAGAACCAGAGTTGTCAACATAGCTCACAGAATAAGTAAGCTGAAGTGGCATTGGGCCGGCCATATTAGCCGTAGAACCGATGACCGTTAGGGAAGACGTGTTCTTGAGTGGCCACGAATCGGTAAGCGTAAGGTGGGACGCCCTCAGGCTCGGTGGAGCGACTATCTTAGCAGGGTGGCTGGTAGCAACTGAATGAGAGTTGCTGGGAATCGAGTTGAGAGGCGTGCGACTGAGGAAGCCTATGTCCAGCACTGGACTTCTGTAGGCCGATGATGATGATGATTAAAAAAAAACCAGCTGTATTAGATATTGCACTTTTGTAGGCAAATAAAGGCAGATTTAAAAAAAATTAACATGTAAAATTTCGATGTGCGGGTGTTCACAATGCTGTACTGAGTATATGGTTAGTGTTTTCGCATCGGTGTCCCTTTTAACAGGGACGCATTCTGCATTTTCCTACAAAAGTGCAATATCTAATACAACTGTTTTTTTATACAACGTGTAACGTTAAATGCGCAAAACCTGAAAATAGTTTGATCAGAATAACGAGCAGAATCAATTGAACCACTTTTCAATATAGGTCACATTTTTCAAAAAATCTTCCTTAAAAATGTTGCCCTGTCTATTTGTTAATAGGTCTAGCCATCACGTGCGCAAACCCACCAAAATAGGTAAACAAACACAAAAGGTTGTCGTCCAATTTAAATTTTCTCATACGCGGGATAATAATAGTTCTTATTTCAATGCCAATACGAACCTTGCATCCAGTACCATGAATAAGACAATTTGAAGTAAACAAATAAATTCTATCTATCTTTTTTAACTTAAACGTAACTAACCTATGAGTTAGAAAGAGAAAGAGAAATGGAGGCGGGGCGTGCGAAATTCGTGACAGTCAGTGGCCATGACCTATTTACTCCAGTCTGTGCGGCGCCGGCGCAAGCGTCACAGGTGCAATTTGATTAATTATCCCGTAACCCGCGGCGCGTGCGCTGAAAAATCGCGACTATGGCGTTTTTGTACACAAACATTCAATATTGTGAAATGGTGAGAGTGTTAGCGCGTTGTAATGACAACGTTAACGGTTTCGAGAAGAGTTTGGAGTATCTGTATCTAACAGGACAATGCTAGCAGAGCAATGGCCAGCAAGATCGCTCGATTTAACACCATTGGATTTTTTTTTGTGGGGTCGTATAAAAGCACTAGTGTATGACGATGGAAATGGACCATAATGTGACGGAACTGCGTAATAAAGTTGAATCAGCGTTTCAACAAGTGAAAAATGACACTCAAGTGCTCGATTCGCTGAAAAATAATTTAAGAAAGCGGGCTGTGTTGTGTGTTCAACAAAGTGGTAGAGTATTTTGATTCTTTGCTACCGAAACGAGAGAATCTGTAAGTAGAGATACCAAATTATCTACTTAATTAATTGTAAATAAGCTGATTACGCGCCAATTATTTGTAAATACAGTGATTTAAACCTTTTAAACACGCTAACATTACCTACTTACGTAGTACCTACCTAATAATTAGATCAGCACGTCATAATTACTGTAGGTAAAGTCTGAAAATGTGGGTTACCTATGTTGCCAGTCCAAACCTGGAAAAGTGTGATGGAAACATTTAAAACACTGTTAAAAGATAACCTAAGTTCTTTACGAGCGTAGATAGTGGGTTGGGTTTAGAATCGCGTCCTCTGAATTCGATGATTCTGTCACTGTGGGGGGGTCAAGGGGGTTTATCTGAAGCGCCCCCATGCGATTTTAGCTGCCGGAAATTTTTAAAATTATTTTCTAAAAATATTGGTAAATCACTAACTAAACGTGAAACGGAACGAATATTTAACTAAAGTCTAACGTTTTTGACGTTACATGTGTCAAAATCATCTCAAAATGCGTAAAATATATGATTTTGAATGAAATATCGAAAAGATCCTTTTTTTAAAATCGTGGAAGCTATAAATTATGTTTATAAATTCAAGTATTTATAAAAGTCAATATTTTCGTGTTTCATTGAGTGCAAGAGCGAGCGAAGCGAGCTCGGGACCTAGGGCACCCCGACTCGGTACTCGATTTTTTTGTAAACCATTCAGAAGTAGGAGCCCCGCGAAGCGGGGCTCCGTCGACCGGGTTTCCCTCGACTGCGCCACGTTGACTGGCAACAACTAACTCCACTCTCCCCCCTATAAATCAGGTTTATAATGTCAAAAACATTAAGCAAACATAACACAAAATTGAGATTTTAAAAAATTTATTAAAAAAAAACTATGCATCTCCGGCAGGGGGGGGAAGTGGGGGGTGACTCTACAGCTCCCCCCCCTCCCCCTCCCACCTCCCACACCTCCCAATTCGGAGGACGCGATTCTAAACCTTACCCGTAAAACTAAAACAGCTCATAAAACCTTTAAATTTTTTTAAATATTTTTTTTTCTCTCAAAAAGTATTAGGTCAATTGAATTAAAAATCATTTGGGGGGTCTGAGGTTTTGCGCATTCAACGTTACACGTTGTATAAAGGGTGTAAAAGACCCTTAACGAAAACGAAAACCACATATTATTCTGCCCATCACTGGGATCATTTTTTTCTTCTAAGAGAGGAGGGTCAAAGTTCCAATTTTTTCACAAGTTTTTTTTTTAAACCACTTTTTAAGGTTTTAACTTTAATTAAATCCATGACCCGTTTACTATTCAAAGCATCCATCAGCACAATGTTCTGAATGCGTTACAGTTACATTGAGTCCTACCGTAAAACGTGATTTTTCACCCCAAAAAAAAAGTCGTTTCCCAGCAATTTTTTTTACGTAAAGTTACTTAGTTTGATGTACAGAATGCTTGGTTAACGGATTGGTGAAGGGTCCGTTTACACCCTGTATGTATGTATGTTTGTTCCTATATGGCGTTGTAGAGACCAAACGTGTAGGCCGATTTTGATGATTCTTCATCAATCGATTCGGCTTAACCTCGCGAGTGTCACTAAAGACATGACAATAATTAAAATTCACCACAGTGACAACCAGACGCCATATTGTCAAAAAGAAGAAAGAAAAACTTGACGAACATGTCAAGTGGGGCATCGTTGAATAGGTATTAAAAGAAGAAGGGGCACGGTCCATACAAATTAACCCACGTCCTACAGCAACGAGAAGTATCTCAAAAAAATTACTAAAATGGGTTTAAAAAGATGGCATACTTCCAAACTCCATCCTTACAGTCTAGCATATAAAAAAATTGCTATGAAAATTCGTTCCGGGGCAGTAATATCTACGATGAACAAAGACATTCAAATATAACTAGCTATAGACGGGACAAGACCAAGAAACTGACAATTACAAAACCTGTTACAAATTAGTAACAAGTCGATCAGTCCAGTGCGATACGTCGCCTTGTCAGGTCGTATTCATATGACGCAAAGACACTCAAATATTTCCGAGCTATAGACGGGTCATGACGAAGAAAATCGTAATCCAAAACTTGTTACTGAATAGTAACAATTCGTTCTGTCAAGGTCATCTGTGTCATACGCCCGCTTGTCAGGTATAGGGAATGCAAATCCGTTCTGTTTTAAAATCCGGATTTTTAAGAACGGATTTTTGTTCCGATCCGGATTATCCGGATTTTACGGATTTTTCATGAAAATAAACTTAAAAAGAGGAAATTCAAGGAAAGGCAGAGTGTTGAAGTTGCAAGTGTTAGTCTGAAAGCTGAAAGGAAGAATGAGTATAATGCTCTCAAGAAAAAAGCCAAGAAAGCTGAGGCCATAGCTAGAGCAAAGGCCCAAGACAAGCTTTATGACACTTTGGATAGTACAGCAGGCTAAAAACAACTATAGCGGCTTGCTAGAGCTAGAGAAAGAAAGGCGAGGGATGTATGTCAGATTAAATGCGTAAAAGATGAAGCTGGAATGGTTCTTTCGGATGAAGAGGAAATTAAGAATAGGTGGAAGGGGTACTTTGAAAAACTGATGAATGAGGAGAATGACTGGAACGGTATGCTGAACAATAAACCGGTGAGTGAGGGGTTCATCATCATCAGCCCATAGCAGTCCACTGCTGGACATAGGCCTCCTCAATCGCACGCCACTCAACTCGATTCTTAGCAACTCTCATCCAGTTGCTACCAGCCACCCTGCGAAGATCGTCACTCCACCGAGCCTGAGGGCGTCCCACTTTACGTTTGCCGATTCGCGGTCTCCACTCAAGAACACGTCTACCCCAACAGCCATCGGTTCTACGGCTAATATGACCGGCCCATTGCCACTTCAGCTTGCTGATTCTGTGAGCTATGTCGACAACTCTGGTTCTCTGTCGGATCACCTCGTTTCGGATGCGATCCCTCAGAGACTCCAAGCATAGCGCTTTCCATAGCTCGCTGAGCGACCTTGAATTTATGAACCAGCCGTACCGTGAGTGTCCACGTTTCGGCCCCGTAAGTCATAACAGGCAGGACGCACTGGTTGAAGACTTTAGTCTTTAGACTCTGTGGAATACGCGACGAGAAGACCCGAGAGTGAGGGGTTAGTGAGAAAGATTAGTATGGATGAAGTGAAAATAGCAGTAAATGGAATGAAGAACGGTAAAGCTTTAGGACCTGACGGTATACCAGTTGAACTTTGGAAGTTATTACGGGTAGATGGATGAACGTGGTTAGCTTTAATTTTCAACAAATTGTTGCTGGAAGAAGCCATACCTGACGTGTGGTGCAACAGTTCGCTGGTGCACATCTTTAAAAATAAAGGTGATGTGCTGGAGTGCAATAACTATAGAGGAATAAAGCTAATGGCACATAGTATGAAAGTTTGGGAGAAAGTTATTGAAAGACGACTGAGAGAAGAGAGTGAAATTTCACAAAATCATTTCGGCTTTATGCCTGGTAGGGGAACGACGGATACTATTTTTGCCATCCGCCGCAGCTGTGCGAGAAATACAGAAGTGCGCACAAAAACTTGCACATGGTGTTCATCAACCTCGAAAAGGCATGTACGACCGGGTACCTCGTGAGGTTTTGTGGTGGGCCCTGAAAGAGAAAGGTATGCCTGGGAAGTATGTGCAGTTGACCCGAGCGATGTACAGTCGATGTAGTACCCAAGTTCGGTCTACAGCAGGCACTACCGGCAGCTTCAATGTGCCTGTCGGCTTGTACCAATGGTTGGCTCTAAGCCCTTACCTCTTCCTGATGATAATGGACGCACTTACGTCGGACATCCAGGAAGAGGCTCCTTAGTTTATGCTGTTTGCCGACGACATTGTGTTAGTTGCCGAGAGTGGACTAGAGGTCCAGAGCAGATTGGAGGTGTGGTGGGAAAGACTGGAGAATATTGGCCTGAAAGTCAGTAGGACCAAAACAGGATATTTATTCTGTGATTTCGGTGGTCTCTCCGTTCTTGTGCCCATAACTCTTGCCGGAGCGCCCATACCGATCTGTTCCGATTTTCGGTACCTCGGGTCGCTTGTCTATGGGGATGGCGTAGTAGACCGAGACGTAACACACCGGATCAACTCAGGATGGATGAAATGGCGACAGGTCACTGGAACAACTTGTGACCCACGGATGCCCCTCAAGTTAAAGGGGAAAATATACAAGTCCGTGATTGAGTTTGAGTTTGAAGACCTTTCGTACTGTATGGATCGGAATGCTGGGCTGTGAAGAAGCTGGATGAAAAAAGATTGCATGTAGCAGAGATGAGAATGTTGAGGTGGATGTGTGGTGTGAGAAGAATGGATAAGGTAAGGAACGAGTATATTAGAGGAAGTTTAAAAGTTGCGCCAGTTACAGAAAAATTGAAAGGGAATCGACTGTCTTGGTATGCCAAAAATCATCTACAATGCAACAAAACATATAAAATGCTGTCGTTTAACCTGCTGCGAATTCGGTTACACACAATTCCTACTGCTAAAAAAGCATGCTCTGATTCGACGCTTATAGGGGAAATGCACTGAAGATTACAAGCATCTTCAGCGCAACGGCCTCCAAGCATCGTCCTCGTGAACCATTATCCTCGAATTCCATCCAATCCGCCGACCCGTGTCCCGCACCTCGCACTCCCCAGAGGTGACACGAATATTAGCGCGATAATGTAGCCCCCGAATCACATTTTTTTATTATTCAAAAAATCCGGATTCAAGTTTTGAATCCGGATTTGAAAGTCGAGTAAAAATGTGCGGATATCCGGATTTTTCGGATTACGGATAGTCCGGATTGCATTCCCTAGTCAGGTAGCATTCGTGTGTCAAAAACGAAAATATTCAGGATGAAAATTACTGTATGACAATATTCCCAATGTCCTCTCTATATGTGTTTTAAATCTCTTTGACGATGAATATATTACAATATTGAGAAATACTTAACTATCTTGATTTGACTTCAATTATTGAGTTCCGTCACCGAACTTTTTTTTTCCCAAAAAGTAAGTTGTTTCCCTGCAATAATTTTGCGGTGAAGTTACTTAGTTTGATGTGCAGAATGTTTGGTTGGCGGCATCGTGAAGGGTCCGTTTACACCCTGAATTCATTGCAGATATGACTGCCCCTGAACGAATTTTCATAGCATTTTTTTATATGTTAGTCTGTAAGGATGGAGTTTGGAAGTATGCCATCTTTTTATTCCCATTTTTATATATTTTTTGAGATACTTCTCTTTGCTGTAGGACGTGGGTTAATTTTGATCCTTCTTCTTTAGATAAATTGTAAGCAGTATGTTACGGTTTACCATCTTTCGACAGTTTACAATCTCGCGAGATAGATCATAATCTAACGGTTTTTACAATTTTACGGTGACATCAATAAACCCATTCAAGCTTATTTTGTTTCAGATGCAGACTAAAATAATCCGCCACTTAAGTTATAGCAACATCACAATAATTATTTTAGTAAAACAAGCCGTATTTTCTGATCGTCAAAAATGCTGAACTCATCATCTGCCTAACCTTTTCCCAACTATATAGGGGTCGGCTTCTAGTCTAACCGGATGCAGCTGAATACCAGTATTTTACATGGAATGACTGCCTATCTGACCTCCACAACCCAGTTAGTACTGGGGAATACGATACCCCTTGGTAAGACTGGTTGTCAGACTTTTTGGGCCACTGACTACCTAACGACTGTCAAGGATCTACAAATGACACCCGGGACCAACGGCTTAACGTGCTTTCCGAGGCACGGAGGAAACTCGGTATGTAGTGGTCACCCATCTACAGACCAACCTAGACAAGCACGGCTAGACGTCCTGCATAGCTCTGTCTCTTTCCAACTGAAATGACATTATAGTAATACTGATAGGATGTAGTGGTACGAGCCCTGGTGCCTGGTGCCTGGTGTCTGTGTGCATTACTCAAAAAGAGATGGAGAAAATATATTTGTCTCGTTTACTCTCACCACTGGATCTGATAAGTGTATCTTTGTCTTGTTGTTATCATTATCCGCCCGAAACTCGGACAGTCTTGGGGGTCCAAGGGGTACCGACGTATCCTGTCACCCACCAACTGGGTTGTGGAGGTCAGATAGGCAGTCACTCCACATAAAATAGAAGAGAAAATTTTTATTTCAGACCGGAGTCCATATAGTAGGTTTCAGACACATGAAAATATACAATTAAAATTCAGCGTGGAGCCGCATCCACCTCCGCAGCATCGGGGAATCCCATCGATCTGCAAATACACTGAGAATACTGTTGGTGCCGCCGCGAACACGAGCACAAACATAAACATAAAGCAGCTGCATCCGGTAAGACTGGAATACTGACTCCAACATAGTTAAGAAAAGACTAGGCAGACGAAGATATTAAAAAAATTGGTTGACTGTAAAGTTGGTTTACGGACGATAGTTTAACGTGAAAACGTCATTACAAAACATTGAATGCGGCGCAAGCGTACAATGAGCGTAACGGGACAATGAGCGTACAATGAGTCATCCTTTTTCGTGCATGCAGCCGGCGTTCATCGATTTATTAGACGTTGTCACGTCAAATACATCCTTTGTCTATGCTTTCGCGGTTTCAGGTAAAAAGAACGAAATTATGTAACATTAAAAACACTAATTATAATTATTTAGGTACCTATTAATAGTATACAAACCAAAGTTTTGTTTGTCATTATACATTAAGGGTGTAAAAAGACCCTTAACGAAGCCAAAAGTCACTTGTTCTCCCCGTCAATGCGGTCATTTTTTTGTTCTAGACCATACCTGGGAACATGGGCGTACCCACGGTGGGGCAGGGTGGGGCTCTTGCCCGAAGCTAAGAATTTTTAAGCAAAATCAATATAATGTAAAATTATATATTCATTTGGGTACTTTAATATTTTTCATATAATGACAAAAAACCGTCTTGTCGGCCTCTGTATGATGAGTCTGCATAAAAAGAGGGTTCTGGAAGCACTACAAACATTTGAAAACGTAGCTAGATTTAGCCAGAACCTTCGCAGGTTATTATTGAAATAAGGTGTAGTGCAGTCAATAAACGTATCAGTCAGTCAATAAAAAGCATTTTTAATTTCCTACTACTTAGTTTATTTACTTCTGCCCCACCCCTTAAAAACATGTTTTTAAAGTAAGATTTTTTACTCGACGACCCGCTTACTATTCAATCAATCCATCGGCACGCTTTTCTGAGTGCGTTATATTGAGTCCTACCGTAAAGACTGATTTTTCACCCCAAAAAGTCGTTTCCCAGCAATAATTTTTGCGTAAGGTTACTTAGTTTGATGTACAGAATGCTTGGTTGACGGCTTCGTGAAGGGTCCGTTTACACCGTGTATTAATAACAAAGACATTCAAATATATTTTGTAAATCTCTTTGATTAATAAATATGAATGTGATATGAATTTTATCTTATTTTATTTTCATTTAAACTGTAATAACTATTACAAGTTAATCTCATTTTATCTTGTAATTTAATGTTTAATCTTTTGTTATACAGGATGACACCGACGCTAAAACCCACGTACCACGTATTATGGTTTTTTTTTTTTAAATAATTGTCGAAATATTTCTATGTGCGGGGTTCAGAATGTTGTACTGAATACGCGGTAAACGTTTTAGCGTCGATGTCCCATCCACATTATACATATAATCTCTTCTCTTTACTTTATCTTCGTCCAAGTTTGGATATTTCAGGGTAGGTAATAGGTATACAAGGTGTAGTTTTGAATCCTCGTCAAATTCAAGGAGGTAACTATGCTAATGATTCTCTTAATTATTGACCGATCCCGTAATTTAAAATTGATTATTTTATGACAACCTCCTGAATTTTGACAAGGATGCAAACCTACACCTTGTATACGACTAATTTTACTGAATAAAATAATAAAGGGTGGCGCCGACAATAAATAAAACTGCGCCACCTCATGATGCGTCATGAGGTGGCGCAGTTCCCAATCTGCATACAAACATTCAATCGATTATATCCAGTAGTTTAGTCACAGGGCATTATTTTTCATTGTCAGCATTTTCTACAAGATGTTTGACATTAATAGGCTAGCACCGACAGGTTAACGACCCCCGCATCGGTAGTATAAATGTTAACGGAAAAGTATGTAATCCATCATTGTATACAATTCCTAGGAAATGTATACAATTCCTAAAATAGTTTGGAAATCTATGATATATTTTGTAATATGCACTTTTCCTAGGAAGTCTATACATTTCCTAATAGCGATTGGAAATGTATCACATTCTTGAAGTTCTTAAATACAGCGGGCATAGCGGTGCGAGGGGCGACTACAGACATTCGAGAACGTCTATCGTACTCCTATTTTTTATGTTATCCAAAAGATACTCAACTCAACTCAACTCAAAGCATTTATTTCAAATAGACCCATGACAGGCACTTTTGCATAGTCAAAAATAAGCTACCTACAGTCCCGCCACAGGCAAAATAACTGTGAATGGACTGTAGTTGCCCATTCGAAAATAGTAGATCTCATGGAGAAGAATGGGCAAGAAACTCCATGGACACTCTTTTCAAATCAAGTTATATATTACATAGTCCTGGGTACAATATTGTTGCTTCTATATGTGAGCACAGTGTAGAGATAGGAAAATAAAACAAAGCTACAGTTAAAACCATAAAGATTAGGATAAGCCCTACTAACCATAATAGAAAGTCTACATGGTACTCACACTTACAAAAACTCAAATAATGCTTCTAATTTATATAAAACAATGGTTATCAAAGTAACAAAGTTTCCAAACGGGAAAAAAAATAAAAGAAATGATGAAAGAACTAAAGGGGGAGCATCTCTTCCAAACATTAAGATCTTAGTATGTGAGCCCAAGTGGCAGTGGAGCAGGACCAGCATTGAGCCAAGCATTTTTATCTACGATATACTCCTCTAACTTATAATATACTCGCTTACATAGTGTTTGTATATATTACATAGTGTTTGATAACATAAAAAATAGGGTAAATAATAAATACACTACGCACCACACCAACATAAACAAGGCATTGTGGCAAGAAAAACTTAGAATGCAAGAGCGAGCGAAGCGAGCTCGGGGCTTGGGGCACCTCAACTCCCAACTACGTTGACTACGTCGCCTTTTTAGAACATTTTAATATGTACCGTGACGTTGATTTTATTCATGTTTTATTTATTTTATTCACAGAGAGCATTCCTTTTATAAATTTCCTAGTATCATCTCGAAACTGCATACAATTCCTAGGAAATACATATATTGCCCAGGAAATGTGTGTATTAAAGGATCTTTAACAAATTTCCTAAGTATGCTCGGAATTGTATATATTTCCTAGGAATTGTGTAAAACTCCTAGGTTTCATACACTTCGGGTAACATAAACACTAAACACATTTTGTTACCTCGCTACTTCATGTAAACCAATATTTATAAATGGTGTTGTATATCGTTAACAGTTTTATGCTATTAAGTTTGTTCGAAATTTCTTTTTTTTTTACTTTTGATGTAATGATTCATATTTTGATAGTTAATAAATATTCCAATGAACAATGTAATATTATCTTACCCTATTATACTCATTTACTGTCGTATTGCCGGCGCCATCCTGTATACTGGTGTCAAAATTGGCTCATATTAATATACTGATGTCAAAATTGGCTCATATTAATATACTGATGTCAAAATTGGTTCATATTCTTTTGATGTAAAAATTGGCTCAAACTGTATTAATGTCGAAATTGGCTCATATTATATTGATGTCAAAATTGGCTCAAATTATATCGATGTCGAAGTTGGCTCATATTATATTGATGACAAAAGTGCCTCATAATATACAGGGTAGAAAGGACACCGACCACAGATATAGATAGACCTAGATAACGCAAAAGCAACTGCTTCGCGTGCTGCTTCGCGTGCCTAGCTTACGTACAAAAATCGTAAGTGGCCACTTACGCGATCAGTCTGCATCGGTGTATAACATGTTGAATGGGTAATTGTGCTGATATAAATTGTAAAAACTGTATATCTGTACAAATTTGAGAAAAACAAGACATTCGTATTACATTGCGGCTTAGAAATAGTGCTTGTGACGTCATAAGAGGTAGTCAAAAAATGGCACACTTGGTTTTCATACAGATCGTGATACTTGCGTTATCTAGGTCTATCTATATCTGTGACACCGACATAAAAACGGTGTCCCTTCCCACCTTGTATTGATGTCAAAATTGGCTCATATTTATTACCAAAAAAAAAATATTTTCTTCAGCAATGTATCCTAGCTTTTAAGTAGGTACTTAAAGAATTACCTGAAGCAATATTAAAACTAGCTTTAAAGTGAGTATTCACTTCATAAGAATCAGTTAGATTTTAATAAATATAATTATGTTCACGTAACTGTTGTTTTTATTGAAGTCGAGTGGAAAAACAGTACCTACCCTTATATTTTCGTCATGTTAGACCGCTATTAAAAATCTGCACAATGCTATTAAAAAAATGCCTGGGTTATCGTTATATCCCATAATTAAAAAGATGTTTCTAAGTGATTTTTCTAAACATCTTGTTATAGGTCCCGTCACGTAAAAAGAACGCTGACCATCTTTCGCATTTTTTTTATTAAGATTCTGCAGTGCAAAAATTATACTTATATTATAAAACAATAGCTTAGTGATTTAAGACGCGGCTGTATAACGTGCGCAAACACATCCCCTCCACTGTCGCTCAGCGTCAAGGAACTTATATACTAACTGGAATGAGTACGAACAAAATTTTGATAAAAAAACCGTTTGAAAATGAACTTTATCTCAAAGTCATAGAGTTCGTATTACTTTAATTAATCCAAAGGGGGAAAAAAACTTCAGAGCGAGAAAGCGACGAGAGTGGATTGTGTCCTTGTCTAACAATTGCCAGTACACAAAAAATAAAAAATATTTTTTTATAGATTAATCGGAAATCACGTTGATAGCTAAACTAGCACATAAATCGTAACGGGATTAATTTAATATTCAAATACTAAAATAATAATGTCTTGCGAAATTGATTTCTTTAGTAGTTACTTACAATTTATGAATGACAAAATTCATGAAACTCATTTAAAAACAGTATGGTCATGAAATAAATTTTAAAAAAAAAACAAATAATATGACTTAAACGGTTTCGCGTTGCAGTCGTATTTTTGCTTTCTCAAGCGCTTTTAATTGTATTTAAGTGAAATCTTCCACTATAAATATGGTGAAATCGTGTTGTTTGAAGGAGTGTAATAGTGTGAGGGGTTTGATGGATATGCAATTTTAATTTGAGATCTGTAAACGGGGATCATGAAAATATTGCACATGCGTACAAAATACAAAACATTGTTATTTATAATGCAGTAGCAAAACTTAATCATTTACTCAATTTAATGTTAGCAAAAATAACTTCTTGAAAATAAACATTTGAATTCTATCTTTACTTTTTAAACCCTTCTATTTTGGCGGCAACTGTCGATTCAACCGATTTTTTTTTATTCGACACAAAAGTCTCGAGTCAAATCCAAAAAGTCTGAATAAACTCCTTGGTCAAGTTAAATACTATTAATTTATTTTTTTTAATCACAGAAATTCTTATTAATATTTGGAAATCATAACATAACATCACGCTTGTAATCCTCGAAGGGTAAGGCATAGGTGTGCGTAATAGTACACTGACTTTACGCCAGTAATTATGGAAATCATGGCAATATAAATCACTTTTAAGCACTATAAAATAGTTAAGTAGTCGTACGTAGTAATCAAAATAGTATGTAATTTTTTTTCATAAATAAGAAAAAATTGTTCGGAGATAACGCTTGTCGTCGGCAGTAGTTTGCTGTAAAATATTAATAATAATGTTTTGTTTCCATGCAGACTCCCTAACAATGAAAATCTTCAGCAATGATGGCTTAAAGTTGTCCCTGAAGAAGAAGCATTCAACCTGTTGCCTAGTTTGCAACCGTCATCTATCATCAGCATCTTCGCATTTAAATTTAAGATTACTGTCTCATACAATAAACCAACAATTACATAAAACCATATGTTAAATAATGTATAGTGTGATTAGTAAATTTATCAAATACTATTAAGTTGTTTGAATACTGAATAGGTATGCTACATGCTCATGCTTCGTCTATGTGAATTTTGCAGCCCTATACGCTTTAAAATCTCTTTACAAATGAAGGATGTAACCTAACATGTAGACCACCGTGAACGAAAATAAGTGTCACGTATTCTTCACATCATCAACCTATCCCATTACAGAGTTTTTTTTAACTGTGGCACCATTGGCGTATCTAGAGATAGTTTCCAGGGGGGGGCCTGGCCCCTGCCTTGTTGAGATACACTGGGCTAGACTTTTTTTGTATGGGATATCATCAATTAACCCCCCCCCCCCCCGCTCTGGGCGGAATGGGAGGGATTGTCAGACTTTTACTGACTAAAACCCATCCCTGTTCCTACTTTGCCCTTTGTGTTCCAGGGCCGCGGTATCTCTTTCGAACAGTCCCGCAGCCCCGGCAGGCATCGGCCCTTGCGGGCCCCTTCGTTTTGCTTTATTGCCATACGTACGGACGGTGAGCTAGCCCATTACTCACCGTCCACAGGCCCGCGCCTACGGTGGCCGGGAGCCAACACGTGGCCCCCGACGCCCGGGGCTTCCCCCGCTGCGGCTGGGACTTGAGGTTCTCTCCCTCTCACGTCCCGCCACCTCCTTTGCTAGCATGACTGCTTCGCAGAAGGATGTGGCGGCTTCCCATTCCCCCTTGCTCCGGACCATGGCCTGAACCAGGGCCGGGCGAGACTTCAGTCGGCTTTCCATTTACAAGTGGTCAATGAGCAGAGCACAACTAGCATCGTAATTTGTAAATTAAATAGCTCTTTTTTTTTTTTTCAGTCCCGCAGCCCTAATTAAATAGCTTTACTTATGCTTCATATGGCTCATTTACATTAGGTCGTTTTGACCGATTCGGTTGCAGCCCGGTTCCGTCACCGACTAGTGTAAACGGGTTTTCGGTTAGCCGTATTCGACCACAGACCGTTTTCGGTGACTGAACACGACTGATTTGTTGAAACACTCCACTCATTGTACAATCGAAGCTCATGCTTTCAACACGAATGTACACAGTTCGTCTGAATGCGGTCGCCGAATCCGGTAAACCGATATCTTAAACGAATACGGTCGCTGTATTCGGTGGCCGACTTAATGTAAACAGCCCAATTCGATGAATCAATTCGGTTAAACCGAATGCGGTCGCCGCATTAATATTAAACGCGCCAATATGCAGGTACCTTGTCGATGTAAAGTCATGTTAATGCCTTACTTTACATGCTTGATCAGCCTTTTTGTGAAGTGCCTCACAAAAATTTTCAAATCAGAATCCAAGGCCCACATGGGCGTACCCAGCATTTTCTAAGGGGTGGGGCAGAAATAAATAAACTAAGTAGTAGGAAATTAAAAATGCTTTTTATTTACCGACTGATACGTTTTATTGACTGCACTACACCATTTCAATAATAACCTGCGAGGGTTCTGGCTAAATCTAGCTAAAATTTCGTTTTCAAATGTATGTTGTGCTTCCAGAACCCTCTTTCTATGCACACTCATAATACAGAGGCCGACAAGACGGTTTTCTGTCATTGTTGGCCTTAACCAAGTTTTAATTTCAATGTGAAAAATTTTAAAGTACCCAAATGAATATTTAATTGTCATTATATTAGTTTTGTCTAAAAATTCTTAGCTTCGGGTCAGAGAGGAGGGTGGGGCAAGTGCTCCACCTGCCCCACCGTGGATACGCCCATGAAGGCCCACAAGGTGATTTCATTTCCAACTTAGCTAGGTGTAGGGCATTTATTTTCAGTAAGTAGGTTCTTAAATTAAACAATTAATTAGTAGGTACTTTTCGTGAATTATGTATTTTTCGCCTTTATTTACATAACAAAAACAATAATCCTAACAAAATTCCTAAATAACTTTCGAGGTAATTAAATTTTTAAACCAACTTTAATTTTCGTTTCTTTTCTGCAAAATATGTTAAGGACTTTTTCTGCCGTGACATTGTCTTTGACAAATTGATTTTCTATGTGGAGAAGGGAGGTGCACGAGAACCTCTCTTCTCCCATAGTAGATCTGAGCCAGGTCTTTATTCTGCGCATTGCCGACAAACTCCGCTCACATCCAGCTGAGCTCACTGGAGTAACTATGGCAGCTTGGATTAATTTATACACATTTGGACAAAAATCTTGTTTAACATGAACTTTAAGGTCTTCAATTGTCACTTTTCTTCAAGTCATAAAATGAATGAAAACTAAAATTAAGTAGGTATATGTATATTATATTATTTACATAGGTAATCGTGAATTATCGGTTGTAGATCATTTATTTTAACAGATTTTTTTTGTATCCAGCCTAGAATTTCGAATCGGTAACCCAACATCCTGGGGTGGGCACTAGACCATTCTGGGGTGGGCACGGCCCACCCGGCCCCCCCCTATATACGCCTATGTGTAGCACCCCTGGAAAACTAAAGGTTATGGAGATACGTTACCGCTGCTACATGCCGGCAGCAGTCAGTCGAGTTTTTTCAGTATTATTATAGTTGAAAATAAAGTAGATATTTTTTTATAAATGGCTCTGCCTTAGATAAACAGTATGCGTAGGTTTCGGCTTCGCCCTGTCTTTTTATACACCGTAATTTTGAATAAACTGCTACCCATGAAATGCGGGGAGCGGGGTGCTAGTAAGTAATAACAGAATAACAGACTGTCCCAAATGTAAGTACAAATAATGGACACCCTATTAGAAAGAGATGACATCCACTCTCGAAGTTCTCTCACTCGGAACGTCTTTGCGTTGCACGTCATCATTCCAGTTAGTATTTAAGTTCCTTGGATAAGACAGAAATCAAACCAGGTATTCATATTGTATTTCCTGACAGCGTTAATACTCTGTTTCGTGGTGCTTCTGAATAGTTGCATAATTTCTATCATGGATGATCATGGTTTTTTTTTTGGATTTAGCGTTGGCTGTCAAGGTCAAATATTTAATTTGTGTCATGGCAATACTTTTTCTTACCTGGTCGTACTGATTTGTTTTGTAGTAACACTGAAACACTGATGTCATTCCTTATAATTTAGGTGACAACATATTTTACCTTCAATTGCTTGAGAGCAGGACAACCAATACAAATACCAAACTCGTATGACACGTACAGCGTTATTTTCTTCCGTTTAATATTGAAGTTGGAGCTGGAACGGATCTAGTTAAAAAACGTACCCGAATGTGGATCTCACAGTAACAAATTAATAGAAAAATAAGTTAAAATATAAATTTGTTCCGTAATTTAGCCAACCATGGAGCTAAATGACGTGATAGTTAATCAGCCCGTCGTGATCGATAATGTAAATATCAATTATTACCACTGAACCAACTATTTACACTGAGTCAACGACGCAAAGTTTTAAGCAATATATTTAGTGAAAATCGATTAAAGAACCAATTTTAATTGCTGTTGTGCCGATAATCGATAGTTTTTAAAGATTCTAAATAGTTTAAACACACGCTTTCATACATTTGTGTCGAAAATGAGTCATCTCATGAACTCTTTCCATTTCTGTATCGTGGACGTTTTCAATCGCATGTCTCTAATTTTTTACTGATGCCGGTTTTTGTCAGGGCTCCGGAGTGATCAAAGCTGGCTTCGCTGGCGACCAAATACCGAAATGCAGGTTTCCGAACTAGTAAGTATCACTTTTACTTCTTTAGATTTATCCCACTTTTGTTTTCATAATTTTATTAGAATTTCTTGTTTTTTCAAAGACTTTTCTAACATATTGTAATGATATATGTTTGTGACTTTAGTCAAGGTCAAGCAGAATTCTAAACGTCACCGTAGTCAGTGGCCCAACAGTCTAACAACCAGTCTTACCAAGGGGTATCGTATTATCCAGTAATAACTGGGTTGTGGAGGTCAGATAGGCAGTTGTTGCTCCATATAAAGTACTCAGCTGAATCCGGTAAGACTGGAGCTAACCTAACATAGTTGGGAAAGGCTAGGCAAATGATGAAATATGCTCCACATACACTTACTAGTATTAAATACGGTAATGTATTAATGAATAACGCTTGCCCCATAGTATAGGCCGACCGAAGCATGTTCGCGTCATGGCTGGCGCGTTAGAAGGAGAACTATTTGTGGGTCCTCGGGCTGAAGAGCATCGTGGCCTCCTCAGCATCAAATACCCTATGGAACATGGCATAGTTACCGACTGGAACGATATGGAGCGAGTGTGGAATTATATCTATAGCAAAGTAAGCATACATACAGAGTGTAAACGGACCCTTCACGAAGCCGTCAACCAAGCGTTATGTGCATCAAACTAAGTAACTCATTGAAAAAAGAAATATTGCTGGGAAACGACTTTTTTGGGGTGTAAAATCACGTTTTACGGTAGGACTCAATGTAACACACTCAAAACATTGCGCTGATGGATGGATTGAAAAATACGGGGGTCGTGAAGGTGTTTAAATTAAAAATATTTCATTAAAATGTGTATTTTAAAAAAAACTTCAGAAGAAGTTGGAACTTTGACCCCCAATATCTCCATAACTAGAAGGTTCCCAGGTATGGTCTAGAACAGAAAAATTATCGCAATGACGGGGAGAACAAGTGCCTTTCGGCTTCGTTAAGGGTCTTGTTACACCCTTTATACTCGTACAGGGTGTACTTAATAAACATGTTTTTTAGAAGCTCGTTTATTTTTGCAAAAAAACATTATTAATTTACCCTATATGTTGTAATTTTGTGTGTGTATCTTTTAATTTTGTGTGCAATAAAGAATAAGAGTAAGAGAGTACTCAAACTGCCAGACAATCTTTAAAACCAAAGGGAAAAAACAAACAAAATGCATTTTGAGTGAGCGAGACAACAATATTCACATGTCAACGTTAACGAAAGAGAATCGTGACCATTTTTTGGCGCTAATCTAAGACTAAATTCTGTAACTAATCTTACTAATATTATAAAGAGGAAAGATTTGTATTTTTGTGTATGTGTGTGTATGTTTGTAATGAATAAACTCTAAAACTACTGTGCCGATTTCAAAATTTTTTTCACCATTAGAAAGCTACATTCACCTCGAGTAACATAAGCTATATTTATTGCTAGAAAAGATAAGGAATCCTTACTAAAACTTTAGTAACGTAACCCAAGGTGTAAAAGAAATGCCATAAAACATCTTACGTCGCATGCGCTGCGGAAACTGTTGATGATAGAACAAAAGTATGTTCTACAATATTAAAGAACATATCAATAACTACAAAAAACTTCACGATACTATTTGTGCAACTATTATCGTTATGTCACAATAACCACTTTTTACATTTTAAAAGTTGATAGAAATACCGAGCAAAATTAGACCATGTTATTCATACTTCTGTTTAAACCCTTATCCAAATAAATCATATTGTTTTCAAGACTGTTTCAATTCATGTAGATTACTTTTTGAATTGTTCAAATCGGCTATTCCAATCAATAGATATTACGAATTTAATTAGTCATAGAAATAGAAACAATAAACGCTGTCGCGTCGTGCGTGTTATACCCGTGCGAAGCCGGGACGGGCCGCTAGTGTGGTATAAACTTATACTGTCACGTACGGGATATCGTGATTGTTCATTATTTTGAGCTCCCGATATTTCGACGTTGTTGCAAGCGCCATGTTCGCGGCGGATCATGGCGCTTTAGGAAAGATATCCCGTAAGTAACAGATATAAGTTTAGTTACAAAACCGAGAAAGCTTAAAACAGTGTTTAATGTAGTATATTTTTTAACCCCCGACGCAAAAAGAGAGGTATTATAAGTTTGACCGCAATGTGTGTGTGTGTCTGTCTCTGGCACCGTAGCTCTTAAACGAGTGAACCGATTCGGATGCAGTTTTTTTATTTGAAAGCTAGTTTCTTGGCGATGGTTCTTAGATACGTTTTTATCAAAATCGGTGCAGCCATTTACTAGATATGGGGAATGAAAGTGGGTATGAAAAATGGAATATTTTCAAATATACCCAAGTGGGGTATCAAATGAAAGCGCATGATGTGTATATTAAAATGTTTTATCAAAATCGGTGCACCCATTTACTAGATATGGGGGATGAAAGTCGGTATTTATTTTTCATCTTTTATTTTTTCGTTGAGGGTTTTTTAAATTTTACATTTAATTTTAATTATATTATCTTTTCTTAGGACCAACTGTCAACATTTTCAGAGGAGCACCCAGTGTTGCTGACCGAGGCTCCCCTGAACCCTCGCAGGAACAGAGAGAAGGCAGCTGAAGTATTCTTCGAGACCTTCAACGTACCTGCTTTGTTCCTGTCCATGCAGGCAGTGTTGAGCTTGTAAGTAACGTACAGCTTTATGGAAACGTGTAAATGGACCCTTCACGAAGTCGTCAACCAAGCATTTATTTATTTAAACATCATGTACAAAAGTGGTACATAGGCGGACTTAACGCCACAAGGCATTCTCTACCAGTCAACCTTAGGGTCAAATAGGACAGCATAGTGATAGAGTACAAAAAAATCATTAAGAAAAATACCATTTTGTTAACATAAATTGATATACATAAATAGGTACATACTAATACACATAAATACAAATAAAATGAAATAAACTAATATATATTATAATACATACAAATAGTCCAAAATACGAGAAACATTATAATAATTACTATTACTACTAATGACTAGCTTATAAGCAATTTAGTCTGATTTCAAATAGTACTAGCGTTGCCAGAAGGTTACTATTGTAACCTTTTAGTTGATTTTTGACCCCTCCAGGTTACACGACTAAATAAAAAGGACAGAAATGTAAGATAAGATATACAAGGTGTAAACAGACCCTTCACGAAGCCGTCAACCAAGCATTCTGTACATCAAACTTGACTTAGTTTAACCCTATGCAAAAATTATTGCTGGGAAACGACTTTTTTTTGGGGGGAAAAATCACGTTTTACGGTAAAACTCAATGTAACGCACTCAAAACTTGGTGCTGATGGATGTTTTGAACAGTAAACGGGTCATGCAGGTAATTAAAGTAAAGTTAAAACCTTAAAAAAACTTGTGAAAAAATTGGAACTTGGACCTCCAATATCTCCGTAACTAGAAGGTTCCCAGGTATGGTCTGGAACAAAAAAATGATTGCATTGACGGGGAGAACAAGTGCCTTTCGGCTTCGTTAAGGGTCTTTTTACACCCTTTATGTCTGTATAATTAGCAATGTCAAAAGTCAAAAAAAAAAAATCTAATTAAAAATAATAAGCAAAAAATAATAAATGTCAAAGTGCACAGAGTCATGTGAAAAGTAATAAATAAAATCATTATTGAATCTATGTCACAGTAAATGTTTCTGTCAGAAATTCATTAATATTGTAGTATGCTTTGTTAAATATAAACGATGTATAATCGCTAACACATCATGTGCCAAATGATTTTAAACCATAAAATGTTGAGGAGCTCGTGGCTAATTAATAACAGCCGCTTGAGCCGATCTTTAGGTTAAGCCGCGCTTGCCTAGGTTCGTCCGTGGATGGGTGACCACCCATTGCATACCGTGTTTCCTCCGTGTCTCGGAAAGCACGTTAAGCCGTTGGTACCGGGTGTCATTTGTAGATCTTTGACAGTCGTTAGGAGTAGTCAAAAGTCTGACAATCAGTCTTACCAAGGGTTATGGTATTACCCAGTACTAACTGGGTTGTGGAGGTCAGATAGGCAGTCGCTCCATGTAAAATACTGGTATTCAGCTGCATCCGGTTAGACTGGAAGCCGACCCCAACATAGTTGGGAAAAGGCTAAGCAGATGATGATTTTAAAAAAACTTGTGAAAAAGTTGGAACTTTGACCCCCAATATCTCCGTAACTAGAAGGTTCCCAGGTAAGGACAAAACAAAAGTCGTTTCCCAGCAGAAAAAATTGCGTAGAGTTACTTAGTTTGATGTACAGAATGCTTGGTTGACGGCTTCGTGAAGGGTCCGTTTGCACCTTGTACCATCTGGTTGTTTGGTCTCTACAAGTGTGCCTGTACTCTTCTGCCTAGATACGCAACTGGGCGCACGACCGGTGTGGTGTTGGACTCAGGAGATGGGGTCACTCACTCCGTGCCAATTTACGAAGGGTTCGCCATGCCCCACAGCATCATGAGGGTGGACGTCGCCGGCAGGGATGTCACCCGATACTTGAGGTAAGTTTGTACCTTGTGATCAGTTACCTGTTTTGAGCAGTGATAGCCTAGTGGTGTGACTGTCGGACTGCCAAGTCATAGGTCTCGAGTTCGAACCCAAGGCACGCACCTCTGATTTTTCGGATTCATGTGCGTATAGTATAATTATCACTTGCTTTTCGGTGAAGGAAAACATCGTGAGGAAACCAGCATGCCCGAGAGATATTTCTTGACGGCATGTAAAGCCAAGTCAGAGGCCCATGGGCGGCCTAAAAACTCTGACACCAGGTTACGAACTAACCACACGATAAAGAAGAAAGCTGATCGCGTCAATTCCTATAGAAAGTACTTTTTTTTTTTCGAATTTCGAAGAACTCGTCTCGGGCACTGCTGGTTCGAATTGAATAAATCTTTTAGTGTTGGATTGCCCATTTATCGAGGAAGGCTATAGGCTATATAACATCACGCTACGACCAGTAGGAGCGGAGCAGCAATGAAAAACGGAGAAAATTGTATTTTTAATAATTTTACGCGGGCGAATGTCGTGGGAACAGCTAGTTTTTTAATATAATTATTATTTAGACACGAGGAGCTCTTTTTTCTTAGGTTGTATTTAATAACACAAATTGTATTTGTTATAAAAACATGTTTATTTTTAATGTTGTGCGTCGGTGTTGGGAGCACGGGCTGGGTGGTTAAAGGTTCGATTCCCAGGTCGAGCAAAGTGTTATTGGGTTATTCCTAGTAGCAGCCACGGAGTCTGGATATGTACCCGGTTGATGGCAATAGGCTCGCCCCCTATTACATGGGACTTAAACAAAACTGGCGAAATATGGGTGTGTAATTAAGTACACCTCTGCCCAACCCTTCGAGGATTACAAGCGTGATGTTATGTTTTATATTTACAGGCTTCTTTTACGCAAAGAGGGCGTCAATCTTCGCACGTCGGCTGAGTTAGAAATAGTGAAGGCTATCAAAGAGAGGGCTTGCTACCTCTCTCCGAATCCTCTGAAGGAGGAAACGTTGGAGACAGAGAGGGCCCAGTACACACTACCCGATGGAACTGGCTTGGAGGTAAGAAAGGAGGTCTAAAAGGTGTAAAAATACCCTTAATGAAGCCGAAAGGCACTTGTTCTTCCCGTCATTGCGATATTTTTTTGTTCTAGACCATACCTGGGAATCTTCTAGTTACGGAGATATTGGAGGTCAAAGTTCCAATTTTTTTTTTAAATACCACTTTTAAAGGTTTTAATTTTACTTTAATTAACTCGATGACCCGTTAACTATTCAAAGCATCAATCAGCACTAAGTTTTGAGTGCGTTACATTGAGTTTTACCGTAAAACGTGATTTTTCACCCCAAAAATAAAAGTCGTTTCCGAGCAATAATTTTTGCGTAGGGTTACTTAGTTTGATGTACAGAATGCTTGTTTGACGGCGTCGTGAAGGGTCTGTTTACACCTTGTATACAAACTAGCTGGGGTCCAGAATGCCCGCTTTAGCAGAATCACAATAGTATAATAATATGAATTACGTTAAAATTCGTTAAATGTTCACTTAGTGACAATAGGGTGTTTGACTGAAAAAATCTATTTAGTCCGTCAGTTAGATTATCAAAAAATATTGGACACGTATTTTTTCTTTTGTCATGTAAACGAAAAATGACCACGATACAGCGCGTTGAAATCTCGCGTGACGTCACAATTTCTGTTACTTTTTACTGTCTAGTGACGTCACGACGTCTCTCTTGAACTTTGATGCGCTGTATCGTCGTCATTTTTTGATTATGTGACAAAAGAAAAAATACGTGTCCAACATTTTTTGGTAATCTCACTGACGGACTAAATATTTTTGTTTTTTTTTTCGATACACGCGCGTACCCTCCACGCCAGGTCACAATTTCACCTACCATTTTGTCATATGCAGGCTGTAAACGGACCCTTCACGAAGCCGTCAACCAAGCATTCAGTACATCAAAATAAATAACTCTACGCAAAAATTATTGCTGAGAAATGACCATTTTTTGGAGGTGAAAAATAATGCTTTTCGGTAGGACTCAATGTAACGCAATGAAAACATTGTGCTGATGGATGGATTGAGTAGTAGAGTGTAGATTGGGGGTCGTGAAGGAGTTTAAAGTAAAAATATTCAATTAAAAACAAGTATTTAAAAGAAACTTGTGATAAAGTTGGAACTTTGACCCCCAATATCTCCGTAACTAGAAGATTCCCAGCTATGGTCTAGAACAAAAAAAATATCGCAGTGACGAGGAGAACAAGTGCCTTTCGGCTTCGTTAAGGGTCTCTTTACACCCTTTATGTGACTATGGCGGTCAAGAGGTTAATCTTATTCTTCTGCTTCCCCAGATTGGTCCAGCCAGATTCCGAGCACCAGAAGTGTTGTTCAGACCTGATCTCATCGGCGAAGAGTGTGAAGGTATGTTGGTTACTACTAAACTAAACGGCTAAAATCTAACAATGGATGTTGAAATACTTTATCGAACGACGCGTGATTACTTCCTGCACAACTACAGAGTTCATCGAACTCGTCGTCGCGCTTGCCGTTCGCTACGTGCGGTCTGTTTAAACCCTGTAGTTCATAGAACAATGCCCATGGTTCTTTGATATTAAAAAGCTTCTGAAAAAATAATTTTTTTTTGCAGGTCTTCACGAAGTTCTGATGTTTGCGATTCAGAAGTCTGACATGGACCTCCGGAAGGTTCTGTACCAGAATATTGTACTCAGTGGCGGAAGCACCTTATTCCGAGGGTTCGGAGACAGACTCCTGGCTGAGATTAGGAGATTAGCGCCTAAGGATATGAAAATAAGGGTAAGGAATTTCTTTAGTTTAATTACGAAGCAAGAGGAGCTCGTGGCTAAATAATAACAGCCGCCCGGGTCGATCTTTAGGTTAAGCCGTGCTTGCCTAGGTTGGTTTGTGGATGGGTGACCACCCATTACATACCGAGTTTCCTCCGTGCTTCGGAAAGCACGTTAAGCCGTTGGTTCCGGGTGTCATTTGTAGATCTTTGACAGTCGTTACATGTAGTCAGTGGCCCAAAAAAAAAGTCTGACAACCAGTCTTACCAAGGGGTATCGTATTACCCAGTACTAACTGGGTTGTGGAGGTCAGATAGGCAGTCGCTCCATGTAAAATACTGGTATTCAGCTGCATCCGGTTAGACTGGAAGCCGACCCCAACATAGTTGGGATAAGGCTAGGCAGATGATGGTGGCACGTATATTGCCACTACCTTAAAAAGGGTTAATCTTAATTAACAAACACTATGGCTGTACCTACCTTTTATCTGTTTATCACCATGTACCAGTGGCGAAGGTGCCATACAACTCGATTCCTACCGGCTTCCCTTTGAAAAATGGCTCAGTCAGTCTTCTATTGACAAATAATACACCGTGACTTTTTAGTCGTCTTACAACGGCAGCCCACTGCATGTATCCAATGTCTACTAAACATTCATAAAAAAAAATAGGTATTTATGAGATTATAATAGTTTAAAAATAAACATATTATTCAGTATTATGACGCATGACGGAGTTAAAACACCCTGTTGTTAGCGATGATCTACTGGACTCGAGCGCTGGGTAGCTATGTTCTCCCGTTTGACACGTAAACATCATTAACAGGATGTTTCATATTTTTTTCTGTTTTATTTATTTGTCTTTGTACCTATTATGGTGGGTAAAAAAAAAAATCGCGTCTAGAGCTATTTTATGTCGGGCATTGAGTGGATCACCTTTGTAAGACGACTAAAAAGTCACGGTGTATAATCACATTAAAGATCTGTACTCCGGCTTACTTCTTACAAAAAATTACCCTTCGCTACTACCATGTACTGTACCCATATTTGCAAAATAAAAATTACTTACTTGTTGTCCATTGAAAATGTTTAATGGTGTTTCTAAGTATATGTCTCATAATTGTGTTTTTAATTGTACTTTTTTATGTAATATAAGTTGGAGGTATCTTCCCATGAGGTAGTAACATCGCATTGGCGTTTTAGCTGTTAAGGTGTTATTTACGTAATTTTAAATAAATAAAATAAAAATTAATAAATACTTACTTATTTACTCTTCCACCACAGATCTCAGCACCACAAGAGCGCCTCTACTCCACATGGATCGGGGGTTCGATTCTCGCGTCGCTCGACACATTCCGGAAGATGTGGGTATCCAAGAGAGAGTATGATGAAGAGGGACACAGGGCTGTTCATCGCAAGACATTCTAGAATATTCTTCAGTATTCATTTTGCACTTCTACTTGAAATCAGAATCTTAGATAATTTATAATAAAGGGTGTAAAAAGACCCTTAACGAAGCTGAAAGGCACTTATTCAGGAATTTCTTAGTAGCAGCCACGGAGTCTGGATTTGTGTTAGTTGATGACAATAGGCTCGCCCCCTATAACATGGGACTTAAACATAACTGGCGAAATGTGGGTGTGCTATTAGGTACACCTCAGCCTAACCCTTCGGGGATAACAGGCGTGATGTTGTGTCTTCTAAAGCGTCACATTTCCGAGATATCAAAGTTGTATTGATTGTAACTTTGTCACCTTATATCTGAAAAAACGTGACGCTATAGAAGATTTTTTTTTCAACAAAACTTGTTTGTATTGATGCCAGCTATTGATTAATACAGGTTTTTTTAGTGGCTATTATTTTAAAACATAAAAAATGGTGGACGTATGACAAACCACACTTCATACAAAAATGATTTGTGTGTTTGAAAAAAAAAACAACTATAATGCTTACACAGAAAGTTCAGTTTTCCCTAGAACGTAAAACATTTCATAAAAACTATTTTCGGTTATTTCGAAGTGATTTAAATATAGAGGCAACTTGCTTTTTTGAGTGACCATTTGTGTTAAAAAGGTCCTAAGTCAATTTTGTTTGCAATGGAATTTAAACTTTGTCATATAAAGGGTGTAAAAAGACCTTTAACGAAGCCGAAAGGCACTTGTTCTCCCCGCTATTACTATCATTTTTTTGTTCTAGACCATACCTGGGAACCTTCTAGTTACGGAGATATTGGGGGTCAAAGATCCAACTTTTTCACAAGTTTTTTTTTTAAAATACAAGGTTTTAATGTTGTAACTTTACTTTAAACACTTCCGCGAACCCCGTACTATTCAATCCATCCATCAGCACAATGTTTTGAGTGCGTAATATTGAGTTTTACCGTAAAACGTGATTTTTCACCCCAAAAAAAGTCGTTTCTCAGCAATAGTTTTTGCGTAGTTACTTAGTTTGATGTACAGAATGCTTGGTTGACGGCTTGGCGAAGGGTCTGTTTACACCCCGTATGACGTTGAGTTCTTTGTTCCAAGACTAGTTGTTTATCTAAGATTCTGAATTGAAACATGGAGAGATTTAAATTATTGTAAAATACCCTATTTAGGCTTGAGGGTACTACACACGTTCTGATCGACTAAGGGGTTTGAATTATTTGGCCTTTCAAGGGTTTTAATTTTTTGCACGGAACCCTAATTATTTTTCTAAAATAAAAGTAGCCTAAGTTAGACCTTATAACATCAGCTATCTGCCAGTAAAAGTCCCGTCAAAACGAGTCCAGCCGTTTATGCCGAATCTAAAACGTGTGTGGTATACGCCTCAAAAAATCACATGCATTCAATATAATATACACTTGTACTAAACGCTTATATACATTAAAACAATAATATTTGTTAATTAGGTCAACGTTATTTAACTAGCAAAACCTCAGACATGCGAAAATAATGTTTTGATTGATTATTATTGAGGTTAATGACCGCAGAGTAGGCATCTGCCTCGCCTTTTCCCAACTATGTTAGGGTCGGCTTCCAGTCTAACCGGATGCAGCTGAACACCAGTATTTTACATGGAGCGACTGCCTATCTGAGCTCCACAACCCAGTTAGTACTGGGTAATACGATACCCCCTGGTAAGGCTGGTTGTCAGACTTTTTGGGCCACTGACTACCTGTAACGACTGTCAAAGGTCTACATATGACAGCCGGGACCAACGGCTTTACGTGCTCTCCGAGGCACTGAGGAAACTCTGTATGTAATGTGCGGTCACCCATCCACAGACCAACCTAGGCAAGCACGGCTTAACCTAAAGATCGACCCGAGCGGCTGTTAATATTTAGCCACGAGCTCCTCCTATATATAGCTAAATATTAAAAACAAACACACATAAAAACAAAAAAAATACTCTTAACTTCATAAAAATTTAACCTCAAAAAAAAACTTTTTTTCATTATGTTGCGGACGAAAGTCGGCACAACAGCTAGTCAAGCTGTTGTGCCGACTTTCGTCCGCTTGAAATGATTATATAAATACAAAATAAAATTTTGTTTAATAATTTCATGTGTTTAATTTTTTTACACGGGACCCTAGTTTTTTCGAAATTAAATATGTAGTTCAAGTTACTCCTTATAAGATCAGCTATCAGCTAGTAAAAGTTCCGTCAAAATCTGTCCAGCCGTTTCGGAGATTAGCCGGAGCAAACAAACAGACGACAAAAACCAATTTTTTTTTTTTAAATATTTTATGTACTTTCATATGCATTCAGTAAAAAGCTGTTATTATGATATTACAAACAGACATTTAAATTTTATTTATTTGTATAGATAAAGATCATGTCTTCGGAGTTTTGCTAGCTAGTACCGTACGACCCTGTATATTGTCAAGTAACATAGAACTCTGCTTATTCCTCTGAGTGATAAAAAGCCTTATAATATAAAAATGGCGAAAATAGACTTTATATCGGTTGCTATAATGTTACGTTAAGCGAGATTTTAATATTTAAGACAATTCTTTTTGTATTTAAATAAATTATTTTTTTTCGATGTGACTGTTTTTTTTTTTCGTTTTTAACCCTTAAATGCATGATTTTATTTTTAGACCGAGAAAAAAAATATAATATAATATTTAATATAATAGAATATTTTGGAGCCATGAATATGCTGATTCAGGGGAAAAAAAAAATCGTAAATATTTTTTTCAAAGTGTGTTGCCACTCGATTAAATATATAACCATGATAGTGATAATCCTGCAACAGCATGCAATGAACTCATACTAATAATTTTATGGTCGTTTGAATGGTATGTTGCAGTTTTACAACTTTATGCATTTAAGGGTTAAACCAGTACAAAATAAGTTCTAACGTCGGAGAAACCCTACACGAATGTAACGAGAATAATAATAAAGATCGCTGTGGTATAAAGTCGGGTAAAATAACTGAAAGGATTTAACTTTTAAAGTGTTGTATTACCATTTATTGTGTTTTATTCGATACTTACAATCGAATCGGCGTGAATTAAAAATAAATAAATAATAAAAAAGATAAACGATTCAAATATTTAGATCTGGTTCGCGAGGTTGTCGACATGTTGGATGTGAGTACAGCAGTCATTGTGCCGATAGTCGTGTCGGCCAATAGCCTCGACCAACATCTGAGGAGGCTCTCGCTTGGCCGCTGGATCAAGGGCTTTTTTTTTTTTTTTACGGTTGGGAAATCATCAAATGACTTCTCCCGCTCTGGGTGGAGTGGGAGGGAGTGTCAGACTCTTACTGACTAAAACCCATCCATGTTCCTTCATTGCCCTTTGTGTTCCAGGGCCACGGTATCTCTTTCGAACAGTCCCGCAGCCCCGGCAGGCATCGGCCCTTGCAGTACTTCTGGACACGGCGCGTATCGTTAGGAGGTTCCTCTCAAGAGCCCGGACCACCGGCAGCTCGGACCCTGTTCCCGATACTGGTGGGCTACTATTTTTAAATGTTTTTTTTTTATATTAGTTTGTACAGGAATATTTAAAAATGTAAATGATATGTTTAAAAATTAATAAAGGAAATAAATAAAATCTTCGCAAGCGTCACATTTCCAAGCTGTCATAAATAAAATCTTTGCCATCGAAGTACATCTTTGACAGCTCTCGAAAACGTGACGCTTCAGAAGATTTGTCGTCTCATACAATACCGATTGTATTGATAGGGGGTCCATTAATTACGTGAGGCAATTTTGGCGATTTTTCGACTCCCCCTTTCCCTTTGGTGAGATGTGAGAATTGACTTGACCCCCTCACTCCCCCCCCTAACCTCACCAATGCAGCTAAATACCAGTATTTTACATGGACCGACTGCCTATCTGACTTCCACAACCCAGTTAGTACTGGGGATACCCTTTGGTAAGACTTTCAGGCCGCTGACTACCTGTAACGACTGTCAAAGATCTACATATGACAGTCTGGAACAACGGTTTAACATGGTTTCCGAGGCACGGATGGAACTCGACATGTAGGTAATGTATGGTCACCCATCCACGGGTCGAGTTAGACAAGCGCGGCTTAACCTGAAGATCGAGCCGAGCGGCTGTTATTATTTAGCCACAAGCTCCCATGAAAAGAACCAAAGTTATTTATTTTGAGAAAAAAAAAAAATAACGGAATAAAATATTTTATTTACGTACATGTATTACACTCTCAACATATATTTTGTGCTTAAATACTAAATCACTCTGCACACAAATGTTATAAACTTCACAGTGAATTTCAACTATAAAGTGTTAGGCATAGAGTTTCAAACAGTGCGGTCGTTGATTGGTTCGGTACATCTAGAACTCATCATTCTCAAATGGATGAAACTTGTGACCCAGGGAACTGGAATTAAGAGAAAAAATTGGTTAGATCATACAAGGTGTATACGGAACTACGGACCCTTCACGAAGCCGTCAACCAAGCGTTATGTATAAAGGGTGCAAAAAGACCCTTAACGAAGCCGAAAGACACTTGGTCTCCCCGTGACTGCGATCATTTTTTTGTTCTGGACCATACCTGGGAACCTTCTAGTTACGGAGTTACTGGGGGTCAAAGTTCCAATTTTTTCACAAGTATTTTTTTAAATACTACTTTTTTTGGTTTTAACTTTACTTTAATTACCTCCATGACCCGTTTACTATTCAATGCATCCATAAGCACAATGTTTTGAATGCGTTTTAATTGAGTTTTACCGTAAAAGGTTATTTTTCACCCCAAAAAAAAAAGTTGTTTCCCAGCAATTTTTTTTGCATAAAGTTACTTAGTTTGATGTACAGAATGCTTGGTGAAGGGTCTGTTTACACCCTTTATTTGTACAGATAAATAGAGGAAAGTCACCAAATATGAAATAGTATCCTAATATGGAATACCTTCATTTCTCTAAGACTATAAGTATGAAACGCAACACTCGACCATCTTCTGTTCCATTCGGTCTACTAACTATCGCACTCACACCATCGAGTCAGTTGCGCGAACACTTCACTTGTGGCAGGCGTGTTTTGTTTTGTTGTCGTGCGGAAAATTTTAAAGGTAAGTAATAAATGAGTATTACCAGCTGATATGTTTGTATACATAAGTGTTATACTATTTAGTATATCGGTATTATGTTTATTTCACCATTTTGTGATCTTTTAATTTCAAAATATTGTGACTTAAAAAAATATTTAGAAGAGTTTGAACTAGTATAAAAATCCAAATATGGACAGTCGCCGGTGTCTAATTATGGAATATTCCATAATTAGATATAATATTTCATATGATAGATACTTGCTTGCTAAAAAATATATGTAATGTTTGTTTTTAGAATGTCCGGTTCACAATCAACCAAACGAAAAACCTGGGATGAAGAAAAAATGGCACAAGCTATAAAATTCGTCCGGGAAAAGAAAATGGGGTATTTGAAAGCGGCACAGCATTTTCAAGTGCCTAGGACAACTTTATTTCGTCTCTGCCAAAAAGATGAACAGTCTCCAGAAGTGGCAGCAGCTACTACATTAGGACGAAAAACTATCTTGGGCTCCGAACTTGAACATCAGCTAGTAGAATACATACTAATAATGGAGAGTAAGTTTCACGGTTTAACAAGAACTGATCTTCGCCGTATGGCGTTCATGCTAGCAAAGCGAAACAATTTGCAGAATCCCTTCGGTGAATCAGGTATGGCTGGAAAAAAGTGGTTAAAGTTATTTTTAAATCGTCATAAAGATAAACTTTCGATAAGAAGACCAACTGGTACATCATTTGCCAGAGCATTTGGATTTGATAAAGAAAAAGTGGAAGCCTTTTTCAACCTCCTTGAAGAGCTTTACGCTAAGAATAACTATCCACCAAATCGTATTTACAACGTGGATGAATCAGGCCTCACAATAGTACAAAGTAAGATACCACAAATCATCGGCCACAAAGGTAAACGCCAGGTAGCTGCACTGACTTCAGCAGAAAGAGGATCTCTGATGACAATAGTTGTTTGCATGAATGCTACTGGTCATTTTGTGCCACCGTTCATTATTTTTCCCAGAAAAAATATGAGTGCTCAGCTAATGAGAGGCTGTCCTCCAGGATCAGTCGGAGTTGCACACCCATCAGGGTGGATACAAATGAACATCTTTACAGACTGGTTCAAGCACTTTATTCAACACACCAACCCGACTCCTGAATCGAGGGTTTTACTGATACTAGACGGACACTATAGTCATACTCACAATATCGATATAATAGATATTGCTAGGGAAAATAACGTGGACATAGTTTCGTTACCTCCTCATACGACTCATAAATTGCAGCCATTAGATAAAACTTTCATGGGGCCTTTAAAAACATACTATAGTGAGGAAATACGCATGTGGATTAGAGACAACAACAGACCTCTAAGTCCATATGATATTGTGGAGCTGTTTGGCAAATCCTATTTGAAAGTACAAACAGGCGAAATCGCAGCCAACGGGTTCAAAGTTACTGGATTGTGGCCTTTAAATAAAAATGTCTTCAGTGATGTGGACTTTATTGCTGCGCAACAAAATGCTTTAATAGACGGTTGTACAACCAATATCCCTCCGCTGGAATCAAGATCTGAAACTGGTCAAGTTCTGGTAGAAATACCTGCACCACAAACAACTGCTAATTTACAACCTGAACCTGTACCTTCGACTTCTGGGCTTAATCGCAGCAGTTTGGGTCTGGTGTCTCCGTATGCCATAAGTCCAGTGCCAGAGAAACGAAGAAAAGTATCTAGCAGAGGAAGAAAAGCTGCTGTAGCAGCAGTCATAACATCTTCTCCCTACAAAACTGATTTAGAAAATAAAAATATGAAGAGACAAGAAAAAGAAAATAAACTAGTCAAGACAAAGAATAAGAAGAAAACTGCGAAGAGAAACAAACAAACGAAGAAAAATAAGGATGATAGTGAAGAAGAAGACTCTGAGGAACTAGACGTTATCCAGTTTGATGAAGGTAGTGAACATGATGAGTTGATGGACCAAGTACCTCCTGACTCTGCTGATGCAGAATGTATGTTCTGTTCAAGACTTTTTTCCATGGATAAAAGTGGAGAAAGCTGGATTAAATGCTTGATGTGTGGGCTCTGGGCACATTATGATTGTGCTGGTCCAGAGTTTGATACTTGGATCTGTGACTTTTGCAAGTAATTATGTAACTTCTTTCATTTATCACAATATGTTATATTTATTTAATTGATCTCAAAGATATTAATGTCCATTTTTGTTATTGTTATGTTGATTTATGCTTATATTCCATATATGGGTACCTATTCCATATTTGGTTACTCATTTGTGATTTTGTTTTTTATGTTAGATTTTAATTTGATAACTAATATATTTGATTAAAGGCTGTTAATTACTACATATAAATGTATGACTGATTAGTAAAAACATTAAACTGTTTTAATTTATATGAAGTTTTTTTTTTATATCCCAAAAACAAAATAGTATTCCATATTTGGTGACTTTCCTCTACTCACGCCGTCATAGGGACCAGCCTGCCGTTACAATCAAACGAGTCAATGAGGTCCAAGTCTTCCTGCGCCAACTTGAAGTCAAATACGTCGAAGTTGCTTGCGATACGGGACTTGGTCACCGATTTCGGGATCACGATCACTCCGCGGTCGATTTGGTACCTGTCGACAATAAAATATAGCTTAATACCACGCCTGTCTGCGGGACTGTTCGAAAGAGATACCGCGGCCCTGGAACACAAAGGGCAAAGAAGGAACATGGATGGGTTTTCACTCCCTCCCATCCCGCTCTGGGTGGAGTGGTGCAGTTTTTATGCCGCCCATGGGCCTCTGACATGGCTTTACATGCCGTCGAGAAATATCTCTCAGGCATGCCCGTTTTTATACAATACGCACATGAATCCGAAAAATCAGAGGTGCGTGTCTTGGGTGTAAATAACCCAACCCCCCCCCCCCCCCCCCGCTCTGGGCGGAGTGGGAGAGAGGGTCAGACTTTTACTGACTAAAACCCATCCATGTTCCTTCTTTGCCCTTTGTGTTCCAGGGCCGCGGTATCTCCCTCCCACTCCACACAGAGTGGGAGGAGTTATTTGATGATTTCCCATCCGTAAAAAAAATATCAAGCCTGTTATCTCCACAGGAGTGAACAGAGGTGTGACAGATGAGGAAAATGGCGTGAGCAAAATTTTGAGTATGAATGTGAATGGATATAAGAGTAGAGGAAGACCAAAGAAACGATGGATGGACTGTGTGAAGGATGATATGGCTAGATAGGAGGTGACTGCTGAGCTGACGGGTAGAAGAAGAATCAACAAAATCGGCACACGCGTTTGGTCTCATCATCATCTGTCTAGCCTTTTCCCAACTATATTGGGGTCGGCTTCCAGTCTAAGCGGATGCAAATGTCTTCTCCCGCTCTGGGTGGAGTGGGAGGGAGTGTCAGACTCTTACTGACTAAAACCCATCCATGTTCCTTCATTGCCCTTTGTGTTCCAGGGCCACGGTATCTCTTTCGAACAGTCCCGCAGCATCAGTGGGTGTCTTGGGTTCGAACTTGAGACCTGAATTGGACTTACCTAATAAGTACTTGAGCGACAGTCTTTCCCAGCCGATCGGCGATAGCTTTGAGTTTGGGGTCCTCGAGCAGGTTGGGGTCATCGGGCTTGGCCCACGGCCTGTCTGGTGACCCCAGAGGGGAGTACGCCGTGATCTTAATGTTGCGAGCCTCGCAGAACTCCTTGAGGCGTCGCTGGTTTAAGTACGGGTGGCATTCTACCTGTGGAAGACGAAAAAAATATTATTAGACATACAGGGTGTAAACGGACCCTTCACGAAGCCGTCAACCAAGCATTCCGTACATTAAACTAAGTAACTTTACGCAAAAATTATTGCTGGGAAATGACTTTTTTTTTGGGGTGAAAAATCACGTTTTACAGTAAAACTCAATGTAACGCACTCAAAATTTGGTGCTGATGGATGCTTTGAATAGTAAACGGGTCATGGAGGTAATTAAAGTAAACTTAAAACCTTAAAAAGTAGTATTTAAAAAAAAACTTCACAATTTTTCACAAGTTTTTTTTTTAAATACATGTTTTAATGTAGGATTAAAAAAAATCGTTTCCCAGCAATAATTTTTGCGTAAAGATACTTAGTTTGATATACGCACGACGACGGCCAATCAAGCTATACAAAACCATACATGTTCAACCATATACAGTTCTAGACCATAAACTAAAAACAATAAATGCTTGGTTATTTGAAATAAGTTTTTTTTTATTTACAGCTCCAAGGGACCATAGACCTAAGTATTTGATATTAAAAACGGTGACCCAGTGCTCCAATTCAAACTCAAAGCATTTATTTCAATTAGACCATTACAGGCACTTTTGAATGTCAGAAAAACAAAGAAGGTGAAGCTACAGTCACAGACACAAGGCATAATAACTTGTGAAAGTACTGTAGTTGCCCATTCCAAGGTGTAGATCTCTATGGAGAAGAATGGGCAAGAAACTCCATGGACACTCTTTTAAATCAAACATTTTTACAAGATCTTGGTTACATCATTCATGTTAAGATCTACAAATATATGTATGTGAAAATATGTATATGCAATCATGTATGTGAGAACGATGTAGACAGACGTGCACATTAAGAGCGTCCAGAGTAAAAGATTAGATCAACAATTTAAAAACAAAGTAGTTAAAATAAACCGTGGCAGCTAAGAGATGACCTGTATAGATTCCATTTTTCATTGCTTTTTTTTAGAACCCAAAAAAAAAAATAAACGCCAACATAACCTCCTTTTTAAGCAGTAGGTTAAAAACAAACCATATATCTTACCTGATTGGTGACGGGCACAATTTTGGCGCTCTTCAAGAGTCGCTCGACCTGCTTCGAGTTGAAGTTGGAAATGCCGATGCTCCTCACCAGGCCTTCACCAACTAGCGGCTCCATGGCTTTCCAGGTGTCCACATAGTCGACTTCGGAGAACGCAATGTTGTCAGCGCTGTCCTTAGGGAACAGGTCCTCGCCTTCCTGTGAACATATACAGGGTGTAAAAGGACTCTTCACGAAGCCGTCAACCAAGCATTCTGTACATCAAACAAAGTAACTTTACGCTAAAATTATTGCTGGGAAACGACTTTTTTGGGGTAAAAAATCACGTTTTATGGTAGGAATCAATGTAACGTACTCAAAACATTCTGCTGATGAATGGATTCAATAGTATGGGCTATGGGGGTCGTGGAGGTGTTTAAAGCTTAAAAATCTTGCAATAAAATCATGTATTTAAAAAAAACTTGTGAAATAGTTGGAACTTTGACTCCCAATATCTCCGTAACTAAAAGGTTCCCAGGTATGGTCTAGAACAAAAAATGATCGCAATGACGGGGAGAACAAGTGCCTTTCGGCTTCGTTAAGGGTCTTTTGTTGTATTTAGTAGATTTTATTTAGCAAAAATTAATCGTTAATTTTCTTTATACTGGCAACTGTCACTAAATGTTTGTTATAAAAGCAACGGTTGCCTTTAGTCGCCCTCTTACTACTATCTACACTGTGCTAGGAAGCAGGTACTATAACCTTCCCTGTGAGTATTTTAAAATTTGAATAATAAACGACTTCATATTTAAATTCAAATTGCTGCAGTTTTCTTGACGCCCATTTCCTATATCTTTTTACACCCTTTATGCACTTAAGGTTCGTTCTGAAAGTTGGTAATGTCGCAAATGAGAGATAATTATTTTGCTTGGAGTCTCTCTGAGTAATCGTAACGAGGTGATCCGACAGAGAACCAGAGTTGTCGACATAGCTCACAGAATAAGAGAGAGAAAAAAAGAGAGAGAGAAAGAACATTATCTTTCCATTTCGTCATAGCTGCATAAATAAGTATTTATCATTATTTATTTTATTGTATTTATAGATTAATATTTATTTTGTGATATGTTTTGTCTTTGTATTTATAAGTTTTTTAGTATATTGTTTTAAGAATACCATATATGGTATATTGTTTTTAAATAGTTCTGTTTTATGTATTCAATTTTCTTTTCTTCTTTTACACACTATGTCTACATCTCTTTTTTTATTATCTCTTTTCGCAGGTATGCTGGAAGAGATTTCTTTAGAAATAAGCATCACCTTTGTACTATTTTCTGTTCCTTTCTTTTTTTCTGTATTTAGTATATATAATAAATAAGCTGAAGTGGCACTGGGCCGGTCATATTAGCCGTAGAACCGATGACCGTTGGGGTAGACGTGTTCTTGAGTGGAGAATCGGCAAGCATAAGGTGGGGCGCCCTCAGGCTCCTTGGAGTGAGGATCTTGGCAGGGTAGCTGGTAGTAACTGGATGAGAGTTGCCGAGGATCGAGTTGAGTATCGTGCGATTGAAGAGGCCTATGTCTCTATGTAGGCTGGTATGTATTATCGGATCCGGTCATTATTATGGACATAAAATGAATTGGAAAGCGCGCCTGTGTGCAGTGGTGACATCACGCGACCTACATACCAGTCTACCCACAACACAGCGTGCTTCTGCCGAGCCCTGATGTTCAGCTCGAGGCGAGGATGACATTCAATGTCTGATCGCGGCGGAGCGGAGCCGACTCATTGTGCCCAGTGTTATTGTGTTAAGTTGTAATCTCAAGTAATTCGTTAGTTTTGCTAGAAGCAGTGTATCGCACCCAGTGTGTCTTCATAGCACGAAACCCGTCGTCTGCCCACATGATGTACGAGCCTAACGGAATAAACCCTGACATATGCGACATACAGGAATAATTTTTATTCAGTGCGCAAACTTTGACAAATTAAACTTAAATGAGTTTTATTAAACACCTATTTTTTATTTTGACAAGTCTTAGTACAAAAAAATAAAGTTATCGTTAACGAAACATGTTTACTTTGAAATTGAATTTATGGCTACTCGAAGCGCTCACAGGCGTAGGTAGGTATTTACGTGGGTGTGCCCGTGCGTGGCTCCACTCTGCCGCCCGGGAGGGGATTTCACCCCCGCTGCAACACCGCCGTACGCCGCACGGCGCGCGCGCCTATTGTTATTATTACGAATAGATAGTGTCCATATTTCGCTGATTTAAAGTGGGATAAAAAAAAAAAAAAAGTTTTGAACGAATGATGGAAATGTGTTCTATTACTGATACTGAACCACCAAAAATTTTTTGCGCATTGCTTAAAAAATATTCCTGTATATATGTAACATACCTTATATGCCTGAGGCCAGTGAATCAGGTACAGGTCCAAATACTTCAGGTTCAAGTTCTCAAGAGACGCCAGGAGGGCTCCCTTCACGAGGTCCGGGCGATGGAAGGTGTTCCATAACTTTGACGTGATGAATAAGTCTTCCCTGTAAACAAAATATTACGAATTAAAAAAAAACGTAAAAAAAACCGGCCAAGTGAGAGCCGTACTCACACGCGCACAGAGTTCCGTAATATTAAAAATATTTTGAAGGTACATTTATGTGTTGTATTGTATTACATTCAACAGCAAAACTAAATTTGTTTTTCATAGTACGTTAATCTATACTAATATTATAAAGCTGAAGAGTTTGTTTGGTTGAACGCGCTAATCTCAGGAACTACTGGTTCGAATTAAAAAATCTTTTAGTGTTGGATAGCCCATTTATCGAGGAAGGCTATAGGCTATATAACATCACGCTATGACCAATAGGAGCGGAGCAGCAATGAAAAATGTTGCGAAAACGGGGAAAATTGTATTTTTAATAATTTCACGCGGGCGAAGGTCGCGGGGAACAGCTAGTGAATAAAGTTACTGCTGCAGTTTGATGAAAAAGTCCCATATCTCAAAAACTAAACATTAAATCTTATTCAAACCAATTATCGTTGAAAGTTTTTTTACGTTCTACAATCCTACATTTTTTTCAGAATTTTCCTCCTCTTACTTTAGAAATTAGGGCGGGGGGAGCACATTTTACCACTTTGGAAGTGACTATCTTTCAAACGATTATGAAAAAAAAATGGTTTGAAAATCCTAATTTTCGAGCCGTTTGGGGTTGAACCGCTAGGACCGTGGGGTCCGAGTGCTCACAGCCTTTTCAAGGAAATTTCAAAACGCTTAGTTGACACTTCCCGTGACCCAAGGGCTGGCTTTTACCTTGGCCAAAGGCTTAGCGTTGCCATACAACGTGGCAAAGCCGCCAGTCTCTTGGGTACATTTATACATTACCAGTTGACAGCGTTGAGGAGGAGTTTTTTGACGCCATTTTTTAAGTTAGTTACTTTAGGTTATTTTAATTTATTAATGTATTTAATATCTGATTTTGAAATAAAAACTGAAAGATTGTGAAGGAAATTCCTATATAAAGAGATATAAATTATTTCCTCAATACAAAAATCAATCAATCGCACGTATAGGTTTGATGAAAAAATAATTGTAGTTTCAGCCCCCCCTTAATCTTTTAATGTTTCACTTTTGTATAAAAATCGTAAAGTGGTTCACAAAATACATCTACCTACCAAGTTTCAACTGTTTAGTCGTCATAGTTTCGGAATAACGTGACTATGACATACGGACGGACAGACAGACATGACGAACCTATAAGGGTTCCGTTTTTTGGCATTCGGCTACAGAACCCTACCCTTCCACCTTGTATGACCGCTATTTGAGACGTTACCAACATTCAAGACGCACCCTCTAAAAAAAAGACCATAAATATAATTTCAAAACTAGAAGAATAGAAAAAACGAGTGTGCTTATGACCACACGACTGAAGTGAAACTTCTGAAAATTGCTTAGATATACGGAACGTATTTGGCTATGAGAGGAAAAGAGAAAGAAAATGTGCGCGCGCACTGCTGTCTCTTGATCCCCCACTCAATTCCCGTTCGCCTCGCCCGATCACACTTTTCGTAACGCTTACGTCACGCGTTCGCCAGCTTACTCCCCAAGTCAAGCGTGCGTAAAGAAGTTTCACTTCAAAAACTTACCTCTTGACAGTACCATCAGCAATTTTAGCAGAGATAGCTGCGCCAACCTCCTTCTCGTTACCATAGACATACGCGCAGTCTATTTGCCTGTAGCCAATGTCTATGGCGTTCTTCACAGCTTCCGTCACTTCACCCGGCTTGGACTGGAAGGGAAAACGAATAAATTTTAATAAAGATTACGAACCAGTAAAAGTCCCGTCAAAATCGGTCCAGCCCTTTCGGAGATTAGCCGGAACAAACAGACAGACAGACACACCGATATATTTTTTTTTTTTATAAATACCGTATACGTTCATATGTATTCAGTAAAAAAAATAAAAATGTAATAAAATTCATTTATTCCAAAACCAGTTCATATGCATACATGCGAAAATAATAATAAAGGATGTAAAAAGACCCTTAACGAAGCCGAAAGGCACTTGTTCTCCCCGTCATTGCGGTAATTTTTTTTTTCTGAACCGTACCTGGGAACCTTCTAGTTACGGAGATATTGGAGGTCAAAGTTCCAATTTTTTCACAAGTTTTTTTAAAAAACCACTTGTTAAGGTTTTAACTTTACTTTAATTAACTCCATGGCCCGTTTACTATTCAATCCATCCACCAGCACAATGTTCTGAGTGCGTTACATTGAGTCCTACCGTAAAACGTGATTTTTAACCGCAAAAAAAGTCATTTCCCAGCAAAAATTTTTGCGTAAAGTTACTTAGTTTGATGTACAGAATGCTTGGTTGACGGCTTCGTGAAGGGTCCGTTTACTCTCTGTATACACACACATTGCTACACAGGTACACTCTCTTTTTCCTCACTAAGCACACATCTGCCTACCCGCGGAAAACACAAGCGTTATGTTAAATGGCGGTAGTTATTTTAACTGTGTTATCCAGCTTATCACATGTCAATTGTAATCAGTAACCCTAGTTTTCTGTTATCTAATAAAACATAAACCGTACCTATTTGTTGAGTCAAATAACTGAGCTGACTGAATGATAGCATTCATGATTAAATTGATAATCTTCTTCTTTATCGTGTGGTTAGTGTTATAACCTGTTGTCAGAGTTTTTATGCCGCCCGTGGGTCTCTGACTTGGCTTTACATGCCGTCGAGAAATATCTCTCAGGCATGCTGGTTTCCTCACGATGTTTTCCTTCACCGAAGCAAGTGATACAATACGCACATGAAAATTCAGAGGTGTGTGCCTTTTTTTTTCTGATGGGCAATCATCAAATGACCCCTCCGCTCTGGGCGGAGTGGAAGGGAGTGTCAGACTTGTACTGACTAAAACCCATCCATGTTCCTTCTTTGCCTTTTGTGTTCCAGGGCCGCGGTATCTCTTATTATTATTGTCATAAAAGTCTGTGTATAAAAAAAATGTTTCTTTGAGAAAGTTGTTTGTTATCATGACTACAGTCACGTGTTTAAGAATCGGTCACTAATTACCAGTCATCCTATATACACTTTACTACTTCAAAATATTACTATCTAAGGTGAAGAGTTTGTTTGTTTGGTTGAACGCGCTAAACTCGGGAACTACTGGTTCGAATTGAAAAATTCTTTTAGTGTTGGATAGCGCATTTAGCGAGGAAGGCTATAGGCTATATAACATCACGCTACAACCAAAAGGAGCGGAGCAGTAATGAAAAATGTTGCAAAAACGTCGAAAATTGTATTTTTAATAATTCTACGCGGACGAAACTCGCGGGGAACAGCTAGTAGTTGATAAGTTTATCAGATCGCCTTAGATAAAACATTGTCTGATAGACATATCTGAGCTGTGTTATTAAGTTGTCACTTACAGAAATACGTGAACTCAGTGTGTTATTGTTATTTTCACACTGCAATACTGAGTATTCAATTTTTTATAATAACTAGCTGTTCCCCGCGACCTTCGTCCGGGCCAAGTTATTAAAAATAAAATTTTCCCCGTTTTTGCAACATTTTTCATTGCTGCTACGCTCCTATTGGTCGTAGCGTGATGATATATAGCCTATAGCCTTCCTCGATAAATGGACTACCCAACACTGAAATAATCATTCAAATCGGACCAGTAGTTCCAGAGATTAGCGCGTTCAAACAAACAAACAAACAAACAAACCCTGCAGCTTTATAATATTACTAGCTGTTCCCCGCGACCTTCGTCCGCGTCAAGTTATTAAAAATACAATTTTCCCCGTTTTTGCAACATTTTTCATTGCTGCTATGCTCCTATTGGTCGTAGCGTGATGATATATAGCCTATAGCCTTCCTCGATAAATGGACTACCCAACACTGAAAGAATCATTCAAATCGGACCAGAAGTTCCAGAGATTAGCGCGTTCAAACAAACAAACAAACAAACACTGCAGCTTTATAATATTAGTATAGATATTAATATATATAAATATATATATATAGTATAGATTATTAACTCAGTTGTAAGTTTTCTTAATAATAAATACAGGGTGGAAGGTAGAATGATAAATTATAATTATTTATTCTATTGTATGTAAAAATCAATTTAACACAAAAAACAAATATTTAGGAATTTTAATTACTGTTTACTACCTGACTACTCTAAGAAGGCTACTCTTACACAAATTCAGTCTCTTTAAAGTTTTATTATTAATTTAAAATTATTTACACTCCCGTCCCTTTACGTTTATGAAGTTGCCATATCAAAAAACAATCCTAACCAATTCGCAACCGTATCCTCTAAATGCCACCAGCATGCGTAGCTTGACCACCGTAGAAACGGGTTTCTTTGATGGAAGAATCGACAAAATGCCAGATTGTGTCAACAAAATGACAGATTTCTTTTCACAATCTGTCATTTACGCGCGCAAGTGCACTGAAGTCAAATCCCATCAAACAGTCCTTTACTGAAAGTTTCCTAGGAATGGCGCCAAAAATATTTAATAAACTACCAAAGTCAATAAAAGCATCAAGGGATTCCAATACATTCAATAAAACACTCCGTATATTCTTAATTAAAAAAACATATGTTGAAACTCTGGGGCCATGGGGTCCGAGTGGTCATAGCCTATTTAAGGATATTTCGAAACGCCTAGTTGACACTTCCCGTGACTCAAGGGCTGGCTTTTACTTTGGCCAGAGGCTAAGTGTTGCCATACAACGGGGCAATGCAGCCAGTCTCTTGGGTACATTACCAGCTGACAGCGTGGAGGAGGAGTTTTTTGTTGCCCTTTTATAGATTGTTGTTAGTTTATTTAATAGTTTTTAATTTTTTTTTGTGTGTACAGAATAAAATACTTACTTCTAAAATAATATAATAAAAAAAAACATATTATTCTATAAATGAATACCTAGAAGAAAAATGAAAGCTGTTATTATTTTATATTTTTATTACTTTTATTAGCTTTAATTCATAAGATTGTTATTATTACTTACAACTCAATAATTTTATTGTTCACTTATTTTGTATTGTTAATTTGTTTTTGTTTAATGTACTTATATTTTATTAAAGATTTAATATTAGGTATTTATAGATATTATTTAAGTTTTACTTTTTATTTAAGTTTCAGTATAAAATACCTTAGTTATAAGAATCGAAAATTATTGTAAAACCTCAATATGTTCCTATTCTAGTGCAATAATTCACTAAGTTAATAGTAATAAAAAGAGTAGGTACCTATGTACAGATATGTCACCCATTTCGTTTCTTTGTTATAAGCTTTTATTTTATATTTCGTATACCAGAAATGGTCAATATGAGGATTCTTACTGTTATATTATGTAATGGAACATTTATACATATACCACCAGCTGATTTTATGTGAATAAATTATTTGATTTGATTTGAAAACTATCTGCATGACTTAATGTGTAAACATTATTTGTACGCCGTGCAAGGGAGCACAAAGTGAGATATAACTTTTTTTGATAACACCACGTACGTTACCTATGTGACTAAATAAACATTTTTGAATTTGAAAGTTTTAGACATTTATCTAATCTTTGTCAAGATTATGAGGACCATGCAGATTAGTAGATTCAGATTCAGATTCATTTATTTGCTTGAAATATGGTATTTTACAGATTTTACAACACACACACGAGTACACAATAGTTCAGCATATTCCGCCTACTTATTTCGGCATGCAAATTTTGTGACAAAATAATTAATTCCCAATGTCAAAAAAACAACAAAAAAAGTACTAAATCAAGAATTGTCTACATAAAATATCAAATTATAAAGGCAAAAAAAAAACATTAAATTACAAATTTTCTAAATATCAGCTTTCAAATAACAACCAAAGTATCCGAGATGAACAACAAAATAATAATAAAGCTTTTCTTTGTTTAAACAATAAGAGGAGAACATTCTTGAAATAATTATACGCGTAATTAGCATGATGTTTTTGTAATATTTTTTTGACAAATCTAAGTATTACGTAAGGTTTTTTTTACCTTCCAAGTACCAATACCGAGAATAGGGATCTCGAGCCCATTAAAGAACTTCACTTTAGGCACTTTTAAAGCCATTTTGCAATAAAACTTTAGTTTATAACTATTTTCTCAGGTTATGGACACCGGTAGCGGCTGTCAAAATGACTTGTTTGATGGCAAATGGCAATGACATTATTGCCATCAAATTGAATAATTGATGGATGACATGACCAGGGTTGCTAGATCAGGTTTCTGAATTTTCTCCAAATTCAAGTATCTTTTTTTACATTTGCATTTCTATTATTTGTCAAAACTGACAGGGTGCATTCAGCTCCTTATTTTGAATCATATTCCACCGGAAATATTTCTTCAGAAAAGCTTTTTTGTCAGTTACTATTCCTTTATTTCAATGTAAAATTACATTATAATACGGCTAAAAACAAAAATCCAACTATGGATGTTGAAATACTCTAACGAACGACGAGCGACGCGTGAAATCTGCTGTTCACTTGCTGCCTAGCTATAAAGTTCATCGAACTAGTCGTTGCGCTTGACGTTCGCTACGTGGGTTTTGCCACGGTAACGATACATTGCGTATGAGGAAATAAAACAAATCAAATTTATTGGATTCCCATAACATTGCTGAAATAATTTCTTGTACCGGTCAGCTTAGTATGAATGAATATTGAATTCACCCCATCAGATTGTGGAGGGTTATCCCTCGCACCCTGTATAATTTATAATAGAAATGAAATTGTTCCAACTACATAATAAACCACTGCCTTTTTTTTGGGATGGGAAGTCATCAAATAACCCCCCCCTCCCCCGCGCTCTGGGTGGAGTGGGAGGGAGTGTCAGACTTTTACTGACTAAAACCCATCCTTGTTCCTGCTTTGCCCTTTGCGTTCCAGGGCCGCGGTATCTCTTTCGAACAGTCCCGCAGCCCCGGCAGGCATCGGCCCTTGCAGGCCCCTTCCTGGTTGCTGACATCTCTTTGAGGCGCGCGTGGAACACGAACGCGCCGTCGACACGGCCTGTCGTCATTAGACGGATGGACGGTGAGCTATCCCATTACTCACCGTCCACAGGCCCGTGATAAACCACTGCCTTGACATAGATAAGCAAAGTTTTAAGAAAATATTACTATTACTGTGGACACTACGGTAACTAAGCAATTTTATTGATTTCAAAACAAACCAAACCATGAGACCTTGGCTTGTCTTCCTTCATTTTTCATAAGTCATCATTATTTGGTTGATCGATTGTTTTCTTTTTTATGTAGGTAACTTAAAAAAAAAGCTGGACAAGTGCGAGGTGACCTCGGACACGAAAAAAACCGCACACAAAGGTTTTTGTAGCACAAAACAAAATATCGTCGTTGTAGTGCGAGGAGTCACTATAGTCTGTTTTTTAATCCCTGAGACTAAATTGACAAGTGAAAATGTCAAAACTGACATAAATCCTATTGAAATCTATGTCAGTTTGCCATTTTTACTTGTCAATTTAGTCTCAGGGATTAAAAAACAGACTTTAAGTGACATTTTAGCCAAAATGAGTTAATGATGTCAAAGTGGTTTTAAACCCATAATCTACCTTTTAAAAAGGTAAAATACAGTTTTTTTTCAGTATTTTAGATAATACCAGAATTTCAGAACTACTTAACTACTTGATAATTTTCATAAGCTGGTGTTTTGCACACCAGTTTATGAAAAATTTTCTAAGTCCCAAAAATTTTTTTTCAATAAATTTTTTTTTTTTTCGTTTTCTTTGCTATTCATAGTGCACCTAAGCGTATACTGCAACTCCTACAAATCTGCCCCTAAGACGACGCACTGACCCGATTATATACTTAATAATAATATTTTTAATGCTCATTCAATATGTCAATTAACACTCAAGAGCAAAACTAAATTTGGTTTTCATTGCAATTGAATGAAAAACTAAGTTACTACTGTAGTTTCACGAAAGAGTCTCAAAAACTAAATATCAAACAAACCTATTTTCGTTTTAATTTTTTTTTTTACCTTCTTCATTTCACTAGCTATTGTTTTTGAGTCCCATATAATTGGGGGCGAGCCTATTGCCATCAACCGGGCACAAATTCAGACTCCGGAGCTGCTGCTGAGAAATTCTTAGTGGAAATATCCAACAATGCTTTGTCCGACCTGGGAATCGAACCCGAAAAATCGAGAACTAGAAACCATAGATGTGGTCATAATAAAAAAAAAAATCGTAAAACGGGGTGATTAGAAATGCAGGGGTGAATCGAGACAAAACTTTAAGAGGGATTTTAACGTCGCATTAATATGATATGTTGCCAAAAAGGTCTCTAAATAATAAAATAAAATTCAGTAAATAAAATAGATTAGGTACTTATTGGTAACATATCATATTAATTCAACGTCAAAATCCCACTCAAAGTTCTGTCTCGATTCAGCCCTGCATTTCTAATCACCCCGTTTTACCGTTTATTATTCACTTATTTTTCTTTGTGGCAATTAGTAATAAATATTCAGTATTTAAATATTTCTTTGAAAAAAAATAAAGCTAGTAAAATATGCAAACAGGCTGGAAGAATAATGTGTCTTTAAAATAAGTATAATTTATCATATTTATATGTACCTACGTAGTTACATATTTTTCTGTTCATTTCTCATTGAATGTCAATATAATGGGTGTAAAAGTACCCTTAACGAAGCCCACACGCACTTATTCTTCCTGTCATTGCGCTACATTGATCCCTACCGTAAAACGTGTTTTTTCAACACAAAAAAAAGTCGTTTCCCAGCAATAATTTTTGCTGAGAGTTACTTAATTTGATGTACAGAAAGCTTGGTTGACGGCTTCGTGATGGATCCGTTTACATCTTATAAATACTGTTAAATAAATAAACAATTACTTACCTTCCATGTCCCAAGCCCGATCATAGGATATATTTTCCCATTATTGAATTTGATAGTTGGAACCCGCGCCATTTTAAAACACAAGTACACTGCGAGGCAAAGGAATGAAGAATGACGGCCAGACGGCCCGCCAAGGTTAGTTATTATCTGTGTTAGTGTATTTACTATCAATTTAATATTTTTAGTTCAAGTAGATAAATGATTGTTATATAATCAGCGGCTTGTTTATAATGTTTTTAATATTATTTTCTTTGATATCTCTCTATTTTTATGGCGTTATCTAATTATCATGGCGAAATATTCCGTGGAAAAACAGTTTGGCTGTTGGATGTTGTTCCACTAGAATCTAGATAACGATACGAAGTATTTTTCAACTATTTTTTCAACAACAACATAGTACATACTTATAAAGGGTGTAAATAGACCTTTAACGAAGCCGAAAGGCACTTGTTCTCCCCGCTATTGCGATCATTTTTCTGTTCAAGACCATACCTGGGAACCTTCTAGTTACGGAGATATTGGAGGTCAAAGTTGCAATTTTTTCACAAGTTTTTTTTAAAATACAAATTTTTAATGTTATAACTTTAATTATCTCCATGGCCCGATTACTATTCAATGTATCCATAAGCACAATGTTTTGAATGCGTTACATTGAGTTTTACCGTAAAAGTGGTAGGTAGGTGGTAGGTAGGTGGTAAGTAGCTAGTAGGCAGGTGAGCCGAGTAGTAAAAAATACAAGGAGGCAGTACTAGGCAGAAAAAAAATTAGTATTTAGACTCCGCCCTTATACGAAACTATCCGAAACTTAACGGTCACGGTTATATTTTTGTTTCGGATATCCGATAGTTCCGCTCGTGGCTTAAAATGAACAGCCGCTCGGGTCGCTCTTTAGGTTAAGCCGTGCTTGTCTAGGTTGGTCTGTGGGTGGGTGACCACCCATTACATACCGAGTTTCCTCCGTGCCTCGGAAAGCACGTTAAGCCGTTGGTTCCGGGTGTAATTTGTAGATCTTTGACAGTCGTTACGGGTAGTCAGTGGCCCAAAAAGTCTGACAACCAGTCTTACCAAGCGGTATCGTATAACCCAGTACTAACTGGGTTGTGGAGGTCAGATAGGCAGTCGCTCCATGTAAAATACTGATATTCAGCTGCATCCGGTTAGACTGGAAGCCGACCCCAATATAGTTGGGAAAAGGCTAGGCAGATCATGATATCCGATAGTTTCGGCAACGGTTACGGAGCTCCATAACACTCCTGATTTCTAGACACGAAGACTGCACCCAGGGCATGAAGATTAGCAGTTGCGCTTGCGACTACTAGACCAACGAGGCAGTACTCGTACTACCTACGTATTTTATCAACAAATTAAATATTATTTAATTACGATGCGTGATGCGAGTTCATTTAGGGTCAAAAATATAAAAATAATCAATTGTATGAACTGATAATAACTAAGAACTGTTTAAAACTGAGAGATTACGAAAATAATCGTGTATTTCCTTCTTTTTTCTGTTTATTTATTTACTAGCTGTCCCGGCATGCGTTGCAATGCACCTTTTCCTACCCTACCGTACCCTTCTTACCGACTCTACCTATCTATCCTATCTACCTACCCTACCCTACCTACCTACCCTACCCTACCTACCTACCTACCCTACCTACCTACCCTACCTACCTACCCTACCTACCTACCCTACCTACCTACCCTACCTACCTACCTACCCTACCTACCTACCCTGCCTACCTACCCTACCTACCTACCTACCTACCTACCTACCCTACCTACCTACCTACCCTACCTACATACCTACCCTACCTACCTACCTACCCTACCTACCTACCTACCCTACCTACCTACCTACCCTACCTACCTACCTACCCTACCTACCTACCTACCCTACCTACCTACCTACCCTACCTACCTACCTACCCTACCTACCTACCTACCCTACCTACCTACCTACCCTACCTACCTACCTACCCTACCTACCTACCTACCCTACCTACCTACCCTGCCTACCTACCCTACCTACCTACCTATCCTACCTACCAACCTATCCTACCTACCAACCTATCCTACCTACCTACCTATCCTACCTACCTACCCTACCTAACTAACCTATAATACACTTTTCAACCTTTTTAATTGATTTAAAAAAAATACAGACAAAAGTTTATTCACCCTTTTTAAATAGTTTACACAAAATACATTTCTGAACGCATGCATAAATGTCAATCACAGTATTTGACAGGAGGAAAACAAATGTTTGACAGGTACGAATCAAAGGAACATAATTAAATGGAAAATGATTCATTTTCATAATTATGTATTCGTCAAGTTTTCATTGTTTTTAAAATGTATTCTGCTATTCAGGGTGGAGACAAATCCAACGAAACAAAAACCATGAAAATTGATCCAGCAGATCTCGAGTTATAAGTGTTGTAACAAACCCGTCTTTGTTTTATATATATAGATTTAAACTTCATGTACAAAAGTGGTACATAGGCGGACTTAATGCCACAAGGCATTCTCTACCAGTCAACCTTGGGGTCAAATAGGACAGCATTGTGATAGAGTACAAAAAAAAAAATAAGAAAAATACCATTTTGTTAACATAAATTGATATACATAAATAGGTACCTACATACTAATTAATATACAAATAAAATTTAATAAACTAATATATTATATTATAATACATACAAATAGTCCAAAATACGAGAAAAAAGTTAGTAATCTGTTCCCGTGGAGTAAAGGTCACAGCACACATATCAACTCGGAATGGGGTCGGCACCGTATCAACTCGAGCCGTTCAGTATTCTTTGTATGAAACTCCCTACTGCAACGCACACTAATCGGAATCGTAACGTAATCGCCTCGTTTCGGGACAAGCTCACGAACCGCGGTGCGGTGCGTGGTCAACTCGCTTACGGCTCGTCGTACCCGAGCTTACGTCTCTCCGTACGCGAGCTTACGTCTCTTCGTCCACCCTTACGCACACTACTGTTGCCACTTGGCACGTGCTGTCATTCACAGGGCTACTTCCAGTCGTATTGCCCGCGTGTTTTATTGAATTTGTAGGTTAGATTGTAGAAATATAAAGATCAAAATACGAACCGTCATACATTTTCTTTCTTGCAACCAGCGGTTGGCAAGCCTTATGGCCGCTCTTATGAGCGCCGTAGCCGAGTCGATGTATCGGAGCTGCTGATCCGCTTGCTGACGCCTGTTTGACGGCAAGGCGATACGGTTCCGATCCCTTTCCGAATTGATAAGTGTGCACTTACCTTTGTTAAATTTTTACCACTGTTAGTCTGGCATTTTTTCTTTTTAGATTTTTTTTTGTAATTCAAATGACTTGACATTTAAATTTATTTGGTATCGATACAATTTCTCTATATTTTAGAATTGAATAGTATTTGCATGCCCATGCGACGGTAGAATATGGAGGACTATACAATGTCGCCCATGCGCATGTGACCGCCCGTAATTTTCTGAATATTCATGAAGAAATGTCGAAAATAAACTTTAAAAGGGGGGGTCTATCTACAACATTTTTCATGTTATTAAATTTTTAATTTTTTAAGTATAGTTTGTAGATTTGCTTTCTATTTTTTGACACATCTCCGAAGTTTATGGGTCAATTTGGATTCTGTTTATTATTTCTAAAAGCTAAGGAGTTATTTTAACAGGTTAAATTAACATTTTTACTAAAAATTAACGACGTCGAAAAAAAAAACGGAATCGAAGTCATTTTTTCGGTGAAAAATTGTGTATTTATTTTAAAAAAACTAGTGTAACTCCATAAATTGTCCCGATAGGACGACTTTTTTAATCATTATTTGTAATCTACTACATAACAGCTACAAATTCACAGAACATTGTTGATACCTATCTCTAAAGAAAAAACAAGGGAGGGTATAACAAATCATCGCAATCTTCATGTGTGGGCCACTGAAAAACCACACGTCATTAGGGAAACAACTTTCCAGACTCAATTTCCATAAATGTATGGGCTGGAATGATTGACGGTGAACTTATTTGCCCTTTCGTGTTACCAAACAGACTAGATCAACACGCGTTTTTAGATTTTATAGACAATACGTTGCCGTTGCTTTTGGAGGAAGTACCGCTGGAAACAAGAAGGCGGATGTATCTGCAATTAGATGGAGCTCCAGCACACTTCGCACGACTAGTTCGTGATTATTTAAATCAAAATTATCCGTGGTGGATTGGCAGAGGAGGTGCCATTGCTTGGCCGCCGCGACCTCCCGACCTTACACCCTTAGATTTTTATCTTTGGGGCTACATGAAACAAAAAGTGTATGCCGTGCCGTTCGAAAGCCGCGAGCAATTAACGCCTAGGATTTTTGCTGCTGCTGCGGAAATAAAAGAAAACCGTGAAGAATTACGTCGTACAATCAAAAGTGTTGCCATGAGGGCTTTGGTTTGTTTACAGGATGGTGGGAGCCATTTCGAAAATCTAATTAATTCTTGTATTTTTTATTTTTTTTTGTAAAAATCTGGCTTCTGCTTGTTTGTTTTTAATTCCATTATCATCCTCATTATTAGTTTAACCTTTTAGTACTTACTGCTAAGAGCAACATTCAATTTACTTTCACATTATCTTTTCCAAAATTTGACTCATCAGAGTTTTAAGAGTTTTACCTTGGATTTAGTTACAGTTAGGTATCAATAATGTTCTGTGAATTTGTAGCTGTTATGTAGTAGATTTCATGTAATGATTAAAAAAGTCATCCTATCGGGACAATTTATGGACTTACACTAGTTTTTTTTTAAATAAATACACAATTTTTCACCGAAAAAATGACTTCGATTCCTTTTTTTTTTCGACGTTGATAATTTTTAGTAAAAATGTTAATTTAACCTGTTAAAATAACTCCTTAGCTTTTAGAAATAATAAACAGAATCCAAATCGACCCATAAACTTCGGAGATGTGTCAAAAAATAGAAAGCAAATCTACAAACTATACTTAAAAAATTAAAAATTTAATAACATGAAAAATGTTGTAGATAGACCCCCCCTTTTAAAGTTTATTTTCGACATTTCTTCATGAATATTCAGAAAATTACGGGCGGTCACATGCGCATGGGCGACATTGTATTATATACGACAACATCTATGTACCAACTACCCATGTTTGCAAAGAAATAAATGATTTGATTTGATTTTTTTTTTATTTGACCTTAATGCAAAGATGTTGATGACTATAAGAGTACCTTGTGACTGACCCTGGGACTTGTAGCTTCGCTTTTTTTTGTTTTTATGACATTTAAAAGTGCCTGTAATGGTCTAATTGAAATAAATTCTTTGAGTTTGACCACGGCCCCGAATGCTTAGAGAAGTTCGTGGCTAATAACAGCCGCTCGGGTCGATCTTTAGGTTAAGCCGTGCTTGCCTAGGTTGGTCTGTGGATGGATGACCACCCATTACATACCGAGTTTCCTCCGTGCCTCGGAAAGCATGTTAAGCAGTTGGTCCCGGGTGTCATTTGTAGATCTTTGACAGTCGTTAGGTAGTCAGTGGCCCGAAAGTCTGACAACCGGTCTTACCAAGGGGTATCGTATTACCCAATACTAACTGGGTTGTGGAGGTCAGATAGGCAGTCGCTCCATGTAAAATACTGGTATACAGCTGCATCCGGTTAGACTGGAAGCCGACCCCAATATAGTTGGGAAAAGGCTAGGCAGATGATGATGATGCTTTGAGTTTGACCCCAAATAAATTGGGATAAGGGCTGGATAATGATGAAACTACGACCAAGACGCGGGCGAAGCCGCGGGAACTAGTAGTTCTATTTAAGTTCAGAAGGTATCGTGTGTTATTATACCACTTGTAGCCAGTACTAGCTACAGCCACTTGTAGCCAGTACTAGCTACAGCCACTTGTACCAGTGTAGGTACGTCACTTTCAAGGACTTCACCATCTAACGTAATATTCTTAGTAATCTGTTATTGACCATCAATCGATTTTCTACACTTACTAATAATTTTATTTAAAAAAAAATGTTTGTAAGTTTGTATGTAGGGGATAATCTCCGGAAGTAATGATCCAATTAAAAAAATTCTTTCACTGGCAGAAAGCTACATTATTCGTGGGTGCTATAGGCTATAAATTATATTTATATCATGCATATTATCCGAGCTATCACAATTTTAGCGGACGAAGTCGCGGGCTATGTGCTAGTATTCTATAAAAGGTGTAAAAAGACCCTTAACGAAGCCGAAAGGCACTTGTTCTCTCCGTTATTGCAATCATTTTTTTGTTCTAGACCATACCTGGGAACCTTCTAGTTACGGAGATATTGGGGGCCAAAGTTCCAAATTTTTCACAACTTTTTTTTTTAAATACATGTTTCCAATGTAAGATTTTTACTTTAAACACCTTCACGACCCACTTACTATTCAATCCATCCATCAGCACAATGTTTTGAGTGCGTAACATTGAGTTTTAACGTAAAACGTGATTTTTCACCCCAAAAAAAAAAGTCGTTTCCCAGCAATAATTTTTGCGTAAAGTTACTTAGTTTGATGTGCAGAATGCTTGGTTGACGGCTTCGTGAAGGGTCCGCTTAACCTTGTATAAAGGGTGTAAAAAGACCCTTAACGAATACGAAAACCACATATTGTGCCCATCATTGGGATCATTTTTTTGTTCTGGACCATACCTGGGAACCTACTAGTTACGGAGATATTGGAGGTCAAAGTTCCAATTTTTTCACAACTTTTTTTTGAAATACTACTTTTTAAGGTTTTAATTTTACTTTAATTACCTCCATGACCCGTTTACTATTCAAAGCATCCATCAGCACCATGTTTTGAGTGCGTTGCATTGAGTTTTACCGTAAAAAGTATTTTTTCACCCAAAAAAAAAAAGTCGTTTCCCAGCAATAATTTTTGCGTAGGGTGACTTAGTTTGATGTACATAATGCTTGGTTGACGGCTTCGTGAAGGGTCCGTTTACACCCTGTATATAGAAACTCAATAGGTTAGGTACTCTATATGGAGTGTTAATAATATCAGTATTACAATAATGTACTCTTGAAAACTATTGCTTTTAGTTTCATATTAATATTAAACTCTTCAAGTTTATTTATCGACTGATACTGATAGGTAATACCTGCATTATCCCATCATCTGCCTAGCCTTTTCCCAACCACGTGCGGGTCTCACTGGATACAGCTGAATACCAGCACATGGAGGAACTGCCTAACTGACCTCCACAACCTAGTTAGTACTAGGTAATACGATACCTCTTGGTAAGACTGGTTGTCAGACTTACTCAAACTGAAACTCAAAGCATTTATTTCAATTAGTTAGACCATTACAGGCACTTTTGAAAGTCACAGAAAAAACAAAGAGCGAAGCTACAGTCCCATACACAAGGCATAATAACTTTTGAAAGTACTGTAGTTGCCCATTCCAAGGTGTAGATCTCTATGGAGAAGAATGGGCAAGAAACTGCATGGACACTCTTTTCAATCAAAATATTGTAACAAAATCTTGGTTACATCATTCATGTGGATACTATACACTTATGTGAGAACGATGTATAAAGAAGTGCAAGCTAAGAGCGTCCAGAGTAAAAAGATCATATTTCTGGCTACTGACTACCTGTAACGACTGTCAAAGATCTACAATTGACCGCCGGGACCAACGCCTTAACGTGCACCAACCCACAGCTGGATAAACAGGGGTAGGACAGTTCCATATATCGACAGATTTGGGGTAATTTCTTTCAAAATGCGACATCTGTTTTTTGCATCCAAAACAATTAGTTACCTTATGTCACCACAGATGGCGAAACCGGCGACACCATCGATCCTGATATAATTTGTGACTCAAAACTTAATAAATGAAATATAATTTCATTACCTAATCATTTTATTTAACACGTATTATAATTATTTGCAAATATTTATGTAGATTACAATCTGCGTAATAATTACAATAGCAACACATTGAATTATTGATTTGGTAATGATTGTCAAATGTCAAATTGTCAGGTCAAAATTCAAATAATATGGCGACTGTACCCTGCGCTTGCGCTTGTTTGTAGTTTTCATTCAGTGTTTGTGCCTTTCTTCGTGAAATTAATCCGCCGATCCGCGTTGTGTTGAGTCCGGACAGGACTCCGTAGTGAAGTGTACGAATTATTTTGAAAACCCAAGTATTAATGTGCTCATATAGTTGGACTTGTTCAACAAACCGGATTTTGTCTGGCAAAATCACATATCATGGTGCGGATGAAATTAAAGCAGAGGCGCAAGCTTATAAAATAAACACAAGATAAATAAATAAGTTTTTTATAAAATAAAAGTTGTTTTTTTATGTATCCACTGTGTACCTTTTGAAATTGATGCTTCCTTACTATTTTACTTGTTTTTTTAATTTGATAAAGTTTTACTATGATTTTGTTACTTAGTAAAGAGAAAAAGTAAAATGATGTAAAACTTTATCAACTTCAAAAACAAGTAAAATAGTGAGGAAGCTTAAAGTATAGGTGCACTAATGCATAAGTAGTACCTATAGCTAGTTATAGCTATATATGTCGCAAGTTTGTGGATGCAAATAATAGATGGCGCTATTTATCCGATCAATTGACATTAGCTGTCTTCAAAAAATTGTGCGAGCGGGCTCTCTATACCCGTTATATTACTTTACTCTATGTGGATAAACGTCTCTCCTCATGATTTCCTACTGACGCCGCCATCTTGGATTTGTAGTACAATTACCACAGATAATTTCTAAAAAACATTCACACGAATATAAAACCTTTTTTGAAAACGGGTAAAAATAAATATTGTAGTTTCCATTGCTAGTATGATTAACTTTCGACCATACGGTTTCTTCTGCATTCTACATTTATAGTGACAACCATGTGTTTTTTCGTACGACAAAAACGAATTGCCTGGGCATTCGAAATTATGTATGAAAAAACTGTATTTTTAACCCCCGACGCAAAAAGAGGGGTGTTATAAGTTTGACCGCAATGTGTGTGTGTGTGTCTGTCTCTGGCACCGTAGCTCTTAAACAAGTGAACCGATTTGGATGCAGTTATTTTTATTTGAAAGCTAGTTTCTTGGCGATGGTTCTTAGATAAGATTTTATCAAAATCGGTGCAGCCATTTACTAGATATGGGGGATGAAAGTTGGTATGAAAAATCGAATATTTTCAAATATACCCAAGTGGGGTATCAAATGAAAGACATGATGTGTTTATTACAATAAGACGTCATGTTTTATCAAAATCGATGCAGCAATTACTAGATTTGGAGAATGAAAGTGGGCAAGAAAAATCGAATATTCGTTGGGGTTTTTTTTTAATTTTTAATTTAATTTGTATTATTTAAACTGATTCTAAAACTATCTTATCTTTTCAATAATAACAAAAATACATGTGATGCTGGGAGGGGGCGAAAGGGGGGTTAAAATGGTCCTAAAACCCCCTCATGTGATTACAGGACAGCCCCTTACGGGGTAATAACAAAATGAATAGACGGTTGGATTAAAGGCCTGATTCAGAAGGCAGTACTCCTCGATACGGCTCGCATTGTGAGGAGGTTCCTATTTCTGGAGCCCTAACCATCGGTAGCTTGGACCCTGCTCTCGACACAGGCGGACCACTATTTTTTATATTTTTAAATATATGGTTTTTTTTTAAGAAATATTTAAAAATGTAAATAATATGTAGATAAATAAATACCACCTTCACGCTTAAAATGCCGTAAAAGCTTCGTGAGACACACGATTTCCTCAGAGGACAGTGCGTCAGATGAAAGATGCAAATTGTGGAGGAACAGACATCCCAACCCTTCTCACTTCATCAATCCAGCAGAACATCTTCCTCCTGGACAGGAACTGCAGTGGCCAATCTGGAAATCACTTAACCGTTTGCGGGCCCAGGTTGGCCGCTGTTGAAATCATCTGGCCAAATGGGGTATCATCGACCCGTCCCAAACACAATAGCAGTGTGGAGACTGGAGCCGCTCTGCAGGATATGCCCCACCTCCTTTCTTGCCCATCCTGCACCTTCCAGGATTTAAACGAAGCAAACGACAGAGCTGTGCAGGTGGCAATTTATACACTATACATATAACCTAATAAATGCTAAAGTATTTAAAACACACATCAATGAACAAAAACGTTTCCAATACAGTAAACTAAACTTACTGTGAAATACTTAATTTAAGTTGAGGATATACTTACATAATTTCACTCCGCGCATGTATAACACTTTGTAAAAACACCAATTTATCTCGTCTGCTCGACGTCCGTATGTCACTACAAGGATCCAGCAGAATACCAGCGTCAGGTGCATGCCTGACACATGCTGAGCTGGACTCCCATTTGGTGCAACCTTGAGACGCACACCGCACCTTGTATACTCGTCATTTGATTTGAAGTATAATGTCATGGTGTTACTATATAGTGACACCATGACATACTATTTCGTAAATATGTTTTTCTTTTTGTAAATTGGCGCCTTGTTTTTATACAATTATATAGTCATGTAATTTGTATTATTTAATTGTGCTTCTGTGTGTTGTGCTATGTCTTTTGTGTGCACTAAATAAATGATTTATCTATCTATCTATCAATATTTTTTTTCTTAGCCACTATTATCCCACTGTTGGGCAAAGGCCTGGTGGGAATATACTGGTTGGGTATTATTTGAGTCTATCGACACGTAAAGAAGAAGTTATTTATATCGTGCTTGTTAACGAGTGATCCTAAGATCTCTACTACCTTTTCTGTGTGTACTCGTGAGAACCTGTAATTGGCTCTGTGTTGCGTATACAATTGTTATTCATTTGTCATAGCTGTTGGTTCTCCTATCTATAAATAAATAAATAAAGGAAAAAATAAATAACAATGAAAACATCAAAGAGAATATATTACAACATTTATTCCGATTACACTTTTCTTTCAACACTTTGAGCAATCAAAAAATATATTGCTTTCTTCACTCGTCACAAGTCCTTTTAAAAAAATATACCGAATTTGATACTACACCGATTTTGGTGTCATGAATGTGTATACAACCAGTATCAATTTACAATTATAAATCTTATTCCTTTAACACAAATTACAGTTTCGTTTGCAACAAAACTGTTACCTAAGACCTTTTGTTTTGGTGTAATTTTTTTTTTGCAATTCTTTTAGTTTCTTATATGAAATCGACTTTAGCCGCGTTTGGTTAATTTGGAAAATTGGTATATTGGTTTTATAAATATGCGTTATTCGATGCAAATTGGTATAGAAAAGTAAGTGACACCAACACCCGTATATACACCGTGACTTTTTAGTCGTCTTACAAAGGTGGTCCACTCAATGTGCCCGACATATAGTTCTAGGTGCGATTTATTTTTTTTACCTACCGTAATAGGTACAAAGAAAAATAAATAAACATTAGAAAAAATTATGAAACATCCTGTTAATGATGTTTACGTGTCAAACGGGAGAATATACCTACCCAGCGCTCGAGTCCAGTAGATCATCGCTCACAACAGGGTGTTTTAACTACGTCATGAGTCATAATATTGAATAATATTTTTCTTTTAAAAAATAGGTATTTATGAGATTTTAATAATTTATTATTAAAATCTCATAAATACCTATTTTTTTTTATGAATGCTTAGTAGTCATTGGATACATGAAGTGGGCTGCCGTTGTAAGACGACTAAAAAGTCACGGTGTATATAAACAAGTCAAAGTGATTACTTGAGTAAAAGTAATTACATACGATACGATTTTGTAACTGCTTGAAGTTGGAACTGTCAAAAGTTATAATTCTTAGTTTTGTTTTCTTTGACGGTTCTTAGTACATTCAAATTCTTGTCTATAGCATAAAAATTGTTGCATAACATAACATCACGCTTGTAATCCCCGAAGGGTTAGGCAGAGGTGTACCTAATAGTACACCCACATTTCGCCAGTTATGTTTAAGTCCCATGTTATAGGGGGCAAACCTGTTGCCATTAAATGGGCACAAGTCTGGATTTGTCTACTGCGAAATTCCTGGTGGAAAAACCCAATATCACTTTGCCCGACTTGGGAATCGAACTCACGACCTCATGCTCAGCAGTCGTGCTTACGACCACTAGACCAACGAGTCAGTCTTATTACTTTAACTCAAGTAATTATTTTAACTTGACTTATAGATAGAAAAGTAGGACTGGGCGATTGGTAGTTTAGCTTGTATTATACGGGGTGTAAACAGACCCTTCACCAAGCCGTCAACCAGGCATTCTGTACATCAAACTAAGTAACTTTACACAAAAATTATTGCTGGGAAACAACTTTTTTTTTTAGGGTGAAAAATCACGTTTTACGGTAAAACTCAATGTAACGTACTCAAAACATTGTGCTGATGGATGGATTGAATAGTAAGAGGGTCGTGAAGGTGTTTAAAGTAAAAATCTTACATTAGAAACATGTATTTAAAAAAAAACTTGTGAAAAAGTTGGAACTTTGACCCCCAATATCTCCGAAACTAGAAGGTTCCCAGGTATGGTCTAGAACAAAAAAATGATCGCAATGACGGGGAGAACAAGTACCTTTCGGCTTCGTTAAGGGTCTTTTTACACCCTTTATTATTTTGGGTGCAAAAATACCCCTAACGAAGCCGAAAAGCAATTTTTCTCCCCGTCATTGCGATCATTTTTTGTTCTGGCTAGACCATACCTGGGAACCTTCTAGTTACGGAGATATTGGGAGTCAAAGTTCCTAACTTTTTTAACACAAGTTTTTAATGTTATAACTTTACTTCCACGACCCCCGTACTATTCAATGCATCCATTAGCACAATGTTTTGAGTGCGTTACATTGAGTCCTACCGTAAAACATGATTTTCCACCCCAATAAAAAGTAGTTTCCCAGCAATAATTTTTCCGTAACTTAGTTTGATGTACAGAATGCTTGGTTGACGGCTTCGTGAAGGGTCCGTTAACACCTTGTATATTAGTATTATTTAATAAAAAAAAAACATTGTCCTATAAAACTAAAAAAAAAACATTATAAATAAATCATAGGCCTTCCAGATTGAAGCTTTTATGCGCATTAAGTCATAGACTAAAGACGTGGTCTAAAAAACCTCACGTAATTAAAGGATGGCCCCTAAGGGTAATTTTCGTGTTGTAAATATTACCCACAGATATTTTTTTCCTTTACGTTATCATTTATTTCTATTACAACTTGTATTTCTATTAACTTTTAATAAATCTACATGCATACACGTATTGAACCGCTCGCATTTATATTTGTAAACCTTAAACGCCAACATATAGGGCGACTGGTAATTAGTGACCGATACTTAAACACGTGATTGTACTCACGATAACAAACAACTTTCCCAAAGAAACATTTTTTTTTATACCTCCTAGAACGGCGTCACGCGGTTAACAGCTGATAGGTCACAGGCGCGCGCGCGCGAATTTCATACGGCTGTTGTGTTAAAACTGAACGAGAATAAATAAAACGTTTCTTTGGGAAAGTTGTTTGTTATCATGAGTACAATCACGTGTTTATGTATCAGTCACTAATACCAGTCACCCTATATACGTGACAAGCAAGCGCGTGCCCTGTACGCCAACGACACAAATATATGACAAAAAGTGCGGTGCACTAAAACACGAAATAAATAATTAAATAGTTTTGGAATCCCAATTTTCTTTTTGTAGGTATTTGCGGTGGCTTGGCGTAGAGGGCACGCGCGTGCCTTTATGCTCTGGCGTTCAAAGGTTAAAATTTGTCGCTTGCTAATCAATAACTAAACTAATTTCGATACAATTTCGTATGGGAAGGTCTTCATAAAAATGCTAGGAAGATATAATCAGTCGAGATAAATGCTTAACTTTAATTTCACTCGAAAATTACAGATGGCGCTAGTGTCTTAAGCTGTATCCAGGGTGTAAGGGACAGCCCTCCACAGACTGATGGGGTGAATTCAGTATATCATACTAAGATGACCGGTACAAGAAATTATTTCAGGATCGTGATGGGAATTCAATAAATATGATTTGTTTTATTTCCTCATACGAAATATGTCGTTACCGTGGCAAAACGTAGCGAACGGCAAGCGCGACGACGAGTTCGATGAACTCTGTAGCTAGGCAGGAAGTGAACAGGTCGTTATAGAGTATTTCAACTTCCATCGTTGGTTTTTTGATTTTAGGCGTATTATTTACATAAATGGAGTGTTGCGTACAGAGTATGTTATTTTACATTGAAATAAAAGAATAAAAAAATCCTGAGAAAAATTCCGGTGGAATATGATTCAAAATAAAGAGCTGAATGCACCCTGTCAGTTTGTGGAGGGCCGTCCCTTACACCCTGTATGTATAAGGTTACTGTGCATAGTACTATAAGTGTTGTGACTAAGCGTTTCGAATATGCACATTAAATACACCGTGACTTTTTAGTCGTCTTACAAAGGTGGTCCACTCAATGTGCCCGACATAAAATAGTTCTAGGCGCGATTTTTTTTTTTACCTACCGTAAAAGGTACAAAGAAAAATGCATAAACATTAGAAAAAATTATGAAACATCCTGTTAATGATGTTTACATGTCAAACGGGAGAACATACCTACCCAGCGCTCGAGTCCAGTAGATCATCGCTCACAATAGGGTGTTTTAACTACGTCATGCGTCATAATATTGAATAATATTTTTCTTTTTAAATTATTAAAATCTCATAAATACCATTCTTTTTTAATGAATGCTTAGTAGTCATTGGATACATGAAGTGGGCTGCCGTTGTAAGACGACTAAAAAGTCACGGTGTATAACGAGTGTAATTTATTTATTTATTTTAGTACATGGAGGACTTGCAGTAATAAAACCCTTAAAGAAGCTGACTGCCCCGATGTCATAATTACAGTAAGTCTTATCGTAACTTAGTTAATAATTTAGATATAAAAAAAAGAAAAATGTTCCTTATAAGACTTGTTTTAAGGATCACAGTCCCGTAAAAAAGTCAACACCAGTAACACGACTTACTGTTGTAATTATGACATTGGGGATAGCTGAGAGAAACCGTTCTCGTCATTGAGATATTTTGTTCTGGACCAAACCTGCACGCGTAGCATGACCACCGTAGAAACGAAATTGTGTAGACAAAATGACAGATTGTGTCGACAAAATGACAGATCTCTTTTCACAATCTGTCATTTTGTCGATTCTTCCGTCAAAGAAACCCGTTTCTACAGTAGTCATGCTACGCTTGCTGGGAAGCTTCTAGTTACGGAGACAAAGAAGGTCAAAGTTCAAAATTTTCAGTTTTTTGTTAAATACATAGTTTAAACTTTACTTTAAATACCCACATGACTCCTGTACTATGCAATGCATCCATCAGCACAATGTTTTGAGTGCGTTACATTGAGTCCTACCGTAAATCGAGATTTTACACAAAAAAAAAATATTTTTTGCCTAGTTACTTAGTTGGATGTACAGAATGATTGGATGACGGCTTCGTGAAGGGTCTGGTGGAAGGGTGGGAGGAAATACCCATAACGAAGCCGAAAAGCACTTGCGATAATTTTGTAGTTTGGACCATACCTAGGAACCTTCTAGTTACGGAGATATTGGGGGTCAAAGTTCCAACTATTCACAATTTTTTTGTTTGAACGTTACTTTAAATTTAAAAACCTCTATGACTGCTGTAATATTCAATGCGTCCTGCGTCATTGAGTCCTACCGTAAACCGTGATTTTTCACCCAAAAAAAAGTCGTTTCTCAGCAACAATTTTTGCGTAAAGTTACTTAGTTTGATGTACAGAATGCTTGGTTGACGGCTTCGTGAAGGGTATACTTACACCTTATTCCTTCCAAGTCCTATGTTCTAGAGTACGCGCCTATTACCATCAATCATGCACAAATACAGACTCAGAGTTGCTACTGAGAAATTCCTGATCGAAAAACCCAAAAACACTTAGGATCCGGGTATCTAGGACCTGACTCATCAGTCGCGACCACTAGCCTTCAAAAACACCGAGTATTTATTACAAAAATTATTACCCCTCTATCTAGTCCTAAAAAATAACATAAATAAATACAATAACTGCAAAAATGGCTAATATTACATCTAGAATTAAAAATTGAATATCAAATTCGGTACGATGTCATCACAAAATCTTCACCTGGGCCGAGAGCCTCGGGCGGAACTTATTAAGTCCATACCAATCACTGCACTATGGAATTTATTCCCCTTTTAATCGTTTACTGATTTCCTCTTGCTGTAACTCCCTCCATTCCTTTTTGGGTTTCATTCGTTTTAGTTGTCCGTCCCTGTGAAGAGAAAAATACAGTTAATACTAGGTTACAGTGGCGAAGGGTCTTAGCTTACACTTCTTTATGCATCGTTCTCACATAAATGTATAGTATCCACATGAATGATGTAACCAAGATTTTCATTGAAAAGAGTGTCCATGGAGTTTCTTGCCCATTCTTCTCCATAGAGATCTACGCCTTGGAATGGACAACTACAGTACTTTCACAAGTTATTATGCCTTGTGTCTGTGACTGTAGCTTCGCTCTTTGTTTTTTTGTGACATTCAAAAGTGCCTGTAATGGTGTAATTGAAAAAAATGCTTTGAATTTGAGTTTGGTCAAAGAAGAAGGAGCACGGTCCATACAAAATTAACCCACGTCCTACAGCAACGAGAAGTATCTCAAAAAACGGATAAAAATGGGTTTAAAAAGATGGCATACTTCCAAACTCTATCCTTACAGTCTAGCATATAAAAATTGCTATGAATATTCGTTCTCACGCTACGACCAATAGGAGCGGAGTAGCGATGAAAAATGTTGCAAAAACGTGGAAAATTGTATTTTTAATAATTTTACGCGGACGAAGGTCGCGGGGATCAGCTAGTTTATAATATTAGTTAGGATTAGGGTATCTCACCACATAAGGTCGACCAGGCCGCCCCTCCTCGCAATGACAGCCTTCACTCTGTTAGCGAAGTCCACAGCCGTCTCATCGGCCGCGCGGGTCATGGCCGGCAGGTACCACACGTCGCAGACGATGGCCCACGAGGTCATCATGTTCAGGAGATAGTGCAGCATCCCGTAGCGAGAGCTGTTCCAGAACGCGTCGCCGAAACGGGGGTCGTATCTGTGTGAAGACATTGTTTTATTATGCTACAAAACTATCCCTCATTGAAGAGCTAAATCTACACAAATAAATAAAACTTAAAATTTAAGGGTGGTAGGTTGGTCTGTGGATGGGTGACCACGTATTACATATCAAGTTTCCTCCGTGCCTCGGAAAGCACGTTAAGCCGTTGGTCCCGGCTGTCATTTGTAGATCTTTGACAGTCGTTACAGTTAGTCAGTGGCCCGAAAAGTCTGACAACCAGTCTTACCAAGGGGTATCGTATTACCCAGTACTAACTGGGTTGTGGAGGGCAGATAGGGAGTCGCTCCATGTAAAATACTGGTATTCAGCTGCATCCGGTTAGTCTGGAAGCCGACCCCAATATAGTTGGGAAAAGGCTAGGTAGATGATGATGTCTGTTTGTAATTTAAAAACAACAGCTTTTTACTGTATGTATATGAAAGTACATATACACCTTGACTTTTTAGTCGTCTTACAACGGCAGCCCACTTCATATATCCGATGACTACTAAGCATTCATAAAAAAAAATAGGTATTTAAGAGATTTTAATAATTTAAAAATAAAAATAATTATTATATTATAGTTAAAACACCCTGTTGTGAGCGATGATCTACTGGACTCGAGCGCTGGGTAGGTATATTCTCCCGTTTGACACGTAAACATCATTAACAGGATGTTTCATAATTTTTTCTGTTTGTTTATTTTTCTTTGTACCTATTACGGTAGGTAAAAAAACTATTAGGCCCGGCGCCCACTATCGGTGGGCATCGGTGCGGCTCGGTAGAGCTCGAGCGCTTTACGCCGGCTTCGGGCGGCTTTGGGCGCCTTAGAGCTGCGTCGGGCGACTTCGGGCGGCTTTGGGCGCCTGAGAGCTGCCTCGGCAGTCGTAAACACGCCTAAGGACGCCGTAGCTGATTTTGGGTAGCCTAAGAATAGTTCTGGCTGCAGAAACATCGCAGAGCAGTCACTCGTAACGTTCTGCGCGTGCGGTTGCCAACAGTCACGTCGCCTGCGCGTGCCAACAGTCACGTCGCCTGCGCGTGCGGTTGCCAACAGTCACGTCGCCTGCGCGTGCGGTTGCCAACAGTCACGTCGCCTGAGCGTGCGGTTGCCAACAGTCACGTCGCCTGCGCGTGCGGTTGCCAACAGTCACGTCGCCTGCGCGTGCGGTTGCCAACAGTCACGTCGCCTGCGCGTGCGGTTGCCAACAGTCACGTCGCCTGAGCGTGCGGTTGCCAACAGTCACGTCGCCTGCGCGTGCGGTTGCCAACAGTCACGTCGCCTGAGCGTGCGGTTGCCAACAGTCACGTCGCCTGCGCGTGCGGTTGCCAACAGTCACGTCGCCTGCGCGTGCGATTGCCAACAGTCACGTCGCCTGCGCGTGCGATTGCCAACAGTCACGTCGCCTGCGCGTGCGATTGCCAACAGTCACGTCGCCTGCGCGTGCGATTGCCAACAGTCACGTCGCCTGCGCACACCGTCTGTGTTTGTGTTGGGTGCGATTCCCAACAAAGATTACTTACTTGATAGCGACCGGGTAGATGGTGCCGCCGACTTCGAAGCTACCCTTCTTGAACTGCATGACGGAGGTGTTGTTGATGCACGTGCCTTCAGGGAAGATCAGGATGGGTGGGTTGTCTGGCACTGATATGTGTTCCTTTAACCTGAGGACATACAAACTTACTAGGTGAAAACGGACCCTTCACGAAGCCGTCAACCAAGCATTCTGTACATCAAACTAAGTAACTCTACGCAAATATTATTGCTGGGAAACGACTTTTTTTTTGGGGACCTTCTAGTTACGGAGATATTAGGGGTCAAAGTTACAACTTTTGCACAAGTTTTTTTATTAAAACAAGTGTGATGTTATAACTTTCTATTCAATAAATCCATCAGCACTAAGTTTTGAGTGCGTTACATTGAGTTTTACCGTAAAACGTAGATTTTTCACCCCCAAAAAAAAAAGTCGTTTCCCAGCAATAATTTTTACGTACAGTTACTTAGTTTGATGTACAGAATGCTTGGTTGACGGCTTCGTGAAGGGTCCGTTGCACCTTGTATACAACAAGCACATTTTAAATAAAACAAAAGTTGGAAGCAAACGGGGCCTACTCAATTTTCATAATTTTATATTCAAATGGGGGGCCCATTTAATTTAACCCAGTGACACTCGCGCCACCAAGACGAATCTAACGACCTATAATTTATCCAAATCCGTTCATCCGTTTAGGAGTTACGAGGGAACATAGAAACAGACATATATACATACAGGTCAAAAACATAACCCTCCTTTTGGGCTTCGCCGCAGTCGGGTAAAAAGAACCACTAATAGGAATGGAGGGAGGCCTTAGCCCAGCAGAGGGACAGTATGGGCTGGCTATGATTGTTGACATAACGGTCCCGTATGATGAGAACCTCTTGGAAGCCGAGAAAGATAAGCAAAATAAAGTATATTGACTTGGCTCGCGAGGGTGTCGACATTTGGGATGTGGACTCAGCGATCAATGTGCCGATAGTCGTAACAAGCCATGGCTTAATTCCCAAGAACCTCGATCAATACTTGAGGAGGCTCTCGTTAGGCAGCTGGATCAAGGGCTTGATTCAGTGCGCGGTACTCCTGGACACGGCTCGTATTGGAAGTTCCTCTCTCTGGAGTCCTGACCGCCGGTAGCTTGGACCCTGTTCCCGATACCGGCAGGCATATTTTTCTAAGGAATATTTAAAAATGTAATTGATTTGTAAACATATAAATAAAGAAATAAATTACCTCCTCGCGACGGCATGCCTGTCTTTGACTTCAGACCTCTCGAACCAGATGTGTGGCGACGCCCTAGCCAGCGCCCTCTGAAGGATTCCTAGGAAACCATTGTGTCTTTGACCGATCTGAAAATATTTGTCAATTTATCAATACATCATCTGCCTAGCCTTTTCCCAACTATATTGGGGTCGGCTTCCAGTCTTAACCGGATGCAGCTGAATACCAGGATTTTACATGGAGCGACTGCCTATCTGACCTCCACAACCCAGTTAGTACTAGGTAATACGATACCCCTTGGTAAGACTGGTTGTCAGAGTACTAACTGTAAAAAAAACCTAAAAACATTGGATGACGATCAAAAAAAGGCGCCTTTCAAAATACAAATCCCACAGATTCCTGGGGCCTTCATTAGGATGATGATGGTGGATGTTCTGCTAGATTTGAACAGCACAAACTCAAAAACTCAAACTCAAAGCATTTATTTCAATTAGACCTTGGATTATGAGTCGAGCTACACGATCACTGACAAATGCTTGCACTGACTGGATAGGTCCACTCAAATCTGTATGGTTATTTCTTCAAAATACCATCTCAGAGATTAATCTGCATGGTCCTCATATGTCCATGTAAAATACTGGTATTAAGCTGCGTCCGGTAAGACTGGAAGCCGACCCCAACATAATTGGATAAAGGCAGGCATATGATGAGTTTTTTTTTACATAAAGTTAGTAATTGAAAAGTCATTAGAATGTTCCCGAGGTTCGAACTCGCGGTAACTGTGCCACCAGGTTTAGCATAAGTATAATCAGCCTATAACGTTCCTGCTGGGACAGGCCTCCTCTCTACGAGGTCTGGGCTATAATCCACCACGCGGGCCCAGTGCGGGTTGGTAGATGTCACATGTCTTCGAATTCCTGGTTCTAGGACATGCCGGTTTCCTCACGACGTTTTGAGAGCAGTGGTGATGAAATAAATTACATAAAGTAATGTGCCTGCCTGGGTTCGAACCCACGGCTTACTGCTTGTAAGTCAGAGCCGTCACCACTGGGCCACCGGGCAAGCTGACACTAGGAATCTTATTTAAATCCCAAGTTAGGCAAACCATTTGCCTAGAACATCACATCACATGCCATATCTGGGCTTCGAACCCACCCCCTTAATGTAGAAATCTATTGCATGCGACCACTCAACCATTGAGTTTACATTCACAATTACATCCCGACAAAAAACATAAAAGACATCACAATACCATTAATTTCATACTAATAACATAAAATATGATTATTTCCCATCATATTCGTAACTTAGTGCACAATTTGAGATGTGGCGGAACATATTGTCGCTCATGAGCACCAGCGCGCCGATGGGGCTGGTGTGGAGGATCCCGGCCCACTGTGTGCCAGCAGCCGGCTCATAAACTACACCAGTAACTCACCAGAGAGTAGCAGATGTCGCACATGAGCACCAGCGCGCAGATGGAGCTGGTGTGGAGGATCCCGGCCCACTGTGTGCCAGCAGTACCCATATTCACACCAGTAACTCACCAGAGTAGCAGATGTCGCACATAAGCACCAGCGCGTCGATGGGACTGGTGTGGAGGATCCCGGCCCACTGTGTGCCAGCAGCCGGCTCATAAATTACACCAGTAACTCACCAGAGAGTAGTAGATGTCGCACATGAGCACCAGCGCGTCGATGGGGCTGGTGTGGAGGATCCCGGCCCACTGTGTGCCAGCAGCCGGCTCATAAATTACACCAGTAACTCACCAGAGAGTAGCAGATGTCGCACATGAACACCAGCGCGTCGATGGGGCTGGTGTGGAGGATCCCGGCCCACTGTGTGCCAGCAGCCGGCTCATAAATTACACCAGTAACTCACCAGAGAGTAGCAGATGTCGCACATGAACACCAGCGCGTCGATGGGGCTGGTGTGGAGGATCCCGGCCCACTGTGTGCCAGCAGCCGGCTCATAAATTACACCAGTAACTCACCAGGGAGTAGCAGATGTCGCACATGAGCACCATTGCGTCGATGGAGCTGGTGTGGTAGATGCCGGGCCCACTGTTTGCCAGCAGCCGGCTCATAAATTACACCAGTAACTCACCAGGGAGTAGCAGATGTCGCACATGAGCACCAGCGCGTCGATGGAGCTGGTGTGGTAGATGCCGGGCCCACAGTGTGCCAACAGTGCCCATATTCACAGCAGTAACTCACCAGGGAGTAGCAGATGTCGCACATGAGCACCAGCGCGCAGATGGAGCTGGTGTGGAGGATTCCGGCCCACTGTGTGCCAGCAGCGGACACATATATTCACGCCAGTAACTTACCAGGGAATAGCAGTTATCACACATGAGCACCAGCGCGTCGATGGGGCTGGTATGGTTCGCCACACAGATGCCGTTCCTCGGCTTGTAGTGAACATCATGATACGTAATGACGGCGGATATGCACCGCGATAAGAAGTTGAAGCACATCAATGATACGGCGTAGTTGACGCGCTGCTTCGTCTTCCCGTCGGGGAGGGTGCCGACGCAGGCTGTGCAAGCAACCAGCCACCAGACCTATAAGCGGGGTGATGGTAATGGGGTTGCCCGGATGGATGAGGTTTTAAGGCAGTTTCTGGTAGCGTTGAGATGGGTATTCAGCGTTAAGGGCATGTTTAAGAAGAAGTGTTGAGAATGGACATGATAACAAAAAAAATACAAGATGGCGATTTGGTCACCTACATCCGCCAAAGAGGTATCGGGGGGGGGGGGGGGGGGTTATCGTATTACCTAGTACTAACTGGGTTGTGGAGGACAGATAGGCAGTCGCTCCATCTATACTAATATTATAAAGAGGAAAGATTTGTATTTTTGTGTGTGTGTGTGTATGTTTGTAATGAATAAACTCAAAAACAACTGTGCCGATTTCAAAAAAAAAAACACTATTGGAAAGCTACATTCACCTTGAGTAACATAGGCTATATTTATTACTAGAAAAACAAATGGGAGGGGGGGGATTAGGGGAAAATAAATGTGCACCTGTGCGAAGCCGAGACGGTAGTGTAAAATAAAAATATCTAATATGAGCTTGATAGCGAAAGTTGTTAAGTATGACGATGCAGACCTCTTTGATTGATGCAGGTGGGTAAATCGCCACCGTGTCCATTGAAAAAATCTCTCTCTGCAGCTACTATGCGAAGTTCCACAGATTTTTCTTTTTTTTAGTTGTATTTTTATTAAAACCGAACGCTTGCAAAAACTGACTTGGACAAAACACATATGAATTGATTAGACAATTTATAATATACCTTAAAGTCTACAGTTAGTATCACCAAAATTGAATTCTAAAAGCATTACAATAAGGTATTATTATAACTTCTCTTCAGTCGAAATTACAAGTAAATTATGAACTTATATAATAAAGGACAAAACACATGGGTACAGAGAAAGCGTAATAGTAAGAAACAGTTTGACAACACATAGTAAGTATATAAGACGTCACAAGAAACATATAAAGCGATAGAATACGAGATCGATGACCGCAACTGCAGACCGCAGCGGCAATGCAGCCTAATTGCAACGACAGACCACAGCGATAAAGGTTTGTCAAGCGTGTAAAAACACCCGCCGAGAGCCATTTCTCCCCGCCATTGCGATCACTTTTTTTTTCTAGACCATACCTGGGGACCTTCTAGTTACGGAGATATTGGGGGTCAAAGTTCAAGTTATGAACTAGAAAAAAAAACGATTACAATGACGAGGAGAACAAGTGCTTTTCGGCTCTGTTAAGGGTATTTTTACACCATACCACCCCAATAGAACGTTCTATCCAGATATTGCTTTACCCAATCTGGACAACGTATAATCCAATTCTACCCAGAGAAATGTAGTACCCAATTTCAAGCAGACTTAGTTTTACAAAGTGGAGAACGTATCATGCCAATTCGACCCAGCAGAACGTTGTACCCAGATGACACGTCCCACCCAATGTCAACTAGACATCGTTTTACACAATCTGGGCAGCATACCATGCCATTCTAACCCAACAGAACATTCTACCCAGATGACACGTCCCACCCAATGTCAAACCAACAGAACATTCTACCCAATGTCAACCAGACATCATTTTACACAATCTGCACAGCATACAATGCCATTCTAACCCAGCAGAACGTTGAACCCAGACAGCACGTCCCACCCAAGCTCAACCCAACAGAACATTCTACCCAATGTCAACCAGACATCGTTTTACACAATCTGGGCAGCATACCATGCCATTCTAACCCAACAGAACGTTGAACATAGACAGCACGTCCCACCCAATGTCAACCCAACAGAATATTCTACCCAATGTCAACCAGACATCGTTTTACACAATACGGGCAGCATACAATGTCATTCTAACCCAGCAGAACAGTGAACCCAGACAGCACGTCCCACCCAATGTCAACCCAACAGAACATTCTACCCAATGTCAACCAGACATCGTTTTACACAATCTGAGCAGCATACCATGCCATTCTAACCCAACAGAACGTCCAACCCAGACAGGACGTCCCACCCAGAAAAAAAAATCACCTACCAAAGAAAAACAGGTGTTTATGCTGACAACTCCAACATCTATGGGACTAGTATGGTTAGCCACGCAGAACCCATTGGCTTTCGGCTTGTACTGCTTATCATGGAACCTGGCGTGGATGGAGAGGCCCCTGATGAGGATCCGAATGCTCATCTTATAGGAGATGCGACCCAGTTTGTTTCTTAGACGGACGAACGGCACGGAACTCACGACCCAAGTTGAGAAGACCATTACTAACACCTGATGAGGTAAATTTATTTATATTTGTAAATGCTATTCTGGCTGACAACTTCAACGATCCATCAGAAAACCTTCCACCTGGATACGCGTTGCTGGGGCCGACTTGGAAATCCCTAGACTTCGAAACCTAGTCGGCCGGAGACAATCTCTGCAGACGGGGGTTCATAGACGGCTCAGACATCAAGTGCGTATGCGGCATCGCCCACAGACACCCACCTTCCATCTTGCACCGCATGTCCTATCACCTGCGCACCTGATGGCCTACTTACTGCATCAGTGAGCGGAGTTCCCGTGGCTGAGTTTTGGGCTAAACGCATTTGGACTTTTGCCATCGATACGCTAAGAAGAAGAAGACGAGGATATCATCATGGCTGTCTTCTAAAACTACGTGATTGTAGACCCACACACAATGAACGATTTCATACAGAACATGACACCTGTAATCCACGAAGGGTTAGGCAGAGGTGTACCTAATAGTACACCCACATTGCGCCAGTTATACATTAAGTCCTATGTAATAGGGGGCGAGACTTTTGCCGTCAATCAGGCACAAATTCAGACACTGTGGCTGAAAAACACACTGGTGGAAATGGGAATTGAACCCAGAGCCAATGTGAACTTCCCAGATATCGAGAGGATTCTGTATTTTCAATTTGCATTGAAGTTTGAAAGAAGTATACAGGGCGTAAGGGACAGCCCTCCACAAACTGACAGGCTGCATTTAGCTCCTTATTTTAAATCATATTCCACCGGAATTTTTCTCCGGAATATTTTTTTTTTTCCAGTTACTTTTCCTAGTTTTTCAATGTAAAATTACATTCCCTGTACGCAGCACTCCATTTATGTAAATAATACGGCTAAAATCAAAAATCTAACAATGGATATTGAAATACTTTAAAGAACGACGCGTGAAATCAGCTGCCCACTTCCTGCCTAGCTGAGTTCATCGAACTCGTCGTCGCGCTTGCCGTTCGCTACGTGCGTTTTGCCACGGTAACGATATATTGCGTATGCGGAAATAAAACAAATCATATCTATTGGATTCCCAAAAGGTTCCTGAAACAATTTCTTGTACCGGTCATCTTAGTATGATATACTGAATTCACCCCATCAGTTTGTGGAGGGCTGTCCCTTACACCCTGTATTAGTTGCATTATACACAAATAAGTTAGAAAATAAACAAAAACGGAAAAATATTAGTAACAAAATAAGAAAATTAACGCAAAGAAACAAATAAGTAGCTCATTTCTGCCAAAATGTCCCATTTTTATTATGAAATTATAATTATTATATTAATGTCTATTATAATTATTACACGGGGTGGAAGGGACACCGACGCGAAAGTTTTCTAGTATCAAATTACAAGAGATCACAATTATTTGGCCAATATTGGGCCATGCAAGATGTATTTAGGATTTTAGTAATATGGGCATTAACCACATACGAATACAGTACATTTTCGTATGAAATGCTTTGGTACTAAGTTTGCGAAAAAATCTGAGCTCGCTTTCTAGAATCAAATTACAAGATATCACAATTATTTGGCCAATATTGGGACATGCAAGATGTATTTAGGATTTTAGTAATATGGGCATTAACCACATACGAATACAGTAAATTTTCGTATGAAATGCTTTGGTACTAAGTTTGCGAAAAAATCTGAGCTCGCTTTCTAGAATCAAATTACAAGATATCCCAATTAATTGGCCAATATTGGGCCATGCAAGATGTATTTAGGATTTTAGTAATTGTATGGTATAACGGGCTGGTTTCCGCAACTCCACGTCAAAGCAATACAATACAATATTAATATTAATACAGTAAATTTTCGTATGAAATTTTTGATACTTAGTTTGCGAAAAAGTCTGAGCTCGCTTTCTTGAATCAAATTACAAGATATCACAATTATTTAGCCCATTCTGGGACAGATGCAAGATGGATGCTATAAGGGGGTACCCCTTGCTACCCTAAGCCTCTGCTGGCACCCCGGAGGGGTCCCGTTGGTTACCCTTTGGGTACGGAACCCTAAAAAGTAATTCATGAAAATATGATGTATGTCAGGCTTCCTTAGAACATCCATCTTAAGATGTAATTACAGCATATCGTTTGTTTGCGACAATAATGACATAACTCGGAAAATAAGAAAACAGGTCGGAGTTTTTAAGTTAAAAATAAAAATATTTTCATTATATTGGCTTTGTTTTTTGCATAGAAACCTTTTATGAAAAGATTAAAGGTTTATTTTACGTATTTCGTTACTTAATTTAATACTTACTTTCGTTCATTTTATATTCAACTAGCTGACCCGTGCAACTTCGTCTGCGTCACTTAGGGGTATGAAAAATAGATGTTGGCCGATTCTCAGACCTACTCAATATGCTCACAAAATTGCATGAGAATCGGTCGAGCCGTTTCGGAGGAGTACGGGAACGAACATTGTGACACGAGAATTTTATATATAAGATTACAAATAACATCGACAAATCTAAACTGTTGAGTTATGCCATCCTTGTCGCAAAATGAGCGATATATCATTATGACATAATTTAGTAATATTTTTTAAGTTAGTGTATGAGACTCACCCCGATGACGAAGATCATGATTCTGAGCGGCAACAGGAACATGTATCGCACCACGAAGCCCATAGCCCAGATGATAGTCAGGCGCCATGTTAAGAATTCGTATTGCCTGGAACAGAAATTACATAGAATAAGCTATTTATTATTTGAGGAGCTCGTGGCTAAATAATATCAGCCGCTCGGGTCGATCTTTAGGTTAAGCCGTGCTTGCCTAGGTTGGTCTGTGGATGGGTGACCACCCATTACATACCGAGTTTCCTCCGTGCCTCGGAAAGCACGTTAAGCCGTTGGTCCCGGGTGTCATTTGTAGATCTTTGGCAGCGCTGTATCGTGATCATTTTTCGTTTAAATGACAAAAGAAAAAATTGGTGTAAAATATTTTTTGATAATCTAACTGACGGACTAAATAGATTTTTTCAGTCAAATATACTATTATAGCAGTGTAGCGGCACTACAAAAAGTACTACAGCAATATAGTACAAAAAATTAAACAGCGCCATCTATGACTTAAATGATGAACTACAACTAACATCAAATAGGGTATTTGTCTGAAAAAATCTATTTAGTCCGTCAGATAGATTATCAAAAAATATTGGACACGTATTTTTTTTTTTCATGTAAACGAAAAATGACCAGGATACAAAGCGTTGAAATCTCGCGTGACGTCACAATTTCTGTTACTTTTTACTGTCCAGTGACGTCACAAGCCCCTCTCTTGAACTTTGATGCGCTGTATCGACGTCATTTTTTGATTATATTGTGACAAAAGAAAAAATACGTGTCCAAAATTTTAGGTGATCTAACTGACGGACTAAATATTTTTGTTTTTTGTCAATGTTGTCAAAGAGCCTATTCCTACATCGCGCAGTTAAAGTTATCCGCGACTTAAGACTATACAGGATGTAAACGGACCCTTCACGAAGCCGTCAACCAAGCATTCTGTACATCAAACTAAGTAACTCTACGCTAAAATTATTGCTGGAAACGATTTTTTTTGGGGTGAAAAATCACTTTTTACGGTAGGACTCAATGTAACGCACTCAAAACTTTGTGCTGATGGATGCATTGAATAGTACGGGGGTCGTGGAGGTATTTAAAGTGAAGCTGTAACATAAAAAAACTTGAATTTCAAAATAAAATTGTGACCCCCAATATCTCCGTAACTAGAAGGTTCCCGGTGGAACAAAAAAAATATCGCAAAGAAGGGGAGAACAAGTGCCTTTCGGCTTCGTTAAGGGTACTTTTACAGCCCGTATAGAAAAACCCGACAACAACTGTCGGGCAGTAGCCCACCAGACATAACACCCGTCTGGTCGGAGGATCCTCCCTTTTCTATGGAGGATGAAGAACTTTACACCAGGTTCTTCATACCCCTAAAATAGTATGCTTGGAATCACCGAAGGGTTAGGCAGAGGTGTACCTAATATTACACCCACATTTCGCCAGTTATGTTTAAGGTTCATGTAATATTGGGCGAGCCTATTGTCATCAACTAACTCCGAGAAATTTCTGGTGGAAAAACCGAATAACTCTTTGCCCGATCTGGGAATCGAACCCAGGACCTCATGCTCAGCAGTCGCACTTGCGACCACTAGACCAACATTTGTTTTCTTTCTTTTTATTATGGAAAATTCTGATGGTGAATTTGGTATGGCTAGAAAATCCCCGACTTTAAAAATTTAATTTCATTATCATTTCAGCCGAAAGTCGTCCACTGCTGGACATAGCCCTCCCCCAAGAGTCGCCACATTGACCGGTCCCGTGCGACTCGCACCAGGTCATCGCTCCACCTAGTGGGAGGCCTTCCAACGCAACGTCTTCCAGTTCGCGAAAATTAAATTTACATTCACAGAAATGAAACGAATCGTTGACACTAACCACAGAGGTCGAATACCTTTAAAAACTCGTTGATAATAAAATTTTAACTACTGCTAATCTACGATAAGCCGACCACCCGCCGTTATCTAGACGCAGGTATTAACTGCACTTGTAATCCGTTATCTAAGATAGATAACATTTAGTTAAGATTCTAGAACTTTCTTTAGGTAAAAGCGCCAGGGTAGTCGTCGAAAAACAAATTTTCTTAAGTTTTTGGCAACTGACAGATCAGTGTGGTTGTATGTTGATTAAAATGCAGTGTAAGCTCTAAAGGGTGTAAAAAGACCCTTAACGAAGCCGAAAGGCACTTATTCTCCAATTTTTTTGTTCTAGATCATACCTGGGAACCTTCTAGTTACGGAGTTATTGGGGGTCAAAGTTCCAACTTTTTCACAAGTTTTTTTTTTACTATTTTTTAAGGTCATAACTTTACTTTAAATACCTCCGTGATTGACCATTGTTTACTATTCAATGCATCCATGAGCACAATGTTCTGAATGCGTTACATGGAGTTTTACGTAAAAGGTTATTTTTCACCCAAAAAAAAAAGTCGTTTCCCAGCAATAATTTTTGTGTAGGATTACTTAGTTTGATATACAGAATGCTTGGTTAACGGCTTCGTGAAGGGTCCGTTTACACCCTGTATAGTACAAGAATAAACCAGTATTAGTACCTATTAGTCCTAGTTAGGAGGTTCCAGCTCCTCAACTCCTCAGCCTCGAAGACGGAGGTGACCTGGTCTTCAATGATGGACTCCATGCCAGCCTTGACCAGGTCCAGGCAATTGGACAGGTGGAACTCGATGTTGTTCTGGAAAAGTTAAAGAAACGCTGGTGAGGTTTTAAAAGTACACTTGTAATAGATTTGCTAGATACATGACCACCGTAGAAAGGGGTTTCTTTGATGGAAGAATCGACAAAATGACAGATTGTGAAAAGAAATCTGTCATTTTGTCGACACAATCTGTCATTTTGTCGACACAATCTGTCATTTTGTCGACACAATCTGTCATTTTGTCGACACATCTGTCATTTGAGGTACCCTAGAAATGATCGCAATGACGGGGATAAAGTGCCTTTCGGCTTCGTTAAGAGAATTTTTAGACCCATTACAAAGGTCTTTTAATAATAATTGTTCCGTCATTTCTTTCTTTACTTTTTCTATTGTATATTAACAGACAGCAAGTCATGATAACAAAAGGCTGAATACTTCTGTTGATAACAAAACGGTAGGTATTCAGCGATAAGAGAGTACAATAAATCTCGTTTCCAAGTTGATTGCGAGAGATAATTTCATAAGTGCAAGTACGTATCTGATTTTGTTGTTAAGTACAGAATAACGCATCAAATAAAGGGTGTAAAAAGACCCTCAACGAAAATGAAAACCACATATTCTGCCCATCATTGGGATCATTTTTTTCTTCTAGACAATACCTGGGAAACCACAGGTTCTGGAGATATTGAAGGTCAAAGTTCCAATTTTTTCACAAGTTTTTTTTTTTAAATCGTTTTTAAGGTTTTAACTTTACTTTAATTAACTCCATGACCCGTTTACTTTTCAAAGCATCCATCAGCACTAAGTTTTGAGTGCGTAACATTGAGTTTTAACGTAAAACATGATTTTTCAACCCAAAAAAAAGTCGTTTCCCAGCAATAATTTTTGCGTAGAGTTACTTAGTTTGATGTACAGAATGCTTGGTTGACGGCTTCGTGAAGGGTCCGTTTACACCCTGTATTAATATCTTAAGGATATCTTAGCACACATATCAACTCGGAAGAACGGTACCCTTACAACTATTCCACCTTAAAGGTCACAGCACACATATCAACTCGGAAAGGGATCGGCACCGTATCGCCTTTCGCCTCACCGTCAACCTAACGTAAGCAAGCGGATCTGCAGCTCCGATACGTCGACTCGGCTACGGCTAGGCCGCGCTTACGGCTCGCCGACCGCTGGTTGACCTGGCTGGCACCAGATCAGTTTGAATCCGATCGAGAAGTGTAGCGCACGGTTATATCCCGGTTCACAATACGCGAGATGGTTATCATAGCCATAGCACTGGACGACGAGGAAGAAGAACAAGAAACAGCAACAGTAGTGTGCGTAAGGGTGGACGAAGAGACGTAAGCTCGGGTACGGAGAGACGTAAGCGCGGGGACGACGAGCCGTAAGCGAGTTGACCACGCACCGCACCGCGGTTCGTGAGCTTATCCCGAAGCGAGGCGATTACGTTACGATTCCGATTAGTGTGCGTTGCAGTAGGGAGTTTCATACAAAGAATACTGAACGGCTCCAGTTGATACGGTGCCGACCCCATTCCGAGTTGATATGTGTGCTGTGACCTTTAAGGTGGAATAATTGTCAGGGTACCGTTCTTCGCGAACTTTGAAAAAGTTTCCCAGACAAGAAGGTTCCCAGGTATAGGACAGAAACAAAAAAAAACGCAATGGCGGGGAGAACAAGACCTTCCGGCTTCGTTAAGGGTCTTTTTACACCCGTTATTTAAACCGTACCCGTATGTGATACGGAGGAATGAGGAAAATGTTGTGAGTATGAATGTGGATGGCTATAAGAGTAGAGGAAGACCAAAGAAACGATGGATGGACTGTGTGAAGGATGATATGACTAGAAAGGAGGTGACTGCTGAGATGACGAGTAATAGAGAAGTATGGAAGAAGAAGACATGCTGCGCCGACCACAAATACATTGGCATAAAGGCAGGAGAATGATGATGATATAATGGGTGTAAAAAGACCCTTAACGAAGCTGAAAGGCACTTGTTCTCCCCGTCATTGCGCTCATTTTTTTGTTCTAGACCATAAGACCATACCTAGACCATCTAGCATGCTGCGCCGACCCCAAATAAATTGGTATAAGGGCAAGAGAATGATGATTGAAACCGTTCCAGTGGGATAATTTCGAAACAACGCAAGCGCAGCCGAGGGCAAATGCTAGTACATAATAAAACTGCTAGTTACCTCTCCATTGCCCTGACTAGGTTTGTGTCCGTTCACCACCCGCTCTTGGCTGGTGCTCCTCTTGTAGTTCAGTTCTGGTGAGGGACCCAGGATCTCCTGACGTTCTATCACCGTGTTCAGCGTACCTGGAGAAAGAGAGAGATAGATATGTTAGAGGGAGAAGGATTCATTTACACTTTAGGGCCTTATCATACTAGCGGATTGCGAGCGTCCTCAAAGCGGAGCGGGCGCGCAACGAACAAGCTGCGCATGCGCAGCGAATTCGCTGCGGTCGCGCAAAAAGATCGCCGCGACGATGAGCAGAGTGGACGCCATTTGTACTGTCTCGTACACACGTCAGCCAACAGCAGTCTTTCCTCGTCGGAATCCATTTTGTTACTGGTATTGTACGTCGTTAACTCGCAACAAACACGCGACGAAAACGTTACTTATTTGCCACGCTTCCGCGACGTCCTCGCTGTACAGCCGCGGCGTGTTCGCGACGCATTCGCTGCGCGCCCGCCCCGCCCCGCAGCCGTTCGCAAACCGCTAGTATGATAAGGTCCTTACAGTATTAATGCCGTCCCACGTAACTGTTCCAATCCGGAATCACCCAGTGCTGGGAAAAGGCCTCCCCCAATTCCTTCCATGTGCTCTTTTTCCGTGCCTCCTCGAACCAACCCCCCCTTTCTTAAGCCATGTTATTCGATGCTCCTCATCTGCCTAGCCTTTTCCCAACTATGTTGCTCTCTAGCTGGGGGTGTGGCCTTTTTTTTATTTTGGGATGGGGAAGTCCTCAAATAACCCCCCCCCCCCACGCTCTTTAGTGTCAGACTTTTACTGACTAAAACCTATCCATGTTCCTTTTTTGCCCTTTGTGTTCCAGGGCCGCGGTATCTCTTTCGAACAGTCCCGCAGCCCCCTTCCTGTTGCTGACATCTCTTTGAGGCGCGAACGCACGAACGCGCCGTCGACACGGCCTGCCGTCATAAGACGGACGGACGGTGAGTTAACCCACTACTCACCGTCCATGGCGGTATGGCCTTCGCTTTTTATTGGCAGACAAAGTTGCAGACAACAGTTAGTATCACATAGCTGTTGTCTTGAGAAGGGTATGCGTGGCTTGCAAGACTAATTTACTTCACAATGGCAGAAAATGACTTTGTAAGTGATCTTGCGTCATTCTTTACGTAAACGTGTGTGTTTGCGTTTTGAAGGAGCAATTTGAAAGTTATAAAATTACGTTATGAGCAGTAGATAGACACACTATATTATCTCTTTCTTTTTTTTGTATAGTTTTAAGTTTTTTATTGTGTAGATACTTATCAGTTTTTTTTTTTTTTTTTTTTTTATTTGTTAGTTGTGTGCGTCTGTGGCATGTGTCAAATAAATATTCTTTCTTTCTTTCTTTAGATAGCAATGAAATAGACGGATGAGGTGATGGTGTTTCTCTTTGTAACATGCTCGTGGCTAAATAATAACAGCCGCTCGGTTCAATCTTTAGGTTAAGCCGTGCTTGCCTAGGTTGGTCTGTGGATGGGTGACCACCCATTTTATTTTTTATTTTTTTTACGGATGGGAAATCATCAAATGACTTCTCCCGCTCTGGGTGGAGTGGGAGGAAGTGTCAGACTCTTACTGACTAAAACCCATCCATGTTCCTTCATTGCCCTTTGACCACCCATTACATACGGAATTTCCTCCGTGCCTCGGAAAGCACGTTAAGCCGTTGGTCCCGGCTGTCATTTATAGATCTTTAACAGTCGTTACAGGTAGTCAGTGGCCCAAAAAGTCTGACAACCAGTCTTACCAAGGGGTATCGCACCCAGTACTAACTGGGTTGTGGAGGTTAGATAGGCAGTCGCTCCATGTAAAATAGTTTTGTTTTGTGATTAATAAATTATATTTCGAGTTTAATTGGTAGTATTTTAATTTATCCCATACCCAGCTCGTAACAATATTCTAATCTCAAACTGCTCTTAGTCTTGAGTTAGTATTCATAATATCGGTCACTTTACAAGCAAGACACCGAACTTCGACACACCTACCAAAATGTTGCAAGATTTTTCCCAAGTGCGGTAAAGCCGTTTAACTATATCCTGAGAGCTGTGGCGGAGAGCTATACGCCAAATATCAGGCATCTTGTGCTGAGATTGATTAGATAGGAAACATATTATGTTCCTGCTTGGTGGTCCTTTGTTTTTGTCCCTTGTTTTAATAATATAATTTTATATCAATGTTACTAACATTAGAATATAAGCTGTTTGTAATACTAACAAAATATGGATCACTGTTGTCCGAAATAAATGAATTTTAATTTAATTTAATTTTTACATCATTCCGCCAAGTGATATAAACCAGTAAGTTGAATGGTGATAAAAACCAGTAATGTAAAGTTATTCTATCAGTTGATCGGAAATCGACCATTTACTAGATTTATGCATAATTTGGCGCGAAATAGTCTGAGTAGTTTGGGAGGTAATAACTACGCTGCTTGTATCGGCTAGTCATAATATAGGGTGACTGGTAATTAGTGACCGATACTTGAACACGTGATAGTACTCATGATAACAAACAACTTTCCCAAAGAAACATTTTTTTTATACACAGACTTTTATCACAATAACACAACAGCCGTAGAAATTCGCGCGCCTGTGACCTATCAGCTGTTAGCCGTTTAAAAAGTGTTTCTTTGGGAATGTTGTTTGTTATCATGAGTACAATCACGTGCTTAAGTATCGGTCACTAATTACCAGTCACCCTACATGTTGAATAACAAACTTTAAATCGTAATAATAAAGGGCATTTGCAATGAAAAAACGAGGATTTTCAAATATGTACACTGCCGGCCAAAAGTTTGAGACCACCTACATCAAAGAAGTAAAATGAAATAAAACTCTAAATAGAAAGCAAGAGGTTTAATTATTAATTAAAATACTTATTTACTAATACAAATACATCAAGATGAAAAAGAAAAAAAAAGAAAAATATCAACCATATACATTAAAATGCCGCTCAAATTTTAAACAGATTTTTCGTCAAAAAACCCTCCCTTGCATTTTATTACTTTTTTCACTAGTCTCGGCATGCGATCAATCAATTTGTCGATTGTATCTTGTGAAATATTGTTCCAGCTTTCTTGAAAAGCCTTCCACATGTCTTCTTGCGAGGAGGGACAACAACTGCGCACATTTCTATCAAGCTCTTCCCACAAAAGCTCAGTTGGGGTGAGATACGGGCTCTGAGGTGGCAACACCATGTTTTTTAACACCAATTCTGTCTTTTTATGTTCTAAATAACCCCTGCATAATTTTGAACTGTGTTTTGGATCATTATCTTGTTGGAAAAAAAGTCCATTCCAATTAATCTTAAACCAGACGGAACGGCATTTTGCTGTAGTATTCGTTTATGCTGCTCCTTTTTCATGATTCCTACGACTCGTACCAAATCTCCGGTTCCATGGCCCGAGAAACATCCCCAGACCATAATGGAACCACCACTATGCTTAACTGTTGGCACCACACAGTCTGGCATCATCTTTTCCTCGGCGCTACGTCGAACAAAAATTCGTCGTTTTGATCCAAATATTTCAAATATGGATTCACCTGACCAAACAATTTTTTTAAAGTCTTCTTCAGTCCTGTCTCGATGGGTAAGGGCCCACTGGATCCGTCTCTTTTTATTTTGTGGCCTTAGTAGTGGTTTTCGAACGGCGACGCGGCCAAATAACTTAGCATCTCTCAATCGTCTTTTTACTGCAATCAATGTCAAGGTTTAGACCGGGATTTTTTCACTCCTGCGTGGATTTCTGGTGCTGTTAGGCGTCTATTCTGCTTGCTGGTAACGACAATGAAATTATCCTCGCTAGAAGTGGTAGCTCGTGGCCTTCCCGATCACAAACGATCTTGATTACTACCAGTCTCCCTGTATCGGGTTATTGTGTTATGAACACAAGTCTTCGACAACTTAAGTTGAGAGGCAATCACACGTTCAAATTTGCCTTCGTTGTGCAAAACGACTATGGCAGAACGAGTTTCACTGCTAATTTAGCGCACTTTTCCCATTTTAACATGTCTTACTGTAACAACGACGAGCTCAGACTAACTAAGATAGAGAAAAATTTTACTCCATGAAAATTCAGGTAATAATCATGTTTTAGGAAGCTAAAATAATACTGAATTTCGGCTAACGCGAAACAAAACCAAATAATTAGTAATGAGTAGCACTTAAAATGATTACAATGACTCTACCACATGGTCCTTGCGCTGCATTCATTGATGTTTTGAAATAATGGACCTTTATAGGATGATAACTTAAAAATATAGAGAAATAATGTTTCTTAGAAATTCTTTAATAACAATAGAATACCTAGGTGTTCAAATTAGCTCTTTATCATGTGTACTTTTAAAATATTTTGTTGGTGACAAAGATTTTTACAAGTGGTCTCAAACTTTTGGCCGGCAGTGTACGTACTAGCTTTTGGCCGCAGCTTCGCTCGCGTTAATTTAGAATTTGACAAGCAATTTGGGTTGTACTCTGCTTGTAATAATATAATTCAATCATTATTCGAAAGACACGTGGCGCCATCTATTTTCATAAAATTGTTATTGCGGTTTTCTTCGAGAACAGTACTTTTTTTCGGGGTGAAAGGTAACCTATGTCTTTTTCTGTACACCTGGCCCTGCATTCTCGACATTAGATAACGACAAAAATCGTTCGCTAAGTCGTATCGTTGTCAAATTCCTTTAATAGATTTTCTACTTTATTTCGAAAGCGTAAGGTTGAAAATCTATTAAAGAAATTTGACATCGATTACACTTAACGACCGATTTTTGTCGTTATATTTGTCGAGACTGCAGGGCCTGACAACGTATACGAAATATTTGAAGATAATCAGTTCTGTGGTTTAGGCGTGAACAAACAAACTTACTTTCGCATTTATAATATTAGTTAGGATTCATTCAGGAGGAGCTCGTGGCTAAATAATAACAGCCGCTCGGGTCGATCTTTAGGTTAAGCCGTGCTTGCCTAGGTTGGTCTGTGGATGGGTGACCACCCATTACATACCGAGTTTCCTCCGTGCCTCGGAAAGCACGTTAAGCCGTTGGTCCCGGGTGTCATTTGAAGATCTTTGACAGTCGTTAGGTAGTCAGTGGCCCAAAAGTCTGACAGCCAGTCTTACCAAGGAGTATCGTATTACCCAGTACTAACTGGGTTGTGGAGGTCTGATAGGCAGTCGCTCCATGTAAAATACTGGTATTCAGCTGCGTCCGGTTAAGACTGGAAGCCGACCCCAATATAGTTGGGAAAAGGCTAGGCAGATGAGTTAGGATTCATTCCATCCATCTACTCACCATTCACTCCATTCTCCTTTATGGTAGCCGATGGAGGCTTGTCATCATCTGGCACGGGTGGCAAGTCCTCTTCATCAGAACTGTCTGTCCTTTGGATCTTGATCTTCGCCACCTCAATGTGTTGTCTGCCATACTGCAAGTAAAAGAAAGACGTTTGTTAAATTATGTTTCAGTAGCTTTTGCCCGCGGCTTTGCTCGCGTTATCGTCGGAAATTATCACACGGGAACGATTTAAATACAGGGTGTAAACGGACCCTTCACGAAGCTGTCAACCAAGCATTCTGTACATCACCCTATGGAAAAATTATTGCTGGGAAACGACTTTTTTTTTGGGGTGACAATCACGTTTTACGTTAAAACTCAATGTCACGCACTCAAAACTTAGTGCTGATGGATGGTTTGAATAGTAAACGGGTCATGGAGGTAATTAAAGTAAAGTCAAGTCCTTAAAAAGCAGTATTTAAAAAAAGGAACTTTGACCTCCAATATCTCCGTAACTAGAAGGTTCTCAAGCATGGTCCAGAACAAAAAATGATCGCAATGACGGGTAGAACAAGTGCCTTTCGGCTTCGTTAAGGGTCTTTTTACACCCTTTATAGCCAATGATACTCGGGGATGATGTAGCTTCACATCAGTGAAGAGAAATTCGGAATTTGATCAATAGTCCTGAAGATAACCACGTTTTTTTTCGGATGGGTAATCATCAAATGACCCCTCCAGCTCTGGGCGGAGTAGAAGGGAGTGTCAGACTTGTACTGACTAAAACCTATCCATGTTCCTTCTTTGCCCTTTGTGTTCCAGGGCCGCGGTATCTCTTTCGAACAGTCCCGCAGCCCCGGCAGGCAAAAGTGAAGTGTTTTTGTGTTTTTGAAGTCGGTTTTATATTTTGCAAAAAAGTTTTTTTATTCTTCTCCTTAGCGTATCGATGGCAAAAAATTCAAATGTGTTTAACCAAAAACCCAACCACGGAAACCCCGCTCACTGATGCAGTAAGTAGGCCATCAGGTGCGCAGGTGATAGGACATGCGGTGCAAGATGGAAGGTGGGCCATTGTCTGTGAGGGACGCCGCATACGCACTTGAGGTCTGAGCCGTCCATGAACCCCCATCTGTGGAGGTTGTCTTTGCTCCGGCAGACTTGGGTTGCTAATTTCTCAGTAGCAGCGGTGTTTGGACGTGCCCAGTTGAAGGTAATAAGCTCACCCCCTTTTACCGTATCGTGAGTTCTGGGCCCACTCAATATACAAAGACTAGCTGTTCCCCGCGACTTTCGTCCGCGTAGAATTATTAAAAATACAATTTTCCCCGTTTTTGCAACATTTTTCTTTACTGCTCCGCTCCTATTGGTTGTAGCGTGATGTCATATAGCCTATAGCCTTCCTCGATAAATGTACTACCCAACACTGAAAGAATCATTCAAATCGGACCAGTAGTTCCAGAGATTAGCGCGTTCAAGTTCAAACAAACAAACAAACACTGCAGCTTTATAATATTAGTATAGATATAGATTACCATCGATATGCTTAGAACAGAGCGTAACATCTCTGCTTAACCCTTCAGCGGAAAACGAGCGATATATGTATTATGTTATGTCGTTGTTCTTACGCGCAGTTCACCTTGCGCAGGCGCAGGTAAGGTCACATAAGTATGTCGGTGCACATCACAACACACGCATGTCTCGGTTCGATTACCGGATACTTTACGTTATTTATCTGATTAAAGCGAAAGTTTGTTTGTGTTCTACCCTAATTGCTGAACGGATTTTGATGTAATTTAGTGAAGATTTAACAGATTGATTCGATAAAGGATTGTTTATTTATTACCTACATCCATAAATGGTGCGAAACACGAATGCCTAACAGTCTATCGAAATTCTTGTTCCGAATCGCTGTAATTTTTAACCGATTTCAAAAAAGTAGGAGTTTTTTTTTATGTATATTCACCGATTACTCGAAGACGCTTGAACCGATTTGGAAAATTCTTTTTTTGTTTTAAATTTCCCAGGAGGTCCCATTTAAAATTAATCGAAATAGGTCGAGCAGTTTTTGAAAAATCAAGAAAAATTTAAAACCGATGATATTTTTCGTCGTTTACTTCGAAACCTTGCTGTCTCATTGGAGCAGTGCGCAAATATTTGTTTAGCATATTACAACTAAAAATGGAAAAATAAAAAAATTAACTTTTTTATAAAAAATAAAACCGACTTCAAAAACAAAAAAGTGAAAAGTCGGTGACAAAAAAACTCAATGAAACAAACAAAAGTCACCGACTTCAGAAGCTAAAATTATTTTTCACATTTTTTGTGTTTTTGAAGTCGATTTTATTTTTTGTAAAAAAGTTTTTCACCTTTTATTTTTTTTACCTTTTTTCTACATCATTCATCAGTACGCTAATACTCCTAACTTAGTTGACATCAGTAATTGGCATAACTTCCATTACTTCAGTCTCGGTAGTCGTACAAAATGAGTTAAAAATAAAAAAATAAAAACTCGTTAAAGTAATTTATTGAATTTGAATGGTGCGCAATAAAATAATAGGATTAATGATTCACGATTGTGTTTTTTTTAATGTCCTTTGTATGTATTGTTTGGGTTCGTTGTTAAATAACAACAGCCGCACCGCACTGCTTTGAATCAGGGTTGTTGCTGATGCATATTTTTTTCACATCAGCGGATGCTGATGCTGATGCTGATCTTTTATCATTGACATCAGCGGATGCTGATGCTGATGCTGATTTTAATTATTTTCTTAAAAAAACAGGGAAAAAGTAAAATCAGTCCGTATTAGTACGCTCTTTGCGTGAATAATCCTTGTTACATAAGTTGCAGTTTGCAGTTTCTTTTAAAATACGTCGATATTCCACTTTTCAATGGATAACACTCAACAGTTTAGAGAAAAAAAAACAAAAACTTTCACGTGTAATGACGAATTAACGTAATGAGACAAGTTTGTGTTTGTTTGCAATCAAAATCCACGCAGACGATCTTTTAATTATTGGTCAAAGTCGCAGGCAAAAATTACACGTGATATAATCCCCTCTGCGGTCATGTCAGGACTCGAACTTGAGCATTAATAATCAGCATTAATAATCAGCATCGATCAATGCGGATGCTGATGCTGATGCTGATGTTGAAAATGATGCTGAAGATCAGCGGATGCTGATGCTGATGCTGATGTTCGCAACAACCCTGCTTTGAATGGTAAACGGTTCATGGAGTTAATTAAAGTTAAGTTAAAACCTTTAAAAGAAAAAATATGAACTTTGACCTCCAAAATCTCCGTAACTAGAAGGTTCCCAGGTATGGTTCAGAAGAAAAAAATGATCGCAATGACGGGGAGAACAAGTGCCTTTCGGCTTCCTTAAGGGTCTTTTTACACCCTGTATGTTTAGAAATCATTTGTAAGATATTTATATCAGTGGCGAAGGGTCCATACAACTCGATTCCTACCGGATTCCCTTTGAAAAATGGCACAGTCAGTATGCTATAGATAAATACCATAATCACATTAAATATTAAAACTTAGACATACTTCTTACAAAAATTGACCCTTCGCTACTGATTTATATAGAAACAGGAAAACAGACATTTATATATACCCCGTGACTACTAAGCATTCATAAAAAAAAAGGTATTAATGAGATTTTAATAATTTAAAAATAAAAAAATTATTCAATATTATGACGCATGACGTAGTTAAAACACCCTGTTGTGAGCGATGATCTACTGGACTCGAGCGCTGGCGAGGTATGTTCTCCCGTTTGACACGAAAACATCATTGAACAGGATATTTCATATTTTTTTCTGTTTTATTTATTTTTCTTTGTACCTATTATGGTAGGTAAAAAAAAAAAATCCCGCCTAGAGCTATTTTATGTCGGGCACATTAAGTGGACCACCTTTGTAAGACGACTAAAAAGTCACGGTGTATAGACACAGGAAAACAGACATTTATATATATAATTACCTATGTTTTAAATATTACGAATTGCGAAGTCTATTAAAGGCGTTTTCCTTGATTAATCAGTTGGTGCTTTTTGTCCTTGATTGTCGCGGTTTTTAAGTGGAGACGGGCAGGACATGTGGCCCGCTGTACAGATGACAGATGGACGAAGACAGTGACACTATGGAGAGACCTTTTTTTTCTGATGGGCAATCATCAAATGACCCCTCCTCTGGGCGGAGTGGAAGGGAGTGTCAGACTCGTACTGACTAAAACCCATCCATGTTCCTTCTTTGCCCTTTGTGTTCTAGGACCGCGGTATCTCTTTCGAACAGTCCCGCAGCCCCGGCAGGCATCGGCCCTTGCGGACACCTTCATGGTTGCTGAAATCTCTTTGAAGCGCGCGTGGAACACGAACGCGCCGTCGACTCGGCCTGTCGTCATAAGACGGACGGACGGTGAGCTAACTGGAGAGGCCCTCACGGATGTAGATGTAGAGTTAGACCGAAAGCGAGATGGAAAGACGAAGTAGAGGCAATCGCAGTTAAAGACTGGACAGCCCCTGCAGTCTCGACTAGATACCGACAAAAATCGGTCGCTAAGTCGTATCGTTGTCAAATTCCTTTAATAGATTTTCAACCTTATGCTTTCGAAATAAAGTAGAAAATCTATTAAAGATACGACTTGGCGACCGATTTTTGTCGGTATCTAATGTCGAGACTGCAGGCCCTGATGTCAGGACAGGACAGAGAGATTTTAAAATTTAAATTATTTTGTTATTAATTTTGATCTATAAATTATTTATGTTATTAGTCGCGGTTTTACGGGTAGACATTTTGCATTTACAAAAAAAATCTTTTTTGCCAGGTCAATGAACTCTCTACGACATACATGGTACTTAAACATAACTTGAGCATGACTGCCTCGTTGGTCCAGTGGTCACAAGCGCGACTGCTGAGCATGAGGTCCTGGGTTCGATTCCCGGGTCGGTCAAACTGTAATTGGGTTTTTCCATCAGGAATTTGTCAGTAGCAGCCACGGAGTCTGAATTTGTGCCCGGTTGATGGCAATAGGGTCGCCCCCTAACCCTACGGAGATTACATGTTAAACATAACTAACGAAATATGCGTTTACTGCACACCTGAGGCTCTGTCTACCCCTAACCGTTTACAGGCGTGATGTTTGACTATAAATAAACTAAAACAAAAACCTGTATTTCGTATTTTGACCTACTCAACACATAATCATTCTCTTCCAACCTATTATGTACTTATGACTCAAGTAAAAAAAACATGCTCAAAGTTCAACTTGGTACATACGGCGACACGTCAAACAGTAATATCCAGTATAACCTGACCTAACTTTATATGAGCTTCCTTACAATGAGAGATCTGCATAAACTGGTTTTGTGTAACTTGATGGTCGTCGTGCGTACCATTGACTCAATACCAAAACTGTTGTGGTATAAATATGTATAATTTTAGCTTCCTTATATTTTCGTTTATATAGCGTGTCCTTATGTCATTAGGAGGTCGCCTAATACGTTTAACTATGTTAGGGCTGTCAGAAGAGAAAAAGTAACTATCGATATTTTTTTCTATTTTGCGATATATTTAAAAAAAAATATCGATGTAATGGAAATTTGATAAATGGCTATGGAAATTAGTATACTTTACTCCTTATATTCTATTTCTGTGTAATATACAGGGTGTAAGGAGGAGCAGAGGAGCTCGTGGCTAAATAATAACAGCCGCTCGGGTCAATCTTTAGGTTAAGCCGTGCTTGCCTAGGTTGGTCTGTGGATGGGTGACCACCCATTACATACCGAGTTTCCTCCGTGCCTCGGAAAGCACGTTAAGCCGTTGGTCCCGGGTGTTATTTGTAGATCTTTGACAGTCGTTAGGTAGTCAGTGGCCCAAAAAGTCGGACAACCAGTCTTACCAAGGGGTATCGTATTACCAAGTATTAACTGGGTTGTGGAGGTCAGATAGGCAGTCGCTCCATGTAAAATACTGGTATTCAGCTGCATCCGGTTAGACTGGAAGCCGACCTCAACATAGTTGGGAAAAGGCTAGGGAGATGATGATGATGATGATACAGGGTGTAAGGGACAGCCCTCCACAAACTGACAGGGTGCATTCAGCTCCTTATTTTGAATCATATTCCACCGGAATTTTTCTCCGGGTTTTTTTTTCCAGTTGCTATGCCTTTAATTCAATGTAAAAATACATTCCCTGTACACAGCACTCCATTTATGTAAATAATACGGCTAAAATCAAAAATCCAACAATAGATGTTGAAATACTCTAACGAACGACGCGTGAAATCAGCTGTCCACTTCCAGCCTAGCTACAGAATTCATCGAAATAGTCGTCGCGCTTGCCGTTCGCTACGTGCGTTTTGCCACGGTAACGATACTTTGCCTATGAGGAAATAAAACAAATCAAATTTATTGGATTCCCATAACATTTCTGAAACAATTTCTTGTACCGGTCATCTTAGTATGATATACTGAATTCACCCCATCAGTTTGTGGAGGGCTGTCCCTTACACCCTGTATAATGGTTGATTCTTCCAAAAAAACAAAATAAAAATTAAACATCGCCGAAAACTAAGGACCCATCGACCATCGACCAGCCTTAAACAAACTCTATGCTATGAATGTTATGGTAGGTACGACATTATGTAATGTAGCCTATGTGGTTTGATTGCAAAACCCATTGCGACGAAATGTGGCGCAATCGTGCAGCCAAATAACTTGGAAAGTGAAAACTTTCCAAGCTGCCGCCATCAAATTTTCCTGCCCTCGTGCCAATTCATTTGGGGTCGGCGCAGCATGTCTTCTTCTTCCATACTTCTCTATTACTCGTCATCTCAGCAGTCACCTCCTTTTTCAAGCTGCCGCCAAAACCATTGTCTTGCCCTTATCCCATTTTATTTGGGGACCGCCTATGTAAGTACAGTCACGGTAATGTAAATAATAACGGTTTCTATTTTAACACTAGCTGTTCCCCGCGACCTTCGTCCGCGTAAAATCCCGTCCCGTTTTTGCAACATTTTTCATTGCTGCTCCGCTCCTTTTAGTCGTAGCGTGATGTTGTACAGTTGTATATAGCCTATAGCCTTCCTCGATAAATGGACTACCCAACACTGAAAGAATCATTCAAATCGGACCAGTAGTTCCAGAGATTAGCGCGTTCAAACAAACAAACACTGCAGCTTTATAATATTAGTATAGATAAGACCTATTGCGTAAAAATATGGCTTCCAAAATACAACATCATTCTCTTGCCCTTATGCTAATTCATTCGGGGTCGGCGCAGCATGTCTTCTTCTTCCATACTTCTCTATTACTCGTCATCTCAGCAGTCACCTCCTTTCTAGCCATATCATCCTTCACACAGTCCATCCATCGCTTCTCTGGTCTTCCTCTACTCTTATACCCATCCATATTCATACTCCCAAAATTTCTTGACGGCAAAACTTGTGAAAAAGTTACAACTTTGACCCCCAATATCTCCGTAACTAGAAGGTTCCCAGGTATAGTGTAGAACAAAAAAATGATCGCAATGGCGGGGAGAACAAGTGCCTTTCGGCTTCGTTAAGGGTCTTTTTACACCCTATATACACCAAGTGTCAAAGCTCATCCGGAAAACCACAGGAATCTTTTCTTGGTACCTAATCAACTTATGTACATATTTGACCTTTGTTCAAAGACGATTGTTTACGTGTATTAATGAATGAGCAATTATACACAAATTAATAGTACAAAGTAGTTGTTGATCGAAGTTCATAGTAATAAACTAGTTTATTCATTCACGTGTAGAAAATAACGAGTTCCATGGCAGGAGGAACAGGTTCTTAAATCGACGCATTTTGTTTTTGAAGTGAAACTTCTTTACGCACGCTTGACTTGGGGAGTAAGCTGGCGAACGCGTGCGGTAGCGTTACGAAAAGTGTGATCGGGCGAGGCGAACGGGAATTGAGTGGGGGATATAAGCAAGAGACAGCAGTGCGCGCGCACATTTTCTTTCTCTTTTCCCCTCATAGCCAAATACGTTCCGTATATCTAAGCAATTTTCAGAAGTTTCACTTCAGTCGTGTGGTCATAAGCACACTCGTTTTATTCATGTTACTGTTGACATACTGATATGACGAATTGGCAGACGGATCGATTGTGTAATGAACGATAATATAATAAAAAAATAATCATCATCATCTGCCTAGCCTTTTCCCAAATATATTGGGGCGGCTTCCAGTCGAACCGGATGCAGCTGAATACCAGTATTTTACATGGAGCAACTGCCTATCTGACCTCCACAACCCAGTTAGTACTGGGTAATACGATACCCCTTGGTAAGACTGGTTGTCAGACTTTTTGGGCTACTGACTTCCTTTCGACTGTCAAAGATCTACAAATGGCACCCGGGACCAACGGCTCAACATGCTTTCCGAGGCACGGAGGAAACACGGTATGTAATGGTCGGTCACCCATCCTCAGACCAACCTAGGTAAGAACGGCTTAACCTAAAGATTGACCCAAGCGGCTGTTATTATTTAGCCACGATCTCCTCCTTTAGCAGTCATTCCATGTAAAATATTATTCTGTTGCATCCAGTTAGACTGGAAGCCGACCCCAACATAATTAGGAAAAGTCTGGGCAGATAATAAAATAACCTGGAATAATAGAAAAAAAACTGACCCAGATTGCAATAATTTTCCTCCTGGCAACGCAACTCCAATTTATCCTTAAATCTATACTAATACTAGCTTATGCCCGCGGCTTCGCCCGCGTGGAGTTCGGGAATTGCCCACGGGATCTTACTTTTGGGATAATAAGTAATCTATGTATGTATATTAAATACAGAGACGACTCAGAGAACAAAAAGTATCACAGAAAATTCAACATCCCATTTCACCCTCTTAGGGGTGGAATTTTGAAAAACTCTTTCATAGTGGATACCCTATATTAACAAAGAGTACGCCCATCAAATTTCATGTCTTTAAGAACAGCACTTTAGGCTGTGCGTAGAATCGTTGATATATCAGTAAGTCAGGACTTTGAATTTTATATTGGAGGATGATTTTGGAAAAACTGTAATACACGTGTCTCATAATTTCAAGTCAATCGACTCATCATCTGCCTAGCCTTTTCCCAACTATATTGGGGTCGGCTTCCAGTCTAACCGGATGCAGCTGAATACCAGTATTTTACATGGAGCGACTGCTTATCTGACCTCCACTGCCCAGTTAGTACTGGGTAATACGATACCCTTTGATAAGACTGGTTGTTTTTTGGGCCACTGACTACTTAACGACTGTCAAAGATCTACAAATGACAACCGGGGCCAACGGCTTAACGTGCTTTCCGAGGCACGGAAGAAACTCGGTATGTAATGGGTGGTCACCCATCCACAGACCAACCTAGGCAAGCACGGCTTAACCTAAAGATCGACTCGAGCGGCTGTTATTATTTAGCCACGAGCTCCTCACACCCGGGCTAGTTTCAAGGCCAATCGACTCAGAGAATAAAAAGTTTCACAGAAAATTCAACACCCCATTTCACCCTCTTAGGGGTGGAATTTCGAAAAACCCTTTCTTAGCGGATACCACTCTTTACAAAGAATACACCTTCCAAATTTCATGTCTCTAGGACCTGTGGTTTGGGCAGTGCGTTGATATATCAGTCAGCCAGTCAGGACATTGAATTTTAAATTGGGGGATGATTTTGAAAAAACTGTGATACACGTGTCTCATAATTTTATCTGAAGAGTATGTACACAAATTGTCAAGTCAATCGACTGCGAGAATAAAAAGTTTTATAGAAAATTCAACACCCCATTTCACCCTCTTAGGGGTAGAATTTCGAAAAACCCTTTCTTAGTGGATACCTACTCTTCACAAAGAATACACGCTCCAAATTTTATGTCTCTAGAACCAGCGGATTGGGCTGTGCGTTGATATATCAGTCAGCCAATCAAGACATTGAATTTTTAAATTGGGGGATGATTTTGGAAAAACTGTGATACACGTATCTCATAATTTTATCTGAAAAGTATGTGCACAAATTGTCAAGTCAATCGACTGCGAGAATAAAAAGTTTCATAGAAAATTCAACACCCCATTTCACCCTCTTAGGGGTGGAATTTCGAAAAACCCTTTCTTAGTGGATACCTACCCTTCACAAAGAGTACACTGTCCAAATTTCATGTTTCTATGACCAGCGGTTTGGGCTGTGCGTTGATGTATCAGTCAGTCAGTCAGTCAGGACTTTGAATTTTATATATATAGATTATAAAGCTGCAGTGTTTGTTTGTTTGTTTGTTTGAACGCGCTAATCTCTGGAACTACTGTTCCGATTTGAATGATTCTTTCAGTGTTGGGTAGTCCATTTATCGAGGAAGGCTATAGGCTATATATCATCACGCTACGACCAATAGGAGCGTAGTAGCAATGAAAAATGTTGCAAAAACGGGGAAAATTGTATTTTTAATAACTTGACGCGGACGAAGGTCGCGGGGAACAGCTAGTATGACATAATTATGGAAGACTAGTTGTTACCCGCGATCATCGTTCGCGTGAGATTATTATAAAAATATGGTGTCCCTATTTGAATCGGAATTTTGCATGGAACCTTAATCATTTTTCTAAAATAAAAGTAGTTTTAGTTACGCCTAACATCAGCTATCTGCCAGTAAAAGTCCCGTCAAAATCGGTCATGCCATTTTGGGGATTAGCCGGAACAAAGAGACAAACAAAAATGTAAAAAAAAAATATTTTTGGTTATAAGTACCGCATATACTTGCATTATGCGTTCAGTAAAAAGCTGTGATTTTAAAATTACAAACAGACACTTCAATTTTAATTATTTATTAGCGACCCGCCCCGGCTTCGCAAGGGTGCAATATACAAGGTGTAAACAGACCCTTCACGAAGCCGTCAACTAAGCATTCTGTACATCAAACTAAGTAACTCTATGCAAAAATGATTGCTGGGAAACGCCTTTTTTTTGGGGTGCAAAATCACGTTTTACGGTAAAACTCAATTTATGTTGCTCTCAAAACTTAGTGCTGATGGATGCTTTGAGTAGTAAACGGGTCATGGAGTTAATTAAAGTAAGGTTAAAATCTTTAAAAGTGGTATTTAAAAAAAAACTCGTGAAAAAATTGGAACTTTGACCTCCAATATCTCCGTAAATAGAAGGTTCCCAGGTACAGTTCAGAACAAAAAAATTATCGCAATGACGGGGAGAACAAGTGCCTTTCGGCTTCGTTAAGGGTCTTTTTACACCCTTTACATGTACAACTTCCTCTTGAATGACTATCTATTGCTGAAAACTGCATTAAAATCCGTTGCGTAGTTTATAAGATCTAAGCGTACAAACAGCGGGAGCGACTTTGTTTTTAACCGACTTCCAAAAGGAGGAGGTGACAGAAAAACTGAATTAAACAAACAAAAGTCACCGACTTCAGAAGCTAAAGTTATTTTTCACTTTTTTGTGTTTTTGAAGACGGTTTTATTTTTTGCAAAAAAGTTTTTTTTATACTATGTAATTTATAAAGATTATATAATTCTATGTCATTTCTAAAAATACTAGTCCTGCTATGTAGTAGCAAACAATTAGCATATTTAACTTTACGTACTTAGTACTTACATAACAATGTTTGTTATTCAATGACGGGTCTACACGAATTTAGAAACAGGGGTCCTATTATGTGTCCAGAAATACCGCGAGGGGTACGTTTCAGTCCGAAAAACTTTTGCGAGGGTGTTTAATTTTGACTTTTTACCTAACAGCACACCTTTTTTTTTAAACCCCGACGCTTAAAGAGGGGTGTTATAAGTTTGACCGCAATGTGTGTGTCTGTCTCTGGCACCGTAGCTCTTAAACGAGTGAACCGATTTTATGCAGTTTTTTTTATTTGAAAGCTAGTTTGTTAGCGATTGTTCTTAGATACGTTTTATCAAAATTGGTGCAGCCATTTACTAGATATGGGGGGTGAAAGTGGGTATTTATCTATTATTTTTATTTATTCGTTGGGGGTATTTTAAATTTAATTTTTGTTGGGACAAGCCCACCACACAATTCACTGTAACTCCTGTGCACCAGAATCAACAGTGGCGACCACCAGAAAAGCGCCGAGACAATGAAGCTCGACGAAGTCCCAGAGAAACAATTTAACTGTCTTGGATCCCGCAACGAAATTAATCAGAAAAGAATAGCGGAGGAGTAGGACAAACATAATGTCATGTATTGCATAATTATCACGTGCTTCGGTGAACGAAAACATCGTGAGGAAACCAGCATGCCTGAGAGATATTTCTTGACGGCTTGTAAAGCCAAGTCAGAGGCCCATGGACGGGATAAAAACTGACACCAGGTTAGGCACTAACCACACGATAAAGAAAAAAAGACTTAACCCGATCCGGTAATCGAGCCCAGGACCCCACACTCCCCTCCCTCCCCCCCACATCAGTCAAGGATATTAAAGCAGTATCACTTCTAGCAGTGCGCTCAATAATACAATCACTCCTGAAGATATGACAAGTCAAGTGCACAAATGCGGATAAAATGCTCGTGGGACTAGACGTCTGGTAACGAGGTCACGTCTAGCAGTCCATCTACTTTAATTGAAGTCCTTGGAGACACATGTCACCGATTAATCCCCTTAAGCGCAGGCCACATAGAAAAGACGAGAGACGCGGACGGGGCGCAGACATATGTCTCTTCCGCGTCCCTTTCATACAAAATGTATAGAAGCGTCGTGACGCAAAACATATAGAAAAGACAGGGCGCGGACATATGTCAAATGTATAGAACATTTGACATTTGACATATGTCTGCGCCCCGTCCGCGTCTTACGTCTTTTCTGTGTGGCTTGCGCTTTAGTTTTAAGACTAGACTAGTACATTCACGCACGGTACGCAGTCAATGATAGCGTGACGGTTGACGGGGAGAATGGAAGAAAAAAGCGTGATGCAGTGACTCCAAGTAACATGGGACAAGGGCAGGAAGATGACAGCGAGACGGTTGACAGAGGAGAACGGAGGAAAGGCAGAAACCAGAGAACGCCACCTGCTGCAGTCCTTCCATACTCGTGTTGCCTCGTCCACATTACATACCGAGTTTCCTCCGTGCCTCGGAAAGCACGTTCAACAGTTTGTCCCGATTGTCAATCTTCGATCTTTGAGAGTTTTTAAGTAGTCAGTGGCCCGAAAGTCTGACAACCAGTCTTACCAAGGGGTATAATATTACCCAGTACTAACTGGGTTGTGGAGGTCTGATAGGCAGTCGCTCCATGTAAAATACTGGTATTCAGCTGCAACTGGTTAGACTGGAAGCCGACCCCAATATAGTCGGGAAAAGCTAGGCAGATGATGATGCCAAGCAAGCGAAATCGTGGACTAAAACTAGTAGACTTTACTGTCACTTACGGGATATCTTCCGTGATTGCTCATTATTTTGTGTTGCCGATATTTCGACGCTGTTGCAAGCGCCATGATCGCGGGTTGACTAGGGAATGTGGGTGAATGGCAAATAAATTGTTAAGAGCAGACAAATCTGTCTACCCTCTTTCTTTGTCTTTTGCTACGCGCACTACCGGAACTAGATACTCACGGCAAAACACACTCACAGTAGTCACAGTATCACTAGGTTTTGTGGGTTTGATGGCGCTTGCAACAGCGTCGAAATATCAGGAGCTCAAAATAATGAACAATCACGGAAGATATCCCGTAAGTGACAGTATAAGTTTAGTTGTAAACCGTGAAAGCTTAAAACAGTGTTTAAAACTAGTCGATTATAAAACTCAGTGTGAAGAAAATGAGCCCCCGGTTCATGAACGCGTTGAAAAACAAACATAATTCTATTTCCAGTTATTTTATCATTTAGTAACCGCCGACTGAATGTTTGCAAATAATTTTAACGAGTGATGCAGTCACACAAATATGTACGTTAGATTTTAGAAGATTTTGCCACTGATTTTTTGGAGTGCATTAAAATAACGAACTGCAGTGGCCAATCTGGAAATCCCTTAACCGATTGCGAACCCAGGTTGGCCGCTGTAGATAAAGGGTGAAACCAGCCCCTTAACGAAGCCGAAAGACAATTATTGTTCTCCCCGCTATTGCGATTTTTTTTTTGGTCTATACCATACCTGGGAACCTTCTAGTTACGGAGATATTGGGGATCAAAATTACGACTTTTACACAAGTTTTTTTTTTAAATACAAGGTTTTAATGTTTTAACTTTACTTTAAATATCTCGACAACCCCCGTACTATTCAATGCATCCACCAGCACAATGTGTTTAGTGCGTTACATTGAGTTTTACCGTAAAACGTGATATTTCACCCCAAAGAAAAAGTCGTTTCCCAGCAATAATTTTTGCGTAGGGTCACTTAGTTTGATGTACAGAATGCTTGGTTGACCGCTTCGTGATGGGTCTGTTAACACCTTGTATAATCTGGCAAAATGGGGTATCCTCGACTCATCCCAAACAGATTGCCAGTGTGGAGCCACTCTGCAGGATATGCTCCACCTCCTGTCCTGCCCATCCTGCACAACCACTTGCAGCTACCAAGATTTAATTGAAGCAAATGTTAGAGCTGTGCAGGTGGCTACATACTGGTCTAACACAATTTGAGTTCATCGACACGTAAAGATGAAGAATTAAAACAATTTGAGTCTACGACCTCAGAAGACCCAAGCGCGAAGGCCGAGCATGAGTTGATTGATTCGATTCCTAGGTCAAGCAAAGTGTTATTGAGTTTTTCATCCGGAATTTCTCAGTAGCAGCCACGGAGTCTGGATTTCAGCGCGGTTGATGGCAATATGCTCGCCCCGTATTACATGGGACTTCAAAAATATCAGGGGAATTGTGGGTGTACGATTAGGTGCAGTTCTGCCGAACTCTACGGGGCTGAAAGGCGTTATGTTGTGTAAAATAATCCCTAATGCCCGGGATACACGATGCTAGTTTTTAAAGCTAGGATAGCAAGCTAGTAAAACGGTACTACTGGCCTGGCTTGGAACATGCTAGTGCTGTTTACATGATGTCAGTTAATTTTAAGCCAGTACCATTGCAGTGACTAGGGTGACAACACGTCCGTTGTCAAAATCAACTGCATTCGTAAAAGAAAAATTAGCAGCCTGCAAACAAAATGCATGGTGACTGTTCACTAGCCAATCGAATACTAGCTCCGCCGGTCACATGAACCAATATAGTAAAATCAGTGGTGGGAGGCGCTACTAGCTCAAAAAATAGAACGCCGTCCTATTAAACTATCCTAGCTTGAGACGCTTGCTTACTAGCTTACTAGCCTAGAAAAGAAGCTAGTTCTGTATACACGAAGCCAGAGTTACTAGCTTGGTACCTAATTAACACTAGCTTGCTATCCTAGCTTGAAAAATTAGCCTCTTGTATCCCGGGCATAATAGAGGCAATACTAAACAATCAGAGCATAGTCGTTACGGGTAGTCAGAACAAGAACTCACAAGTTCACAACCAGTCTGACCGCGTGTCATTAGGTGATCATAAAGGAACGAAACAATGTCATTCGGGTTCCGGAATTTTTCTGCATAAAAAGTAGTCGTTTCTTTAACCAAATATCACCGAATTCGGTTCAGCATTTCATGAGTATCGTGTTAACGAACGATCACTTTCGCATAAATAACTTCAAACAATGTTATACGTTAATAAGGATGTATTTAATTAATATTCAAGTTATATTAGCATAAACAACGGTTTGTGTACGTTTTTTTTTTTTGTAAACAGTTATTTCAACATGAATTGTATTTTTTTCTTCGTGATTTGTTATTCCTATAACGACTGTCAAAGATCTACAAATGACAGCCGGGACCAACGTCTTAACGTGCTTTCCGAGGCACGGAGGAAAACTCGGTATGTAATGGGTGGTCACCCATCCACATGCCAACCTAGGCAAGCACGGCTTAACCTAAAGATCGACCCGAGCGGCTGTTATTATTTAGCCAGAAGCTCCTCCACACACATACAAAACTATTAGGAAAAAAAAAATACTTAGTTTGAATGCTTGGTTGACGGCTTCGTGAAGGGTAAGTAAAAAACACCTTGTATAATCGACTAATATCGGTCGTTTTTTAAGTCTCAACACATACACACAGCTCCGCTCCATGTGTTATCTATACCGATATCAGAAACTCATTTAATGCTAATCACAATTATTTTATTTATATATTATACTTGCTGTTCCCCGCGACCTACGTCGGCGTAAAATTATTAAAAATACAATTTTCCCCGTTTTTGCAACATTTTTCATTACTGCTCCGTTCCTATTAGTTGTAGCGTGATGTTTTATAGCCTATAGCCTTCCTCGATAAATGGGCAATCCAACACTAAAAGATTTATTCTATTCGAACCAGTAGTGCCCGAGTTTACCGCGTTCAAGCAAACAAACAAACTCTTCACCTTTATATATTAGTATAGATATTATAACACACTACATCGGAGAGCTAAGCGTTTAATCGTCTGATAACTGGGGTAAATATTTTATCATGTTGCAAATACATGTTTGTTTGTACCATTGCATAAACATTATACAGGGTGACTGGTAATTAGTGACTGATACTTAAACACGTGATTGTAATCATGATAACAAACAACTTTCCCAAAGAAACATTTTTTTTAAATACTCATCCACTTTTATCACAATAATACAACAGCGGAGCATTACGGAGCGGGCTTGCGAGCACAGGCGAGCGCGCGCGAATTTCATACGGCTGTTATAAAAATGAATGACGATAAAAAAAAAACTTTGGGCAAGTTGTTTGTTATCATGAGTACAATCACGTGTTTAAGTATCGGTCACTAATTTCCAGTCATCCTATAAAGGGTGTAAAAAGACCCTTAACGAAGCCCGTCATTGCAATCATTTTTTTGTTCTGGACCATACCTGGGAACCTTCTATTTACGGAGATATTGGAGGTCAAAGTTCCAATTTTTTCACAAGTTTTTTTTTAAATTCTACTTTTTAAGGTTTTAACTTTACTTTAATTATCTCCATGACCCGTTAACTATTCAAAGCATCCATCAGCACCAAGTTTTGAGTGCGTTACATTGAGTTTTACCGTAAAACGTGATTTTTCACCCCAAAAAAAAAGTCGTTTCCCAGCAATAATTTTTGCGTAGGGTGACTTAGTTTGATGTACAGAATGCTTGGTTGACGGCTTCGTGAAGGATCCGTTTACACCCATTATACTGGGTAATACGTTACCCCTTGGTAGACAGTGCAAATAATCGCCCACAATCAGAACTCCTCAGGAAAACATGTCCTACTAACAAATCCGTTATCTAAGATTCAAAGGTTAAGTGGTATCTATCATCATGTGAGCACTCCTCACATCCGTGATGGAAACTAACATGAGCTAGAAGAAAACTGCATTTGATTGGACGGACTAATCTATACATATAAATAAAATTGAAGTGTCTGTTTGTTATATCAAACTAACAGCATTTTTTAACAAAAACATTTTTTTCTATTTTTGTCTGTGTGTTTGTTCCGGGTAATCTCCAAAACGGCTGGAGAGATTTTGACGGGACTTTTACTGGCAGATAGCTAATGTTGTAAGGTCTAACATAGGCTACTTTTATTTTAGAAAAAGAATGAGGGTTCCGTGCAAAAAAAATAAAACCTTGAAATTGGTAACAAAATCCGATTAAAAAACGGAAGTAATATCTTTTTATAATTATTTCATGCAAACGAAGGTTGCGGGCAAAAGCTAGTTATTTAATAAAGATACGTTGGACTGTGCGAAAGAAAGAAAGAAAATATACCGAAATAAAATCACGCCTGTTAAGGTTGGTTGGGTGAAAGAAAGAAGAATGAAAAATTATTAATTTGTCGCAGAGAAATGACGTGCATACAAAATGACAAAACAAGTGTAACAATAAACATCATAATAATAAAAAAATCGGTTTCCAAATCGGTTCAGGCGTCTTCGAGTAATCGGTGAACATACATTTAAAAAAAATCCGACGAATTGACAACCTCCTCCGTTTTTGAAGTCGGTTAAAAAGATTACTGAAGTGACTACTGCTATGACGAGTAATAGAGAAGTATGGAAGAAGAAAAAATGCTGCGCCGACCCCAAATAAATTGGGTTTAAGGTCAAGAGGATGATAAGTATTACCATTGAGTGCTCGCAAGCATGGATGCTGACCGACCTGGTCAATGGCAATAGGGTTACCTGAATTCTTAACGTACTCCGTCAATAACCCAAGATAAGCTAGCCAACGAGTAAGGTACGGTTTGCCAAAGAGCGATGGAGCGTAGCATTTTGAACATCAAAATCACCGATCGTATCCGCAACACCACAATACGCTCCAAGACAGGCATCGCTGATGTTGGCGATAAGTGTGCGAGGTTCAAATGGGACTGGACGGGTCACATTTCCAGGATGGGTCAGGATAGATGGGCCAGAATTGCCACAGAGTGGGTGCCTGAAGACAGTCGTCGCCACCGAGGCAGGCCCAAGAATCGCTGGCGTGACGATTTGGACTCGTTCCTGACCGATTGGCCAGAGGAGGCAAAACACCGGGAGAGTTGGAAAGGAATGGGGGAGGCCTTTCCCAGCAGTGGGACAGAATAGGCTAATTAAAAAGGTTCTTCTTCTTCTTCGTATCGCTGGCACGACAAACTTTAAATTTTGTTAGCCCAAAACATCGCCACTTCCACCGCGTCGTCGGTGGCAGCGCAAAGGTCACTTCGGCTGCATGTTTTTGGGCTAAGAGGGCAGGATAGGAGGTAGAGCATAGTTTGCGACACAGCTCCACAACCACACCCCACTGCTGTCTCATTGAGGTATCCCCACTTAACAAGGTTAAAAAGATTACCAAGAATAGTTCTATGTTCGTACATAGAGTTGAATTGGAGCTCGTGGCTTAATAATAACAGCCGCTCGGGTCGATCTTTAGGTTAAGCCGTGCTTGCCTAGGTTGGTCCGTGGATGGGTGACCACCCATTTCATACCGAGTTTCCTCCGTGCCTCGGAAAGCACGTTAAGCCGTTGGTCCCGGCTGTCATTTGTAGATCTTTGACAGTCGTTAGGTAGTCAGTAGCCCAAAAAGTCTGACAACCAGTCTTACCAAGGGGTATCGTATTACCCAGTACTAACTGGGTTGTGGAAGTCCGATAGGCAGTCGCTCCATGTAAAATACTGGTATTCAGCTGCATCCGGTTAGACTGGAAGCCCACCCCAACATAGTTGGGAAAAGGCTAGGCAGATGATGACATAGAGTTGAATTTTCTGTGCATTCAAAACGAACTAACATTTCATTTACGTTTCGTTTGTAAAAACGTCACATAACTGGCATTTAATCACGTTAATTGATATGTTCTTCAGGATTTGAGAAGCCATGTTTATATGTCTGCATTGTTATAGCCTCTTTCGAGCAGCGGTCAATTCGCCAAATTGTGATGTCAGTGTACCTCGTGGCTAAATAATAACAGCCGCTCGGATCGATGTTTAGATTAAGCCACGCTTGATTAGATTGGTCCGTGGATGAGTGACCACCCGTTACATACCGAGTTTCCACCGCACGGAAAGCACGTGAAGCCGTTGGTCCCGGGTGTCATTTGTAGATCTCTGACAGTCGTTAGGTAGTAAGTAGCCCAAAAAGTCTTGACAACCAGGCTTACCAAGGGCTACCGTATTACGCAGTACTAACTGGGTTGTGGAGGCCGGATATGCACTCGCTCCATGTAAAATACTGGTATTCAGCTGCATCCGGTAGCCTGGAAGCCGACCCCAATATAGTTGGGAAAAGGCTAGGCAGATGATGATGACGACAAAACTAAGGGGATATTACAGACATGTTTATCGAAGATCACGTGTCACAATTTCCATAAAAGATAACAATTTTATGTTGATTGGTAAAAGCTGATGATAAACTATCATTAAGGTCATCACAATATTATTAGAAATTTTAGCTAATTATAGAAGCTTACTAGTTAATGTATTATTGTAGTTACAGGGCCAGCTGACAGCCGAGGTGAAGCCGAAGCATTAATATTATATACAGGGTGTAACCAGACCCTTCACGAAGCCGTCAACCAAGCATTCTGTACATTAAACTAAGTAACTTTACGCAAAAATTATTGCTGGGAAACAACTTTTTTTTTGGGGTGAAAAATCATGTTTTACGGTAGGACTCAATTTAAAATACTCACAACATTGTGCTGATGGATGGATTGAATAGTATGGGCGACCCCCATACTATTCAATCAGGAGGTGTTAATGTAAAAATCTTACATTAAAATCATGTATTTAAAAAAAAACTTGTGAAAAAGTTGGAAATTTGATCCCCAATATCTCCGTAACCAGAAGGTTCCCAGGTATGGTCTAGAACAAAAAAATGTTAGCAATGACGGGAAGAACTAGTGCCTTTCGGCTTCGTTAAGGGTCTATTTACACCCTTTAGACAAAAAGACTTACTCGACCTATTCCATGAATACCCCCCCCCCCTCCCCTCATACTAGAGGTCATTAGCAACAAATGAAGTCCAGTTAACTAGGGGTCAAAATTAAGTGGAGAGTCACCCGGGAGTATTGCAGCGCCGGCGCAGCCCGCCACTGCTACTGGTACCTACAGCCAGAACTAACCTACTTGCCAAGGCACCTCTTACCAGAGCTATCCGTACCATCAACGATCTTCAAACTCAGATTGATGTGTTTACATGTTGTTTTAGTGAATTCGCAAGGGTATTACTATTTTTATTATGTTACAGACGAAATAATATATAATTTTTTAACTTTATTTGTGTATAACTTTTAAATTATGTAATATTTTAATAATGTTGTTAGTTTAATGTTTTCTAATTTTTTTAAGTGTATGGATTAGGTTTAGTTTAAGTTCTTAGCTGTCGCATTAGAGTAAACCCTGTAATGATAGTTTAAGGTGTTATAAATAAATAAATAAATGGATGGATCTAGATGTTGTATGTACGTATACTTATAACGAAAAAAACATATTTTTGAAAGTTTCTCTGTCTGTCTGTTTGTTACAGCTAATTTCAGAAACGACTGGATCGATTTTGACGGGACTTTTAGTAGCAGATAGTTGATTATTATACGGAGTAACTTAAGCTAGCTAGCTGGTAGTTAGCTTAGGCTAGGTTTTTATTTTAGAAAAAGGATTAGGGTTCCGTGCTAAAAAATTGAAACCCTTGAAATTGTCAACAAAATCCAATCCAAATATAAGTCATATTTTTATAAAGTGCCGTTTAAAGTAAAGCGTCTATTGGGCTGCGGGACTGTTCGAAAGAGATACCGCGAGCCTGGAACACAAAGAAGGAATTTGGATGGGTTTTAGTCAGTAAAAGTCTGACACTCCCTCTCACTCCGCCCAAAGCGGGGGGGGGGGGATTATTAGATGACTTCCCATCCGAAAAAAATAAAAAATAATAATAAAGCGTCTATTACTTAAGATTTTATCGAAGTGACGATTTCACTATCTATCTATTGGTATTAGTTGCAAGTATTAGGCGTCAACACACGAAAGCGTCAAAAACATTCACAGCGTCTGCCCTAGTAGCTTGTTGCTTTGTTCTAGTGTGGTCGATCTTGTCGCCTTAGCAACAAAATTTGCAAAGGTAAGGGGGCGTCCATTAATTATGTGAGGTAATTTAGTCGATTTTTCGCCCCCCCTCCCCTCTTGGTGAGATTTCCTGAGATTTGGCTTGACCCCCTCACCCCCTTCCCAATCTCACGTGAGTTTTATCAAAATGCGTAGTTTAGTATAAAACGGTAATCTGTGCTTGATTGCGTTGAATTCATTTAAAAAAAAAAATTGTTTAATTTTTTTTTCCATATTTAAGTAGAGAAATATGTTTACTTAACTAAACCCAGTTTTCTCGCAATTTTACAGTTTCTTGCGGGGAAAAAATTACGTGATATTTCCCAAGTCAATCTCACGAGGGAGAGATGGGGGGCCTCTCTCCCTCGTGAGATTGACTCCCCCCTTAAACGCCACACGTAATTAATGGACGCCCCCTAAATCAAGCGGTTAAGTGGAGGCAGTGGCCGATGCGACAAAACTGTTACTTGAGAAACAGGTCGACCGTCTGTGCAACCAAAAAAATCAAGCAATCGGTGTTAACTATCGCTCAAGCGATTGAAGCTAGCGAGTGACCTGCTGGACTGTCCAATGAAGTCCCAGTGCCCACAGTTTTAGTAATATTGGTAAAACTGTGGTTACTTTGACCGTGGTCGCTGTCATGTTCACTAAGAGGCATATTTACGTAACCAGGACTTATCTGACTTAATTATCAAGCATAAAACCCAATTTCACCCAAAACGGAGACGATCGCAGAAGGGACATGCAAGATTTGACCAATCACAGAAGAGATGAGAGACGCAAAAAGTATTTCAATCAATACGATTGGTCGATTCTCACACGTCTCCTCTACTCTCCGCTTTGGTGGAAACTGTGCCTAAAGAACGGCAAAAAAGACCGTTCTATAACATAAGGCATCAGTAGCGAAGGGTCAATTTTGTGAGAGGTAAGCCGGAGTACATATCTTTAATCAAAGGGAAGCCGGTAGGAATCGGGTTTTATGGAACTTTCGCCGCTGCAAGGGCTCATTCACACTGGGTCCGTCAACGACGATTCGTCAAAAAAGACGATACGTAATGACGGATGAACGTTCACATTGCATACGGAATCGAGTTTTTTTACGATTCATCAAAATATCCGAATAGATTTTCACACTGAATTCGTGATTCAGACTTCAGTCTTGGACCAACTATCCAACACGATGGATGTGAATATGACTATCATGTGTAGGTATTACCTTAATTATTTGCGCGACATGTCTTTACAAGTCAACGAAAGGTCGTAGTGTGTGGGTGCATTGCAAGGCATAGTCGTCCCGACCGATCCGTCATAACGATTCGTGATTTAAAACTGAAGGTTTTTGAAAAAAGACGAAACGTCATTTAAGACGTATCCGTCATTTTTCACGATTCCGTAATAGTGTGAACACAGGCAATTAAAATGTATAGCCGCCCATACAAAGCAAAATAACGATTCGTGAAAAAAGACGATTCGTCAAAAAACACGAATCGTCTTTGACGGATTAGTGTGAATGAGCACTAAGGCATGCCAAAACATATCAGCCAGCAACACTTCACACATAGCTAGACTTGGTGTTTGGTTACCATAGCAACCAACACATATACAACTCACATACACAAACAATCAGACTCCGATGATATATCTGCAATGATTAAAACAAACATTAGACATTACGTAATATACAAGGTGTAAAGAGACCCTTCACGAAGCCGTCAACCAAGCATTCTGTACATCAAACTAAGTAACTCTACGCAAAAATTATTGCTGGGAAACGACTTTTTTTTTGGCGTGAAAAATCACGTTTTACGGTACAAATTAATTTAACGTACTCAACACTAAGTGCTGATGGATGCTTTGAATAGTAAACGGGTTATGGAGTTAATTAAAGTAAAGTTTAAACCTTTAAAAGCGGTATTTATAAAAATCTTGTGAAAAAATTGGAACTTTGACCTCCAATATCTCCGTAACTAGAAGGTTCCCAGGTATGGTCTAGAACAAAAAAATGATCGCAATGACGGGGAGAACAAGTGCCTTCGGCTTCGTTAAGGGTCTTTTTACACCCATTACGTATTGAGGAACACAGAGACCAACTATGGAACAAGGCAGAAATGCCAATTTTCGCGAGAATTACACAAAATATTGTATGTAATTTCCACTAATCGCGTTACGAAGATTATGTTAATGATAACGTCGTACGTATATTATATTGCAGGGATCAATATTTGATAAAAATCGATATTGGTGATTATTACTTAATAAAAAGTCGTAATCCGTTGAATTTTCCGACCATACAGGGTGTAAACGGACCCTTCACGAAGCCGTCAAACAAGCATTCTGTACATCAAACTAAGTAACTTTACGGAAAAATTATTGCTGGGAAACGACTTTTTTTTTGGGATGAAAAATCACGTTTTACGGTAGGACTTCATGTAACGCACTCAAAACATTGTGCTGATGGATGGATTGAATAGTACGGGGGTCATGGAGGTATTCAAAGTAAAAATCTTCCATAAAAAACATGTATTTGAAAAAAACTTGTGAAAAAGTCCGTAATCTCTGTAATTAGAAGGTTCCCTAGTATGGTCCAGAACAATAAAATGATCGCAATGACGGGGAGAACAAGTGCCTTTCGCCTTCGTTAAGGGTCTTTTTACACCCTTTATGAGTGACTAGCTGTTCCCCGCGACCTTCGTCCGCGTCAAGTTATTAAAAATACAATTTTCCCCGTTTTTGCAACATTTTTCATTGCTGCTACGCTCCTATTGGTCGTAGCGTGATGATATGTAGCCTATAGCCTTCCTCGATAAATGGACTACCCAACACTGAAAGAATCATTCAAATCGGACCAGTAGTTCCAGAGATTAGCGCGTTCAAACAAACAAACAAACACTTCAGCTTTATAATATTAGTATAGATTATCAACTCGAGGAACTCGTGATTGGGTTGGTCCGTGGATGGGTGACCACCCATTACATAACAAGTTCCTTTCATGCCTCGGAAAGCACGTTAAGCCGTTGGTCCCGGCTGTCATTTGTAGATCTTTGACAGTCGTTACAGGTAGTCAGTGGCTCGAAAGTCTGACAACCAATCTTAGCAAGGGGTATCGTATTACCTAGTACTAAATGAGTTGTGGAGGTCGGATAGTCAGTCGCTCCATGTAAAATACTGGTATTCAGCTGCACCCGGTTAGACTGGAAGCTGATCCCACATAGTTGGGAAAACACAGGCAGATGATGACTTTATATCCGACTAGCGGCCCGTCCCGGCTTTGTAGAGTAAGATCCCAGAGCAATCAGACATAACTTATTTTCACACGGATGAAACCTGAAGTTTTCAGTAGCGTCTCGTGTGCCTTGAATACCTACGCGCTTTGTGGAACTTGCCGAGTGACACCTGGGCAGGTAACAGGTGAGAAAGGTAACTAAAAATAAGAATTATCTAACTTAAATTCACATGGCTGATTTTTATATATGTCATGTAGAATATTATTTTAAAGTAATATCATAAGTGTCAGACACTTTTGATGGACCAGAGCTTTTGTCAGACGCTTTTAAGTTACCCAAAAAATACATGAACTTTACTTATTTTTACATGTCTGATTTTTTAATATGTTATTGAAGTATTTATTTAAAAGTTATATTCAATCAGTCAGACAAATTAGAGTGACCAAACATCCCCTAAGACAAAAATTATTCAGCCAGAAGTATGGGGGCGAGAGCACTATGCATGCGCTTCAGAGTGAGTGAGACGTCCATAATAACTCGGTTCCCCTTCTTAAACTCACCATCTGTTTCAATCTACTGTGTATGTGCTGTTTGCGTGTAATATAACTTATAGTATACAGTATAGTTCGAGCCTCCGAGAGCACATGTTTTTGTTGTTTACATCAGGTTATTTGTGAGTGTTTTATTAAGTTGTTTGTAATAGTGATAATCATGGAAGAAGAGAAATTGAAATGTACGCACGACGGCCGATCAATCTATACAAAACCAGTTTATACGGATCTCTCATTGTAAAAGAAATCTATACAAAGCGAGGCCAATTTATACTGATTTCCCATCCGTAAAAAAAAAAGGCCAATTTATACTGGAAATGTACAGCTACATGTGCCGCCGTGTGTACATCTCATGATATACTTATATTATTCTCCGAAGAAATATTGAAAAAGTGCAAAAACATTTTAAAACAGCGAATAATCCATAACCTCAAATTCAAAGATGTAGTTTTACCGGATGACTTGTATGCCAGTGGTTACCATCGAGAATGTTATAAAAATTTTACTGCTCTGCCAAAAAAATATTTTTCCGCCATACCAGAAAAACCAAAAAATGCTGAAAAAAAATCATCGAGTTTTGTTGAAAATTCATTAGTTGCATCGACATCAAGCCAACCTTGTAATCTTAGTACTAACGATGATCTATGCAGCGTCTACCTCAAGTCAACAAAATAATTCAACAGTTCCAGATTTAGATGTAGTGTCAAACTCAAGTCCAGCTAATTCAATGCCTGAACCAAGTGTTGAGCCAAATGTGAAGTCAAGTGTTGACTTAGAATCAGTTGAACCGGTGTCATGTGATGGTGAAGAACCTTCTGAACGCGATGATAATTTCTGATGATAATGATAATTTTTGCTGTTTTAAAATGTTTTTGCACTTTTTCAATATATCTTCGGAGAATAATATAAGTATATCATGAGATGTACATTTCAATTTCTCTTCTTCCATGATTATCACTATTACAAACAACTTAATAAAACACTCTCAAATAACCTGATGTAAACAACAAAAACATGTGCTCTCGGAGGCTCGAACTATACTGTATACTATAAGTTATATTACACGCAAACAGCACATACACAGTAGATTGAAACAGATGGTGAGTTTAAGAAGGGGAACCGAGTTATTATGGACGTCTCACTCACTCTGAAGCGCATGCATAGTGCTCTCGCCCCCATACTTCTGGCTGAATAATTTTTGTCTTAGGGGATGTTTGGTCACTCTAATTTGTCTGACTGATTGAATATAACTTTTAAATAAATACTTCAATAACATATTAAAAAATCAGACATATAAAAATAAGTAAAGTTCATGTATTTTTTGGGTAACTTAAAAGCGTCTGACAAAAGCTCTGGTCCATCAAAAGTGTCTGACACTTATGATATTACTTTAAAATAATATTCTACATGACATATATAAAAATCAGCCATGTGAATTTAAGTTAGATAATTCTTATTTTTAGTTACCTTTCTCACCTGTTACCTGCCCAGGTGTCACTCGGCAAGTTCCACAAAGCGCGTAGGTATTCAAGGCACACGAGACGCTACTGAAAACTTCAGGTTTCATCCGTGTGAAAATAAGTTATGTCTGATTGCTCTGGGATCTTGGACTATTGCACGGGTGGACATTTATTTACCCCTAATTCCCCCCCCCCTATTTTTTTTCGAGCAATAAATGTAGCCTATGTTACTCAGGGTGAATGTAGTTTTCTAATGGTGAAAAAAATTTTGAAATCGGCACAGTAGTTTTTGAGTTTATTCATTACAAACATACACACAAAAATACAAATCTTTCCTCTTTATAATTTTAGTGTAGATATATGATAAAAGAATTTCTTTGTTTTTATGTGACAGAGTGAGTAAGCAAATGTTTTACTGCTATATTTAGTGTGCAACAACATTGTGTGGAACAAAGAAATGATTTGATGTTATGCCAAAAACTAAGCATTGTTTTAATTACATGATGTTTACAAGTTATAGGTACAAAGGCAACAAGTTATTGTTTTATTTTTACCCGATTGCGGCGAAGCCCAAAATGTGTTTGACGTGCATGTATGTCCGTTTCTTAGTTCCCTCGTAACTCCTAAACGGATGAACCGAATTTGATAAATTATACTTTGAGAATCGTCTTGGTAGCGCGGGTGCCATACTATGTCATAGGATTTTGGGCGCCATACTGTAGGGTTCGATTTTTTTTTTCATTATCAAAATACGTAAGTAGTAAAAAAAACGTTTAATAAAATATTAAATGGTCAGGGAAATCTTTCATATTACTAAACTAAAAAGATGGAAACTAAAAAAAGTTAGAATTTAAATAGAAAAAACACAAGCACATTTAAAACTAAATAAAAGTTAGTAGCAGGGGGACATTTTAATTTTTTTAATTACCCATCATTCTAAAAAGTTCATTTTAAAAAGTAATATCTTTGACTAGCTGTTTTTGCAACTTATAATATGACATTGAGAACCACATAGTCTATAAACATGTTTTGTTACAAGTAACATACATTACACCACTATGTTATTTATGTATAATAGCACAATATTTGTCAACATGAGTTAAGGCGCTCCCTCACCAAAGCATTTGACTGTAATGTAACAACCGCAGATTCGATTTTGAGCAAGGGCCGATGCCTGCCGGGGCTGCGGGACTGTTCGAAAGAGATACCGCGGCCCTGGAACACAAAGGGCAAAGAAGGAACATGGATGGGTTTTAGTCAGTAAAAGTCTGACACTCCCTCCCACTCCCACAATTAACGAATAATCTAGACATTCCTTTCTGTATAAGTAATCCCGGATTCCCGGGATTAAACAATTTTGTAAAAACCACTATAACAAACGTAATGAAATTATAGCAGTGGTTATTTTGATTTAGTATATTTATTTTATTCAAAACAAATCGAATATCAATAAAAAAATGATAATGTTCACAATGTGGTCAAGTAGTGGAAATTGATTTATCTATCTAACAGATTACTGATCGAATCGACTAATTTATTGTATTTTATACGAACAGAAGACTAAAAAATATTACTCAGGAATTTTAAACGATTCCGGGATCCGGGATTCTGAAAGGCATGTCCGTATTATTCTTTCGTGGGAATAAAAGTGAAGTTTAGGTTAGTGCCCGATTATGCGATCACTGATGATGACAGGTTTCGCAGTGTAATACTCAGTTCTCCTCATTTGTTTATTTTTATTTTTGAACAGTATATGATCTTTTTACTCTGGACGCTCTTAGCTTGCACTTCTTTAAACATAGTTCTCATATAATGTATAGTATCCACATGAATGATGTAACCAAGATTTTGTAACAATATTTTGATTGAAAAGAGTGTCCATGGAGTTTCTTGCCCATTCTTCTCCATAGAGATCTACGCCTTGGAATGGGCAACTACAGTACTTTCACAAGTTATTATGCCTTGTGTCTGTGACTGTAGCTTCGCTCTTTTTTTGTGACTTTCAAAAGTGCCTGTAATGGTCTAATTGAAATAAATGCTTTGAGTTTGACTGAGGTAATGCTAGAATCTGAACCGTTACATAACAAGCGAATAACCCCTAGTGAGTGAGCACCTTTAAGCCATGGGCTCGGCTAATATCAGCTATCTAATACAGCATTATAAATTATTATTCTAATAATGTTTATCAGCGTTAAGTATGTGTAGATAATATTTTAATTGCTACTATATTAAACCAATTAGAAGGCTGTAGACTGAAATTTGTACTTTGCACTGGAACTTTATAACAAAACATCATACATCATTCATACATAAACTCATACGTTTATCCTATTGGTGACTGCGGTGCCTCAAAGCAAACTATGGCTCACCTCCTATCCTGCACTATGTGTGGTTCCACGTGCACTATGAGGGACCTGTCCGAGGCCACCACCAACGCCGTCGAGGTGGCAGAGTTTTGGATGAAACAAATTTAATTTTGATGACACGATGAAGAAGATCCTATTGGGGTAGGCCACTACAGAATGCCACCTACTGCAATCCAATCCATACTAATATTATAAATGCGAAAGTAAGTTTGTTTGTTACCTTTTCACGCCTAAACCACTGAACCGATCGTCCTGAAAATTTTGCATGTACTTTGTCAGGTGTACAGAAACGGACAAAAGGTACCTTTCATCCCGAAAAAAAGTACTGTTCCCGAGGAAAACAACAATAACATTCTCATGATCTTAATGTATCAGTATCATTAAAAGATGGAGCAACCAAGAGACATTATGGCTCATAATATTAAAAGATTTCATTTTTTAACTCAATTAAAAGTGAATATTAAGTGAATATTTTTATGTTTAAATTTAAAAATTGCTCCAGTATAAACACAATAAAGAAGAGGCATGTTAGGGGCTATATAAGGTCCCATTAAAATAGATGGACAAATTTTAACACAGCGGTCAGTATGTCTAACCAAAGATATCCATGAAAAAAAACATTGATTAAAGTAACTATATTTTGACCAAAAATCATTGGGTAACCAACATTTTTAGTGTATTTTTGTTAGCTGTTTTTTTTCTTCTTATAAGTACCTATTTGATGCTTTTTTTTTTTTCGACCGTTGTCTTTATTTTGGTGGTCTGAATGATTTCTAAATGTTTGTCCATCTATTTTAATGAGACTTTTTTTTTTCTTTATTTCTTTAGGTTTTTTGTCTACACAGATATGTCAACCGCATCGTGCCTTTTACTATTATAACATTAAACCTTATTATTAAAACTTAAACTATACTAACCAGTTAAACAATTATATGGGACCTTATATACAGTACTTCTTTACCTCCAAAAAGTGCTAATTACCAGTCTAATTAGAATGAAACATGCTTTAATTATCATTTGTTGATTGTTCCTATAAACTAAGGTCAAATTAGATATGACATCAGACAGTTTATTGCACAGTCTATCAGCTTCTAGACTCTAAACCAAATAATACATGACACACTTTGATAAACTCCCTCCTGTTTAAGCATAAACAATAGAAGTCCAGATCTATGGTTCTTACATACTTCTTTTTTTGACCTCTTTGATTAAACCAAAACATCAACATAACGTGAATTAGAGGAAATGATGATATTCTCGTCATTCTAACCTCTTCAGTTCTTCTAGCCTGTTCTAATTGGACCATCGTCTAGAAGTACGTAGTTTTTTACGGTATTTATGATGCGAGGTTTTGCCACCTGGCTTTTTGGACCACAGGTTTCAAAGATGGTCTGCCAGCCAGTAATTTTACACATGGCGAATATTGCCTAGTGTTTTTCAACCGGTAGACGTAAAATAAAGAGTTTCGTTTGTAATTGGACTTCGGATATCGGCGGAAAGATTACGGAGATGCAATTATGGAAATAATCCTACTATCTGTTATAAAATTGAAGATAAAACCGTAAACCACGAACGAAGATGACTCATACACGGATTATAGAACGTATAGGACAATAACCTAACAAAAATTCAATTCAAATTTCAATATATCATGGGAAAAAATACACAAACTTTTTTTTTTTTGCTCTACTGACCTCACGTGTTGTTGTATTCGACGTAAAAAAAAACGTTTATTATTTATTTTTTATAAAGAAAAATATTTACATACCTCGAAAAGTTTCAGCAGAATGTTCACATATAACCTTCTGACGCCTAAAGATTTTCCAATTGAAGCAAGGAATATTATGCACAGTATTAAAAGTAATAACGGCGTGTACAATATAGATATTGCGACGGACACGAACGGCATGACTAACGCCATTTTGAAGACTGATTGATTTAATTGAGTGATTTGAAGTTGAAGGTGAATGAGAAATCGCCAGATGTTCATTCATTCCAGGCCTGTCAAAGTGTCAAAATTACGTTTAGTTGTTACTTTAACGCGGAATGTTACACAATTTGCAATGCAAATACTGCGCATTACAGCGCAGACTAGTTTAAAATGACGATTATATTTACGTATTTCATACCTAAAATGTAAGCTAGATTTAATGTAAGCACGTTTCACACATTCTTTTCTTTACAGAATAATCTCAGCTGATTGCTGTCAAAAAACGTTTGAACACACTAAAATCGATACTGAAGGTACAAAATATTTAATATTTTTCTATATTTTTATGTTATAGCAATTATTTTAATATGTGATTTTTTTATTGGTTTATTACCATCTATTCAAATACCTTAAGCATTACATGAAGTTTTTGACACATATTTTTTAATAAAAAAATTTGATGTTGGCAACCCTGTCAGTTATAACCTCTACAGCAAAATCGAATCTTGGGATTTTTTAATAAATCCTATTTGGATTTTCGAGTCCCAGATATTTCAAAATCAAAATGTCTCTTCCCTACGGCCCCCCAGTGAAAGTATCGCCACTCATCAGGGTACGTACTTAATTTTAATAAAACATTTTTTCGTACAACAGCTACCATTATGTAACACAGTGTTTTTGAACTTGAATTCGAAATTCGAAGTGATATTACTTTTTAAATGTGCCTTTCGTGAAAAGAGGTTTTTAATCTTTTTTTTTAATGTACAATGGATAGTGTTGTTTTCAATTGAAGTCCATTTTTTACTGTGTAACCTTGCATTTAACTTGGGAAATTCGTGATTCCTGTAAATGTTTTTACCTACTTTACACTAAACAACGCAGCAATAATTCTAAAACCTCAATTTTACGCCTGTACTGGTACTATTAGGCTAAACAGGGCATGTCAAAATTCTTTCAATAGATCTGCATTATTAATGATTCTGTTTGCTAATTTATTTTTTAAATATAGATATGACTGTACTAATCTTACTTTTTAATGAATATCTTGTGTAAACAGTACAAATAGTCAAAATAATGTGGGGTTAAGCTTGCATTGATTCTAGTTGCCTCTCGCTGGGAGTGAGGTCCCAGGTTTGATACCCAAGACGGGCAAATCATTGTAATATTTTCCCATCAGGAATTTCTCAGTATGAGTCTGGAGTCTATACAGGGTGGAAGGGGCACCAATGCTAAAATGGTTACCACATATTCAGTACATCATTCTGAACCTGACCTAGAAATTTTTCAACAATAATAAAAAAAAAACCAGCGTTTCCATATACATATTTTGACTGTGTGTGTGTAGGTATTGCACTTCTGTAGGAAACATTTTTTTTTTTGTTAAATTGCCTTTGAAAAATGTCTGTGATCAGAATGAAGTACTAAATAAGTGGTAACCATTTGTGCGTTGGTGTCCCCTCCACCCAGTATTCGTGCCAGGTCGCTGGCAATACCCTGACACCCTATTACATGGGACTTACACATACTGGCAAAATTAAGTATATTAAATATAGGGACCACCTTAGCATAATTATGCCTGTTATCTCTGGAGAATTATCCAGCACATGTAGCATGACCACCGTAGAAACGGGTTTCTTTGATGGGAGAATCGAAAAAATGACAGATTGTGACAACAAAATGACAGATTTCTTTTCACAATCTGTCATTTTGTCAATTCTTCTGTCAAAGAAACCTGTTTCTAGGGTGGTCATGCTACGTGTGCAGGGATTACAGCCGTCTCTTGATTTTAAGTTTATACCGAATATGTTTTTCTAGGTATAAACTTAAAAAAGATGTTTTTAGATGTTTTTCTAGAGGAGCTCGTGGCTAAATAATATCAGCCGCCTGGATCGATCTTTAGGTTAAGCCGTGCTTGCCTAGGTTGGTCCGTGGATGGGTGACCACCCATTACATACCGAGTTTCCTCCGTGCCTCGGAAAGCACGTTAAGCTGTTGGTCCCGGGTGTCGTTTGTAGATCTTTGACAGTCGTTAGGTAGTCAGTGGCCCAAAAGTCTGACAACCAGTCTTACCAAGGGGTATCGTATTACCCAGCACTAACTGGGTTGTGGAGGTCTGATAGGCAGTCACTCCATGTAAAATACTGGTATTCAGCTGCATCCGGTTAAGACTGGAAGCCGACCCCAATATAGTTGGGAAAAGGCTAGGCAGATGATGACCTAAGATGTTTTTCTAAAAAGGTTTTACTCTTCAACCATAAACAAGACTTGTTGTGAAGACAGAAGTATAACCATTCCTCATTTTAAACTTCCAGTTCGGCCGCTGGTCGTTCCTAGCCACCGGCATCCTCTATGGAGCCTTCCACCAGAGCAGGCTCACCAAGCGCGAGACCAAGCTCCGCGAGATTGAGGCCAAGGAGAAGGTCGTGAGGGATGAGAAGCTGAAGAAGGAGAAGGCGTTAGCTGCTGCTGGTATGTAGTTTCTTACACTATTGACCTGATGCTTGCCTGGCCTGCTTAACTTTCCGCCATTTTATTTTATTTTCAAAATAGCAGCCACACGTAAAACCTTTAGGGGACGTCCATTAATTACGTGACGCGTTTAGGAGGGGGGGAGGGGTCCAGCCGAATCTCACCGAATCTCACGAGGGAGAGAGGGGGTCTCGGCAAATATCACGTAATTATTTTCCCTGCGAGAAACAGTGTAAAATTGTGAAAATGGCTAATTCCTACACAATAATATTAAATAATAGATATTCAATTAAAATAATACAAAGAATTTTTTTTTTAATATAAATCCACCGTAATCAAGCGCAAATTAACGTATTTACATTAAACTACGCATTTTGATAAATCTCATGTGAGATTAGGTGGGGGGTCAAGTCAAATCTCACGAAATCTCACCAAAGGGGGAGGGGGGGTCGAAAAATCGCCAGAATTGTGTAACGTAATTAATGGACGCTCCATTATCAATCAATTGCTGGCATCAATACAAATAAGTATTGTATGAAACAAAATCTTTTAACAAAATAATATGGGGGTAGTTAGGCTGACCAGGCTTCATGCAAATATGTTCAAACCCTTTAATCTTGTCGCTAGACAATAGACATTTATTTATTTGACATTAGAGATGTCTTAGACATAAGCTGGAAAAAGAATGCAATGCAGAGAAGTTTCTTAACATATTAATAGGCTATTTGACAACATATGTATAAAAAAACAAAAATCTTAAGTCCGTCAGTTAGATCACCAAAAAATGTTGGACACGTATTTTTTCTTTTGTCACATAATCAAAAAATTACGACGATACAGCGCATCAAAGTTCAAGAGAGGGGGCTTCTGACGTCACGCGAGATTTCAACGCGCTGTATCGTGGTCATTTTTCGTCTACATGACAAAAGAAAAAATACGTGTCCAATATTTTTTGATAATCTAACTGACGGACTAAATAGTTTTTTTTCAGTCAAATATCCTATTATTACAGCTTATCATTATTTCCTTTTAGTTCCTGTACATACGTAAATAAAGTATCATAGTGAATATTATACCTTATTCTCTATCAGGAGAAGTGCAAAGTTGTATAAATTAAATAGCAACACAGGCATTGGACAACTACTGGGGCACCTTCAAATGTGCTTATGGGCTTTTATGGGCTTTTTTGAACTTTGTAACACTGAGAATAAGGTTATTTTTAGCACCACAACACCTCAACATTGTATGTAAACTGAAAATATTTCTAAAAGCCTATTTAATCCCATTTTTTTTTATTTTCAGCCGAAATCAAAGCCTTGGAAGAAATGGTTGCCCCCAAAAAGTGAACATCCTGGGACTAAATACTAGATATAAGTGAATAGTGTTCGTCGCCATCTTGAAAAGTGTTGCCGATTTAGAAAATTCTTCATTTTTTTGAACTGGCAACGTTTATTCCATCAATAAATTATGTTTCTAATGCAATATAGGTGATTATTATAGAGTTGTGTTTTATTTTTCTTAACCCTACATCATCAAATGATCGCCCCCCTCCCCCCTCGCTCTGGGTGGAGTGGAAGGGAGTGTCAGACTTTTACTGACTAAAACCCATCCATGTTCCTTCTTTGTTCCATGTATCTCTTTCGAACAGTCCCGCAGCCCCGGCAGGCATCGGCCCTTGCAGACCCCTTCCTGGTTGCTGACATCTCTTTGAGGCGCGCGTGGAACACGAACGCGCCGTCGACACGGCCTGTCGTCATAAGACGGACGGACGGTGAGCTAGCCCATTACTCACTGTCCACAGGCCCGCGACACCTACTCATACTTCATGTCTAGATTTGTGATTTTTCTAGAGTTTTCTAGCACGAGCGAACGGTGTAAACGTAACGTAAATATGTCGATTTTTTAATCTAAAACACAATTATCCTAAAGCATTTTAGTGAAATTGTTTGCACCAAAAATAATCAGTATTTATCATCCATAGATATGAATAAATTCTTAAAATTATGAAAGTATCGGGTCGGGCATAGTGCTATTGGGTTTTGTCCATCAGGAATTTCTCAATAGCCACGGAGTCTGAATTCATTCCCGGTTGATGGCAATAGACTCGCCCCCTATTACATGGGACTTAAACATAACTGGCGAAATGTGAGTGTACTATATTAGGTACACCTTTGCTGTCTGCCTAAGCCTACGAGGATTGCAGTCGTGATGTTATAATGTATGAAAAAAAAATGTGAATGAGTATTTTTCGACGTATTTACGTTACGTATACTCACCGTGCGCGAGGAGCTCGTGGCTTAATAATAACAGCCGCTCGGGTCGAGCTTTAGGTTAAGCCGTGCTTGCCTAGGTTGGTCTGTGGATGTGTGACCACCCATTACATACCGAGTTTCCTCCGTGCCTCGGAAAGGACATTAAGCCGTTGCTCCCGGGTGTCATTTGTAGATCTTTGACAGTCGTTAGGTAGTCAGTGGCCCAAAAGTCTGACAACCAGTATTACCAAGGGGTATCGTATTACCCGGTACCAACTGGGTTGTGGAGGTCAGATAGGCAGACGTGGACGGCGCCGCCACGGCCGGCCTAGAAAGAGGTGGCGAGATGATCTAGACACGCATCACGAAGGCTGGTTCGAAGTGGCGCAAGAGAAGAGTACCTGGAAGGATATGGGGGAGGCCTTTGCCCAGCAGTGGGACATTAATGGCTATTGAAAAAAAAAAACTAAAGGTCCGTTTTCACAGTGACAATAAATAAGCTTCTTGACAAAATTATAATAATACATAGCCGGCTATTCAGCTGTTTGAGAATTATTGAGATAATGGCGTTGTACAGTAAAATTAGTTTCATAATAAAATAGCGCCATCTATCTCTCAATGCAAGTTAGTTACTAAATAACGCCATCTATCGATGTAAATTACAGCTACTTTTTGTTTAATTGTCCGTGTTTAATACTAGATGGCGCTAGGTATGTCATTGCAAGTGTACGTAAAGGTAAACTACCCGCTGCGGGACTGTTCGAAAGAAATACCGCGGCTCTGGAACACAAAGGGCAAAGAAGGAACACGGATGGGTTTTAGTCAGGAAAAGTCTGACACACCCTCCCACTCCACCCAGAGTGAGGGGAGGGGGGGGGCTATTTGATGATTTCCCATCCAAAAAAAACGGTAAACTACCCGCGATTGATTAAATGTTAGACTTTCATTTTAACCAACTCGTAAAAAAGGAACAGGTTATACAATTAACATTTTTTAACTGAAGGCTTGGCCAAACATAGGTACAGTCGCCAGCACATCAAGCTAGCTACCCAAAACTGTCAAATTTTCGCAATCAACCTTGAACCTAACGCTTTAGCTGTAGCTTGATGCGCTGGCGTCTGTATAGTCGCCACCCTGTTACGAATAGCCAACATAAATTTAAAAAAATAACATTTTCATTATTTTTCCGTCATGAATCGTTTGTGCATCGTTTGTGAACGTTTGTGTCACTAATGATTTTTTTTGTGACTAATTAGTTAATTAGTAATTAATTTTTTAAATTTTCAGCTTACGATTAGCCAACATTTTTTTTAATTAATCGGAAAATAGACTTCCGGGTACTTAATCGATCGGAAATCGTTTGTGAATTCCGAATATGCCAACAAAAATGTTTGTGAATAATTATTTATCGAGAAAATAGGAAAAATAAAAGTTTTTTTTCATCATATCGCGTTGTCTTTTCTCGTCATTCCTTGTAATTGTAATTGTCTGCTTTAATACCACCTAGTGTAATACATAATAGCTAACCTTAGAGGAAAATGACAGCACAACAGCTGTATATTATTTTTATTTATAACCTAAAAAAAGAGTGAGATCGAAAGAGAAATGTCATTTCGCATAGAAAATGGTAATTGGATTATTATAAACTAATTGTTGAGTCTCCAAGCTGGACTGATGGCATCAAAAAAAAATGGAATGACACTCATTCTCAATATTCTAGTGAGATAAACGCACAGAGAACTTATAATTTATTTTCGGAAATTGTTGCTGAATTTTTATATCATAAAGCTAAAGCATTTAATCTTTTTAATCCTCCAGAATGCTGGGATGTAAGTTAACAATATTTTAATTTTTTTTTTTATTAAAGATGAAAAAGAATTTATCTAAATTATTTTAGAAAGAACGTGGATATGGATTGACAACAGTAACTAGTTGCGAAGGCTTAGCAGTTCCATCATATTTTTATATTCAATTTGTCTGGTGTTTTGCATCTTTGTCATTCATTCCATCATTGTAAGTCATTCCAGGTTCAATACAATCTGAATAACCTAGGGTATTATAATTTCTATACCAAAAATATACTGCTAAAAATCCTGCTAGAATTGCTGTTGAAAGCAGAAACGTTTTAATGATCACTTCATAATTTTCGTATGGCAGAAAATTAAATTCTGCTGAGCAAGTGTAAAGCAAAGTATGAAAGTCTTTGTATTTGGTGAGTTTGGCTTTTAAAATATCAAAAACATGGCTGTAGTCCACGTAAGCAATATCAAGTGCAAACTTTTGGAAGTAAGTGAAAATAGTTGTACTGAGTATATTTATCAAAATAAGCCATTTTGGACTTAAAGTATTCTCTAATTGTGTTTTCAAATTATCACTACAAAAATTCCAACAGCCGAAGCTGCATAAATTGAAAAAGCACAATGATTTCCGAATAAGCTATTGATGATTATTGATAATCCATGAGTTGCCGTTATTTTCAATAATAATTCACATGGAATTATCTTTATCCAATGTAGAATAAGTTAACAAAGGAGTAGAGTTGTTAAAACAAATTGAAAAAACTGCCAGCATGCTAGACTTAATGTAGTAGAAGTAAAAATTTTCTGAAATAAAAATAATTATCTTAACCTTTCAGCATAAAAATTATAAATATTCCTTAATACATTGATAAATTATCAAAAATTCTCACCCAAAAAGGAAAATTATCAAAAATATCTTTTCATTGAAATTACTTCTTCTCTTTAGTTTTATTCTTGTCAAAAACTGTAGTCACAGAGAACATTTGCCACAACAATATTGGATAAGCAAAACTCTCACGTAAAGGAGATGTCCACTGTACTCTTGTACGTTCGGTGAAATTAAAAAAATAACTTAAACTGGCTATAAAACCTCCATAAATAGATTCCCTGAGATGAGTTGCAGTTGATAAAGAAATAATAATATTCCAGTCAAAGATGCAAAACACCAGACAAATTGAATATAAAAATATGATGGAACTGCTAAGCCTTCGCAACTAGTTACTGTTGTCAATCCATATCCACGTTCTTTCTAAAATAATTTAGATAAATTCTTTTTCATCTTTAATAAAAAAAAAAATTAAAATATTGTTAACTTACATCCCAGCATTCTGGAGGATTAAAAAGATTAAATGCTTTAGCTTTATGATATAAAAATTCAGCAACAATTTCCGAAAATAAATTATAAGTTCTCTGTGCGTTTATCTCACTAGAATATTGAGAATGAGTGTCATTCCATTTTTTTTTGATGCCATCAGTCCAGCTTGGAGACTCAACAATTAGTTTATAATAATCCAATTACCATTTTCTATGCGAAATGACATTTCTCTTTCGATCTCACTCTTTTTTTAGGTTATAAATAAAAATAATATACAGCTGTTGTGCTGTCATTTTCCTCTAAGGTTAGCTATTATGTATTACACTAGGTGGTATTAAAGCAGACAATTACAATTACAAGGAATGACGAGAAAAGACAACGCGATATGATGAAAAAAAACTTTTATTTTTCCTATTTTCTCGATAAATAATTATTCACAAACATTTTTGTTGGCATATTCGGAATTCACAAACGATTTCCGATCGATTAAGTACCCGGAAGTCTATTTTCCGATTAATTAAAAAAAATGTTGGCTAATCGTAAGCTGAAAATTTAAAAAATTAATTACTAATTAACTAATTAGTCACAAAAAAAATCATTAGTGACACAAACGTTCACAAACGATGCACAAACGATTCATGACGGAAAAATAATGAAAATGTTATTTTTTTAAATTTATGTTGGCTATTCGTAACAGGGTGTCGCCAGCGCATCAAGTTAATACAAACTGTCAAATCTCATTCGATTTTGAACTTAACCGTCAACATTTTATGGTTTAAATAGAAGAAAGAAAGAAAAAATATTTATTGTCGCAGGGACATGACGTGCATCATACAGAATAACAAAAAAAATACAATAAACATAGGTAGGTACAACGCATAACAAATATTTATAATTTGAACAGGACGGGACAAAAAAAAAGACATCTTGCACGTCGTGACTGCGACAAGCAGGTTACCACTCAGCATGATGCTGTACTATGGGGAGCCCACAGCACAGCGCTGGTCTTCAGTGATCACCCGTGAAAAAAAAAATCATTTGTACCTCATTTGTGTGTGGCCGAAAATGTCTGACAACGAGTCTTACCAAGGGGTATCGTATTACCCAGTACTAACTGGGTTGTGGAGGTCAGATAGGCAGTCGCTCCATGTAAAATACTGGTAGGCATTCAGCTGCATCCGGTTAGACTGGAAGCCGACCCCAACATAGTTGGGAAAAGGCTAGGCAGATGATGATGATGTACCCACTCAAATAACTTTATCAAAATTGTTACATTAGTTTCGCCCATACAAGTTCATCCTGTGACCTATGCTATTTAGTGAAGAATAAGTAGTAGGTAAAACTGCCTCGTTGACCTAGTGGTGAAAAAATGAAAAGTGAATCGTTTCGCCGTTGAACACCCAGAGCAGGGGTGAATCGTTGTGTCGGCGAAACGTTTGTCATTGAAACGTTCTGTCGGTGGAACGTTCTGTCGGTGAAACGTTCTGTCGGTGAAAGGTTCTATCGATGAAATTTTCAAAAGTGAATCGTTCTGTTCGGCTAATCGTTCGCCGTTGAAACGTTCTGTCGGTGAAAAGTTCTGTCGGTGAGAAAATGAAAAGTGAATCGTTCTGTCGGTGAACCGTTCAACGGCGAAACGAATGTCGGAGAAATGTTTCAGAATCAGTATGTTCAGCAGTACGTAGGGTAGGTACTGCACTTACTATTAAAAATGCTGTCTTGAGGCCGATTCTCAGGTTAAGCTTGGGCAATGTTATTAGGTTTACACAACAGGAGTTCTCAGTAGTAGCCCAGAGTTTAGATATGAGTCCAGTTTATCCCATCAGCATCGTGATAAGAGACTCAAACATAACTGGTGAAGTTTACGTGTAAATAGGTACCTTAATATGAAGCGGTGCAAAATGCCTCACAGCGTCAGAGGAGACGGTTTGGTTCATACCAGCTCTGCCTAAGCCTTCAGGGATCACAACTGCGTAATATTATGTATATTCTTACCATCAGAAGGCCCACCTTGTTTACCACACAATAACTAGTGGTCCTGCTGACCTCGAAAGCGAAATAGAGCGAGATGATAAAAACGTTTTCACCCACCCACACGCGTTGACAACGTTTGACGTCAGAGAGTAACAACCGTACTATTTGTTTTGTGAGTTTAATAATAATTGTCTAGCTAAATAGTTCGTGGTAATGGCCCTGACTTTTGAGTTGTATTGTAGGCCCTCAGTCATTGTCGTATCTAGAGATATTTTCCAGGGGGGGCCTGGCCCGTGCCTTGTTGAGATACATTGGTCTAGACTTCATTCGGTTTCCTATTTACAAGTGGTCAATGAGCAGAGCACAACTAGCATCGTATTTCGTAAATTAAATAGCTCTACTTATACTTCTTATATAGGTACCTTGTCGCTGTAAAGTCAAGTTCATGCCTTACGGACCACCCCCCCCCACCCCTATATACGTTTATGCCTTCAGTTCGCACCCAACAGTCGTGTTATTATTATTATAAGCCTATATTGTCCCACTGCTGGGCAAAGGCCTCCATTCCCTCCTTCCATATTTCGCGATCTAGTCGTTTTAGTTTGTGTAATTTATTTCAACACCACTGCTCTCAAAACGTCTAAGGACATAAAATATCAGTTCAAAAAACTAAAAAAACACGCACTCGGCAAACTCTTTCATTCAATGCATAAAATAACAAGTCAGCCATCTATGGGAGTCCGTCACATTGGATTTAGAATGACATCATTTAGCTAACCATGCGCTGTCATCCAAATTCAACATTTATGTAAAATTTGTCTCAATCGTAAGCCAGGAAGTGGGTTCAATTTAACTTCTAAGATTTTTTTTACATAGTTACAAGTGAAGCTAATAAAAGGACTAGAATAGGGTAGTTGACACCATTCAATAATAATTCCAAGACACAACTTCTCTAAAAAAACCTCTTTATTTTAGACCTGATAACCTGATTAAATGTCAATTAATTTCAAAATTGGATTTTTAGTTGCTTTGAAATCAATAAATAGTTGAGTTATTGAGTTGACTAAATAGTGACGTCACAGCGTGCTATTACCATACAAAATATAAGGGGGAATCGCGTTTTGACAGCTTATAAAAAGTATGTCAATTGATTGGTGTGTCACCCTATTGATGTTCACCACTCCTAGACAGGGTAGTGCGAGAGCGAATAATACTAATCTTATACACGTAAGGGTTTTTTTTGTTATAATTATGTACCTACCGTATCTACTTTCATAATTATATAATAATACCAGCCTGTTACTGTCCCACTGCTGGGCAAAGGCCTCTTCTCATATAGAGAAGGCACGAGCATTGATCACCACGCTTGCTCAAGACGGGTTGGCGATTTCAGACTTATATTAATTATAAGTCCAGGTTTCCTCACGATGTTTTCCTTCACCGATGTCTGTGATGTCCAAGATAAACTTAGAAAAGTACATATGAATTGAAAAAGTCACATTGGTACTTGCCCGGATTTGAACCCACAACCTCATGCATGAGAGGCGAGGCCTTAACCTCTGGGCCATCACAACCTTCATAATTATGCAATCAGTAAAAAGCTTTTATTTTAAAATTACAAACAGACATTTCAACATTATTTATTTGTATACAGGGTGTAAACGAACCCTTCACGAAGCCGTCAACCAAGCTTTATGTACATCAAACTAAGTCACCCTACGCAAAAATTATTGCTGGGAAACGACTTTTTTTTTTGGGGTGAAAAATCACGTTTTACGGTAAAACTCAATGTAACGGACTCAAAACTTGGTGCTGATGGATGCTTTGAATAGTAAACGGGTCATGGAGGTAATTAAAGTAAAGTTAAAACCTTAAAAAGTAGTATTTAAAAAAACCTTGTGAAAAAATTGGAACAAGTATGGTCTAGCTAGAACAAAAAAATGATCGCAATGATGGGGAGAACAAGTACCTTTCAGCTTAGTTAAGGGTCTAATTACACCCTTTATAGTAGGTACTGATTTGTATAGATTGCGTTTAAGTGTGGCCTAGTGTTGGGGAAAATGGGTAGTAATCATGTGTTACTGCTTAAGATAAGAAAATAGCTTGAACTCGTTACAGTCATTAGGTAAAATAGTCTATTTTCGAACAATTATTTTCATAACATTTCGAAAATAACAAGCGATTTGGCAATTTGACACAAATACACGTTGACCGCTGTTTTGTTTGGCATTACATACTTAAGATAATTACTGTCATTGCATGCATATTTAGTATTTTGGCCCGTTGCACCCACTCGGTAGAAATAATTTAATCAAAAGGACTACTTTCTGCCAAACAAGAGGTCTGAAACTACAATTCTTAAGGCAGCTGCAAGATTGGCAATCTTTGCAACACGACTGGTTAACGTCTGTTTTTTAATCCTTGAGACTAAATTGACAAGTGAAAATGTCAAAACTGACATAAATCCTATGGAAATCTATGTCAGTTTGCCATTTTTACTTGTCAATTTAGTCTCAGGGATTAAAAAATAGACTATAGTGATAACGTATAACTCTATGATCTATGAAAAGGACATTTTTTTTTTTCGTAATGGCATCTCGCAGTTCAACCAAGGTGGTTGGCTACTGTTTAACCGGACTATCCTGTGGTTGCCTTGAGTGTAAGGCCTCCAGCCAGGGCAAATAAAACTAACAAACTAAGCGACTACACGCTAAGGGCACCCCCTGTGGGGTACGAGCCTCGGCTTAGGGCGTCGCTGGGGGAGGACAGCAAAGGGACAGGCTGGATCTGACTGGAATGAAAACGACAACAGGGAAACCAGTATATTATAAAGGGTGTAAATAGACCCTTAACGAAGCCGAAAGGCATTTGTTCTCCCCGCTATTGCGATATTTTTTTTGTTTTTAGACCATACCTGGGAACCTTCTAGTTACGGAGTTATAGGGGGCCAAAGTTCCAACTTTTCCACAAGTTTTTTTTAATACAATTTTTTAAGGTTATAACTTTACTTTTAAATAGATCCATGACCCGTTTACTATTCAATGTACCCATAAGCACAATGTTTTGAATGCGTTACATTGAGTTTTACCGTAAAAGGTTATCTTTCACCCCAATAAAAAAAAAGTCGTTTCCCAACAATATTTTTTGTGTAGGGTTACTTAGTTTAATGTACAGAAGATGTGCTTGGTTAACGGCTTCGTGAAGGGTCTGTTTACACCCCGTATTAATAGGCTCTAGGCTGTAAACTAGCTGTATTTAAGATGGAAACGCCAGGGTAGCCCGCGAAACTCAAATTTTCTTGCGTTTTTTGCAATTTGCAAGTCAGTGTCAGGTTGTATGTTGATTAAAATTTGATTTGCGACCATGCAGTATGTCACAGTAGTAATGTCTACCAAATTTTACCGGACTACGGTGAAGCCAAAAGGAAGGGTTATGATTTTAGCAGTCTATGCATGTATGTTCCTCCCTCAGTAGCGTAGCGTGATCAAAATCGAATGAAAAGTTTAGGACTTTTCATTCGATTTTGATCAATAAGGTGGTAATCGATTCGCTATTATGGCCCGGGTAACATCTTACTAATATTATAAAGAGGAAAGATTTGCATTTTTGTGTGTGTGTATGTTTGTAATGAATAAACTCAAAAACGACTGTGCCGATTTCAAAAATTTTCTCACCATTAGAAAGCTACATTATCCCTGAGTAACATGGGCTATTTAGATATTTTATCCCAAAATGTTTAAAAAATAAATGTCCACCCGCGCAAAGCCGGGACGGGCCGCTATTATACTATATTTTAACCGACTTCAACAATAGGAGGAGTCGATTTTACCTTGTAAACCCCGAATTTAATTAGAGCGTGATTTTTTAGCAGTCGGGTTTTTTAGTAGTAGTATAGCATAATACCACACACATTCTTGTTGACTTCTATGACCAATAGAGATAAGAAGTTAAATATCAAATTCTCGGCCATTATGAAATAAGAAAATTTTTTGATTGATCCCAGGTCCATAAATTATTTTTCTTCAGAACTCTCAAAAATTCCGCGCGTATGAAATTCTTGATTCATTACAACTTACATCAACTGGCAATGACGAAAATGCGTAAATATTGAGTGAATGAAAGAAATCGCTCCCATCGAAACAATAATTCACATAATTCGAGGGAGACTAACCATGATTCATTCACTCAAATCGTCAGGGAAGCTATTTAAAACATAAATCACATAATTTTATTCTCCTCGTAAATCCGTAAATATAATAATATTCAAGAATTATTAATATAAAAAGAGTAACTCATGTCTATGCCGCATAAAAGAATATTACGTAACTTTTTTAAAGTGTGTTCGAATGGCGGCAAAAACGAGACATTCCGAGTTCTGGCATTCAGCCAATGGCTACCGCCTGTGAGTCTAAACGTTATTTATTTACATTGCTCAATTAGATATGTTTAAATACATTTTATTGCTCACAAGTTGCATTAGAAAGTAATAATAAACAAATTGGACGTTTAAAAATATTCTTGGATGTATTTACAAGCGCCATCTATTTGCTGAAAAAATAAATGAGGAAATTAAAGTAATCGGTGACGGTTGCAATTTTTTATTGACTAACTACTAACTAACTACTACTAACTGTTTGGGTGTTTTGTCGAAACACATTATTTTTAATAAAGTACTGATGTTTTAAATTCGTACCTAAGTAATTTTATAATTATGCGGTTTAGAAAATGGAAAAAACAATTATGGAATAATATCTTTTTTTTTCTAGAAAAAGCTGTGATACAAAAAGTTTGGGAATCTAAATGTTCTAGATACAATCCTAGGTGAATTGATACATCGATCAACAGCGTACTCGAGAAACTATCACAATAGTTTACATCCAGGCTGAATGCAGACACGCCTGTGCCTCGTCAAGATCGGTCGTATTCTGCCACATTAAAAAGCTAATACATAACCTCTATGGCGACTTTAATTACGAGTAAAGTTACGAGCGCATGTTTTAGGCATCAAAACGTGTTTGTATTACAACATTCTTTTTTTGGGAGCTTAGAAAAATAGGCATAGATTTTAATTTGGTGGAAAAGTTTAGGTTTGTATCCGGTATTTTTGAAATTCTGTTGTTTTTTTAAAATCTGAGTTCGATGCACAAAAATGGCAAACTGACATAGATTTCAATAGGATTTATGTCAGTTTTGACATTTTCACTTGTCAATTTAGTCTCAGGGATTAAAAAACAGACTATAGTCAGTGGCAGTCTTGAGTCTGTATTTTTGCATGGTAACAGCAATTTCCACTATCACCAAACCGCAATGTGTCACGCGCGATTGATTACGGCCCACTCCATCTTACAGAGAAGCCTGTGACCCAGTAGTGAGAACACTATTCGCTGATTATACCATTGTATTTCATCCCTTTGAACACCAGAGCATAAACGCACGCGCGTGCCCTCCTCAGCAAGCCACTATTTCACATACCTATCTACCATTTTGTCACATAATTTGTGTTGTTTGGCGTACAGGGCACGTGCTTGCTTGTAACGTATACAATTAGTTATAAGTTATAAGTGATAATGGCGTTCAAAAGAATAATTATCTAATGTCTGTTTTTTAATCCCTGAGACTAAATTGACAAGTGAAATCCTATTGAAATCTACGTCAGTTTGCCATTTTTACTTGTCAATTTTGTCTCAGGGATTAAAAAACAGACTATAGTTTGAAATCGAGATTCATGCTTAGCACGGTAATATTATAAATTATAATATTACCGTGTGCTTAGTTAATATTATTGACCCCTTCTCCTTAATTCTTATTTTTCAATTGTTTTCCAGTCTTTTTACACGGGTCGGGGCTTAAACATTATATTCCTCTGCTTACATCTCCAGGGTACTTACAGAGTCGAGACATCATCATAATATGGGATTGCGTGATTCACTCTAAGCATGGCTTTTCTAAAGAACTATTAATTCCTAATAAATTATTTCTAGGCAATAGATTAGCTGAAAAATAAATATCAAATTAATTATAAGCAAACGGTTGACAGTCGCCATATTTAAAAGCGACGCGCGCGTAAATTATAAGTTTCTAATTCAACATGACAGTTGCTAAATGATTATTTCCTTTAGATTTCAATGTTGGTATTAAAGATATGTTGATTAATTTTGCCACTAGAAGAGTTTTAAATGCGCGAAGCAAATAGAGGAGGAGAGGTTCACAGGAGAGCGCTCTTACTAAACATTGTAGAAAAATGTAGGTATTGAAAAAATAAGATGGCGGCGTTATTTCTGTTTTTGCCCACGCGACAAGTGTTTGTAAATTATGTTATCCTGGCCAAATCCAATATTATAAAAATATGCTGTGATTACCTTTTATCTTAATTTGACCAAGACCTATCTTTTGGGAGTATTTCCACGAATATACGCGAGCTCTAATTGTGGTCCCCAGATTGCATAAGGCGTTGCCATTGTTCTTTGGTGACTGAAAATCTTTGGTAAACATAGAGATTGTTGTGAGCAGTGATAGCCTAATGGTGTGACCGTCGGACTGCCAAATCATAGGTCTCGACTTCGAACCCAAGGCACGCACCTCTGATTTTTCGGATTCATGTGCGTATTGTATAATTATCACTTGCTTCGGTGAAGGAAAAATATCGTGAGGAAACCAGCATGCCTGAGAGATATTTCTCGAGATGTCGAGAAATATCTAGGGAAAACGCTAGGCAGATTATGATGATGTTATGTCATTTAAACACAGAAATAGAAGCCCCCAATTAAATTACAATTTCGTTGATTCTACGAATATTTTGCTATATTTCTAGCACGTCATGTTCTCATTTTCTCAAGTGCATCCGTCGTATATCTTGCTCGGACAATAAATATCTCCGATTGTATTTAGTATTGTATGCCAAATAAATAAGTAGAATATATCGGTTTACTTGTAATCCCGCAGCAGGGATTAATAGAAACCATTACTTAGATCATGTAGATTAGTTGCCGCCATCTTTGAAAGCAAAACTTTTTCCTCATAGCATAATCAGCCTTAAATGTTCTCACTGCTGTGATGAATATACAGGGTGTAACAAGACCCTTAACGAAGCCGTCAACCAAGCATTCTGTACATAAAACTAAGTAACTTTACGCAAAAATTTTTGCTGGGAAACGAAATTTTTTTTTGGGGCAAAAATCACATTTTACAGCAAAACTCAATATAATGCGCTCAAAACTTATTGCTGATGGATGCTTTGAATAGTAAACGGGTCATGGAGGTAATTAAAGTAAAGTTAATTAAAAAAAACTTGTGAAAAAATCGGAACTTTGACCCCCAATATCTCCGTAACTAGAAGGTTCCCAGGTATGGTCCAGAACAAAAAAATGATCGCAATGACGGGGAGAACAAGTGCCTTTCGGCTTCGATAAGGGTCTTTTTACACCCTTTATCCATCTCGTTTTACGGTAGGACTCAAAGCATTGTGCTGATGGGTACATTTATATTGAATAGTACGGGGGTCATGGAGGTATTTAAAGTAAAAATTGTATTTAAAAAAAACTTGTATTTAAAAAAAACTTGTAAAAACGTTGGAACTTGACCCCCAAAATCTCCGTAACTAGGTTCCCAAGTATGGTCTAGAACGGGGAGAACAAGTGCCTTTCGGCTTCGTTTAGGGTCTTTTTACACCCTTTTATAGGAACCTTATTAGTAACTATATTATTTTCCGAGCGGTTTTTGGTTGAAACTCTAGGACCGTGGGGTCCGAGTGCTCGTAGCCTTTACAAGGAATTTTCAAAACGCTTAGTTGACACTTCCCGTGACACAAGGGCTGGCTTTTACCTTGGCCAGAGGTTTAGCGTTGCCATACAACGTGGCACGCCGCTAGTCTCGTGGGGACATTATCAGTTGACAGGGTTAAGGAGGAGTTTTATGACGCCATTTTTTAATTGGTCACTTTAGGTTATTTTAACTTATAAACACGGTATTATATTTCTTTCTTAGTATTCATTAACAACAACTTTTACGACGACGTTTCCTGTGCGAAGATTAAAGCAAAATCTTACCAAAATATCAAAGAAATATCGCCCAAACAACGTATCCTGCCAACAGTTTTATATTTAACTTTGTTACCGCCAATAAAATTGTGATCGCATCGATTTTTATGCATGTTCCATTGTTTTATCGACAACAGAAATAATTTTGTTTTTATCTGTGGTGATTTCGCGCTTGTATTAAGATGTATGCAGGATGTTATCTTTGCAATGAATTAAAAGAAGGGTTTTAGTCTATGACAAAAATAGGTAGGTGTATAGTTCGGTTCAAACTTTATGGCGGGGAAGTTAGTTGCGAGTGACGGTCTGCGCATTATACAGTCAAGACGATGCGTCCTCTACGTCCCGCTGGTACCTAAAATTGTTTTCTGCGCAGTTTTACGTTAGACATTCCGAGCCAGCATAAAGTTTGAACCGTTATACCTGCGCAGACCGTCACTTGGAGCTAACTTCCGAGCCGCCATAAAGTTTGAATCGAACTATACCAGGTTGTACAGTGCTACAAGGATCTCTTGCTGGCTTAATTGTTGGTTATTATTTGTGAATGTTGTTCACCAGAGTGACAGTGTCCTTTCACACTATACACGGTGTCAACGGACCCTTCACGAAGCCGTCAACCAAGCATTCTGTACATCAAACTAAGTAACTCTACGCAAAAAATGCGGAGTGGAATTGATACCGTCACACCGACGCGAAAATGGTTACCACGTATTCAGCACATCATTCTGAACCCCATAGAAATTCTCCATCGGTTATAAAAAAAAAACACCCTGTGTATTTATGTAGCTCCATTATAAGTCCCATGTAATTGAGAGCGAACCTATTGCCATCAGCTAGACAGAAGTCCAGACTGCCGTTTTTGAAAAATAAGATGAAAACTACATCATGATCACACCCTTATGTATTATATTATTTATCTTGGCTACAAAGCTGTAATAATAAACACGATAGCTTTGCTTTTGTTGACTCAATCGAGACTTTAAAAGCTAGCTAGGTTGTATGTCAGTTACAGCTTTTATTTTAGACATGGAAAGTTAAACAATGTCAGTGATCAGTCATCATCTGCCTAGCCTTTTCCCAGTGGCGTAGCGTGGGGGGTGCCGGGGGGGCCATGGCCCCGGGCGGCACATTTCAGGGGGCGGCAGAGAGCAGGAGCCAGGCCGCGGCAAGCGGAACCAGGTGGTAGCGTCAGGTCATAATTATCAGATCAGGTAATTACTAAAGTCATCGGGACTATGTTGCAAAAACAAGGACAACCAAGAAGTGGAGCATTTTCCTTAATATATGCCGCTGGCCCGGGGCGGCTTTTCATACAAGCCTCACGTCTATTCCGGTTTGCCGCCCCGTATTTTCTAGATACAAGCACTTAATTCTTCTAGCCTGCCGCCTCCCTTTTCATATCTGTATTTATGGTAAAAAGACAATCGAACCTATCTGGGATGCTAAAATTTTCTAGCTCGCTTCGCTCGCTCTTACAGCAAAATTTTCTTAATCGTTCCATATCTTTAATACATTCGTAGAAAAAGTATGTTAAATTCCATTTGTTTGAATCATGAAAAGAAAATCTGTTATATCCGAGGCGGGATGCTAAAATTTTCGAGCTCGCTTCGCTCGCTCTTGCATCCTACTCACTCTCAAATCTAAAGCTTGTGTCAAATCTAAATGCATAATTCGATAAAAAAAAGCTTATTTATCTATATGAATAGTTAAAATAAAATGTAATTTATCAGATGTGCTAAAAAAATTTGAGCTCGCTGTTTTTATTAATTTCCCGAACCTTATACACTAGGTATTAGCTATATTATTAATTGAACATGACAAACCTACATACATACGAACAAATGATGATCATCATCATCATTCTCTTGCCCTTATTATCCCAATTCATTAGGGATAAGCGCAGAATGTCTTCCTCTTCCATACCTCTCTAACTCTTTATTACTCGTCATCTAATCAGAAACCTCCTTTCTTGAATGAATTTGTTAATAAAAAAGATTTTACTTTGAAAAATAAACGTATAGATTTTTTTTTTATAATAAAAAAAATGTTTTGTATTTTGACTCTTTCCTACGTTTCTTGACTAATTATGAAATTAGAGGGGGCGGCCAAAATTACATTCGGCCCCGGGCGGCAAAATGCCACGCTACGCCACTGCTTTTCCCAACTATATTGGGGTCGGCTTCCAGTCTAACCGGATGCAGCTGAATACCAGTATTTTACATGGAGCGTCTGCCTATCTGACCTCCACAACCCAGTTAGTACTAGGTAATACGATACCCCTTGGTAAGACTGGTTGTCAGACTTTCGCGCTGCTGACTACCTATAACGACTGTTAAAGATCTACAAATGACAGCCGGGACCAACGGCTTGACGTGCTTTCCGAGGCACGGAGGAAACTCGCTTTGTACCTTACCTGGACAAACACGGCGTAACCTAAAGATGACCCGAGCGGCTGTTATTATTTAGCCACGAGCTCCTCTTTCTCCTTGTTCTGGTACTTCAAGCTAAGTAAGATATTATAGTAATTTCACCTCTAACGACAGGAACCCAGCAGCAAAGTAATGGCTGCGCAAATGAAATGATTTTGACAGTTTTAAAAATCTGAAATAATTATGAAAAGAAAAAACAGAACTTGTAATGTTTGCTTAGAGCCAAATGCTCTAAGAATGTATGGTTTGTCTATAGGTGCAGAAAAAACGTCTATTTAAGTGTGTTATTTTTACAATCTGTCCATGTCGTGACACAAACAAAATGTTCGTAACAAAATCAATATAGGTAGGTGCCCTGTTATCAATATTATAAAAGTCAGTATTAGCTACTCACTAATATTTGTGAATATTTTAGCATTTCGAATAAAATTGTAGTGGCTGATTTAAGAAAAAAGGCATCAGGCTGTGTTTCGTTAATACCCCTGCCTCCGTTGTAAAAACTCAAGTCTACCAAAAACATGAAACCTTACCGTCCATTACTGATTTCTAGTGGCGAGAAATAATCATATTCGCAAAGTCTAACGCCCCATCGATACTCTAAAAATAGAAGCGTCTTGCAGTCTGTATAATAACTTCCAGTCGCCTGGAGTCCGCCATACCGATTTGACATTTGGCATTCTCGATTCCCGCCATTTTAAACGTCAAACTTTTATTTCGGATTTTAATACCCGAAAAAAAAGTGTAATTTGACTATGGATTTATAAAAATTGTGTTGAATAATTTTTAATTTATTTATTTTTGGACATTAATAATTTAATGACAATGGAGTCGCTTAGAACAGCGAGAATATCAGTGTTAATATTTTTAATTTGTCTGTGTGTTGAAAGTAAAGCGAAATTAAATGAAAATAAAACCAACGATCATTCTGCCGAAGTGAAGACTCCGAAGAAGGTAATTTATTATTTATTTTTTAGTCTTAACGTACCAGTCATATTTTAGTAATTTTTTGAAGTATTCAGTCAATGCAGTATTTTTTATCAAAGAGAAAGAAGAAAGAGAAATACTTAAAATCCAAAAGGAATGTATTTCAGATTTAGCCATTTTATTATTTGTACGACAATTAATAAGAAGTAACAATAAATACCTAATACCCAATTATATTAAAAATATGTATAAAAATGTATCTCATTCATCTCAATTCTCAGCCCACTGACATAACGATGCTATTTTAATTATTTGTAATATAATTACTATTTCCAAAAAAAAAAAAAATCGGCAAACCAAAGACAATTTTACGCGTTACAGATTTTTATGTAGGTACAGCCGTGAATAAAAAAAACCACAGCTCTTAAAATATTCCACAATAACTTTTATAAGATAATAAGCATTCACAACTACAAAATAAACCTAATTTACGACCCGATTACTCTCGCCAACGCACGACAAAAACATTTATATTTTTACATTCTTCTCTACTGAAACAAAAATATTCTTCGTCAAATTATTATCAACTTGTATTTTAATAAAATTTAGTGAGGAAAATGTTGAGTATGAATGTAGATGGATATAAGAGTAGAGGAAGACCAAAGAAACGATGGATGGACTGTGTGAAGGATGATATGGTTAGAAAGGAGGTGACTGCTGAGATGACGAGTAATAAAGAAGTATGGAAGAAAAAGACATGCTGCGCCGACCCCAAATTAGTTGAATAAGGGTAGGACGATGATGATGATTCTATTCTAATACCACGCTGTTCTAGTCATAATAGTGGTTGTGAGCACTACTGCAGAGTGTGAGGTCCTAGCTTTGATGAGGGTCGGGTAGTATTTCTAGGCTTTTCTACCGTGAATTTCCCGGAGTCTAGATTTACGCCCGGTTGGTGGCAATAGGACAGCCCTATACTTTAGGGTACCTATACCTCTGCCTAACTATTTGGGGATCACAGGCTTGATGTTATGTTATGTTACCCTACTTAAACTTAGTGCGGCTTAACGGATCTAGATGAAATTATGTACAGAGATAGATTATAGTCTGGTGTGCTACATAGGCTCCTTTTTTTCTCACACATACACATCAAAATTACCACGCGGACGAAGTCGCAAACAGCTAGTAATATTATAAATATGATTTGGGTGTTTGTTTCTCAATCACAGAAGAACTACTGAACGGATTTGGTTAAAATTTGACACACGGATAGGTTATAATCTGGATTAACACATAGATACTTTTTATCCTGCACGCGTAGCATGACTACCGTAGAAACGGATTTCTTTGACGGAAGAATCGACAAAATGACAGATTGTGTCGACAAAATGACAGATTTCTTTTCACAATCTGTCATTTTGTCGATTCTTACGTCAAAGAAACCCATTTCTACGGTGGTCATGCTACGCGTGCTAGTAGTACGATCCTGTCTTCTTCTTCGTATCGCTGGCACGACAAATTTTAAATTTTGTTAGCCCAAAACATCGTCACTTCCACCGCGTCGTCGGTGGCAGCGTAAAGGTCACTTCGGCTGCATGTTTTTGGGCTAAAAGGGCAGGATAGGAGGTGGAGCATAGTTTGTGACACAGCTCCACAACCACACCCCACTGCTGTCTCATTGAGGTATCCCCACTTAACAAGGTTGGAGTTACAATTCTTCAATATACGATCCTGTGGCAGGCATGGACGAAGCCGCGGGAATAAGCTAGTTTTTAATACTAAAAGTAAACATTTCTGTATCCGTTTCCGTTTTATTTAATAAAACACCAATCAAAAAATTAGTTGCTACTTTATCAACGTACAGACGCCAGCAAATCAAGATTCAAGCTACTACAATCTGTCAATTTTCTTTAATAAAAGTCCCTTAACGAAGCCGAAGGCACTTGTTCTCCCTGTCATTGCGATCATTTTTTTGTTCTAGACCATACCTGGGAACCTTCTAGTTACGGAGATATTGGGGGTCAAAGTTCCAACTTTTTCACAAGTTTTTTTTTAAATACATGTTTTTAATGTAAGATTTTTACTTTAAACCCCTCCACGACTTCCGTACTATTCAATCCATCCATCAGCACAATGTTTTGAAAACGTTACATTGAGTCCTACAGTGAAACGTGATTTTTCACCCCAAAAAAAAAGTCATTTCCCAGCAATCATTTTTGAGTAAACTTAGTTTGATGTACAGAATGCTTGTTTGACGGCTTCGTGAAGGGTCTGTTTACACCCTGTATGTTTTAGGTACAAGGTTGATTGGGAAAATTTGACAGTTACGGGTAGCTAGATGTGCTGGCGTCTGTACGTCAAAAATTAAATCAATCATTGCGATGTTGCAAAATGGCGGACTTTAAAATTAAATTTCGATACATTTTCGCCAATTTTTTTTTGGAAAACCAAATACCGTGGTTTTGAAAATTACTTATTTATTTTATTTATTTAACAATGTATGTACACACTAAATACAGAAAAGAAGAAAGGAACAGAAAATAGTACAAAGGTGATGCTTATTTCTAAAGAAATCTCTTCCAGCATACCTGCGAAAGGAGATAATAAAAAAAGAGATGTAGACATAGTGTGTAAAAGAAGAAGAGAAAATTGAATACATAATCATAAAACAGAACTATTTAAAAATAATATACCATATATTTATCTTATTTCCCAGTACTAACTGGGTTGTGGAGGTCAGATAAGCAATCGCTCCATGTAAAACACTGGTATTCAGCTGCACCCAGTTAGACTGGAAGTCGACCCCAACATAGTTTGTAAAAGGCTGGGCATATGATGAGTTGGAAACGTTGACTTGGAGCTGGACAGGCCACATGAGCCGCAAGTCGCATCTGAATTGCGTAAAAGTCGCCACAGACGGGGTTCCGAACAACAGGACCTGGTGATGAGCGAGACAAGGGAGATGGTGTGATGAGTTAGGCTCTCAAGCTCTAAACAGGCCTCAAAGCATTTATTTCAAATACGGCGGTTGCCCGCGACCGTGAAAGGATTATAAAAATACTAGCTTTTGCCCGCGGCTTCGCTTGCGTTAATTTAGAATTTGACAATCAATTTGAGTTGTACTCTGCTTGTAATATAAAGGGTGTAAAAAGACCCTTAACGAAGCCGAAAGGCACTTGTTCTCCCCGTCATTGCGATCATTTTTTTGTTCTACACCATACCTGGGAACCTTCTAGTTTCGGAGATATTGGGGGTCAAAGTTCCAACTTTTTCACAAGTTTTTTTTTAAATACATGTTTCTAATGTAAGATTTTTACTTTAATCACCTTCACGACCCCCGTACTATTCAATCCATCCATCAGCACAATGTTTTGAGTGCGTTACATTGAGTTTTACCGTAAAACGTGATTTTTCACCCCAAAAAAAAAAGTCGTTTCCCAGCAATAATTTTTGCCTAAAGTTACTTAGTTTGATGTGGGTGATTATTTGAACATGTGCATATCACGCGGCCCTCCCTGAATAACTACTTAGTTGGATAAAAAGTTATGTTTTTTTTAATTTCACGTAAAACATAGTTCCAGCACTATATACAGACGTGAGAGGGAGAGAATCTCACGTCCCAGCCGCCGCGGGCGACGCACCGGGCGTCGGGGGCCACGTGGTGGCTCCCGGCCACCGTAGGCGCGGGCCTGTGGACGGTGAGTAATGGGTTAGCTCACCGTCCGTCCGTCTTATGACGACAGGCCGTGTCGACGGCGCGTTCGTGTTCCACGCGCGCCTCAAAGAGATGTCAGCAACCAGGAAGGGGCCCGCAAGGGCCGATGCCTGCCGGGGCTGCGGGACTGTTCGAAAGAGATACCGTGGCCCTGGAACACAAAGGGCAATGAAGGAACATGGATGGGTTTTAGTCAGTAAAAGTCTGACACTCCCTCCCACTCCACCCAGAGCGGGAGAAGTCATTTGATGATTTCCAATCGGTAAAAAAAAAAAAAAAAAAAAAAAGCACTATATACAGATGTACATAACATATTCCTATTGTTATAAACAACTAAGTTATGTTCATAAACGTTTCTCAAATCTCATCACCATTCGTGTCCCAATTTCCAAATTTTAGCAGTTCATGCTCTAAAAGTTATAAAAATACCCTAAAGATCGTATTTTTAAGAAGTAATTTAGTTAGTACACAACATGCTTTACTAATTAGCAAAAATATACACATTAAAGAACACTTTTAGGTAATTTGTAACGACTTTGAAAATTGTCCCAACACTTTATACTCACTACCATTTGTTCACACAGTCGCAGGGTATTTTTTTTTTGCGTAGTGTATTGCTATCTGTAAGAGTAACTCGGCGGTCGCGCTCGGTTCCGCGTCTCGACTCGTGCGGGTCACACGTCAAAAAGTGTTTTGGTGCCAACTCTAGCCTACCTTAATCGCCCAGAAATCGTGTTTGGCAAACAAAAATCTCCTTACCGTTCGAGTTTCCCCTGGTAAGTCTAATATGTTAATTTATCATTTTTATGTATTGTAATAGTCGCCACAGGACACTCTTTGGTTTGATTAAGTTCCCAATTTTTTAAGTTCAACAAAGAACGTATAATATGAAAAAGTGTACAAATACCTAATTACCATTTATATAATTACCATTTTTCCCGTTCGTATTTTGGCGAACGGTAATGAGCAATTGAAAATGGTAATTAGTACCAGTTTAAGCGGACCTCTTATTATATTGAAATTCCTTACTCCGCTAGGCCAGCCCAAGGTCGAATTGTTACTACCAACGCCTGATCGATTGTTGATCGTTCGGTGTGAACTGGCACTTCCGCAACAAAATAAACCTACATACTGACTACCACTAACATAATGTTTTTTTCAAAGTAAACATGCCTCGGAAAAAACAGCAATCGAAGGAGGAAAACATTGGTGTGTGATGATCTTGCAGATCCACATGAGACTGCATCTGAGAGTACGTGCAAAGTTCCTGGTCATGAAAGTGATACAGATTCGGATTCAAGTTATAATATTTTTTAGTTTTTGTAACTGATCTCATTACATTTAAGAAATATTTTAGATGAAACTTGTCTATTTACACCTAGTTTTGAACTTTTAATTGATTTTATTTAGATTACTAGATTAAAGATAAATTATTGTTGTTGTTTTGAATTCGTGTTTATTTTGATGTTATTTTCCTTATTTTTTATATTAAGTCAAGTTCCATATTTTCCAAAGTTTTTAAATAGAAACAGCAAATCTTTTTTATTTTTCTGTTTATCATTGCCGATTTATGATTTTGCAGATCTTCTTAAGACTAAATTATTTTATGATTTAGTACAGACGCCAGCACATCGAGCTACCCGAAACTGTCAAATTTTCTCAATCAACTTTGAACCTAATGCTTTAGCGATAAAGTTGAAAATCTATTAAAGAAATTTGACAGATTGCAGTAGCTTGATGTGCTGGCGTCTGTACATGAGCAGTTCCTGGTCATGAAAGTGAGACTCATAAATATTTTTTAAGTTTTTGTATAAGATCTCATCGAGTTGAAGAATTATCTTAGATGGAACTTATAAGGTCTAAGCTCTATTTACACTGAGTTTTGAACTAGTGTTTTAGTTGATTTTATTTGAATTACTAGACAGATAATATTATTGATTTTTTGGAAAACCGGTTGATTTTTGAGTTATTTTTTTTTATTCAATCACGTCGCTAAATAGCTAAGTTTGATGTCATTTATTGTCACCTAAATAATTAATAAATATGTGGTTCAAGTATATTGTTCATTTTATTTTTAATTACCAATCACGAAGCATAATTACCATTTTTTAAATGCTAATTACCGTACGTTTCATATCTCATCACCGTTTGACAAAAATTTTCAGCTGAAAATTCAGACCTATAGAGCAGTTCAAATACTGTGCGTTTGATTTATTTCGTTAATCTACACTATAAACTTTAGGTTAAATCCATAAAAGTTCTAATTGGAAGCATTATTTGACCTTAATTTACGAATCCCGAATATGCGTATCTTCAAATATTCACCCATGTACTGAATGCTTGGTTGACGGCTTCGTGAAGGGTCTGTTTACACCCTGTATGTATAATTCAATCATGATTCGAAAGACACGTGGCGCCATCTATTATCATAAGAACTGTTTTCCACGGGAACAGTGCTTTTTTTCGGGATTAAAGGTACCCTATGTCCGTTTCTGTACACCTGACAACGTATATGCAAAATTTCAGGATGATCGGTTCAGTGGTTTAGGCGTGAAAAGGTAACAAACAAACAAACTTACTTTCGCATTATAATATTAGTATGGAGTATGGATTACTTCCATATTTGAATCGGATTTTGTTTACAATTTCAATGTTTTTTAATTTTTTTGCCGGAGCCCTAATTCTTTTTTGAATTAAAGTAGTTTATGTTACTCCTAATGACATTAGCTATCTGCCAGAAAAAAAAAAACGAGTCAAAATCGGTCGAGTATTTTCTGGAGATTAGCCGGAAAAAACAGAATAATTCAATATTGGTAGTCGTGACTGTACATAAACTAATAAACAGATTGTTTTTTTTTATTTATCGGTAATGTCTGTTTTTTAATCCCTGAGACTAAATTGACAAGTGAAAATGTCAAAACTGACATAAATCCTATTGAAATCTATGTCAGTTTGCCATTTTTACTTGTCAATTTAGTCTCAGGGATTAAAAAACAGACTATAGGTAATTTAAAAAAAAAAACTGCTGTTTCCTACAAAAGTGCAAAACCTACACGGTCAAAAATTCAAAATGTATCGAACGCTTGTTTTTTTTTAAATTACCGATTAAAAATTTCCCACCCTATGTATAGCTTCTCTCTTTACGTACCGTCAAACGGGGTGAATAGGAACGCAGGGGTGAATAGAGACAAAACTTTGAAAGGGATTGTAACGTTCAATTGATATGATATGTTACCAAAAAGTACTCTATTTTATTGACTTACTTATACATAATTACTTAGATACCTCGTTTTCAACATAATATTATTAATTCAACGTTAAAATCCCTTTCAAAGTTTTGTCTCTATTCACCCCTGCGTTCCTATTCACCCGGTTTTACCCGGTATCTAATATAGTCTTAGGATTAAAAAGGTAAATTCTAATAACCCACAAAACTTTCAACAGCTTCACCGATTTGTTGACTTTAACGATTTAATTTTGGCAAAGCAAAACATAATAACTAGCCATTTCCGGATCTCATAGACATTAGGCAAATAAATACGTCATCACATGCAGTGAGAATATCAAAACGCAATCTTAAATTCATACTAATACTATAATTTTACAAAAGTAACCGTCAGACAGGACAATAATTTTTTAAATTGGTAGTTGATTAAGTACTTATTCATTTTATTTCACGCATTAATTTTATTAAGTCATAAATCATTTATTTCTTAAGAAAATACATTGTGTAGAAAATAATTTAAAATTAGATTAATAAGAATTAGAAAGTACCTAACAATAAAAAATAAAAAATAATAACAATAACAAATTTTTACAATAATAAAATTAATAGTCATTTAATAAAGAAATATAATGTCAAAAGATGAAAATAATAAAATTAATAGTCACTTAATTACCTAATAACGCAAAAAATAAATAATAAAACGTCCCGACTTCGAAGGGGGGATATTGATTTTCCCCTAATTCGCCCCCCTCTACCCTATTTTTTTTCAATAATAAATATAGCCTATGTCACTCAGGGATAATGTAGCATTCTAATGGTGAAAGAATTTTTGAAATCGGTTCAGTAGTTTTTGAGTTTATTCATTACAAACATACACACACACACACACACACAAAAATACAAATCTTTCCTCTTTATAATATTATTACAGATTACCAAACTTGTCTAAGTCTATAATTATTAAATCAATGATACTACTACTAGGCCTAGAGGCCTAGAGGCCCTAGTTCGACCGGTCTTTTAGTCAATTTCCACAATTATCCTTAGAAACAATTTTGTTTTCACGAATCTGAAATCCGGGCCAAAAGTGTCTAAATCTAAACACCTAGAAGAGCTATTCAGTACGAATTGTCACTATCAACTAGCTCAGGAATTTGGACACATCCAGCATGGGCTCACCTTGATATTCTATATCTGTGTTTTCAGCCATTTATAGGAATTTTGTCACAGTCTACGGCAACTACAGCTGTTTTCTTGATTATTGCAATCGTTTTATATGGAAGACAACCGTGACTTTTTAGTCGTCTTACAACGGCAGCCCACTTCATGTATCCAATGACTACTAAACATTCATTAAAAAAATAGGTATTTATGAGATTTTAATACTTTAAAAATAAAAATATTATTCAATATTATGACGCATGACGTAGTTAAAACACCCTGTTGTGAGTGATGATCTACTGGACTCGAGCGCTGGGTAGGTATATTCTCCCATTTGACACGTAAACATCATTAACAGGATATTTCATATTTTTTTCTAATGTTTATTTATTTTTCTTTATACCTATTAAGGTAGGTACAAAAAAAAATTGCGACTGCGTTGAACGACTCACGCGTATTATAACTCCTCAATTGGCGTCAAAATAAATGAAAAAATATAGGGGGCTAAAATAGTACGATGGTACGTAACCCTTCATGCGCGCGTCTGTGTCGCTCTTGGCCGGTTTTTTGTTCTGGGCCATACCTGGGAACCTTCTAGTTACGGAAATATAAGTTACGGAGATCTAAGTTCCAACTTTTTCACAAGTTCCTTTTTAATAAAAGTTTTTGATCCCCGTACTATTCAATGCATCCATCAGCACAATGTTTTGAATGCATTACACGACCCTAAGTAGTTCATTATCATGAGTGTGAAATGCACGCTCCTACAGTATGGCCAACTTTTAAAAATCTGGGTAACTTTACCTACCCTGCATCGCACTACCCAGATCACGAGTCGACATAAGGGGGATCGAATTAGCGGGAATGATTCGTACTAACTTGGTAAAATACTGGTTGCATCCGGTTACAAGGGGAGCCGGCCAACCCCAACATAGTTGGGTAGGTACCTAAATGCTAGCATTTAGGTATTACAAGTCCCGTCACGTAAAAAGAACGCTGAGCGACAGTGGAGATGTGTTTGCGCACGTTATACAGCCGCGTCCTTAAGTACTAAGCTATTGTTTTATAATATACGTATAACTGTTTCATTGTAGAATCGTAATAGGTACTTTACTAGCTACTTAGTATTTTGGAAAAGGCTGGAATAAAAAAAAATGAGAAAGTTTATTTGAGCGGTCAGCGTTCTTTATACGTGACGGGACTATACCTGTGTGCAGATGTGTGGGGGAACAAACTCCCCAAGATTATGCGCATAGCTTTACTCTTCAGTAAAGTACAAGCTCATAAAATCTAATTTTGAACAGGTTAACAGGAATATTACTTAGAGGTTGTTACATATTCTAAAACACACTGTAGTATCCTCTTGTAGCAGAGCTAATAGGTTGATAACTCAATTTACTAACTATATCACAGGCTCACCAACACCACCAAGCCCCAATCCAGGGTACGCTTCCCCTTCCAACTTCCCGCCATTCGTGTGACTGACAGTTGTCATTAGTGACAGCTACCTGACAACTTGTGGCTATGAGCTAGTGTTTCCATATCTATTAAATAGATACACTACACATAAAATAATAAGTGGCTGTGACACTACATTCATTCGTATACAAGCACATTGGCACAGTGCGAAATCACGTGCAGTAATGTCGAATCAAATAGTTGTAAAGGTAATTTACTTAACATAATGAATGTTAGAAATTATTCATTCATAATTTATACAAGAAGTTTGCCAGAGGATGGACGGCGCCGCCGAGGTGGCGTAGATGATCTAGCATCACGAAGGCTGGTTATTTAACCCATATTTTATCAATTGGTCAAAATGCGGAGTCAAGCCTAAAAAATTCTGCGGGACTATTCGAAAGAGATACCGTGGCCCTGGAACACAAAGGGCAATGAAGGAACATGGATGGGTTTTAGTCAGTAAGAGTCTGACACTCCCTCCCACTCCACCCATCCACCCAGAGCGGGAGAAGTCATTTGATGATTTCCGACCCGTAAAAAAAAAAAAAAAGCCTAAAAAATGGAATAAAGAATACTTACTGTAATTTTGTGAAAATCAATAATTTTAATAAGTTTGCATAGTTTAGTTTATCCATCGCATATTGTAAGGTACCTATCCAATCTTTTTACGTGTAGGGATATGAGTATGAATCATCACTTTATCAAAAGAAAAACACAAACAAAGTCACGCGTTCATAAATTAAATAAATGTTCTGAAAACTGCGACAAGAGAATGCGATAGTTTTAAATCATAGGATTTACAAAGAAAATGTAAAATAAAAACAAGTAGCTAGCATTATTGAGAAGTTTCGTAAAAGAAATCATTTTCTCTATCTATTTCAGCTATTTTTATTATCTTAGACGCAAAGAAATACAATAGAAAACCTACGTATTAAGTTATTTAATCACAATAATAAAATTATATGTTTAATCTGCCGCCAAAAAAGAACGTGCATGCAGATTGTCTATGGTTGTTATTTAATTCTAAAATTCTATCAGGCAAAGGTCTTAAAATCATACTACCTACCATTATTTTTTGGCAGTAAATGTGAATAAATACAGGGTGTAAAGTTTACACCCTAGATGTATTTACATTTACCGTTTACACTGTAAACGGACCCTTCACGGAGCCGTCAACCAAGCATTAAGTACAACATCAAACTAAGTAACCCTACGCAAAAGTTATTGCTGGGAAACGACTTTTTTTTTGAGGTGTAATCATATTTTACGGTAAAACTCAATGAAGCACACTCAAAACATTGTGCTGATGGATGCTTTGAATAGTAAACGGGTCATGAAGATAGTTAAAGCAAAGTTACTACCTTAAAAACTAGTATTTTACAAAAAAACTTGTGAAAATTTTGACCCTCAATATCTCCGTAACTAGAAGGTTCCCAGGTATAGTCCAGTGCAAAAAAAATATCGCAATGACGGGAAGAACAAGTGCCTTTCGGCTTAAATTACTTATTAATTTGTAAGATAAAACTAATAGTAACGGTCAGTTACAAAAAAAATATAAGCCAAGTTCTGCCAGTGACAGCTAAAGAAACACCCAGTTCAGTCTACTAATCGTGACTTGTATAATACTTATTTATTTGTAAGATAGTAGAATAGAATAGAAAAACAATAGAAACGGGCATTTTACATATCTCAAATTATGGTCGGTAAGAATATTGGCCTTTTCATAGCAAGCTAAAAATAATGTCATTTAATAGTACGATCACGAAAGTTTTTGCGGACAAACCGTTGGTAATTTGATTGTTATTTTGGGATATTATATTAGAGTATATTCTTAGCTTTTGGCTTTCCGTTGTGCTGACGCACTCAACTAATTTATTGTGTCTTTAAAATTCAGTTTTAGCTGCAAGGATCACAGGGTGACGATGCGCTCCCGAAAAAATATTAATCAACACTAATCGGTAATAAATTCTTCCATAAAATAGTCCAGAGACATTTAACGAGGGAATTAATAATCTGTGGCGTAACGTCATTTCATGGCTAGTAAAAATAAAAATAACCACAAAGTTTCCCGCCTTTTTTATTGACGTGATTAAAAAATTGTTTCTGGGAAGATCTTTGTTTTGAAAGCCAATTAGGCAGTCTTAATAAGCTTATTTATTGCCTATAGGGTGAAAGCGCCAGGGTAGCCCGCGAAATTCAAATTTTCTTATGTTTTTTTGCAATTTGCACGTCAGTGTCAAGTTGTGCCCTCCACGCCAAGCCACAATTTCACATGCCTACCATTTTGTTATATAATTTATGTCGTTTGGCGTACAGGGCACGTGCTTGCTTGTTACGTTTATGTGACTATGGAGGTCAAAAGGTTAAAATCATCAATACAACCCCCTAAGTTCATTTAATCCCAATCAACAACTATTTCTTAAAAAACTTATTTATTTATTTATTTTACTATGTATGTATCTAGACACAGTAGACAACACAGGAAATTAACATTATAATAAAGGGTGTAAATAGACCCTTAACGAAGCCGAAGGTTATTTGTTCTCCCCGCTATTGCGATCATTTTTTTGTTCTAGACCATACCTGGGAACCTTCTAGTTACGGAGTTATTGGGGGTCCAAGTTCCAACTTTTTCACAAGTTTTTTTTAAATACATTTTTCTATGTTATTACTTTACTCTTAATACCTCCATGACCCGTTTACTATTCAATGCATCCATAAGCACAATGTTTTGAATGCGTTTCATTGAGTTTTACCGTAAAAGGTTATTTTTCACCCCAAAAAAAAAGTCGTTTCCCAGCAATAATTTTTGTGTAGGGTTACTTAGTTTGATGTAAGTACAGAATGCTTGGTTATCGGCTTAGTGAAGGGTCTGTTTACACCCTGTATATGAGTACATAGGTACTGCTTATTTCTTAAGAAATTTCTGCCAGCAGACCTGCAAAAGGAAAAATGAAAAAGAAATGTAGACAATTATTATAGTGTAGTTTTAATTTCTAAATGTAACTTCCGCAAGTTACACGGAGTGGAACGGACACCGACGCGAAAACGGTTACATACCTCGTATTCAGTACATCATTCTGAGCCCCCCCACATAGAAATTCTATATATTTCTAGAAATTTCTAGAAATATAGAATTTCTATGTGGGGGGGCTCAGAAATTTCTAGAAATATATAGAATTTCTATGTGGGGGGGCTCAGAATGATGTACTGAATACGCGGTAACCGTTTTCGCGTCGGTGTCCCTTCTCTTCTACAAAAGATTGGCAAGGCTTTTAATGTATCAAACGCGAAGACTGTTTTATCTCCGTTACATTGAATGAAATCATTTCAGCATGGTTTCTTGCCAAAACGCTTGAGTTTCAGTGAATATGGACCATTTCTTATCAAGCGAGAACCTTGGCCATAGACTAAACGTTTAAGCTTCATGACACATCATCTATTGTCCTGGCGTTTCCCATCTATGTTGAAATGATGGACGGACGGACAGCGGAGGCTTAGTAATAGGGTCCCATTGGTTACCCTTCGGGTACCGACGGCACCCTAACAACTATTTATTTGTCTCGCTCAGGACACAACAAAATGATTGAAAATTAACAATAAAACAAAAAATATAATAATTAAACATAAGAAAATCTTCAAAATAAGACATAAGACATACATTTAACTAAAATTAGTCTTGCACGCGTAACATGGCCACCGTAGAAACGGGTTTTATTGACGGAAGAATCGACAAAATGACAGATTTTGAAATAAATCTGTCATTTTGTCGACTCAATCTGTCATTTTTCGAGGCCAAAAGGCTCCTATCTCAGCATGGTGCTGTAACATTTAAAACTAATACCACAGAGAAAAGAATGTTCTCAATCTGTAACAGCGAGCAGAGCAGCTGTAATCTGGAGACTATGATATGCCAAAAACATAAATATTTCCACAAAAAAAACCAATCTCTATGAAAAAACAATGTTTTCATAACATTCTTACCCATTGGGAAGACTTTCTTAGTCAGTTTCACAAAAAATCTAGTTTTATTTTACGCCAATATTTGTTTAAAGAATGTGTGTGACAAGTTTTTTTATAATACGCTAGTTTCAGAATAGATTTGTATTTCTGTAAATTATCTTGTAAAATTATTGTGATACAACCGAAATGTAGATTTGAATGTGCAAATATATTTGATAATCTGCCGGCACTGTTCATAAAATCATAATTTAGTCTTTTAACAATTAGAGTGTAAATCTCACGTAAGGGGGCGGGAGCTCCCACCAAATCCCACTAAATCTCACCAAGGGGGAGGGAGGAGTCCAAATGCAAATAAAAACAGCTCACGTAATTAATGGATGTCCCCTTTGACAACGTGGGTCTAAGTTTCCACTGCAGTACACACTACACACCCACAACTATGTACAACTGTAGCGGGCGTGGCCCACCGCGGGTTAAGATTCATAGCGTGTACCGCATGCACAGCGTGCATGGCGTTGACCTATGTGAGCGCCTTATTCGAGCAAGCCACGCATGCACTAATGACGTGGATGATTGATGATGTTTTTGTTGACTCCTTGTCATGGGCGTACCCAGCATTTTTTAAGGATGGGGCTGAAGTAAATAAACTAAGTAGTATTACTTTTTCTTTAACGACTAATTTTGTTTTATTGACTGCACTACAACTTATTTCAATAATAACCTGCGAGGGTTCTGGCTAAATCTAGCTAAAATTTCGTTTTCAAATGTACGTTGTGCTTCCAGAACCTACTTTCTATGCACACTCATCATAAAGAGGCCGACAAGGCGGTTTTGTGTCATTGTTGACCTTAACCAAGTTTTTATTTTAATGTGAAAATGTTAAAGTACCCAAATGAATATTTAATTTGTCAGTATTTTAATTTTGCCTAAAAATTCTTAGCTAAGATTTTTTTTTGTCAGAGAGCAGGGTGGGGCGAGCGCCCCACCCTGCCCCACCGTGGGTAAGCCCATGCTCCTTGGTAACATGAGTCACCTCAACTGAAGCCTCAAGTAATGTTTTTGTTGAAGCTTATGAATGACTCTTTCAAGTCGTGATAAGTGTTTGTTAACATTTCGTTCCTAAGTTGTGACGGCCGATTAAATTCAAACGTAATGTGTGTTTGATTAAACCACCACTGACCACATAATAAAGGGTGTAAAAAGACCCTTAACGAAGCCGAAAGGAACTTGTTCACCCCGTCATTGCAATCATTTTTTTGTTCTAGACCATACCTGGGAACCTTCTAGTTACGGAGATATTGGAGATCAAAGTTTATTTATTTATTTATTTACTCCAAACACAGGCTAGACCCAATGCGATATTGTATCACACTTAAAAGGACATGTCCGGAAATGGTTTTTTATTATTTAATAATTCTAACCAAGGTAAGTTAAATATATTTGGAAAGACATCTCAAAACCTAGTGCTTCTAACTATATAATACATTTTTAAAGCCCTCCAATTTTTTGAAAAATCGTTTTTTATTTTAGTGAGAATTTACTTCTAAAACGAACAAACCTTTCTAATTTTTTAGGTTAATAAAGTGAACACACCCAAAAAAAAAGTTAACTTGTCAAAATTGACACAGGGGAACTGTCATTACTGTCAGTGTCAATCAATATTTGATTTAGTCTGTCATCAATGTAAATAAAACAATAATACAATCGCTATTACATTATTTTAGTCAAACATGTGTAGCATTATCCATCAAGATCTGGGACACACTGAATAATTATGGTGACTTCACTGAATGTTCACGTGTATATTACAATATTTAACTAAGCAAGAAGTGCATGTTTCAGCATATTACACAAGAGCTTATAATCAGCAGAAGATAATGAATAATAATGTTATATACTGATTGAAACCATTGTTCAAATACCTAGGAGAATTCCTTTTATTTACTGGAAATCGAGATCGGTGTGGATGAAAAGCCCTTCGAAAATTATGCTATTTAAAAATTGATTAATACCAAGCTATAATTGAACTCAAATGTACAGTTTTGTTATGAATAAAACTCAAGTTTTTAAATAATATTTATTTATTGATATTCCTCATTTTCAATGTATTCTCTTATTAAAATATTGTCGAGAAACTGAGCAGGTGGAGATATATAATTTTGATGCCGAGCCCATCCAAGATACCAGACAATTGTCATCACATGAGCAAAGCTTCTAACAGTCCTTTTCCCAATGCAAAGCAGAAGAATCCGTTGTGAAAAGGCCAAGTCAGTAAAATCGGAAAAATCAGCAAAGCACAAAGATAACAATAACGCACGAGAGAACGAACGATATTTTGACGGTCTGCGTCTGACAGATCAGACAAATCACGCGCTGAGCCGATAGGGGTGCGATCTAAAATCAATTAATCGAAGAATCGATTTTTCGGGCCAAAAAATACAATTTATCCTAGAAACTAGAGAACTTTTATGCTATATTATCTATTTTCTAATTTAAAATACATTTAGAAAAAAAATGTCTTCTTTTATACCTGATATTTTGATATGGTAATAAAATAATTGCATTATAGTCCTGTAATATCGAACTCCCGAATCACATGAATTTCAATTCGAGTTAACTTGAAGCGAGTCTTAACCTAAGTTGGCACATCTCTAACGCCAGTGTCAGATGAATAAGCATCTGTCAAAAATGACATTGTCATTGAGTGGCGGAGCTTTTTAAGGGTTGCCAACAACTAATAAAATAGTAATAACATCAATTCTTATTTTATGATTTTTCGCTTAAATGGAGGGGTTTAAAAATATTATTTCAGTAGTTCCAAGTTCCATATTTTTGTCGTATTTATTTGAGTGGACTTTGATGCTGGTTAGATTTTTCTCGGAATAAAAAACCAACGTCCATACAAAAAGCGGACAACTCCTTTAAACAATTATTTACTAACATAGCAAATTATATAGGTAGCTGTTCTTGTGAATTCACCCAAAGTGCAACAGAATAAGTCTACGTCCTCAGCAATGAGGTTGAGAGTGTTGAAGTTCCAATTTTTTCACAAGTTTTTTTTTTAAAACCACTTTTTAAGGTTTTAACTGTACTTTAATTAACTCCATGACCCGTTTACTATTCAAAGCATCCTTCACCATCAGCACTAAGTTTTGAGAGCGTAACATTGAGTTTTACTGGAAAACGTGATATTTCACCCCAAAAAAAAAAAATCATTTCCCAGCAATCATTTTTACGTAGAGTAGAACAGAATACTTGGTAGACGGCTTCGTGAAGGGTCTGTTTACACCCTGTAATTGAAAAAATCATTAAGTATGTGAACTTTAAAAAGGATTATTTTTAAAAGTAAATCGGTAAAATATATAGGGTGACTGGTAATTAGTGACCGATACTTAAACACGTGATTGTAGTCATCATAACAAACAACTTTCCCAAAGAAACATTTTATTATTTTTATTTATACAGAGACTTTTATCACAATAACACAACAGCCGTATGAACTTCGCACGCGTGCGCCTGTGACCTATCAGCTGTTAGCCGTTTACTGACTATACAGACTTCAAAGCAAGGACATTCAAAATTAAATATAACTAGCTATAGACGGGACAAGACCATTAAGACCAAGAAACTGACAATCCCAAAACCTGTTACAAATTAGTAACAAGTCGATCAGTCCAGTGCGATACGTCGCCTCGTCAGGTCGCATTCATATGACACAAAGACATATAAATATTTCCGAGCTATAGACGGGTCATGACGAAGAAAATCGTAATCCAAAACTTGTTACTACTTAGTAACAATTTGTTCTGTCTAGTGTCATCTGTGTCATACGCCCGCTTGTCAGGTAGCATTCGTGTGTCAAAATAGAAAATATTCAGGATGAAAATTATTGTATGACAATATTCCCAATGTTCTCTCTGTATGTGTTTTAAATCTCTTTGCTTCAAAGTAAGCAAATTAGAATCTTCCTCATTTTAATATAATACTTAAATCTTCAATCACATTTTTTCTTCACTTTCCCAAAACGACCTTCACATAACTTTCCCCAATTAAAACATAATATAGTAGTCTATGCATAATATCACAAAAATCGAGATCAAAGACTATTACACATGCATCACGGCCCACGTGGACATATATTTCAGTTTCAACGATAGACGCAATCGCTCCAGCAGAGCATAAGGGGGAGATTACACGGTACACTTATTGATGAGAAATCGTATGAGCCGATTGGAACGAACTTCATGTCCATGCAAAGTAGGCAAAGGTACCAATAGTGCACCCACATTGCGTCAGCTATGTTTAAGTTGTAATAAAGGGCAGGCCTGTTGCCATCAACCGGACAAAAATCATGACTTCGAACTGTTAATGAGAAATTGATAGATAGATAGATAGATAGATAAATCATTTATTTAGTGCACACAAAAGACATAGCACAACACACAGAAGCACAATTCAATCATACAAATTACACGACTATATAACTATATTAAAACAATGCGCCAATATACAAAAAGAAAAACATTTTTACGAAAGAAGTACAGTAACACCATGACATACTACAAATCAAATAACGAGTACCTATACAAGGTGCGGTGTGCGTCTCAAGGTTGCTCCAATTGGGAGTCCAGCTCAGCATGTGAAATGTGTAATGAAAAAATCGAATTACCTGTTCCCTGATCATTACAATCTAGATCTCTTCAAATTTCGAGTGAATCGGTTTCTTCTAGGCAAGCGTGCTCCACCCTAGGCCGTGTCATTGCTTCGCATCAAGCGAGTTGAGGCCAAATGCAAGCCTATTTAGATTTTTTTTAAATACACTTTTCCGACCTGGGAATCGTACTAAGACCTCATCATCATCAACATATCAATCCAGGGGTATATCCATGCAGCAGTTGCGAAAGGACATTTTTTTTAACAGGTAAGACGTATCTTTAATCTGATTAACCGTAAAACGGGGTGATTAGAAATGCAGAGGTGAATCGAGACAAAACTTTGAGAGGGATTTTAACGTTGCATTAATAGAATTAATACGATATGTTACCAGTAAGTTTTTTTTTAATTTAATTTTTATTTAAACATAGTCTTAATACCTACAGGTTCGTTTGTATTGTACCATTAAACCAGAGATGGTTTGTATTGGTACTCACATTCGCTAAAACAATAAAAATAATCTATTTTATTTGATTATATTATTTGTCTATAGAATACTGACTGTGCCATTTTACAAAGGGAATCCGGTAGGAATCGAGTTGTAAGGAACATTCGTCACTGCCATCCAGCTAACCCCTTTGTTCTACCGTAGATACTTCTCGATTATATGCGGTCCTCCTTCATCTGTATCCCACGACCTCGTGCGAAAGCGCATAGTCCGATGCTATGACCCTTCGTTGAAACCGAAACGAGGCTAGTGATGTCTTTCTCCTTTTATTGCATTGACATAACCTCATTCTGCCCGGATCAAGCCGATTTCACGTCGATAAGTGCAGCCACGCACTTCTGATTTTTCAAATTCATGTGCGTATTGTATAACGAGCTTATGCCCGCGGCTTCGCTTGCGTCGTGTTCGGTACTGTCCCACGGATCGTAGTACCGGGATAAAAAGTCTTATATGTTAATTCAGCTTATAAACTATCTGTATGCTAAATTTCATCCAAATCTTTTCAGTAGTTTTTGCGTGAAAGATTAAGAAACATCCATCCTCACAAACTTTCACATTTAAAATGTTGGTAGGATTATCACTTGCTTCGGTGAAGGAAAACATCTTGACGCAACCAGCATGCCTGAGAGATATTTCTCGACGGCATGTAAAGCCAAGTCAGAGGCCCATGGGCGGCATAAAAACTCTGACACCAGCACGCGTACCATGACCACCGTAGAAACGGGTTTTTTTGACGGAAGAATCGACAAAATGACAGATTGAGTCGACAAAATGACAGATTGTGTCGACAAAATGACAGATTTCTTTTCACAATCTGTAATTTTGTCGATTCTTCCGTCGTGTGGTTACACACTAACCACACGAAAAAGAAGAAGTGTAACCACGCCTTAAAGTAGCTATTTTAGATTATTTCCGAAGGTGTCAAAATAACATACGGTATCTGCGATTCCAGTGGAAAATTGGCACAGATCGGAGTTATAAGATAGTTGTGTAGACAGGTAGAAAACTTTAATGGTATAGGAGATAATTTACGATTTCTTTTTCTATATTTCTCTCAGTAACTCGTTGGTCTTGTAGACGCAAACGCGACTGTAGTTAGGTTGAATCGTTCAATCAATCAATCATTTATTTATTTGTTAACATAGGTATGTTAAGCCAAGAGGCGTACAAAGAAGAAGGAGCACGGTCCATACAAAATTAACCCAAGTCCTACAGCAACGAGAAGTATCTAAAAAAAATGATAAAAATGGGTTTAAAAAGATGGCATACTTCCAAACTCCATCCTTATAGTCTAGCATATAAAAAATTGCTATGAAAATTCGTTATATATTACAGTATTGAGAAATACTTGGCTACCTTGATTTGACTTCAATTATTGAGTTCCATCATCGAACTTTTTTTTTTCCCAAAAAAATAAGTTGTTTTCCTGCAATAATTTTGCGGTGAAGTAACTTAGTTTGATGTTTAAAATGTTTGGTTGGCGGCATCGCGAAGGGTCCGTTTACACCCTGAATTCATTGCAGATATGACTGCCCCTGATCGAATTTTCATAGCATTTTTTATATGTTAGACTGTAAGGATGGAGTTTGGAAGTATGCCATCTTTTTATACCTATTTTTATCGTTTTTTTGAGATACTTCTCTTTGCTGTAGGACGTGGGCTAATTTTGACCCTTCTTCTTTGCAATTTTAAATAATGGCAGGTCTAAATTAATTCGTTTTTTGAAATGTGTGACATTTACTTTTTTTATGGCGTCTGGAATTTTATTGTAAATACGTGGAGCCATCCCCAAAACACTCTTTTTTGCTTATGCAGTTTTACCAGTTTTACATTTATGATTACATAGACAATTTTTGTACTGACTACGAATTGGAAGATCTCGTACCGTTGTAATTTTTTCAAAAAGGTTCGGTTTGTTTTGTCGAAAATACTTGTTTTTGAGCAAAGTATTATTTGGTTTTTTACAAAGAGATTTAAAGCATTATAGAGAGGACATTGGGAATATTGTCATACAATCATTTTCATCCTGAATATTTTCGATTTTGATACACGAATGCTTCCTGACAAGCGGGCGTATGACACAGATGACACTAGACAGAACGAATTGTTACTAAGTAGTAACAAGTATTGGAATACGATTTTCTTCGTCTTGTCCCGTCTATCGCTCCTAAATATTTGAATGTCTTTACATGGAAAATCTAGCTAAATCTAGGCGCTTTACACAACTCTGAAGCTAATATCTAAGCTGGGTGTACCAACAAAACAACATTATGCATTTTAAATGTTTATTTTAAGAATAAATCCGTTACATAGTTCCTCTTTTAAACTAATGGACCAATGATCAAACGACAGATTGAAATATTCGAGCAACCGATTGATCTACAGAATTAAAAAAATCTTTTAATCATTGACAAATGTAAACAAAACTGCATCGAAAATGTTCAAAGACAAAAAAAAATAAATGAGGTCATAGATAAAGTGTGTTTGGATACATGCATTCTGTAATTATAGTATCAAAGATTTTTCAAAGACTGTACTTGGTTTTAGGCCCGTCGCTGCTTAGTTAGATTAATTTTCTAAAAGTATCTTTTTATTACCAAAAATCATCCATTTTCTTCGTCCGCGTTTTATGTTACGAGGGGTTGATGCAATAAATATAATAAACTTAACATTTACACGTTTTTTTCTTCCATTCTCCCCTGTCAACCGTCACGCTATCGTTTAGTTACTCCTTTATCTTTCATATCATTCCTCACACAATCCATCCATCGTTCCCTTGGTCTTCCTCTCCCTCTCCGTCCATCAACATTTATATTCATCACTCTTTTGGTCACATGCGATTCGTCCCTCCTCATCACATGCCCATACCAAGACAGTCGATTTCTTTTAATTTTTTCTGTATGATTCCATTTTCTTCGTATGATCCGTAAAATGATCACTATAAAAAGCTCATTCTATGAAATCTAAGGTGGGCTTTAAGTAGGGGTTACATACAAACATCATCAATAAATCGTCAAAGAATAAGCTGTGTGTATTAGCTTGAAATCTTATTAAACGCTCAAAAGAATAAGCAAAGTCAACTCAAAGTAAACGTGGGGGTAATATTGACAGCCCGTTTGTCAATTTCTCCCCTGCACGCGTAGCATGATCTGAAGAATCGACAAAATGACAGATTGAGTCGACAAAATGACAGATTTCTTTTCACAATCTGTCATTTTGTCGATTCTGCCGTCAAAGAAACCCGTTTCTACGGTGGTCATGCTACGCGGGTAGGTTTACAAAAACTAAGAATTTCAAAAGTTGTATAATTCCTTCAAACACTCGTTTATTTTTTAAGTTTAAGTCACAATAAAAAATTATTTCCAAATTCTCCGTCAAAAAAATCCATTATAAACCATCCTTTTTATTGACAAGACCTCGAATCGTCATTTTTCAGCCACATTTTCAAAAATACACATTACTACTATAACAAACGTACAGACTGTCGTTACAAATTTTCTAATAGCGAACATTTATTATCGCGCCATTTTGGCGCCAAGCCAACACAAACTTTCATGCGAACATTATCGAGCGGTAGGTTATCGTATTATTGGCTGTATGAATTTATACCTGTGCGTAATATTTATAAAAGCTAATACAGACCGCTGTCAAGGTTGTGGTTTAAAAATTGCGGGAAATTAATTATATTTTAGGTCTGTGGAATGAATCAGTTTGTTATTGTTATTTCGAGTGAGTTTTTTTCGTGAAACTTGAATATTGACGCATAATTATGATACAATGTATGTCTGCCATGTCTGAGATTTTTGGCAATGACACGTGTACTTGATTATTGACCTAGAAAACTCGGCTTTTTAGTTTTGCGAGTTCCGATTCAGAGCCAACATTGACATAGGCACTGACCAACTTTTTTGCAGTTTTCTTTAGAACATTCATGTATATTTGAGCGTTCACTATCTTTTCACTATTTATTTCCGTTAGCTATTAAGTTTGCTGAGGTTTGTGTAAACACTATGTTTTTTTCAATCAAATCTTAGGTTTCGTTAGCCAACACAATAGAATTTTACCTAATTAATCCCTTTTTGTAAATATATTTAATTTTATTTGTTCTCTAGCTTATATACGGGGTGTAAACAGACCCTTCACGAAGCCGTCAACCAAGCATTCTGTACATCAAACTAAGTAACTTTACGCAAAAATTTTAGCTGGGAAACGAAATTTTTTTTTGGGGTCAAAAATCTCATTTTACGGTAAAACTCAATATAATGCGCTCAAAACTTATTGCTGATGGATGCTTTGAATAGTAAACGGACCATGGAGGTAATTGGAGTAAAGTTAGAACCTTAAAAAGTTGTATTTAAAAAAAAACTTGTGAAAAAATTGGAACTTTGACCCCCAATATCTCCGTAACTAGAAGGTTCCCAGGTATGGTCCAGAACAAAAAAATGATCACAATGACGAGGAGAACAAGTGCCTTTCGGCTTCGTTAAGGGTCTTTTTACACCCTTTATGGTTTATATTCACAGCTAGCCGGAAACATACTGTGAATGGACTGTACCTACTGTGTTTAGTTGATTCAGAATGGTCCCTACGCTTACGTACAGTCGCCAGCACATCGAGTTACCACAAACTGTCAAATTTCTCCAAATGATTTTAAACCATAAAATTTCGACGGTTAGGTTAATGATGATGGGTTAATCTTGATGCGCTGGCGACTGTACTCTAAGAAGAAGACAAAATTAATGCTGATCCATAAAAAAAACACAAGGCAATATTGACTAAATGGTACAAAAATCTCAATTTGGCATAGCGAAACATTACCTAAATTTGAAATAGATTCATAAATGATTCATCCATCGATGAAATTACGAAACTATTTTAGTGTTGTTTACTTTAGCGATCTAAGAAAAGTTAGGGCGACCATCAAACGCAAAGTTATAATAACGTCCTGTCAGTCAATGCCAAAAATGAAAGCAGTAGGGCAACGCACTCATTGTTGCCAAGATCAAAAAGTACGACACAATGCTAACTCTACAGTCCTATCACTCTTATTTTACCAAAGAGGTGTTGCCCGCGACCCTCGGCCGCGTGAAATTATTATAAAAATATTACTTTAATTACCTATTTGAATCCATAAAGGTTTTTTTTTTTTACGGATGGGAAATCATCAAATAACTCCTCCCGCTCTGGGTGGAGTGGGAGGGAGTGTCAGACTTTTACTGACTAAAACCCATCCATGTTTCTTCTTTGCCCTTTGTGTTCTAGGGCCACGGTATCTCTTTCGAAAAGTTCCGCAGCCCCGGCAGGCATCGGCCCTTGCGGGCCCCTTCCTGGTTGCTGACATCTCTTTGAGGCGCGCGTGGAACACGAACGCGCCGTCGACACGGCCTGTCGTCATAAGACGGACGGACGGTGAGCTAACCCATTACTCACCGTCCACAGGCCCGCGCCTGCGGTGGCCGGGAGCCACCACGTGGCCCCCGACGCCCGGTGCGTCCCCCGCGGCGGCTGGGACGTGAGATTCTCTCCCTCTCACGTCCCGCCACCTCAATCCATAAGGGTGCTTTTCGGTTACTGCCAGTGACAAGTCTGTCAAATAACAGTCATCTTTATCGTTATTTTGGTAAGGTTGTTTTTCGGTTTGCTGCTGTCAAACGTGAAAAAAAAAACTATGAAGGAATGTACGCAGTCATTTAATTTTCTAGGGAGCCAAAACAACTCATGACTCTGACAGCCGTAATGATTGTCTATTATGATGAGTGACAGTTGAACGATATTGTCGCAAAAATTATGAGTTCTTTGCATCACTTTGTTGGTATTTTTGAGCGTCCATTGTTTCTATTTAGTTGTGTAGGTCATGATCTGCACTATATCTTAAACATACAGTCTTTTTTAAGACTCTACTTCTTCCTCTCCTTGTCTCTGGCACGACAATATTTTAATATTTGAAAGCTGGAAAAAAAAATTTTACGTCGTCGGTGGCAGCACAGTCAAGTTTGGTCTGCAAGGGCCGATGCCTGCCGGGGCTGCGGGACTGTTTGAAAGAGATACCGCGGCCCTGGAACACAAAGGGCAAAGAAGGAACATAGATGTGTTTTAGTCGGTAAAAGTCTGACACTCCCTTCCACTCCGCCCAGAGCGGGAGGGGTCATTTGAAACTCCGTACTGTGCCAGCTCAAACTCGAAGTCACGCGTTTGACTGTACACCAGTACCTAGATGATGAAGTTTTGACAGCAAACATTTGAAGGAGAAAATATCTTCAATCTAGAAAAGCTTCTGTGTGAGGCGACTCCCTGACCGAAGTTTTGAATGGTAAACAATTATTTCTGCTCGTTAACTTACGAATAGAGAGACGCTAATGACCACAATTTCACCACCTATCACGCAAGCGTATCTTAGCAATGAGCCGAGAAGCACTAGAGTGAAAAGATGATATATGGCGGTCACTACCTACGCAGCATTTATTTAAAACATTAACGTTTACTTACAAAATACAACTTCCTGAATTTACTCTTTGAAGACAATGATGAATAGCGAACAGGCTGTTAAGAAATTATGCAACGACTCTCAAACACTTTAAAATCTAGAAAACAGAAGAAATAGTCATAACAAATGAAACCTATTTTTATAAATATTGTCTATGGAATACGTATGGATGATTGCTTTGGCTCAACTCTAGCTCGTTATAAAAAAAAAAAATGTGTTGCCACCTGTCTGTAATAATTTTCTACTAATTTTGCATTCTTTCTGATATAAATATTTTATTTCTAATATTTTATTGTTACATCGCTGTTGGTGCCATATTCGACGTAAATGTTGCGTTTTTATTTGAAGAGAACAATTATATTTTTTTAATAAATTTGTTATGTCGCGTGGGTTTAAATGATTAGATGCCCCGCAAATATTTAGTGCTCCAAAGAGATTTAGTGCAAAAGAGGAGCTCGTGGCTAAATAATAACAGCCACTCGGGTCGATGGTGAGGTTAAGCCGTGTTTGCCTAGGTTGGTCCGTGGATGATGATGACGACCCATTACATATCGAGTTTCCTCCGTGCCTCGGAAAACACGTTAAGCCGTTGGTCCTGGCTGTCATTTGTAGATCTTTGACAGTCGTTACAGGAAGTCAGTGGCCCGAAAGTCTGACAACCAGTCTTACCAAGGGGTGTCGTATAACCCAGTTACAGTATAACCTGGACTGTGGAGGTAAGATAGGAAGTCGCTCCATGTAAAATACTGGTATTCAGCTGCATCCGGTTAGACTGGAAGCCGACCCCAACATAGTTTGAAAAGGCTAGGCAGATGATGATGTTTACGAAAAAACTTTAGTAGTAATCGAAACAAAAAAAAACGTAAAAATTTAAAATAGACTTGTATTCAAAATTTTAAACACACGTGAATCATGTAACCTTTGAGTGCCGACAATAGAAAAATACCAACGCAAAAGTGAGTGCGCTAAAATTGAACAATAACATACAAGAATAGCAAGCATGTTTGTTTGACTTAAAATCTAAAAGAAACCACACATTTTTCTCACAATTTTAACTCTTGAAGTAAGCCCTCGTTCGCACGGTAAACTTTTTTTAACGCGAATTAGAATTTTAACTATCGTCTGTTTTTTAATCCCTGAGACTAAATTGACAAGTGAAAATGTCAAAAATGACATAAATCCTATTGAAATCTATGTCAGTTGGCCATTTTTACTTGTCAATTTAGTCTCAGGGATTAAAAAACAGACTATAGACTTGAAAAATCAGAAAGTGCAGATTTTTTTTTTTAGTTTTTTTGTCGCACTGGGATATAAAGGGTGTAAAAAGACCCTTAACGAAGCCGAAAGGCACTTGTTCTCCCCGTCATTGCGATTATTTTTTTGTTCTAGACCATACCTGGGAACCTTCTAGTTACGGAGATATTGGGGGTCAAAGTTCCAACTTTTTCACAAGTTTGTTTTTTGGTAAACATGTTTTTAATTTTAAGATTTTTACTTTATACTCCCATGACCCCGTAATATTCAATCCATCCATCATCACTAAGTTTTGAGTGCGTACCGTAAAACGTGATTTTTCACCCAAAAAAAAAAGTCGTTTCCCAGCAATAATTTTTGTGTAGAGTTACTTAGTTTGATGTACAGAATGCTTGGTTGACGGCTTCGTGAAGGGTCTGTTTACACCTTGTTTATGCGCTCTGCTGGATTCTCAATCATCGGCTCAATACTGCGACTTGAAACTCCAGTCCAGTGTTATAAATATGTCCCACATATAAGTAACAAGCAAGCGCGTCTCTGTACGCCAACCGACACAAATATGTGACAAAATGGCTTGGCGTGGAGGCCATGCACGTGCGTATATGCTCTGGCGGTCATAAGGTAAAGGCTGAGTACGCCGTACGATATTAAAACATTGCGATTTTTTAAATGCGAAATGAAATCGCAAACGATTTCTGTCGAACGTAGCGTACAGCGTACTGGTATTGTTCGCAGATTGGCAATTATTATCGGCAACGAAGAATCTGTTTTTTTTTTTATTTTGAAGAATCTGGATTATTTTTAGAAAATATTTTTGCATAAGTCTTTTACTTATACATTTGACTATACACTGTATTTTTTTTGGGCTTGTACTATGTAGCCATACGGCTAACTCTGCAACGAAAAAGAGGACGTCTTTATGGTGTCCTGGTATCGGGTCCCCAGCGCCTTAAATTCGTAATGAGCGCTTTGTATAAAAAAAAAAACGAGTGTGCTTATGACCACACGACTGAAGTGAAACTTCTGAAAATTGTTTAGATATACGGAACGTATTTGGCTAAGAGACGAAAAGAGAAAGAAAATGTTCGCGCGCACTGCTGTCTCTTGCTTATATTCCCCACTCAATTCCCGTTCGCCTCGCCCGACCACACTTTTCGTAACGCTTACGTCACGCGTTCGCCAGCTTACTCCCCAAGTCAAGCGTGCGTAAAGAAGTTTCACTTCAAAATCGCCCGTGTGTACGTAGGCCTAAACAGTACTCTTTCATCTTAACGTAAGTAATAACGTCGTTTACAATTTACGGAAGCTGTTTACGTTTATATTTCAAAGCAAAACTACGGGAAACATTTATGAGAATGTTTGGTTTTGCGCAGATGAATTACATTTATACATAACATCCTGATTAGCGCACTAATGAGGGGTTTGGTAGTTGCACGGGCATCATCATCATCATCACCATCTTCCTGCCTTGTCCCATGTACTTAGAAGACAAGTCAATAGAATCTGTAATTTATAAGTTAGATTAATTGACATTATAATGGCTTATTGTGAATACATTTGCACGCCATGTTATGGCAGGATATGCTGAAACAAATTTACTGTACACCTCATGTACCATATTCTAGCAAATAAATATTTTGATTTGATTTGATGTTATTTGGGGTCGGCGCAACTCGTTTTTTTTTCTATTCTCCTCTGCCATGCTATCATTTACTCCTTTTTCATTCATATCAATCCTCAAACAATCTATCCATCTAAATAAAGCCTAAAGTAAGTACCTGGTCTACGTAATTGGTAACTATGGTAACAAAAAAAAACAATTAGTGAGCGCGGTGAAATGATTGTTGACATCACTGTCCCTCATGACGAGAATCTTCCATACTTCTCTATTTCTCGTCATCTTAGCAGTCACCTCACACGCATTTGTTTTTTTTTCAGTAGCCTTGTATGTCCCACAGCTGGGCAAAGGCCTCCCCCATATCCTTCCAGAAACGCTTCTCCTGCGCCACCACGAACCAGCCTTTGTGATGCCACCGTTTTCTGGGCCGGCCTCGGCAGCGCCGTCCATCCTCAGGCACCCATCTTGTCCCTTTGCCCAGCAGTAGTTATGTATGCCGCTCACGTCATACACGTCAAGCGCACGTGACCCACCCAATCCCATTTAAGCCTGGCAGCCTTTTTGCCTACGTCTGTGATCCCTGTTTTTGAGCACAGCGTAGTGTTCCGTATTTTATCAGCTCTCTTTACACTTGTAGGAGCGCTGACGCAGCATTTTGTATTCGTCGTACGCGCAGCGCTCGGCGACGCCAGTTCGCCCGTAACCGCCAATAGCTATAGACGCGCTTTCAACTTAAGTAACTACTCCATTGAAATATTTGTAATCCGTTCGAAGAAAAGAAATATCCAAGTTCCGCCGCATTTTATTTCTCTCCGTACACACACATACTTACCTAAAGACATTATAAAGGGTGTAAAAAGTCCCTTAACGAAGCCGAAAGGCACTTGTTCTCCCCGTCAATGCGATCATTTTTTTGTTCTAGACCATACCTGGGAACCTTCTAGTTACGGAGATATTGGGGGTCAAAGTTCCAACTTTTTCACAAGTTTTTTTTTAAAATACCACTTTCTAAGGATTTAACTTTACTTTAATTACCTCCATGTCCCGTTTACTATTCAAAGCATCCATCAGCACTAAGTTTTGAGCGTTTTATATTGAGTTTTACCGTAAAATGTGATTTTTGACCCCAAAAAAAAATCGTTTCCCAGCAATAATTTTTGCGTAGAGTTACTTAGTTTGATGTACAGAATGCTTGGTTGACGGCTTCGTGAAGGGTCCGTTTACACCCTGTATACTCGCACACTAAACACTCTTTACACTCGGCTCTCTTTACACACGCATAACCGACGTTTATCGTCGAATTAAGTACCATTGCAATTAGTGCTAAAACACGTAAATCATAAATGTTATGGGTTAACAATCAATAAATTTAGTAGAGGCTGTAAAGTTGTTCGATGGGCGATTAAATTCAAACATTGTGTGTTTGATTTAACCACCATTGATCACATAATAAAGGGTGTAAAAAGACCCTTAACGAATCCGAAAGGTACTTATTCTCCCCGTCATTGCGATCATTTTTTTGTTCTAGACCATACCTGGGAACCTTCTAGTTACTGAGATATTGGGGGTCAAAGTTACAAGTATCCACAAGTTTTTTTTTTTTAAATACCTGTTTTTAAAGTAAGATTTTTACTTAAAACACCTCCACGACCCCCGTATTATTCAATCCATCCATCAGCACAATTTTCTGAGTGCGTTAAATTGAGTCCCACCGTAAAACGTGATTTTTCACCCCAAAAAAAAGTCGTTTCCCAGTAAAAAATTTTGCGTAAAGTTACTTAGTTTGATGTACAGAATGCGTGACGGCTTCGTGAAGGGTCCGTTTACACCCTGTATAACAAAACCACAGACAGGACACAAGTTATGATCGTTATCCTTGTACAGAACGGGTTTTTGCTTGCAGTAATTCAAATAAAAACTACGTTTCTTATTTAAAACAATACGTTTATTATGGAAATCAATTACAAAAGTTCTACTTGAAAAAAATTCATACTAATCCATCATCGTCTGCCAAGCCTATTCGCAATTATATTGGGGTCGGCTTCCAATCTAACCGGATACAGCTGAATACCAGTATTTTACATTGAACGACTGCCTGTCTGACCTCCACAACCCAGTTAGTACTGGGTAATACGATACCCCGTGGTAAGGCTGGTTGTCAGACTTTGTGGGCCACTGACTACCTGCAACGAATGTCAAAGATCTAGAAATGACAGCCGGGACCAACGGCTTAACATGCTTTCCGAGGCACGGAGGTAACTCCGTATACTCGGTGTGTAATGGGCGGTCATAATTCTACAGACCAACCTAGGCAAGCGCAGCTTAATCTAAAGATCGACCCGAGCGGCGGTTATTATTTAGCCACGAGCTCCTTGTCATTTTCATACCTAAAAAGAGGACTACTAGCCCCTTATTCCCAAACTAAAGTACCTAAGTTATAGAGACCGACTGAGTTCCAAAATTATATTTCAGAATTCTGCCATACCTAGCTATCGCTCACATATCAACACGAACAGTGAATTTATACATCTCACACGCAATTCCTCTGCAACACACTCCCGTAATGACCTAAACACACACTAATCATTGATTGTTTATCCCACAGCTGAACGAGGGAGCGGCGCTGGTCTTCGCAGATGAACTCAAACAGACTCTCGATAGATATCTGTTCGGGATATGCCCGCAGAGCTTTAAGGTAAGCATTGTTTGTAAATAGAGGCGCCATTAGTGTCTGTCTTTGAAGATTCGAAGATTGAGGTCAAAATTGGGGTAGATTTAACTTCTACTATGCAATATGTAATACATAATTGATTATACTACTACGCTACTTATAAAATAACTTTATATTCACAAAAAAAGACTTTATTATAAATCTAGCTGACCACGCAGTTTCGTCTTCGTCATAAAAAAGAGAGAGCATGATAAAAATAGACCAACATCTGAGGAGGCTCTCGCTTGGCAGCTGGATCAAGGGCTTGATACAGAAAGCAGTACTTCTGGACACGGCGCGTATCGTTAATAGGTTCCTCTCTCAAGAGCCCTGACCATCGGTAGCTCGGACCCTGTTCCCGATGCTGGTGGGCTACTATTTTTATATTTTTAAATGTTTTTTTGTATCATTTTGTATAGGAATATTTAAAAGTGTAAATTATATGTAGGGTAGTTCCAGGGGAGATGGCCGTACGGGAGAGATGGCCAATTGAAAAAAGTTCAAGTAATAATTCATAGATGGCACTATTTTCATTTAGTTCGGATTTGTTTCGGCACGCGCAACAAGTGTGAGTGATTTTTTTTGCGAATAAATCATGAAAAGGTGAGTAATTTGACTTTGTTTTTTAATGACGCGTTTGATTTAAACTAAGGGGTTGACATATTAGATGGTCACAATAAAGTTTTGAGAGTTTTGTCCGTTTTCGAACTTTTTTTGGAAAGTAAGATACTTTCTTGTGTTCTAACCTCAAAATCAACTACAAAATTGAGAAGTTGCTTTTATTAAGTAATGTGGCCATCTCACCCGGACAATCAGGAGAGATGGCCATAGAATTTACGGGGGAGATAGCCATAACATTTAATGTGCTAATTTAAATTTATTTTTAAAATTAAATATTTTCTACAGATGCCTAATCAATATTTACGGAAAGTGGATGCTGGACGAGGTGCCTGGACCGAAGAAGACTTGAAAAATGCTATGGCAGAAGTGCAAAGTGGAGGGATGACCGTATATAAGGCCTCTTTAATTTATCATATTCCAAGAAAAACCCAGAAAGAAGGTTAAAACAAAACAATTACATAAAGGAAAATTAAAAGAAAATGAAAAAGAAAAAAAGGAAGAAAAGTTAAAAAACCAAAAATAGTAAAAAGAGAAACTGAGACTGATAGACCTAAGAAAAAAAGCACTGTTAAGAAAAGAAAGGCAATCCGTAGATTATCTGACAGCAGTTGCGAAGAAGTTCCCATCGTTTTCAATGATACTTCTGAAAGTGAATCTGAAGATAAAGAGAAAGATAACTGCAGAGGTTGTGGTGATAATTATTTCAGGACACAACTAGTCGAAGACTGGATCCAGTGCCGTATTTGCTTGTTCTGAGCGCACGAAAATTGCACCGAATTTGAGGACATGTGTTCCTCCTGCGGCAATAAGGAAAAAAAGGAGAAAGAAAAGAAAGGAAAAGATCTCAAGGGGAAAGGAAAAGGCAAAAAGAGTACTGGCTATCTCTCCCCGACCACTATGGCCATCACCCCCGGACACTCTGGGAGAGATGGCCAGTCCTAGTTATTTTTTTGAGTTTAAATTTAAATTGTTTACGTTCTTTAAAGTCATTTATCATTTATGTTTTAGAAGATTAATAAATAAAGTTTAAGTTCTTTACTAATTCAATGTTTTATTCATCATAATTCTTTCACAATAGAGTCTTTAAGTTAGTAGGGCCATCTCCCCCGGACTTACTAGAAAATAATCAAGGAAATAATAACTCAGTTGTTCAACAAACATCTTGACACTGACTTGCAAATTGCAAAAAAAGACCGAAAATTTTAATTTCACAGGCTACCCGTGCGCTTCCATCTTAAATTCAGCTGCTTACGGTTAGACTGGTAGCCGACCCCAATATGCTTGGGAAAGGATAGACAGATGATGATGATTTGATTATGTCTCGCTGTCTCGTCTACCCGCTAGACATACGAGACAGCGAGACATAATCAAATCATCACGCGCGCTAATTTGTGGGTAAAAAAGATGGATGACGTTTGAGCCGTCAAATTGAAATGTATGACGTTTGTGTAGATTAGCGTATGAAAGCCACTTCTCTTCTTTCAGTTAAATGAGCATATGTAGATGCGAATTGTGGAGGAACAGACATCCCACCCCTCCTCACTTCATCAATCCAGCAGAACATCTTCCTCCTGGACAGGAACTGCAGTGGCCAATCTGGAAATCACTTGACCGTTTGCGGGCCCAGGTTGGCCGCTGTAGAAATAATCTGGCCAAATGGGGTATCTTCGACCCATCCCAAATACAATGTCAATGTGGAGCCCCTCTGCAGGATATGCCCCACCTACTTTCTTGCCCATCCTGCACAGCCACCTGCACCTTCCAGGATTTAAACGAAGCAAACGACTAGAGCTGTGCAGGTGGTAATATACTGGTCTTATTCGTCTTAGTCGTATTTATGATTTATTAGGAACTTCCCGTTCCTAATAAATCATAAATCATATTTATTTCTGTAAATTGGTTTTACATAACACTTTTACATGTCATCATGTTGTTAAAACTAGATGGGGCCGGTGTTTCGTACCTGAATACTCTGAGAAGAAACATCCGAAAAAAACTCAGAGGTCACTGTCTCTTTTAAAGTCCAGACATTGATCAAGTCATATGAGGACCATGAAGATTAATGTCTGCGATGGTCTTTTGAAGAAATAACCACACAGATTTGAGTGGACCTGTCCAGTCAGTGCAAGCATTTGTCAGTGATCGTGTAGCTCGACTCACAACCCAAGGAGCTCAATATTTAATATTTTTATAATAATTTCACGCGGATGGAAATCGCGGGCACAGCTAGTATGGTCTAAAACTGTGTCATATTATGATTATTAGAAACAGGTCAATGTCATTCCATAAACACGTCTGATCTTTTTATTAGCTAGCCAACACGCAGTCACGACCTAATAAATAAAATTAATAAGTAATAGGTCAAAGCGAGCCCCAAATACAAATATAAACACGTTGAACTAATAAAATATAGGTTACATAAATACAGGGTGTAAACGGACCCTTCACGAAGCCGTCAACCAAGCATTCTGTACATCAAACTAAGTAACTTTACGCAAAAATTATTGCTGGGAAACAATTTTTTTTTGGGTGAAATATCACGTTTTACGGTAAAACTCAAGGTAACGCACTCAAAACATTGTGCTGATGGATGGATTGAATAGTACGAGGGTCGTGTATGTGTTTAAAGAAAAGTTACAACATTAAAACCTTGTATTTAAAAAAAAAAACTTGTGAAAAAGTTGGAGGTGTTTAAAGTAAAGTTCTTACATTAAAAACGTGTATTTAAAAAAAAAAACTTGTGAAAAAGATGAAACTTTGACCCCCAATATCTGCGTAACTAGAAGTTTCCCAGGTATGGTCTAGAACAAAAAAAGGATCGCCATGACGGGGAGAACAAGTGCCTTTCGGCTTCATTAAGGGTCTTTTTACACCCTTTATTTAAATAATTTGTCCCATACAATGTAACATTGCAGTTTTTATTTTGAATCCCAGGTAAATTTACATTACGATGTATTTTACACCGTATTTATTGTTGATGTAATGTTACTTATTTACCCCCGAACTGGCACAACATACACCAATTACACACACAGTTATATAACATAACATACAAAGATATTTACTCAAATTCTATAAATAACTACGAAAATTGTTTTCACTTCTCAGTTAGTTGGACAGGGTTGCCAGATCGTTTAGGTTATAGTACAGCAGATGGCCTTATACAATAGGCTATTTGACAACATCGAAAAAAAAAAACAAAAATATTTAGTCCCTCAGTTAGCATCAAGAGATTTCAATGCGTTCAAAACTACACTACATAAATTTTTAATAGAAAAAGCATATTACTCCATCAATGAATACCTAGAGGAAAAATGAAAACTGTTTTTATTTTATATTTTTAATACTTTTATTCTATGATTATTATCTTTAGTTCATAAGATTGTTAATAGCCTTCTATTGTTTAAAATTTGTTTTTGTTTAATATATATTTTATCAAAGATTATTATGTAATTAGCTGTAATAACAGTATTTTTTAGTCATTAAAGCTACAACCGGCACTAATTAATGTATAAACATTATTTGTACGCCTTGCAAGGCAGCACATAGTGCGACATAACTTTTTTATAACACCTTGTATTTTACCTATGTGTCACAAATAAACATATTTGAATTTGAATTTGAATTAGATCACCAAAAAATTTTGGACACGTAGGTATTTTTTCTTTTGTCATATAATCAAAAAATCTTATCAAATCTTAATGATATAAAGTTTTATTTAGGAGTAAAATCCAGTCACGCACAATTTTTTTTAAGGTTCAGTACATAAGTCGTCAAAAACGGAAGCCTTAGGATAGGATCTCTTTTGTTATCTATCTTTCCGTCTCTTAAGACATTTTTTCTCAAGAACGCGTGGAATTAACACATCAAATACTCAGATCTACTATCCCTTGGATAATAATCAAACCTGTAAGTCAAAGATATGACCGTTTATGTTGTATATGTTGCGGTTTCACAAGGGATTCAAAACCTATAGGGTACTTCCCGTTGACCTAGAATCATGAAATTTGGCAAGAAGCAATGTCTTACATTACAGCACATGTAAAGAACGAAATTTTTAAAACCGTAAATATGTAGTTTAATAAGAAAATACCTACAAGTTAATACGGAACCCTCGGTGCGCGGATCCAACTCGCATTTGTCTGGTTTTTTTCCGATAACAGTCATCATCATCTTCCTGCCCTTGTCCTATGTTACTTGGGGTCGGCGCAACACGTTTTTTTCTTCCATTCTCCTCTGTCAACCGTCACGCTATCATTTACTCCTTTATCTTTCATATCATTCCTCACACAATCCATCCATCGTTTCTTTGGTCTTCCTCTCCCTCTCCATCCATCAACGTTTATATTCATCACTCTTTTAGTCACATGCGATTCGTCCCTCCTCATCACATGTCCATACCAAGACAGTCGATTCCCTTTCAACTTTTCTGTAACTGGCGCAACTTTTAAACTTCCTCTAATATACTCGTTCCTTACCTTTTTCGTTAACAGTGACACTAGATTTGCATTTATACAGTTTCTGGGACCCAGCCCCCCAGTGGTATAAAATAAGTGGACTCTTCTGTCAGCCCTGCGTGTTCTCACCAGTTAGTGGTACAGAAATACTGAAAATTATAATCGAGGAGTGCCGAATGCGTCAAGCCGTCAAATATCCGTAAATATGTTTGTGTTAGGAATTTAAACAGCTTGTGTAATTGTTTACGTACACTCTGTGCTATATTCAGTCAGCCTTAGCCGTTGGGTTAAAGGGTATTTTTAAGATCATGAATTTCCGTTTCAATTAGCGCTAATAATAAATAATTGATTCTTGTGGGAAACAAATGTGGGTATTACAGAGCTCACTGAGGGCCGACTACTTCTCAACCTTATTACTTAGGGCATATGGTACTAACTAGGAAAACTTAGGTGATTGGAACAAGATGTATGTATATGCAAAAATTATTGCTGGGAAGCGAATTTTGTTTTTGGGATGTAAAATCTCGTTTTACGGTAGAACTCAATGTAACACACTCAAAACATTGTGCTGATGGATGGATTGAATAGTACGGAGGTCGTGGAGGCGTTAAAAGTTAAAATCTTACATTAAAAACACGTATTTAAAAAAAACTTGTGAAAAAATTGGAACTTTGACCCCCAATATCTCCGTAACTACAAGGTTCCCAGGTATGGTCTAGAACAAAAAAATGATCGCAATGACGGAGAGAACAAGTGCCTTTCGGCCTCGTTAAGGGTCTTTTTACACCCTTTATGTATATGGGTGAAAAGTTGTAGACCGTCAGTGAACTCAAATATCAAGCTACTACAACCTGCCAAATTTCTTTAATAGATTTCCAACTTTATCGCTAAAGCATTAGGTCCAAGGTTGATTGGGAAAATATGACAATTTTGGGTAGCTTCATGTGCTGGCGTCTATACATCAAACTAAGTAACTTTACGCAAAAATTATTGCTGGGAAACGACTTTTGTTTTTGGGGTGAAAAATCACGTTTTTCGGTAGGACTCAATGTAACGTACTCAAAACATTGTGCTGATGGATGGATTGAATAGTACGGGGGTCGTGGAGGTGTTTAAAGTAAAAATGTTACATGAAAAACACGTATTTTAAAAAAAAACTTGTGAAAAACTTGGAACTTAGACCCCTCAATATCTCCGTAACTAGAAGGTTTCCAGGAATGGTCTAGAACAAAAAAGTGATCGCAATGACGGGCAGAACAAGTGCCTTTCGGCTTCGTTAAGGGTCTTGTACACCCTTTATGTAAAATGAGTATATTTAAATGTATCACCGAAAATTAGGGACTATTTTATTTGAAACATCCGTCTAACCCTAGTTTTAGTCCATTGTACAGAGCGGACAGAAGTACGAGAAATCACATTATTATCACACAGTCTCGTTGGTTTCAGTTGCCGCTGAAGGGCAAGAACATCACCGCGGTCCCCTGCGACCTGGACACTGATCAGCAGGACCTGGCTGGCAGGTGAGCGAGCTTTTTATAGTATCGATCTTAGGCGCGAATTACACAGAAACGGCGTAAGGCATGGAATTTACCGGGGCTGCGGGACTGTTCGAAAGAGATACCGTGGCCCTGGAACACAAAGGGCAATGAAGGAACATGGATGGGTTTTAGTCAGTAAGAGTCTGACACTCCCTCCCACTCCACCCAGAGCGGGAGAAGTCATTTGATGATTTCCCATCGGTAAAAAAAAAAAAAAAAGGCATGGAATTTATAAGGAAACGAAAGAACCGCGTGCCTGTGCCGCGCCGCTTGAGTGTATTTACGACATGTCGCCTACGTACATTTTGTATTAAAATGTTTTGAAGCGGCTCATGCCTGCGCCGCGCCTTCACCTTACGCCGTTTCTGTGTAATTCGCGCCTTAGACAAAATTGTTAGTGCCTCTTCTCTTAGAATCTTTAGGACGCTCTTAGCTTGCACTTCTTTATACATCGTTCTCACATAAATGTATAGTCTCCACATGAATGATGTAACCAAGATTTTGTAACAATATTTTTCATTGAAAAGAGTGTCAATGGAGTTTCTTGCCCATTCTTCTCCATAGAGATCTACGCCTTGGAATGGGCATCTACAGTACTTTCACAAGTTATTATGCCTTGTGTCTGTGACTGTAGCTTCGCTTTCTTTGTTTTTCTGACATTCAAAAGTGTACTTAACCACGATTCTGATACAGAAATACCCGCGAACGCTACAGTTGCAAGTTGCATCATGTCGTCAGAAACAGCATAGCCTTTACATCGATACCGTAGCGATGCTGAAGCGCGTTTCCGTCGCTTCGCGCGCTGCAATAAAGTGACTAAGGCCCCTCGCCCAGTACTATCGCGCATTCAGAATTGGGCGAAAGTACACAGGCAGCAACAGCATCGCGGCTGTATCGATACACATGCGCGACAGATCGCTACAAAAAGTCGCCGTAGGCGAGGGGCCTAACGCACGATAGCAGCGTAAGTATACGAAACACGCGACATCATGGCTACAAAAAGTCGCTGAGGGCGAAAGTGTAGACGAAGAGAAGGTCCTTAAATCAGGGTCAGGCAGTACATTGAATCCCATTGAATGATTTTTTCATTAAATAGTCATTCAATGGGAATTAATGAACTTAGAAGCGATTTTAATGATTATAATTCTGTAAATAGGTACTTACCGAATTATGGTCGCAAATCTGTCAGTCAGTGGGTCGTCTTAGGGGCGGATTTGTAGGAGTTGGAGTATACGCTTTGGGGGCACTATGAGATTGTCAAATTTTCCCAATCAACCTTGAACCTAATACTTCAGCGATATAATTGAAAATCTATTAAAGAAATTTGACAGATTGTATAAGCTTGATGTACTGGCGTCTGTTACTCTCTACAACTAATTTCAGCAATCCGTTTTAGTAGTTTTTCTATTTCTCAGACTGGCAACCCTGGCGCTCCGCGCGCACTCTGCCGCGCGGTCGGACTGCAACCGCCTAGGTGCAGCGCTCGCCAACACGCTCGGTGATCTCGCGCGTACTGCTGCCAACAGACAGCTTTTAGCTGCAGGTAACTATTCTTATATTCTATCATATCATGCCTAGACTTTTCTAGTCTAACTGGATGCAGCTGAATACCAGTATCTGCTGCGGGACTGTTCGAAAGAGATACCGTGGCCCTGGAACACAAAGGGCAAAGAAGGAACATGGATGGCTTTTAGTCAGTGAAAGTCTGACACTCCCTCCCACTCCACCCAGAGCGGGAGCAGTTATTTGATGATTTCCCGTCCGTAAAAAAAAAATACCAGTATTTTACATGAAGCGAATACAAATTTGGAAATCACGATACGCATTAGTAAGTCTAGTAACGACTCCATCTATCTAGTTTTTACTGTTTTTAACTCCATGGTGTTAACTGTGGAGCAGGCAGGCAGTGATATAGGGATAACCGTTTACTTGTTTAAACAAGCATAATGCTCGATAGGATCCTTTTGGCAACATCTCATTGAGAGATGAGTTTTCAACCAACAATTTTATTTTACATTTTTACTGCCTTTTGGTCTAGTGGTTGCAATCACGACTTCTGAGCATGAGGACTTGGGTTAGATTGCGAGTCAGGCAAATTTTTGATGGGTTTTGCCATCAGGAATTTCTCAGTAGCAGCCACGGGATGGATTTGTGCCCGGTTGATGGCAATAGGCTCGCCCCCTATTACTTACGAAATGTGAGTGTACTATTAGGTAAACCCTTCGGGAATCACAGGCGTGATTTTATTAAAAACGTGAAGTCTAAATACCAATCTCCTAAGTTTTTTACTTCAAAATTGATGAACTTTTGGCTCCGGTAACCCTTCAAGGAAATGAATTCTTAGACCCATCGATTTAGGTTATGCATTATCTGCTAATTGATTCAATATTTTTATGTAGTCAATTTATTTATTCATTTATAACCAACTTATACTAACAGTTTACACCACACATAATAATATAAGTTATTGGTTGAATTTAAAAATCAAATAAAATACATAAAATTAGTCAAAATATGAATTAAAAATAGTAATAATATTAGGAAGTAAACAATAAAAGTAAACAATTTTAGTAGACATAATTAGAATAAACACAATGAAATTACAATAAAATGAACAAAACTAGTATCATCATAAAACTATATATTTTATAAGGGATACACTTTGTTTACCCCGAGGAGTTAGTACCGGGACTGGCAATGGACTCCAGGTATCGAGAAGCAGTGTTGAGGAGACTCAGTTCAGTACTTGCAAAAATAAAATATCATAAATTCTAATTTTCTGTGGTCTACTTTTAAGCAGTTTCACTTGCAGTTATTTCTTCTCAGTTCTCCGTATATTAGTGGAACCACAATAAAGTGTAACTAAGTAAAACGAATGGCTGTAACATTTTGACGGTGAATTAGCAAAAATTCACGGTTGAGACTCTCGTACATTTTAACGTGCACCCGATTCGCTTCTCCAGAACTTTCAAAGAATTAGTTGAACGATCGTAATGTGTTACAAATATTTCAATTAGTTGACACTTCCCGTGACCCAAGGGCTGGCTTTTACCTTGACCAAAGGCTTAACGTTGCCATACAACGTGGCAATGCCGCCAGTCTCTTGGGTATATTACCAGTTGACAGCGTTAAGGAGGAGTTTTTTGACGCCATACTTTACAATATGTTAGTTTAGGTTATTTTAATTTATTAATGTATTTAATATTTAGCTAATAAATACAAAGCAAATACTTGAAAGATACTACAGTTACTAGATATTTTCCGCTCATTGAAATCATTAGATTTTATTCTTACATCAAAAATCATCTCGTCATTGTCTAATATAAAATATAATATAATTGTCCATGTAAAATACTAGTATTCAGCTGCATACGATTACAACGAAAGCCGTCCCCAACATAGTTAAGAAAAGGCTAGGTAGATAATCATGATGGAATGGTATTGTCTCCCTCACTCATAATGAAAATCGTAACTATCGGTCCATGCAAGGTGTGTGACCTAACTCTTCTCAGTGTTATAACTTTTTGTACGGCGCAGACATGTAACGGCTTAAATTTTGTAACATCTTTTTGATTTTCTTCATCTCTGTACTTTTATATCTCTTTACTTTGTATATTTATATCATAAAATGTTTTTTTTTTTTTTTAACAAAAAAGCGCCTTCGTCCTCTCTCCTATTACCTATTAATTTAACTTTGCTGTGCCCGACAGGGTCCATAATTGATTCAATGTTTTAACATACCAACTGTTTTATTTTAACATTATGGAATGCAATAAAGTATTGAGTATTGAGTGTATTGAGTATTTTCATTGTATGTATGGATATAAATATGTATTTATTATTATATTTTATTTTTATTTTTGGTCTGTACTATTGCACCTACTGTTTTGTCTCTGCATCGCCCTAAGGTAGACTAGTAGAAAATGCCCAAGGCATTCAAGTCCGCCTTTGTACATTATGTGCATAAAGTTTTAATAAATAATAAAATAAATAAATAATTTATCCAACTATTACTCGTACCTAGCCAGTTAAAATTATAACCAAACAATAAAAAACACTTCCTATTTTTCCCACAGCTGCAAGCAACGAGCAAAAGAAACGGAAACTATCGAAGAGTCAGAAAATGAAGATCCAAGCGAAGCAGAGGACAGCCCTCGCTGTCAAGAAGAAGGCTGCTGCCGTCGCCGCCGCAGCTGCTGCCAAGATGACCGCTTAATTTAACTTAAATTATGTATGTCATTCCCGTTATGTTGTGTATTTCATGCCGAGCTTCTGTTGTTGTAAGTAACGATCTGTTCACGACCTCTGGTGATGCAACATACGTCAAGCGACACGCGTGAGCGCCACTTGTTATCTTCGTGTGTTCGTAAGTCGCGTCACGATGACTGGTCATGGTCTATACAGTTTTTTTTTCAATGGGGAAGGTCAGTCAAAGCTCATTATAGATGGCGTGTTCATAGCTAGGTCCCAGTCTAACCATTGAGGTCGCGCTATTTTCTATACTAATATTATAAAGCGGTAAAATTCGTTTGTAAGTTTGTATGTAGGGGTAATCTTCGGAACTGATGATCCAATTTAAAAAACAAATTCACTGATAAAAGATACATTATTCGTGGGTGCTATAGGCTATAAATTTTATTTATATCATGCATATTAGCCGAGGTATCACAATTTTTGCGGACGAAGTCTCGGGCAAAGTGCTAGTCAAATATAAATTGGCATTAAGGCGAGGTTAACCCGAGCGCCGTATGCATTAATCGCATACCCCAGCCCCCGGACGGAGAGGCGATACGTAACAAATTACGCGACGCGGGAATCGCGCGCGCAACGCGCCCTGTTCAAAGAGGTCATGAACTCGAGAAGCCCGCGTAGGTACTAAGTTGCGTTACAGAGTAGAGCAATGCAGTAAAACAACTTGAATTGATAAGTATACGTTTATTTTGTTTTATTTTTCTAGAAAGTACCTTTTGGTTATAGATAGATTAGGTACCTACGTATTGTATAAACTTGAACCTAATTACTAATAACTAAAAATAAGTAGGTATAAGTACTTATTTATATTTGTGAGTAACGTAAATTTAAAATCTGACTGACACTAAGATTATGAATACGGGTTCAAAACAACACGCCGCGCGCCATTCGGTTTTCCATAAGGGTGTGAAATCTTCGTGTCCTGGTATAAAACATCAAGCAGCAGGTAGGCGCACTAACTTTAGTCAGGAGAATATTGTGTTACAATTCTTTAATTAATTATAGAAATAATATCAATATTGTAATTCAAGAAGGGTTAGTGCCCATTTACGGAGACGCGGCGCGTCGGGCGGCGCGTTGCGCGGGGCGTCGCGCGGCGCGGTGCGCGTTTTTTCCGTTTACGGAGAGGCGGCGCGTGCAGCGGCCCGCGTTATCACACGCCCAAACACAAACATATGGCAATGTACGATGTTGTTTACGGAGACGCGGGGCGTGCGCCGCTGCGGCGAACGCCGCGGGCTACGCGGCGGTTTCATCTGCCATATGTTCGTATTTGCGCGTTTGCGCGTCTGACGCCGCGTGCACCGCCGCGTTCACCGCCGCGTTCGCCGCGGCGGGCAACGCTGCACTTCAAGCAAACGCGTGTATAAACGCTTCTCCGTAAACGCTCTCATACATCGCCATATGTTTGAATTGAAAGCGGGCCGCGCCGCTCAACGCGCCGCTCGACGCACCGCGTCTCCGTAAATGACCACTTAGAGGTAGGTATAAGTCCCGTCACGTAAAAAGAACGCTAAGCGACAGTGGAGGGGATATGTTTGCGCACGTTATACAGCCGCTTCCTTAAGTACTAAGCTACTGTTTTATAATATAAGTATAACTGTTTCATTGTAGAATAGTAATAGTTACTTTACTAGAAACTTAGTACTTTGGAAAAGGCTGGAATAAAAAAAAATTAGAAAGATTATTTGGGCGGTCAGCGTTCTTTTTAACCGACTTGCAAAAGGAGGAGGTTATCAATTCGTCTGAATGTTTTTTTTTACGTGACGGGATTTTTTGATTGTTTTTAAATCAAATGGATTTGCTAATAAAAGTAAACACTTTTCAAAATCAATCACAACATTTATTTCAAGTAGGCCTGTTTCAGGCACTTTTGAATTGTCAACCTTGATAACACCATTCCTGTTGAGATGGTACACTATGTGAGAACGCATATGCTGCTGAACTTAGCCGCCCCGCAAGAGTTGTTAACCGAACCGAAACCGTTTTATCTACGAATTCTAGTTACTAGTTTTTTTTATTAAGCATTTATAAATAGAACTAAGACAAAATATAATAGCGGCATCAAATTTTGGCATAATTTGTAAAAGAAAACTGTCCAGAAGTCTGAATATAACGTCTGTAGGAAAGTAATTATTGTGATCGAATCAGAGAAGTGTGACAATTCACTGACAATGCAGAATATGTCAATATAAATGTTGCTGCAACCACTGGCATTATAGCTGCTGGTGTTGGATTTCCGCAATTTGAGGAGATACTTTCTGCTATGGACGTGCCGGTTTTTTCACAAAAATTTTATACACATCTACAAGATTTTGTATATGAAAATTGAGAGAAAACTGCAGCAGAATCCATGGAAAAGGCTGCCAAACGTGAGAAAGAAGCGGCCATTGCTGACGGTCGAATGAAAAAGGGATTGGCTCTCATAGACGTGTATGTTGATGGAGCTTGGGGATTAAGATCTTATGGTAATAATTATAGATCAATGTCAGGGACAGCAGTAATCATAGGAAAACAATTCGGAGAAGTGCTTTATATGGGAGTGAAAAACAAATACTGTCTGGTTTGTGCCAGAGCCCAAAAGACTCGCGCCTAAGGATCACGCATGTTATAAAAATTATAACGGATCCTCTAGTGCCATGGAAGCTGACATAATTACTGAAGGCTTTAAATAATCAGTTGAAATGTATGGATTAATATATACAAGAATGATTGGAGATGGAGACTCAGCTACTTATAATAAAGTGTTGGAAGCAAAACCCTATGACCACCTAAACTCGACGGTAGAAAAAATTGAATGCAGAAATCACATCCTACGAAACTTCTGTAATAAATTGCGAGCTATTGTAAAAGAGACAAAATATCCAGTAAAAGATACAAAAACACAAATTTGAAAAGTTATTGTAAAATCAATAAAATTTCACAAAAATGCAGGAAATTCAAAAAACGTTGCTATACATTTGCTGCATAAAAATATCACTAATTCGGCGGCGCATGCTTACGGTGATCATCGACTTTGTTGTGATTATAACTGCTCAAAAGAAAAAAATCTTAATAACAGTACAATGAGAGAAATTCAAAACTCTACTTTCTTCTTTCGGATCAATGCTATCATCGCTACTGTAGCAGGTAAAGCACGAAGTCTCATTGAAGATGTAGACACAAATGTAGTAGAACGGTTTAATAGCGTTATTGCCAAATTTGTAGGAGGAAAAAGAATACATTTTTCACTGAGACGGGGCTATCAAGGACGATGTTCAGCCGCTGTGGTTTCTGCGGTTTCATCTGTCTAAAGAAAAATTCTTGGAAGCAGTCCTAGAGGAAAGGTGAAAGAAATTGAGAAGAAGAGGTCACTAAAAAGAAAATTGAACAGAGATCATCCCACAAAAAAAATAAGAAGATTTGAAGGTACTTCTGCACAGTACAACTATGGGCCTACAAGTTCAGCTCCCGATATGAGTCCAGATCAATTAGAAAAAGCCAAGGAAGATTTCCTCAACAATTTAAAAGTCTTGACAAATGATAGGCAAAATATTGAAAGAAGCACTGTCCTACAAAGGGATTGCAGTGATTGGATAGAATTGAGAAAAAATATAATAACGGCATCAAATTTTGGCACAATTTGTAAAAGAGAACTGTACAGAAGTACTGCACCAACAGTAAAAAAAAATATATATAAAAAAATATTTCTCACATTCTGTCAGTGGGTCATGGCGTGGAAAATGAAAAACAGGTGCTTCAGCAACTGGAACGACAAGAAAATATGGTGATCGAGCCCTGTGGCCTTTATTGACTAAAAATACCTATTTATTGGGGCTACAATACGACCCGACGGTATAGTTGGAAAGGACACAATAGTTGAAATTAAATGTCCAATAACGGCATTTAAGGGGGTTGATTCTGCGCAAAAACGAGCTCGAACCTAAACGTTAACGAAAATTATAAATCATATTTGTACGAAATGGGCATACTGTCACATTTCTACACTATGGCCGCAGAATAAATAATAGTATAAGTACAGAAGATTCACTCCGCAAAATCATAAATTGGACTTTTGTCGTGACACAATAAAATGCAATTCAGGCCGTACAGCGCTAGTTACCTATAGTTATATTCACCTACAAGCTGCCTCTCTTTCTATCGCGTAATTCTTATCTTATGTAGGTACCTTCTGACTACGTTGCCTATTAGGTACTGTACTTTTGTGGACAAATAACGTTTCAAATAAACCTAGGCTCGGTGCTTACTTTAGTATGTAGTATGTAGATCAGAGAACTATTTTATTTTACAATGTCTTTACGGGTTAGATACTTGAACCTAAGAAGATAGGCATACGGCATACGTTATTGTGCACCTACATTTTGTATGAAATGAAATATCTCTTTTAGGTGGATAGGTAGGTAGGTAAATGCGTATCAAATCTGGAATGACTTGACAAACAACGCGAGGCTGATCGCGCGGCCCTACTGAATAAGTCCGTCCGGACGGACCCGCAGTAGTACTTGTATCTTCATACCTAAACTGCGGAGTTCGTCTGACCTGCTATGGCACGAGTGTGCTGCCCGTATTACATGGTAAAGACGAGACCTACACAATCGTTGCATACACCATGATAATATTATTTATTGTGTTGTGGTAGCTGTAAGTAGGTACCTAATGCGTAATGATACTTGTCTTACTTCTAAATGAATGCCTAAATATTGCCTGTTGAAATTCAACTCCCACGTAGAAAATTCTCGCTTTTATTTGGGCATTTATTTAGGAGTGAGATAAGTGAAAACGGACATATCAGTAGTAAATAACAAATATTATAAGCTTAGGTATACAACTGCTGCTATACAACATATTGAGATTATATTATGGCTCTATATAATATAATATAATGTAGGTAAATAATAATAATATTATCAAAGCATCCTTTTTTTGTTTATTCAGCCTTCGTAGAGCCAGCGATGACAAGTTTTTATTTTTTCTAGTTTTGCCCATTTTTTCGACAAAATTATAACTAAGTACCTAAAAAAACTAACTATAATTACCTATATGAAAACTAAAAATAAAGGTTATTTTTTACAAAGTATTTTTGGCTCAACTCGTAACAGAACTTAGTGGGGCGGTGCCGGTGGCGGGTTCGCAAAATTGACACACGTCCTTCCTCCAACGCGTTCCGCTCGGGACTAAAGGACGCGTTGCGAGAGAATGAAATGATGAAAACAGTTGGGGTTGGAATTGATGATATACGTATTTTCATATTTCAAATGATGGTGACCGCTGCATGTCACATTTTTTACAACCTTTATTATGGTATAAGTTTTATTGTTCAACATCTAATATAACTCAAATGAAATAATAAATTAGATCTTAATTTAGACTTGTCTTTGCGATTTAATTGGATGCAGTAAAGTGCAAGTAATCGTGTATCGGACCACCGTGACAGCTAGATCGAAGTGTGAAATATGTAATATGTTTTTTTCAGAATTTAAATCCGTGCTATTTACGAATAAAACACAATATAAAAGGCCGTTTATCAGGGTAACCTCGCCTTAACAAATTTTCAGATCGTGCCATGCTAGCGCCATTAGTTTCACAATTCCCTTCCCCATTGTTTTCTCCGTTGTCACAATCGCAAACACGCGTATCGCTTGAGCTTGCAGGTCGTGGCCAAGTTATTGGCAATCCCGTGTAATTAATATTTATTTATGTCTAGTCATTTGACGTTTCACGAAATGCGAGGTATGAGACGAGGATGTGAAACGTGTATTATTTTTAAAATAAGACTTACACATCTGCAGATATGTAAATTATAATTCTATTCTTTTTCTAATATTAATAGTTATCGGTGCTAGATTGAACTCTTATTTACTTAACTCTTCAATTCCCAGTGTCACTTGTAGGTTGCAGAAGTTTAAAGATTGTTTTTCTACCACAAGACAATTAAAAAAAAAAAATAGTAATTAATTTCTACCTAAAGAATAATAAAAATTACATAGGACATATTTTTATGATTCATTGGCTACCTAATTAAAATGAAATTGACTTATGGTAGAAAAAAATCATGAAACTTCTGCAAACTACAAGTGACACTGGGAATTGAAGAGTTAATTATATTTATTATTTAAAACTATGTACTGTAAATGTGAGATAACTTTGCCTAACATTAACTACTTAAGTATGGATGTAATTTTATGTATTTAGTATTATAATGATAAGTTATTTATTAATGCAAAGATTACCTATGTAATTATTTGGAAATAAAAATATTTTCATAACATGTGTTTTCTATTTATGTTGTAAGTCCGTTGCAGCGTTTATTTCATGCTTTGCTGAACTGTTGAGGTGACGGCACGTTTGGCGCAGTGGTTGGGCGATTGCCTGCTGTGCTGTGTTTCGCGGGTTCGATTCCCACACGGACCAAATATTTGTATGGCCTACACCTACAGGTAGTTGTTCCGAGGTTAGAGTGTAGCCTTAGGGGCGCCTGAGCGACGAATTTCTTTCCAGAAAAATTTTACAACCGAGCTACCATTTTGATAATATAGATCGTACAAAAAAAAAAAAAAAACGAGTGTGCTTAAGACCACACGACTGAAGTGAAACTTCTGAAAATTGCTTAGATATACGGAACGTATTTGGCTATGAGAGGAAAAGAGAAAGAAAATGTGCGCGCGCACTTCTGTCTCTTGCTTATAACCCCCACTCAATTCCCGTTCGCCTCCCGATCACACTTTCCGTAACGCTTACGTCACGCGTTCGCCAGCTTACTCCCCAAGTCAAGCGTGCGTAAAGAAGTTTCACTTCAAAACGAAAGCCCATAAGGGGGCGTTCAAGTATTACGTAACGCAATTTGGGAGATGGGGAGGTCTTGTAAAACGTTACTGTGCGTTACAGGGGTGGGAGGGGGTTAATTATCTAAGAATGCGTTACGGTAACGGTTAAATAAAAAAATTAGGGAATTAAAATCGCCCAAGTTGGCAACCCTTTTCGTTTATGCCTTATGGGGAATACCTCGATTGTATTGTACACGTAGCAAAAGCTAGCAGCTGCACGCGGTAGCGGATTAAAGCCATAACAAAGGTATTTTAGCGACTTTCCGGTACTTTACGCAACATAATTGTGAATTTATGGTCACTTTGGATGTTACGTAACGTTTTGGAAGGGGCAGGGATGGTACAGAAAAACGTTAAAGTGCGTTATATGGGGGGGAGTAAGGGTTAAAAATCTTCAAAAAATGCGTTACGTAATAATTGAACGCTCCCTAACTCTGAAACGGTACATCATAGGGCCATCTTTGAAAGATCCAAAATGGTTTGTATGGTGTGAGTTTAAATGTTTATAAATGCACCCATGATACAGGAGAAATTCGTAGTGGGCAGCAACGGTTTTTTCATTAAACAAGATTAGTAAGAAGGATAATTTTTAGCGACATGTTAAAATTAAAACAGCTACAATGTATAGGCACAGCTACCACCCTACTGCTACTTCACCAACAATGACACCAAAGAGATTTAAAAGACTTATAGAGCGGACATTGGGAATATTTTCATAGTAACAGTTTTGATCAACTTGGGGCAACTCGACCGATTCTGACAGAGTTTTCAAGCTTCAAAAACGTTGCATCCGGGTTATAAACAAGGCATGGTTCTTGGATAGTTGTAAACCTCTCTTCCAAAAATGTTACATTCTTCCACTACCGTGTATGTATATAAGAGATATTTGTATTTTTACCAAGAATCACATGCATTACTTTAAGCAACGTAGTGAGGTTCTACCAAGACAAAAAAGGGCTAAGTTTCACAACCACCTAGTCATAAAGATATTTATAAAAAAAATGTGTTTAATATGTGTATACTGATTTATAATAAAATTCCAAATGATTTGAAATTGTTGCAGGATAATTTATTTTAAAAAAAATTGACAGAGTGGCTACAAAATAGTTGTTTCTATAGCATTAAGAAATTTATGGAATTTAAAAATTAATGTTAATGATGAATAAAAATGAATAATTGATTTTATATAATTGTAATAATATTAATTGGATTATAATAATTGGATAAATAGACTTAAGTAAATAATTTGCACGCTTGCTTGCAGGCCGAGTACAGTGACTTTTAGGACATAAGATCTTTCCTTGTAATTTGTATGTATTTTCTTGCAAATAAACATTTTTGATTTGATTTGATTTGATTTGATCCCGAACATTTTCGATTTTGACACCCGAATGCTACCTGACAAGAGGGCCATATGACACTAGACAGAACGATTTGTTACTAAGTAGTAATAAGTATCGGATTACGATTTTTTTCGTCTTGTCCCGTCTATCGCTCGTAAATATTTGAATGTCTTTGAATGACACATATTGATTTGCCACAAACAGCAACAAGATATTATCTACATCAAACACGTCCAAGACTCGGATTGACATAGATTTTTATTAAAATAAATAATTTATTTACAATTCATATTTTTTTCATAATTTTTAATTATTCCAAATCATAAAAAAAAATTGTTAACATGTTTTTTAACATTTGGTTGTTTGGGAATAATATATGCAAAATTAGCAATTGATAACTTTCTACCTTTTTAGTAGAAAAAAAATAAACTCGCCATACCGTACTGTCATTTTCTGATAGTCTGATACGCCAAAATTGACAGCTTCACCAAAATAATTTTCTGCAACCTGCGGAAATTGCATTTTTGCAATGTCAACCGAAGTAAATAAAGTAGATTTTACGCTTGATTTCGTCTGATAACAGCTGCTTACGACACACGTAACGAAGGTTAGTTTAATCCACTAAATATGCCAAAAAAACCTGTGTTTACATGTATTTTTCCTGTAATTCTTTGAATTTTTGTTTAGATGATGACAAAACTGAATAACTAGTATAGCGCTAGAAATAATGATGTTATTAGTGCTTTAACATAAACAGTATTCGAAGATTCTCTGCATCATTACCTGCATATACAGCCGTAATAGCACATTTTCCCCACAATTTTGAACAATCATATTCTGCGATTCACTTCTCTCTTTCTACGTGCAATAATTCAGTCGATGTGGCTGTTTACTTATCACAGCATCGTCACATAATGCCGTAATACGTGCGAGTTTTGTGCTAGTCAAATTCACTGCAGATCCTAGTGAAGATTATTTCTTCAAAAATGATTTGAGGTTAGAACAAGAATGTAGCCTCTATTCCTTTAGAAAGATTTTGCTACGCAGAAAATAGAAACCTTCATACTTAAACCACCTATGAAATATTTAAAAAAAACATAATTTTTAAAGTTACATGCTCATAATACTGGCAGCAATACAAAACTGAAACTTTTATTGTAAACAAATTAAGGGTTGGCTTTAGTATCGTTTGGCAGGCAGAGAGGGGTAAAGGGGGTTAAAGCTGTTAGGGCTTGGGTTCCCGATTACAATGCTACCACTCTTATTACAAGGTAATGCATATTTTTCGAAAAAAAATTCTAACCGCAAATCAGATAAAAAGCGAATACGGAACGTTAAAATGGGCGATTGACAACCAAATCTGTTTCACATCATGTCAGTGGTGCAAAATAAAGTGAAAACAAACTTAAAACGGAACGTAAAAAAAAAAAAAAAATCTTGTGTTTTCATAACAACCTAAAAATCACCAATGTAGCCCCACTGATTACTGCGGAAGCAAGAGCGAGCGAAGCGAGCTCTGGACTTGGGGCACCCCGACTCGGACAGGTTAGGTTAGAAGGGGATGGCGGGGTCGAATGAGCGAGCAAAGCGAGCGAATAGACCCCGCCATCCCCTTCGTGGTTATTTTTTTATAAACCACCCAGAAGTAGGAGCCCCGCGAAGCGACGCTCCGTCGACCGGTTTTGAGGTTAGGTCACAATAGTTGGTTTTTCTCAAGAACGGTGCGTCGCCTGAACATGGGAGTGGTGCCAGGGCACAGCCCCGTCACTCCTCCTGCCAAACAATACTAAATGTTTACCCGATTAAGCCTTTTAAGCGACTATAAAGTGTTTTGAGGTTAGGTTACAATAAGTGGTTTTTCTCAAGAATGGTGCATTGCCTTGTCATGGGAGTGGTGACAGGGAAGAAGGGGTACCTCCCTCGCCCCCCCATCCCCCACTCATCCCCCTCCGCCTGCCAAACGATACTAAATTTTTACCCAAATTAATATGATTGCTCTTCATGATTCTCATTCTTGCATTGAGAATCTTCAACTTTAAATGATAATCAATGTCATCATTCTCCTGCCATTATCCCAATTTATTTGGGGTTGGCTACTCTATACTTCTCTATAACTCGTCATCTCAGCAGTCACCTCCTTTCTAGCCATATCATCGTTCACACAGTCCAGCCATCGTTCCTTTAGTCTTGATCTACTCTTATAGCTATCTACATTTATACTCAACATTTTCCTAACTACATGTTCCTCATTCCTCCGCATCACATGTCCATACCACGATAACAGATAACCAAACAAATGAAAAACTATGTATTAGCCTAAATCATCTCTTTCTGTAATGTCAGTAAATAAAGGATGTAACAAGACCCTTAACGAAACCGAAAGGCACTTTGTTCTCCCTGTCACTGCGATAATTTTTTCGTTCTTGACCATACCTGGGAACCCTCAAGTTACGGAGATATTGGGGGTCAAAGTTCCAACTTTTTCATAAGTTACTTTAAACACCTTCACGACCCCCATACGCAAAATATTTTGAGTGCTTTACATTGAGTCCTACTGTAAAACGTGATTTTTAACCCCAAAAAGTCGTTTCCCAGCAATAATTTTTGTGTAGAGTTACTTAGTTTGATGTACAGAATGCTTGGTTGACGACTTCATGAAGGGTCCGTTGACACCCTGTATTTGTACTAATCAAATCAAATCTTTTAATTTCAGAAGTTCTGCTAGATAAAACATGGAGAATCCCAGAGAGGAGGTTATAACTAAAAGCAATAGAAATACAGCCGTTGAAGACATTGTGAGAGAACATTGTTACTTTGGAATAAAAACGAAGACGGTTTTCTTGTACCATTTGAGTGATCATAATTATTTGTAAGTATTCCATTAATTATGAATGTTCGAGTTGTTTATTTATTTTAACTTCATGTACAAAAGTGGTACATAGGCGGACTTAATGCCACAAGGCATTCTCTACCAGTCAACCTTTGGGTCAATTAGGATAGCATTGTGATAGAGTACAAAAAAATAAATAAGAAAAATACCATTTTGTTAACATAAATTGATATACATAAACAGGTACATACTAATACACATATATACAAATGAAATGAAATAAACTAATTATTCAGTTAACTAGTTATTCAGTTATTTCAGTACAAAGTCCCAAATTCTTCTCAATTTTATTTTAAATAGTAGTTTTTAACGTAATAATTTTACTTTAATAACCTCCATAACCCGTTTACTATTCAAAGTATCCATCAGCACAATGTTTTGAGGGTGCTACATTGAGTTTCACCATAAAACGTGATTTTCACCCCAAAAAAAAAAGGTTTCCCAGCAATAATTTTTGCGTAGAGTTACTTGGTTTGATGCACTGAATGCTTGGTTGACGGCTTCGTGAAGGGGCTGTTTACACCCTGTATGTAGTTACAGAATTATAATCATTAAAATCATCAATATAACCCTCTAAGTGCATTTAATCCCTATGAATTCTACTACTATTGCATAAAAAGTTATTCAACAGGATTAATTGAACTTATGGGTTGTATTGATGATTTTAACGATTATAACCCTGTAAAGCTCTGTTAATTAAATAAAATAAAATAATTAAAACCCACCACATCTAATTACAGTGAGACTGAACGTGAAAAACCAAAGAAGAAACCTTCGAAGCCAGCCCAAAAACGGAACCGTACCATCAAAATTACAGAACTAAGAGCCATTTACAACTGCACGTCTTGTGGCTACCGCACGATGGACCGAGAACTGTCCTCAAAACATACCTGTGATAGAAAACCAGCTAGATATGTTCCCTGTACAAAATGTGACAAGAGTAAGGCTCCGGAAGGGTACGAACAGTGCACTAAGTGTTCATACTTCACCAAAAACAAAGCGAGTCTGAAAGTTCATATGCGTATACATTTAAAAGGTACTCCGTACAAGTGTACGGAGTGTGATTACTCGGGGAAAGATCTGAGAGATCTGATCTCGCACTATAAGGCTAAGGATTTGAAGTGTGATTGTGGATATACAACGCATATTAGGCAGCAAATGTTAGTACATAAACGGTCTCATACGGGTGAGAAGCCATTTTCTTGTGGTATTTGTAGTTATTCTTCGGCTCATAGAGCGGGGCTTCATAGACATTTGAAGAAACATGAAGAGTAGGGTCTAAGGCTGCACGCTTCTTTTTGCGCGTGGCGTTAATCGGAACTAATGCGGTCATCTTGGTTTTAGGGTTCTGTAGCTCAGTCAAAACGGAACCCTTATAGGATCACTTTGTTGTCCGTGTCAAGACCTTTTTTCTCAGGAACGCGTGGAGGTATCAAGCTGTAATTAAATTCGAATCATATTTTGTACCTGCAAATTGTAAGAAAATTTAATGCTTGACAGGAACAGTGAATTGTATTGAAAAACAAGATGGTGGGCGTTACTTCCAATTTTAGTCACTAGCAAAATATCCTTGTATTTGGATTCTGATTTAAAATGAGAGTTTTTAGGTGGAAAATGTTGAAATCTATAGATATTAAGTTATTAGTTCGCGAACTGGAGTTCCTATACATTAAATATACTTTACTAACTGTTGTCCGCGAGCTTCGTTCGCGTGAAATTATTGTAAAAATATTACTAGGTACCCTTATTTGAATCGGATTTTGTTAACAATTTCAAAGGTTTCATTTTTTTTGCACGAAACCCTAATTATTTTTCTAAAAGAAAAGTAGCCTCAGTTAAAGATATCTGTCAGTAAAAGTCCCGTCATAATCGGTCCAGCCGTTTCGGAGATTAGCCGGAACAAACAGACATAAAATTTTAAGTTTATTTTTATATTGTTTGTTTTATCGGAGGACTAGCAAAGCAATAAAAATGTGACATACCGTCGACTTAGAGTGAAAACCTCGGGAATGAATTTTTTCTCAAATTTATTTTATTTCGTTTCTAGGAAGAAAACCTCGCAACGCACATCCCGATCTGACTAATTTGTTCATTCGATACTCGTCGCTCCATGTATGACAGTAAATGAGAACCTCGTAAATACTCGCATCTGTGATTTTGACGTGAATACCTTGCAACCAACGTCTCGTATCTTATGTGAAAATTGAAGTATCTTATAGTATCGAACAGTTCTGGATATAAAAGCGGGATAAATTTCCAATTTATTGACAACAAGTGAATATTTACATTATATTTATACAAACTACAAATCTATAATAGTAAGAAAAAAAATATGTACAAGTATCAAAACGGTTACAGCGTCAAAAAATTCGTCCACATCGCTATCAACAGGAAAAGTGCTCGGAAAGCTGGCAGCATTGCCACGTTGGATGGCAATGCTGATTCTTTGGCCAAAAAAGAGGCCCGCCCTCTGGTCACGTGAAGAGTCGACCAACCGCTTGGCGATTTCCCGAAATACTAGGTGGGCACTCGGACCCCATGGCCCTTTTGTAAAATTTCCATATTAAAAAAACACAAAAGACGCCGTAAATTTTACAGCACGCAGTTTTTTCTTCCTCCTGAACAGTTACTTCTTTTACACTTACGAGGTTTTCACTCTTAAGATTTCGATACAAATAGTGAGGCCATTTTTTTATGTTATTTTTGCTCAAACAGTTAAAAATCATGATTATTTATTTCAAGTGTGGTTTTATAAAATAAATGTATTGTTAATGTTAATGCTGTCTTTTTATTCAAAATCTCTCGCCTCCTAGTACAAACGCCAATACATCACGCTACTACAATCTGTCAAATTTCTTTGATAGATTTTCAACTTTATCGCTGTAGCATTAGGTTCAAGGTTGATTGGGAAAATTTGACAGTTTCGGGTAGCTTGATGTGCTGGAGCCTCATCATCTGCGTAGCCTTTTCCCAACTATATTGGGGTCGGCTTCCAGTCTAAACGGATGCAGCTGAATACCAGTATTTTACATGGAGCGACTGCCTATCTGACCTCCACAACCCAGTTAGTACTGGGTAATACGATACCCCTTGGTAAGACTGGCTGTCACACTTTTTTGGCCACTGACTACCTGTAACGCTGTCAAAGATCTATAAATGACAGTCGGGACCAACGGCTTAACGTGCATTCCGTGGAACGGAGGAAACCCGGTATGTAATGGATGGTCACCCATCCACAGACAAACCTAGGCAAGTACGGCTTAACCTAAAGATCGATCCGGGCGGCTGTTATTATTTAGCCACGAGCTCCTCTATGTGTTGGCGTCTGTACATGGGACATACTCACAAAATGTGGGTGTTCTTACTACAGGTACACGCTGCCTTACTCTTCGTATATTCTGGCATTATTATTATACTGGAAACGGGATATTTACCATGTTTACTATTTGTTTTGAGTTCACGATATTTCGGCGCTGTTGCAAGTACCATGATCGCCGATAAACCGGTTTATCCGTGATCCCATTTTCAGTGTGAATGATAGTGTTAGTGACCATGTTAGTTAAAAACTTTCAAGCATTATGTTAGTTGTAAAATCGCTTAGCTATCACTGTCTCAAAGTTCGCGCCGTGACGTCATTGACCTGCCTGCTAGCTCCCTTGTTACGTACTAAGAACATACAGGATGTGACGGAGCTATTCAAACTAGCTGTACAGTATGCTGTATGACCACTTTACGTTTACAGTTCAAGGTGGCGCTGCTTGCCAAGTAAAAAAGCATCGATACTTAAAACTTGGTATTTAAACATTAGCTTTAGTGATGGCCCAGAGGTTAAGGACTCTCCTCTCATGCATGAGGTTGTGGGTTCAAATCCGGGCAAGTACCTACCAATGTGACTTTTTCAATTCATATGTACTTTCTAAGTTTATCTTGGACATCACAGACATCGGTGAAGGAAAACATCGTGAGGAAACCTGGACTTATAATTAATATAAATCTGAAATCGCCAACCCGTCTTGAGCAAGCGTGGTGATCAATGCTCGTGCCTTCTCTGTATGAGAAGAGGCCTTTGCCCAGCAGTGGGACAGTAATAGGCTGGTATTATTATATATTTCATTTTTTATTTAAACATTACTTTAGTTCTGTATTGACCCGACTGCACACATAAGTCGGTTGAAGTGTACCAGCCTGGCGGTGCAGGATCGAGTGACATCGACGGGGCCAGGGTACTCATCGGCGAACTATACTGCTTCAGTGAGGGCTTTACACGACCACGTGTGATGCGCTTTGTGAAGCGGGCATTCCTGGGGACTGGATTTAACCCTCGACAGTACATGTCCCGGGTCTTTATTTTTTTTTTTTCGGATGGGAAATCATCAAATGACTTCTCCCACTCTGGGTGGAGTGGGAGGGAGTGTCAGACTCTTACTGACTAAAACCCATCCATGTTCCTTCATTGCCCTTTGTGTTCCAGGGCCACGGTATCTCTTTCGAACAGTCCCGCAGCCCCGGCAGGATGTCCCGTGTCTTGAAGCAGAATGTTTGCGCATGAGTAAGCCGTATTCGGCGATATAAGCTGCGGGTTGATCGGTACTCGCAGAATTACATGTCCCAGCGCGATTAGAGGTGGGTATACAGAGCTTGGGAGCATAGTATTATCAGCCTATAATGTTCCCACTGCCGGGGTTCAGGCCTCCTCTCTATGAGAGGGGCTGACCCGCCACGCGGACCCTGTGCGGGTTGGTAGATGTCACATGTCTTCGAATTTTTGTGCTTGGACATGCCGGTTTCCTCACGAAGTTTTCCTTCACCGTTTTGAGAGCAGTGGTGATGAAATAACACGTGGAATACCCTGGCGCTTCCCCCTTTATAAGAATTACGTTACAATTCTGCTAAATCGGCGATTTTAGACCCCTTATTTTAGAACCTAGGGGTCTAAACAACCTCCTTATCAGAATCATAATAGGATAATAACATGAATTACGTTACAGTTCGTAGAATGGGCACAAAGCAACAATTCAGTGACCATGGAGTTTCTTGCCCATTCTTCTCCACAGAGATCTGCGCCTTGGAATAGGCGACTACAGTACTTTCACAAGTTATTATGCCTTTTGTGTGACTGTAGCTACGCTTTCTTTGTTTTTGTGACATTCAAAAGTGCCTGTAATGGTCTAATTGAAATAAATGCTTTGAGTTTGATTCATAATATAAACTGCGTCTGTGATCATTTTAAGAATTTTAACGTGATTTATTTTATCATCCTATTATGATTCTGTTGAAGGGGCCATTTTAGACCCCCTGGGGAGGTTATTCAGGATTGGAAGACTATCAGTAGGTGACATAAGAAAACAACATATATTTTTTATATAAAATGCAGTTTATTTACAGAAAAATCACTTGTACAAAATTCATTATTCATTTTATTTCGTATATTTTTACAAATTAAAATCCTTATAACTAATCGGAGTATTTTAACACCCGTACGTAATAAGTCTAACATAGTTTTTTTTTTGTCAAAAATACTATTTTCTCAGTGGGATTATTATTATTACATATATGTATAGGTATTTATCATATTTTCTAAAAGATTACAACATATTTTCTACTTAATACAGGTTTTTTAAAATGGAGATCTAAGTAATGTAGCAGTAGCGAGGGATCAATTTTTGTAAGAGGTAAGCCGGAGTACATATCTTTAATGTGATTATATTATTTGTCTATAGAATACTGACTGTGTCATTTTTCAAAGGGGGATTCGAGTAGGAATCGAGTTGTAAGCAACCTTCGCCACTGTTATGTACTGCTATATTTACTAGCCGATCAAGATTTATGGTCAAAGTGACGTGAATATGTTGTAAGTAAGGCGGTGACCAAGCGAGCGTAATTTGAGCTGTGAGTCGCGTAAAATGAGTCGCGTAATTTACGCTGCATTCGGTTTCATACTAAACTCCTGTTTCACTCATTTTGCGTCGCCGTGTGGTATTCCGTGATTCATTTTACGCAACTCACAGCTCAATAAATTACGCTAGCAGCCTAAGGGACCTTTAATCACGTTTTTATGCCATGTTTTTGCCCCCCCCCCCCCTCCCTTGGTGATATGTCGTGAGGTTTTAAGCTACCTCTCCTTTCCACTCAGCATCACGTGTATTTTTTATGATTGAAAGATCACATAGGTTTATAAACATTTTTTAAGTTTTTTAGACACAAATTCACTTGCTCGTGTTTTTCATTCATAATAGGTTAGAAATATATTACACGTCAGACATAAAATCGATTCTTTTCGTACCAAGAAAAAATACACGTGAAAACATGGTGATTAGTCGTGATTTTTTACAGCCCCCCCCCCCCCTCTTTGAACCTGACGTAATTAAAGGTCGACCCCTAAGGTAAGGGCCTAAGTTCCCTCAGGTCCCATGTTGGTCTTAATACCGTTACAAATCTTTCAAATATTTGCGGATGAGGAGCTAACCAACAGTTATTTATTTGAATTGGTCAGCTAGTATAATATACAAAAATACAGGACGCAGTACTTCAGTTTAACAGTCAAGGAAATATATAGGGTGACTGGTAATTAGTGACCGATACATAAACACGTGATTGTACTTATGATAACAAACAACTTTCCCAAAGAAACTTTTTTTTTATACACACAATTTTTTCACAATAACACCACAGCCGTATGAAATTCTATTCAATTTCTCTTAATTACTATCCTACCGTGCAATAGTGGGTTTGGCAGAGCACAGTGGGAGACAGAACGACGTCACGCGGCTAACAGCTGATAGGTCAAAGGCGCGCGCGCGCGAATTTCATACGGCTGTTGTTATTGGGATAAAAGTGAATGAGTACAAACAAATGTTTCTTTAGGAAAGTTGTTTGTTATCATGAGTACAATCACGTGTTTAAGTATCGGTCACTAATTACCAGTACTAAGTTAAGCAAATTGTAATAATAAGTAAAACTAAAGCTACCATGCATTTTACACGACTGATAAAAATGAATTTGTTACATTTTTAATTTTTATTTACAGGCATTTAAATTGATATTTAACTTGCTAAACATTTTGTTTCCTTGACTGTACTTAATCGCTTCATATTGTTATGTCAATATTCTACAGTATGACCACTTTAAGTATACAGTTCGAAGTGGCGCTGCTTGTCAACAAAATATGCATCGATATGTCAAACTTGCTACATTTATTTTAGTTCCTCGTTTTCCCGCCTGCACAAATAAGTTGGTGGAAGTGTATACATGTGTAATACTCGCGAAATTTTGACATAACAGAAGTTCGTTTACACACAGAATATGGCGTAAATCTTGTAAGTATATTCAATTTGTTCTAAAACTTTGATCTCTTGAAATACTAAGATTAATTTCACAAAAATACTGTTCAAGATCAAGATAATTTATGGTCAAAGTGACGTGAATATGTTGTAAGTAAGGCGGTGACCAAGCGAGCGTAATTTGAGCTGTGAGTCGCGCAAAATGAGTCACGGAATTTACGCTGCATTCGGTTTCATACTAAAGTGGTGTTTCACTCATTTTGCGTCGCCGTGTGGTATCGACTTACAGCTCAATAAATTATGCTCGCAGCTTAAGGGTCTTTTAATCAGGTTTTTAAGCCACTTTTCGCTGTTTACTGCTATTTTGATCATTACACGCACAGTTATACACATTTTTCGTACCTCTAGACTGCATAAGCACTAAATTACTTCAGTTCATAAGTATGTTGTGACGAAGGCGTGAAAGGCTACTTCAAGGCATTATCTTAAACACTATTACCCACTTTCACAAATACTAAGTGATACTTAATTGTTTGCCTAAATATTATTGCACTGTTGGACCAAGAGGTATCGTATTTTCCAGTATTAACTGGATTGTGGAGGTCAGATAGGCAGTCGCTCCATGTAAGATACTGGTCTTCATCCGGTTACACTGGAAGCCGACCCTTATATAGTTGGGAAAAGGGAGGCAGGTGATGTTGGACTACATTATAGCATGACGGTTGACAGGGGAGAATGGAAGAAGACCAAGTTTGTAATAATATTTTGATTTAAAAGAGTCTCCACGGAGTTTCTTGCCCATTCTTCTCCATAGAGATCTACGCCTTGGAATGGGCAACTACAGTACTTTCACAAGTTATTATGCCTTGTGTCTGGGACTGTAGCTTCATCTTTATTTTTTGACAATTTAAATTATAGTCAGCCAGTACATCAAGCTACCAAAAACCTGTCAAATTTCTCCAAATGATTTTAAACCATAAAATGTTGATGGTTAAGTTGAAAATCAAATGAGAAAATTTGACAGTTTATGAAATGCTTCTAGTTTGACTTAACAGGACAAGGGCAAGAAGATGATAACGGAATTTGAACTCTCGATGCTGAAGTGACCGTTGAAAATTCAACAGTGTGCATTTAGGCATTCGATTAAGTGTCGCTTAATGTTCATGAAAGTGGGCCTAAGAGGCACATACACGAACTACTGAGTTTACAAGACCTAGGGCACTAGGAACTATTTATAAAGCTAAGTTTGTTCTGAAAAGGTCGATAACAAATAGAGATTGGGCTGACGTTTTTTTTAAAAAAAAACTGACAACACGCTCTTAGCTTGCAAAGTAAAGTACCTATTACGATTCTACAATGAAACAATTATACTTATATTATAAAACAATAGCTTAGTAGTTTAGGACGCGACTGTATAACTTGCGCAAACACATCCCCTCCACTGTCGCTCAGCGTTTTTTTTTACGAGAGTTAAATGGAATAGACATGGTTGTTTTGTGCATTTTATGGTTTGACATGTAAACAGTTGTTGATTAATGACAGTTTTATTTTTATTGTTTATTTTTGCTTGCTTTATATTTGACTATTGGTTCTGTTATGATTTGAAATGTAATTGTCTTGTAACTTCGAACACAAGGTAAATTGTTTGACGAATTAATAAATGAAAAAAAAAATGAAAAGAGACGGGACCTATAACCCCATTCAATAACAATTTCATGAAAAAGTCTTTCAATAGGGTTAAATGAATTTTAAAGGATAATTTGAATTTCGAGGGCTACACTAGCGCATCCACGTTTATAAGTAGAAATGAATCATTTGGAAAGAGGTACCTACTTGAATCAATGAACGCGTTGTCATATTTTGTTAAATTATTTTATTTCTTAAACTGTTGTCTTTCTTTATTAATTTGTGGACTCTTTAACATAGTCTACTAATTAAAATCTTGTTTTCGCATCGCATTTTTTCCCAATACTAAAAATAACATTGCGTACAGGGTGACTGGTAATTAGTGACCGATACTTAAACACGTGATTGTACTCATGATAACAAACAACTTTCCCAAAGAGACATTTTTTTAATACTCATTCACTTTTATCACAATAAAACTTACGGAGCGGGCTTGCGAGCCGCGCGGGTGCTCTGTCTACCCACTGTAAAAACGGTACGATAGTAATGAGACAGAACGGCGTTGTGGCTAACAGCTGATAAGTCGAATCGAATTCGAAGTCGAGTCGAGTCGAATTTTATACGGCTGTTGTGTTGGGATAAAAGTGAACGAGAATAAAAAAAAAGTTTCTTTGAGAAAGTTGTTTGTTATCATGAGTACAACCACGTTTAAGTATCGGTCACTAATTACCAGTTACTACATAACTTAAAAAAAAATCATAGCCCATTTTGAAACGCCCAACCAAATAGCATTTCCAAATTCATTCTAAACACCTCTAAGTAGTCACAATTCATTATAAATCCTATACAAACGTTCACCCATCCATTTCTATACCTTGCTTAACTTTGACACGCGTTTACAAAATGTACAGTTTACATCTAGATACTAACTTAAACATTATATTCTAATACTGTTTTTTCTTTTGGTCTGTATTGTGATACGGGTTTTGATTCGGGCAGCCTAAATAGTATAGTAGTACAAGGATGTTTTGGCGCTTCGATGACGTTTGCTCAAAGAGGAGCATTGGTTGTATAGTGAGCCACGGTTCTTTTAGTAAGTACTTGTAACATTGAAGTGGAGATTCATACAAGGTGTAAATGGAAGAAGCCCTTCACCAAGCCGTCAACCAAGCATTCTGTACATCAAACTAAGTAAGTCTACGCAAAAATTACTGGGAAACGCCTATTTTTTGGGTGAAAAGTCACATTTTTCAACGTCATGCACTCTAAATATGTGCTGATAGATGCATTGAATAGTAAACGGGTCATGAAGTTATAACTTTAAAAATGAGTCTTTTTTTTAAGTTGGAACTTTGACCTCCAATATCTCCGTAACTAGAAGGTTCCCAGGTATGGTCCAGAACAAAAAAAATATCGCGATGACGGGGAGAACATACATCCATACATTTTGCAGTTTTTTAAGAAACAACTGTTTTTTTTTCAATACTCAATACTTTATAAATACATTCCATAATGTTGAAATAAAACAATTGGTATGTTAAAACATTGAATCAATTATGGTCCCTGTCGGGCACAGCAAAGTTAAATTAATAGGTAATAGGAGAGAGGACGAAGGCGCTTTTTTGTTTAAAAAAAAAACATATTTTATGATCTATCAAATTAAATAGTAAAATGGCTTTTGTGGTATTTACAATATAAAGGGTGTAAAAAGACCTTTAACGAAGCCGAAAGGCACTTGTTCTCCTTGTTCTCCTTTTTTAAATACTACTTTTTAAGGTTCTAACTTTACTCCAATTACCTCCATGGTCCGTTTACTATTCAAAGCATCCATCGGCAATAAGTTTTGAGCGCATTATATTGAGTTTTACCGTAAAATGTGATATTTGACCCCAAAAAAAAATTTCGTTTCCCAGCAATTTTTTTTGCGTAAAGTTACTTAGTTTGATGTACAGAATGCTTGGTTGACGGCTTGGTGAAGGGATTGTTTACACCCCGTAGATCATAATTTTTTGATAATCTACGAAAAATTTCTATGTGGCCCCCCCACATAGAAATTTTTCGTAGACTCTACTCAGAATGATGTACTCAATACGTGGTAACCGTTTTAACGTCGGTGTCCTTCCACCGTGTATAAACATTTGTGGAATTGTGTTAAAAAAAACAAAATGGCAGATAGTTCCGATTCTGGCCACGCGCCAATAGATCCTTGTACACACATGTGATAAGATTATTTCGAGACTTTTGTAAGCAGATATTTTTTATCTATATATAGTCTTTTTTAATACGATTTTAGGCTTATGTGACGTGGGTCTAAGACTAATACGACGATAAACTTTATTTTCATTGAGTTAAAGCGCATTTTGGCCTGCGCGAATACAATTAGCTCATAATAAAGTGTACTTTTAATATACAGAGTGATTTTCTTTCAAAATCTTTATTTTTAAAATAGATCTCGATAAATAAACAGCTTGTTGATATACATGGCGTTTTTTTTTACCAATTTTCTACTTTGACATTTAACTTGATGTTTTAACACCCTGTATAACATGTATGTTTTAAATCCCACGCCACCTCCCGAACTAAACATGATTACGTTAGCCTACACTAATAAATGCGTTTAGTTTGTTACCTTCGTGCGGGCATTTTAAAATCTTAACTAATATTATAGGTAATGTTAGTAAGTATGCATGTAGGGGGTAATCTTCGTAACTGCTGATCCGATTCCGAAAATTCTTTCACTAATAAGAAGCTACATTATCCCCAAGTGTCATAGACTAGATATAAAACGTTCCTGTGTGATAATTTCCGATCACAACGCGAGCGAATCTGCGTGCAGAAACTAGTATGGTGTATACATTCATATTTCTTAAATACCCGAGGATATTAAAAAAAATTGCAAGTTTGGCAGCCAGTCATACCAAGGGGTATCGTATTACCCAGTACTAACTGGGTTGTGGAGGTCAGATAGGCAGTCGCTCCATGTAAAATACTGGTATTCAGCTGCATCCGGTTAGACTGGAAGCCGACACCAATAACTTGGATAGATTACATTGAACGTTTTACTTAATTGGCGAAATAAGTCTGCAATAACACACCTGTCGATGCTTGAGAGGAATGGAGGTGTGATGTGATGTTATTTGATGTCAACTATTATTTTATATTTAGGGTTCCGTACGCGAAGGGTAACCAACGGGACCCTATTACTGTGTGTGTGACTGTCCGTCCGTCTGTCTGTCAGCGGGCTGTATCTCATGATCACAAAATGTGTAAGTATAAAAATTAAAGAATTTCGCGAGTCCGACTAGCACTTGGCTGCCTTTTTTTACTATAAAAATGCCTACACGACAGTAACAAACTATATAGCTAGAAAAATACTAGTATTTTGTAGAATATTTTTTTATATAAAAATACACTGGTGCGCTCTATCACACTTATACTAAAAGACGTGAACAGGCGGAGAGGGTGTAAGACCCTGTTGTCGAAAGTCTACCTAACATTAATTGTAGTATACAATATTAGCCAATTTTTTTTTATTAAAAAATCCTGCATTCAGCTGAGAAATTGGGGCTTTTTTTTCGGATGGGCAATCATCAAAAGACCCCTCCCGCTCTGGGCGGAGTGGAAGGGAGTGTCAGACTCGTACTGACTAAAACCCATCCATGTTCCTTCTTTGCCCTTTGCGTTTCAGGGCTGCGGTATCTCCCAGGGCCGCGATATGTGGTTGGACTGGAAGCCGACTCCAACATAGTTAGACGATGATGATGGGCTTGTATTTTTAGGGCTTGTGGTCAATTTAAAGCAATGGCTTCCGAGGTTGCTCTGAGATGACCATCCATTACAGACAGAGACCCGTGCCTCAGAAAGCACGTTAAACCGTTGGTCCCGGCTGTCATTTGTAGATCTTTGACAGTCGTTACAAGTAATCAGTGGCCCGAAAGTTTAACAACCAGTCTTACCAAGGGGTATCGTATTACCCAGTACTAACTGGGTTGTGGAGGTCAGATAGGCAGTCGCTCCATGTAAAATACTGGTATTCAGCTGCATCCGGTTAGACTGGAAGCCGACACCAACATAGTTGGGAAAATGCAGGCAGATGATGACCCTACACAAATCTGTGGTGTACTACAGCCCACTCCCTCTCATAGAGAGCAGGCCTGTTTCCCAGTAGTGGGAAGCTTAAAGGCTGAAATATCATCTCGCCTCATATAACATTTCTGTCTTACCCCTTTGGGTTCTACAAGCGTGATATTATGAGAAATAGACCTAGAATTAGGTAGACTTTTGACAATTTAAACTAATGTTCTTTTTAGCCATTCTGCGAAGGCACTAATATTACTGGAAGGGTGGTGGTACCAATTGCTGACCGTCCTATTGAAAATATATTACTCTGATTCTAGTTTCTAGTAAGGCTATATCTATGCAAGATATTATTTTTAAACATGTAGTTTCAGACAGTAGTCCGATATATACTGCGATACTTACTAATCTAGCTGGAATATTTAAAAAATTGGTATATTTTCTACAAATATAAATGTAATACTATCTCACACAGTTATAATCTCCAGTAAAATTGTAAAAGTAAAGACAGCAATTGGTACACCTACCCTACTATTTTTTTTCAAGTTGCTAGTTCAGCTGCCTAAGATTAAGATAAATGCACTATTTATGAGTAGTTATTAGTTTACACAGAGTATATAATGGATAAAATACGTCTTATACAAAATAATACTACATTTTTTTATTTATTATGCTCTTTAAAATTACTGGCCTTATGTTGGCAACATTTATTTAAAAAATATATGTTGTAAAAAGTTGCCAATATAAAAAATGAACACGTAGTGTTGCTAGTTAATTCCTTAAGACTTATTTTTTAAAAGCTGCATGAAAGTCTTTTTAAGTAAAATGGTGTTTAATAAATAAATTGTCTAAGTGAATTATTAATATTATAACTAATTATAAGCATGCATTAAAATCACCGCCGTTAGAACAACATTTGTTCAGAAAAAACCGGAGTTTTCCGGCTGTCCGAAACGCCTCTAATAGTCGATTAAAATCTTAAAAACTACATTAAAAATGTTGCCAACATCTACACTGGTCTACCATATCACTTAATTTTGGAATATTACTTTTCGATCGATCACAAAATCCTACCAAACTAAAAAAGTATTGCCGTACTAATTACTTAATAATCAATTAATCAAATCAAAAACATTTGAAAGAAACAGAAAAGTTACCAACTAAACAATCACAAAAATACTTAACCTAATGCTGCCATAAAAAAAAATCACATAAAAAAAAACTACCAAAAAGTTGCCAGCGTCAAGGAAAAAAAACTACTAAAATACAAAAAAAATACTGTGGGTTGCCAGCGTCAATGACAAAAATACTACTTAATACGTTATCTTAATCTATTAGCTATTAGGGGCGGCATCTCGCCATGTACTGAACCAACTAACGTTGAACATACCAGAATAAGGGTGTTTCCTTTTCTTGTGAAGACGGAGGGACTCTTCAGATGCGTACCAGAATTGAGGGAACCTATCGTAAGGATATTTCAATGGTTCCTTCAAGAATGGCTCTGCAGGATCGTCTAGAATGAAAAGAAATAAGGTTTTTTAAATTAAATCTTTACAAATTAATAAAAGTGAAGTGTCTGTTTTTCATTTAAAAATTGCATCTGAAAGTACCTATTTACGGTACTTGGAACAAAAAACGATTTTTTAATTTTTATTTGCCTGTTTGTCTGTTTGTTCCGGCTAATCTCCGAAACGGCTGGACCGGTTTTGGCGGAAGTTTTACTGGCAGATAGCTGATGTTATAAGGAGTAATTTAGGCAATCATTTTAGAAAAAGGATTAGGGCTCCGTGGAAAAAAGTTAAAACTCTTAAAATTGTTAAGAAAATCCGATTCAAATAGGGAAGTCATATTTTTACAATAATTTCACGTGGGCAACAGCTAGTATTACAGGGTGTTAACGGACCCTTCACGAAGCCGTCAACCAAGCATTATGTACATCAAACAAAATGCAAAAATTATTGCTGGAAAACGACTTTTTTTTTGGGGGTGAAAAATCATGTTTTACGGTAAAACTCAATGTAACGCAGTCAAAACTTAGTGTTGATGGATGCTTTGAATAGTAAACCAGTCATTAAACTAATGCTAAAATCTTTAAAAGTGGTATTTAAAAAAAATGTGAAAAAATTTGATCTTTGACCTCCAATATCTCCGTAAGTAGAAGGTTCCCAGTTATGGTTCAGAACAAAAAAATGATCGCAATGACGGGGAGAACAAGTGCCTTTCGGCTTCGTTAAGGGTCTTGTTACACACAGTATGATATACTTACAGGGAGGCAAACAGTATAGACAAAATATCCGGTGCTTGCGGCTCTCGTGGGACTCCAAGTGCTTCTTGTGATGTTTCCGCCGCGTGGACACGTGCGGGCAGCACGGGCACGGGATGGCGAAGTCTTTGGGCACGCAGCCGTGCCGCTCCGCCGCGTGCGTGATGAGGGTCGACGCCACGCGGTAGCCCTGGATGAGAGGAAATTATGGTAAGGCTTTGAGTCATAGCAGTTTTTCATGAGATTAAACCTGCCGGACAACTGGTGGTCGCAAGTGCGTTCATCATCATCTGCCTAGCCTTTTTCCAACTATATTGGGGTCGGCTTCCAGTCTAACCGGATGCAGCTGAATACTAGTATTTTACATGGAGCGACTGCCTATCTGACCTCCACAACCCAGTTAGTACTGGGTAATATGATACTCCTTGGTAAGTCTGACAACAACTGTCAAAGATCTATAAATGACACCCGGGACCAACGGCTTTACGTGCTTTCCAAGGCACGGAGGAATCTCGGTATGTAATGGGTGGTCACCCATCCACAGACCAACCTAGGCAAGCACGGCTTAACCTAAAGATCGACCCGAGCGGCTGTTATTATTAAGCCACGAGCTCCAAATTGGCCAAATATGTTACTAATACTACATCTACACTAATATTATAAAGAGGAAAGATTTGTACTTTTGTGTGTATGTTTGTAATGAATAAACTCAAAAACTACTGTGCCGATTTCAAAAATTTTTTCACCATTAGAAAGCTACATTATCCCTGAGTAACATAGGCTATATTTATTACTAGAAAAAAATAGGGGGAGGGGGTTAGGGGAAAATAAATTTCCACCCGTGCGAAGCCGGGACGGGCCGCTAGTATTTTATATAAGAACTTCATGTACCTACCATATTTGATGCAATAAATGAATTGAATTGAATACAATGTTAAAATCTGCGGCACTGCGCTACGCGCCGGGGCGCGGTGCAGAGGGAGAATCGCCTAAAAGTCGAGCAACAGAAAGTTTAGGTTGTAAATAAAGATACTAACTTTAAAGCAGTGTTCGCACTGGTACGGGAAGTCCTTCCACTTGGGGTTCTTTTTCCGGCTGAACACCATCTTGTAGGGCTCCGTAGGGAACCAATCTTCAGGGTCCAGCAGCAACTCTACCAGCTCCGTTCCTGTAAACCATGATGAATAAAATACAGGGTAAAAATGATTAATAAAATACATGGTAAAATGATGAACAAAATACAGGGTAGAAATGATGAATAAAATATAAGGTAAAAATGATGAATAAAATACTGGGTAAAATGATGAATATAATAAAGGGATAGGTTTTTTTTTTAAAACAGTTGTTCCATACATTTTGACAAAAAGTCATCATGTGCGTATTGTATAATTATCACTTGCTTCGGTGAAGGAAAACATCGTAAGAAAACCAGCATGCCTGAGAGATATTTCTCGACGGCATGTAAAGCCAAGTCAGAGGCCCATGGGCGGCATAAAAACTCTGACATCAGGTAAGGCACTCACCACACGAATGATTTCCACTGTATCTTTCTGCCAGTCAAATTTTTGCTTAAGGTGGAAGCACCAGGGCAGCTCAGTGTCAGGTTGTATCATCACCTGCCTAGCCTTTCCCAACTATATTGGGGTCGGCTTCCAGTCTAACCGGATGCAGCTGAATACCAGTATTTTACATGGAGCGACTGCCTATCTGACCTCCACAACCCAGTTAGTACTAGGTAATACAATGATACCCCTTGGTAAGACTGGTTGTCAGACTTTTTGGGCCACTGACTACCTGTAACGACTGTCAAAGATCTACAAATGACACCCGGGACCAACGGCTTAACGTGCTTTCCGAGGCACGGAGGAAACTCGGTATGTAATGTGTGGTCACACATCCACAGATCAACCTAGACAAGCGCGGCTTAACACTGAGCGGCTGTTATTATTTAGCCACGATCTGTATGTTGATGAAAAATGAGTCGCGAAATAAATAGAAAATAAAAATTACCTTCAGGAAGTTTGATCTCCGGTACAGGTTCCGGAGCAGGCAATATTGGGGCTGGTGCTGGTTGTATGGTAACCCCGGTGATTGTGGTGTTGTTCGCAGCCAGTAGACTTGAGAGTATGGTGTTCTGGGTCTGTATAGAGGACTGGTAATATTAATTATAGATAGAACTTGTTTTGAAGACAAATGGTAATTTATTACCATTTGTAATAGATTAAATTAAATTGTAATTAAATTTGTCAAATGGTAATTTATTTATAGATTAGATTAAAACGGTTACCACATACAGGGTGTGAACAGACCCTTCACGAAGCCGTCAACCAAGCATTCTGTATATCAAACTAAGTAACTTTATGCAAAAATTATTGCTGGGAAACGACTTTTTTTTTGGGGTGAAAAATAACGTTTTACGGTAAAATGCGATGTTACGCACTCAAAACATTGTGCTGATGGATGGATTGAATAGTACGGGGGTCATGAAGGTGTTTAAAGTAAAAATCTTACATCAGAAACATGTATTTAAAAAAAACTTGTGAAAAAGTTGACTTTGACCTCCAATATCTCCGTAACTAGGATGTTCCCAGGCATGGTCTAGAACAAAAAAATGATCGCAGTGACGGGGAGAACAAGTACCTTTCGGCTTCGTTAAGGATCTATTTACACCCTTTATTCAGTACATCATTCTGAACCCCGCTACGTGGAAAATTTACTTAGTTTTTAAAAAAATACCATGAGGACAGATATACTAAATACGTGGTAACCGTTTTAGCATTGGTGTCCCTTTCACCTTGTATACTTTTTATATCAACACTATCTGTACTTTTACTATAATGAAGTAAAATTTATTTGTAAGTTTGTATGTAAGGTGTAATCTTCGGAACTACTGATCCGATTCCGAAAATTCTTTCATTAACAGGTAGTAACATTATCCCCAAGTGTTATAGGAGTGTTATAGCATGCTAATCTCTGAAACAGCTGCATCGATTTTGACGGAACTTTCACTGGCAGATAGCTGATGTTACAAGGAGTAACTTAGTCTACTTTTATTTTAGAAAAAGTACAAGTGTTCCGTGCAAAAAAAAAATTTGGTTAGCCCGATATCTACATTAAATCCTAATTTCTTTGAATAAAAAAAAACTATCACAATGTAATTTACCTGCAAAGCCCCATTAAAGCTCTGTGACAACTCCAACTTCTCCGGCTTCGGTTTCCTCTTATATCCCTTCGGAGGCCCACGTTTCTTAGCCACCTCCCCATTCTTCTTATACCTCACAACTTCTCCATTCACGACCGGAGTAATCGTCAGCTTAGCTGGCAAGGAATACCGGTTATGGAGGTTCTTCACTAGAGTTTCTCCGTTTGGCGGTTTGGTTGTGAACGCTAACGGGTTCGCTAAATTCAAAGGGTTATTCACAAAGTTTGGTAGCGTGTTCGTTGGATATATTGATAGTGATTTTGGTGTGTTGAACGCTGGTATCTGGTATACTTGTAGGTTTAACGGGGAGTATTTGATGCGTTTGGCTTCTGGTTCCTCATCTTCCTCGGAGTCTGTTTGGGTGATGCTTAAAGGATCTTTGTCTGAGGAGAATGCAGCTGCCCGTTCTTTCTCTTGGACACAGAACATCTGGAATGGTTTAAGGTTATGTTAGTTAGTGGTGTTGAAAAGATTACTACTAAAGAAGAAGGAAGATTTTATTTGGCTAATGATGGGATTGTTCGGTTGGTCAGGTTGTCACTATCCATTTCTGGATTACAGCATCACTTTAATAATTTATTTATGCCTTTAATCATACTGTGGGCCCGAAAAGCTCAGGATTGGTGCCCTGAAACAGTGACACGGGGTCGCGGCAGACCACGAAGGAGATGGTGGGACGAACTGGATGTCTTCCTTGAGAATTGGAAAGAAGTAGCACAGAATCGTGACCGTTGGAAGGAATGGAGGGAGGCCTTTGCCCAGCAGTTGGACAATAGGGACTAGCTATAATAATCCAGTATATGTTACTATTATTATAAATGCGAGTTTGTGGGGATGGATAGATGTTTGTTTCACTCAAAAACTACTGAACGTTTTTTTTTTACGATTTTTTTTTGGTTTAATTTGCCACACAGATAGTTTATGACCTGGATGTGTTAACGTAGGATACTTTTTATCCCGGTAGTACGATCCCGTGGGACAATATTATCGAACTCCACTCGGGCAAAGCCGCGGGCATTAGCTAGTTACCCATAAATTTGTTAGTATTCCTTTGCCTTTGCTAGTATAATTGATTACAACACAATAAATAACAACAATGAACTTTAACTAATCATTCTTAATTATCCCAAATGCCTAAGTTTCCGAGTGGTAAGATACAGGCTAACTGTCTTCCAGCAGTCTGTCCATACTTTTTCATTGGGTTTATATTCTAAACTTGGATACTTTTTATTTAAAATAAATCATTTTATCACTTTTCTGCAATGAAATGTGAACTTTTTTAAGACCTTACTAGTTTTGGGTTATATTTAAGCCACTTGTAGCATCCCTTGCATATAATAATATTTTATTATCTGATAATAAACAATTTTCTATTTCTAAGTCGAGCAAAGTATTATTGTTATTTATTCTTCAGGTTTTTCTCAGTAGCTGGAGTCTAAGATTTGTGCCTGGTCTGGTTGATGACATAAGGCTCACCCCTTATTACATAGGGACTTATCACAACCAGTGAAATGTGGGTGTACTATTAGTACACCTCAACCTAACCCATTGGGATTACAGGCGTGTTATTTTCGTATTTAGAGCTCTGCTGACGCCATTTAATGTTGTCTATAGTATAGCATTTGTAAAATAATAAGAAGTTTGTATACCTAATTAATTGCTTCAATTAACTTTGATTTACGCAAAAAAGGGTTTTTTGGTTAGTAAAAGTCGTAAGAACACAAAAACGTAGATATATTTTTAAACAATAGTTTCAAAATATATTCGTTTTTTTTTTTTGCGCGAAAATAGTAAAACATGTCAAGCAAGTATTCATTACTTACTCTGAGTGATGCATAAAACTATGGCAATGAAAGTAATTTCCTCCTTTTGTTATATTATTTACGGTTAGTCAAATAATCACGTTCACTGAATAGCGGTTCGCACCAAAATTGTTACGAAATTATGAATCATTGGTCTAGCATCCTAGTTCCGTGTCAATTTAATTAATGAATATCTTAAATAGAAAGAACTCGCACAAAGTAATCAAAAACGAAACCAGATTCAATAGAACAGACCATAATACAAACTTTTTTTCTTAAATTCACAAACGTAAGAAATCGACGCTACGTAAAAAAATCAACATTCAAATTTCAAAACACCATATCACCACAGTTTGATGTAGATAACACGAAACTTCGCGAAAATAACACATAAATAACTTCTAAAGCTCACAAAATGGCGTTGTAATTCATAAATGTAAGAAACAATAAGACTTCTCATGAAATAACTGCACACGGGTATACATCAGGTTGATCTAATTATATTATTATGTACTTATTTTGAATGAAACACTGACCTTTTACGGGTTTTTCTCACAGTATGTGCCAAAATAACGTTATTTGGATCACATTAATGGCGTTTTCCTTTGATTTTTATTGTTTCTTAGTTAAAATTATAGCGAAACATGAAAATAAAAGGTTAAGTACACCCGTATAATAATAACAAGTTCTTTTATGTAGTGATGGGGCACGCCGAGTTACCAAGTCAGTGAGTCACTCGTCAGAAGTGACATCGCAAAAATCGATGTCGTCTGATTGAAAATCTTGAAAATGATATCATATCAGTGAAAAATTTATATTATAAACAAGAATTCAATATTACCATAAAATTGACCATAAAAACCTAGTTGCGCTAAATTTAATTAAGCATTTATGATGATTCGTATAAAATTTATTTTGTACAATGTGTGTAATGTGGTTTTATAATTTTGGTAGACAGTGAATGTAAAACAAACAAATAATTCTTGAGTTGTACCTACATAATAATATATTATTTTATGGGTATGGGTTATTTTAGTCACCCATGGAAACTGAATACTACGATTCGTTTACTTTAATTGAAATCTTCATTGATTTCCTATTTTATTTACATTATATACAAACTACAAATCTAAACTACAAGTAAGAAAAAATAAATATGTACAAGTATCAAAGAAAAAGAAAATTATTAAAACAATTTTAAAGTTTAATCGAAAAAGTACAAACTCGATTCAAATACAGAAAATGCAATTTTGGACATCACTATACGAAGCTTCTCGTCTGCGCATTCAAAGTTGCATTGTATACTGTTATAAACGAAAATTAAGCTTTAAGGTATTGCAGTAGAGTTCAAATTGATTTTTGGTATGAGTTCCTGTTTAACGTTCTGTGATTGGATCAATTTCAATCTGGAGCGTCATATTTATTTATCGTTCGGAAACATGGAGAAATATCATAATGCTGTAATATTCTTCGTTTTAAAACCAACTATAACTATTATAATTATATGGATCCACAAAATTGTGTTGGGCCACAAAAGGGATAAATAATAGGCAATAATTGCATGTGAAAGGTATGGATCATCATTCTCCTGCCTTCTTCTTTATTCTTAATTATTTGGGGTCGGCACAGCATGTCTTCTTCTTCCATACTTCTCTATTACTCGTTATCTCAGCAGTCACCCCCTTTCTAGCCATGTCATCCTTCACACAGTCCATCCATCGCTTCTTTGGGATTCCGCTACTCTTATTATTTGTGTTTTATTAGAACACAATAAATATCAACACAGTAATCATAAATAGTTTCAGATATGACGACTAGATGTCACCACCAATGTTAACTGTACTACCAGCGCAGCGCCATTACAAAAATTCTACTATTTCTTGTGGCAGCCGTATCTCGTGTACACGTTTGATATTTAATTTGTCAGGCATTTTCAGACTATGCTCGGATTGGATTCAATATTGCAGTGGATAGATATAACAAATACTACAACAATATAATACAAAAAGTAAAACTAACTCCATCTATGCCACAAAGGTAGAACTAAAATTAAAATTCTGAATCGCGCTATTAAAGTCTGTTTTTTAATCTCACAGACCAAATTGACAAGTACAAATGGCAAACTGACATAGATTTCAATAGCATTTAAGTCAGTTTTGACATTTTCACTTGTCAATTTAGTCTCCGAGATTAAAAAACAGACTATAGGAAAACCCGAAAACTGTCGGAGAGTAGCCCACTAGACCACACCAGACAACACCCGTCTGGTCGGAGGATCCGCGGATGAAGAACTTTACACCCTATTCTTCATAGTATTAGACAGCTGATGCAGTAATTTTTTTTTGTGGATTCACTAACGTCTGTTTTTTAATCCCTGAGACTAAATTGACAAGTGAAAATGTCAAAACTGACGTAAATCCTATTGAAATCTCTGTCAGTTGGCCATTTTTACTTGTCAATTTAGTCTCAGGGATTAAAAAGCAGACTATAGCAAATTCTAGACCAGCATTTAAATGTTTAGTTGATTAATACTAATAAAAATCATCCTTTCGACATAATTTGACCGTGTATGGTTTTTATATGGAACGGCTTATTTATTTTTAACCTACGAGAAATCGAGGGATCTTCAACCATTTCGAGGAATAAGGTCTGCAATTCTTTATTTCTCGTTAAATGAAAAAATACTCCCTAATCATTTATGATTGAAGAAATGTGGCCTTCAATGACGTCATCTCAAGAAGGAATATCGTAAAATACGCTTTTTGCGGTTCCAAACCGCACAATTTGCAATCGCGCGGTTCTCGTGTGAATACCATTAAAAAACAGACTGTCATTAGAGTCACTCACGTATTCAATCGTTGAATGAGCAAAGGAATATTTTCCAGTGTGTTCCTTGTAAATTAAACTAGCCATTGAACTTCAAAAATATTTTAATTAATTTCTTAAAATACTGTAAATAAATAAATTTCTTTAATGCCATAAAAACAGGGTACCTACAGAAAAATGTGAGACCCTGGCTCCAGAGCTAGGTTAGGATACCTGTATTTCAGGAGCCAAAAAAAGCTACTATTAACAACAAAAAAAAAATATACATGTTAATTTTTTGCACAATGGCCATTTAGGATCTGTGGTGTCTAAAGTCATGTCAAAGTTTGTGTCACAATGTTCCAAACAGACTGTATTTTCCGATTGAAGAGTGTAGGTTATTTTACAAATAAAGGGTAAAAAATACACAAAAATGTTCGATAACCATTTTTATTTCAAACTTAATCTAATCTCCAACATCATTACAGAGTGCTTGATTTTTCACAAAATAATAATAAAAAGAAAAAAATAAATTACTAAAGACTAGATGACAATGCTGTACATGACCAAGATCTGAAAAAAATATTTAAAAAAAAAACACGATATCACATACCACTTGGTCTTACCTATTAGTATATGACTGAGAAAGATCAAAACTATAGATATTTTAAAAGGAATTTGTCAAACAATTTTGTTTTCGAGAAGTATGGATCATAAGTATAATAATTAATAATCTTATTTTACAACATTTTCAGAGTCAAAAAAAGGTTATAATTTACTATCTGAATCTATGGACGCATTAATTGAAACCACATTCACAGTTTTACTAGAACTAGTTTAATTTTAAGTTCTGGCAACACCTGATCATCTCGCGCCATTGGAACGTGTAAATGTAGCTTCAATTATTTGACTTTAGAGTTTACATTAGAATGACCTTCGGTTTCAGATATCTTCAAAATCTTATGCCAAGTGATTTGACTGGCCGTTGTTAAAGCGGAACAGGGCGTCCCGCGAAATTCATTTTTTTTAAGTTTTTTCCAATTTGCAATAATTGATCCTCGATGATGATTCGCGGACGTAACAAACATGGCTTTACTAAGTTACCTCCAACTTCATTTAGTGACTTCCCCTACCATCCTTTCTACCCATTAAATGACTTTTTCATGAAATAGTCATTCATCATCAGCCTAGCCTTTTCCCAACTATATTGGGGTCGGCTTCCAGTCTTAACCGGATGCAGCTAAATACCAGTATTTTACATGGAGCGACTGCCTGTCAGCCCTCTACAACCCAGTTATTACTGGGTAATACGATACCCCTTGGTAAGACTGGTTGTCAGACTTTTTGGGCCACTGACTACCTAACGACTGTCAAAGATCTACAAATGACACCCGGGACCAACGGCTTAACGTGCTTTCCGAGGCACGGAGGAAACTCGGTATGTCATGTGTATGCCATCCACAGACCAACCTAGGCAAGCACGGCTTAACCTAAAGATCGACCCGAGCGGCTGTTATTATTTAGCCACGAGCTCCTCATGAAATAGTCATTCAATGGGATTAAATTAACTTAAAGGGGTTGAATTGATGATTGTAACTACTAAAATTCTGTAAATACATACGCCATACGGCAGCGAATCATATTTAGTTCAACACTGATCGGTAAATTGCAAAACAAAACGTAAAAAAAAATATTTTGGCGGGCTGCCCTGGGGCTACCAACTTAACAACCAACCACAGCAGTTAGCATGAGATTAAATTTAACAATATACTAGCTCTTTTTTTAAATTATTCGTATTTTGAAAACCAGCGAAGCAATTGCGTAACGCACTGTCTGTTTCACTACCTACGATAATTTCATTCATTCTGTTCTATTTTTGAATATTTTTTTGGACATCGAGAAACATGCCCTTACAAAAATATTGTCATTCATTTTGACAGTTCAAAAACCATTGCGTTATTTACGTTGTTGCGCAAACGATTTTTTTAAACTGAGGCAATGGATTAGATTTTTGATTGTTGTAAGTGTGTTACGCCATTTTTATGCAGATGTAGATGTAAATTTGTTGAAATAACTTTCTCAGTCCTACACTAACATTTCCATTCATACTTTTATATACATTTTTCCACTAAATACTACAAGATTTGGTTTTTATAGTCTGTTTTACTTTTTGTCAAACTGGTCACCTCGTTTTGGTATTACATTATTATTATTAAAAAAAAAAATGTCTTATGAATAAATAAATAAAGTCTAAATTGCGTTGCGTTTGTTGTTACTGTGTTCAAATATTTTGGAGACGGATATTTGATAACGTGGATAGTCATGAAAAATAATGTTGAAGGTACAAAATGGTTAGATTTAAAATCTTATACAATAATAATGCAGAAAAAACAGTAGTTTTTTTTTTAATTGGTATGTTTTCGTTTTTTTTTGTTGGTAACACAATGTCCCAACTCCCAACACACGCAACGCAGTACATAATACAAAAAGTCAGATTACACAATGATTAAACTTTATTTTATAAATTAAAGTAAAACTGAATGAAACTGGCTTAACGTTTGGTTTCTGTATTGGTAATCAAGGAATGGTTTTATTATTTACAACGAAAAGGTTCAAGTTAAACTCGCGTTTAAACGTTCGTTAAATGTTGAATGACTCCGGACACGAGACTTGGACCGATAACGTACTGGCCTTTCTGAAAACCTTGATAGAATCAGAATCTCGGTACAAAGACTTCAACATTTAGTAACAAAGATATTAAACGTTTAACACGGCAAATCAACTTGAAATTAAAAGTACAAATTAAAGAAATATTCAGTACGAGTAAACTGAAGTAAAAGATATGTTTTATTACAAATAAATGCATTAATTATTGCAAGGGTTTGCTCAGTCCTCATAATTTTAGTTAGAAAAAGTACCAGGGACACATATCTCACAAAGAGGTTACTAATGTCATTAAAAGTCAAAAGAGTTCAAGAAAAAAAAAGTACAATTGCATATAAAAATGATATGTTAACAATTGCTTTTTTTATGAAAGTTGAGCATTCGAGGAATGATAGACAAAAGATTTAAAGAAATGGTGTCATTATCATCTACTTATAAGTCAAATGTATTTAAATTGTCAATCGAAAGACATTTTCAATCATGATTGGACAAGTTTTCCTAAAAAACAATTACTTTTTTCAATTACACAGTTTATGTTACACATTATTAAAAGTTTTCGACTGTAAGTCATCAACAATCTACAGTCTCTAGCTAGGCGGGACTATTTCCAAAACCTGTAACTACTAAAGAATAAAAAAACTAAGAAAAAACCTTTTTATTTAAAGCTCAGCAATGCCTATTGTCGTTATACGGTAAAAAAATGCGTCCTCACAACTTTCTACCATCGATCAGAGAAATTTAACACTGGCAACACAGCGTGGTAGCTTTGGTAGATCTACCGGCTTTATTAAAGCTAAATTTTCGATCGACGCACTTCGCTTTTGGTACGAATAGTCTTTTATTAGCTTGGAATATTCGAGAAATATACGCGTTGTGTTTAGAAAATCGTTCGGAGGCATTTTTGAGGAACTCCCTTTGTTTAGATGTATCAAATAATTCTATATTATCCAGTATGATAAATAAGTCAACTTTCGAAGTTCAAAGTTACATAATTAACTCATTTCTGATACAGTAGAAATGAGTTTGCTTAAATATAACTTTCTTCGAACGTCAACCATCTTTGGAGTATGTATAGTTTAAGAGACAGTGATGAAAATGGTACTATTTTAATATCTATTGCATTTTTTTGTGTATAAAATAACTGAAAACGTATGAAGTTATTCGAATAATTGTTTTTGTCAAGTATTGGTTGGTATAAAAGCATTTTAAAATTAAATCAACACCGTCTCCTAGACTATTCGCATTAATAGTAAAAGATTATGATATGATTATTATAATTAGTAATTATTAAATGCTTATAATAGTGTCATGGACGTAATTACAATCGTTTTATTATTATTTCACTAAAGTTTTTGTGGTCTAAATCAAAATTTAGAATAGCGCCATCTATCGCAAATGTTTGACAACAGTCCAAAAAAGTTGTTTTTTTTAATTGTCCATAGAGAATTATTATGAAACAAAAAGGTTATAAGGACACAATTATAAAGGCAGTGCTACACCCAAACGAATCTTTAAATATAGGTATAAATGTGTTTTTATAACTAGGAATCTATTGCTTACTCTAGCATAACTACGTTATATACATTGTATAGCCTCGCTTTTCATATTGGGGCTATTTTCAACATTTCAAATAGTTGAAAACAAGAAAGGGGGTGAATCTAATAAACGTTCTACGTTTCACCCCTTTTTATTTAGGGGCGAATTTTGACTTATTTTTTGAGTATATTTCGTCCTAGCTTCATAGTTTTTTTTTCTATAAGGGTTTGAAATCAGGAAAAAACACTATTCATCAAAATTTTGTATGTTAACCGCGCTGCAGTCAACTACATTTTCACCCCGTTTCAACCCCTCAAGAAAAATGTCTTTAAATTGGTTTTAAATGTCATAAAAACGATGTCTATTAATTATTAAGATTATTTATCATCGTATAAAATTTCAACCCATTTCTAACCTTTAAAAATTTGGCTAACACCCCTTTCCTAAGAGATGACAGTTAAATGTGTAACTTTAAAGAATAGTTTTTTCTATGAAAAATCACATTAAAAAAGAACTCCCCCTTTTATGTGGAAAAAAAAGTATATCGGATACAATATAAGACATAAGTAGTAAAGAAATAAAATAGATATTTGTGTGTTTATCTGATTGAATAAACTTACACATTCAACTGTCAAAAAAATTAAAAAAAAGAATTGAACAAAGTAATTATTTTTCGCTATAAAATGTCACCGCTCTATACAAACTTGGCAATATTTATTCAAAAAATATTATTTGCTGTCATTTTATATACCAGACGTTAGTCCAAGTGTTATCGCCAAAAGTGACAGTGACAGTGAATATTTTCTGCATAAAAGTTGCCAACATCAAATAATTTATTTATTTACCCAATCATAGCCATCATACGTCACATCCGCCGCCATTTTGTATTACGTCATTCGAATAAATAACCGACTAACAAGCGAACCGTTTTTTATATATTAATATTATTGATATTGATATATTATTTATTTCTAGTTGTTATTTTTTTTGTACTGAAAATCGGTTTTTTCGGGTCAAGCTTATTTCAATCATATCATAACAAGTATCAAAATGTTTTCACAACACCCCAACCTTTTTCAACGAACCTGAAAAGGAGGTTCACGTTTTTACATTTTCACCCCTTTTCAACCCCTTTCCAGTACAAAAAAAAATACCTAACCTAACTACCAAATATATACACAGATTTTTTTGGATTACAAAACGAATTTGGCATCTAAACACATCAGGACTTATACGTACGGATCACATCTTTGATTTGTGCCCTACAGAGGGGGCATTGGCCGCCCCCCTTGCCCCTCCACTGCTGAACGGCACACCGGTAGCACATACACATATGCCCACACATATAGAGGACCGAATCTATGGGGTTCTCGTAACAGATGGTACATTCTGTGCCTGTAAGGTTACCAGTAGCTGCTCCTTCACCGATGACAGAGTATATGGGCTGGTGGCGACTGGTGGAAGGTCCATTTTGAAGTCTGTCAGCCAGTCTTAGAGGTTCTGTGTGACCGTTGGGCAGCTGAGCCTGCTCGTTGATGTTATTTTGGCTGGTTGAAGAGCATTGGTTGTCGGTTCGCGGTCTTGGTGGTTGGTAGTTGCAGGTTGCTGGCTGGTTGATGGGGAGCCCGGTTAAGCAGAGCTGTGAGGTCGTTTGGATCGGCTGGAAAGAGAGGGGACTTCATAAGAATGTTGTCAAAAAAAAAACAGAAATCTTGAAAAATCATGGTGTAGACAAAAGTAGTGACAAAAAAGATAGACAATAGTATGTCTGAATAAAACATTACGTTGATAGGATTATCATTGCTGAGACTATAAAATACTCTTTTAACAAATAAATTAATTGGTCATCTTTAAAAATAGAAATCTCAAATGCCCTTAAAGAAAGAATAACTTCAAATTGAACTTACCTCGATATAATGCGCACTAGCAAGCGTCAAGCCCTGTTGGTTAGCATTATTCTGTCCATTTTGAGGGGGCAGACTGACCACCAGAACTGTGCCACCAGCCCCAGCAGTAATAGGCCCCGCAGACCCCGTGAGCACCCTCAACTGTTGAGGAGGAGTCTGAGCTTGCTGCACAACTTGAGTGCTGAGCATTCTAACCTTTTGCGTAGCCCCATAAATGTCGACAAACGCCCATAACCTCAGTGTATGGTCTACATGCATGACAGTGACCGGAGTGGACCCGTTTCTGCTCACTCTCACTTCCCCGTCTAATGTCAAAGTGACAGCTAATTCGTCGCCTCTTCGGAGACCGTTTGCAGCGTCCCGTCTGACTACCCAGTATTCGGGACGGTCTAGGAGTAGCTCTGCATCATCAGGAAGATCGCAGGGTCTCAATGTGCCTGGATCGCAGGAGGTCAGACCGATAGCTAAGCTGCCGGCGTAGGCTGCCTCTGTAGATAAAATCTGGACTACAATCGTCTGTCCGGGACGCATCGGACGTGCTGTAAAAACGTAACCCTGGCAGAATTCTGCATCAGCTCTTGCAGCTACACCTCTATCGTTCACACATTGCACATTTCTGCCCTTGGTTCTGTGCAAGGTGAGAGGTACTAAAGGATTTTGGTATCTCGGCGGAGGTAGTGATTCTTCGACAGTCAACGATCTCATGCTGCCAACGAGTCTATCTTCGTCCAAAGGACTGTGTCTCCTCTGGCTTGGGGCTCTCGGATCAGCGAACTGGACTGCTGTGCAGTTGCCGTAGACATCTACTAAAGCCCAGAGAGGGCTTCTGGTATCCACACCAGAGAAGAAGAGCCCTTTGTCTTCGCCATTTACTCCGAAGTGGACGTCTCCAGAAGAATTGACGTAGTAGTATAAAATGTTGTCCTTTTCGCAGAATCTTTCGCCGAGGGCTTTGGCCCAGTTGCCGGGTTTGTTGGTCAGGTCTGGGCAGGCGTATTTGGGGAGCGCGTGCGCGAGGGTGGCAGGGTCGTGGTTCGTGAATCCGAAGCGGATGACGCCGCTCCAGCTGTTTGAGATCTCAACGAAGCGGAGACACACCTGCAAGGCGAAACGGAGAGGTTAGAAATGCAAGAATCCTTTTTCCTAAGGTTTTTCTATTCGTTACATCCAACTGGCATGAACCCATTTGCTTGTTAACACTAACATTAGGCAAACTCTTAATAAATACCTCAATTCAGTTTATAAAATTCAATGATGAAGTCATACTTGAATCATATTTTTTTTGCTCCTTTAATTTACTTCAGTCTTATTGGCAACATAAACAGATCCTTTAACAAAATCTCTTATAATAAGACTCTGACCTATAAAAACCTGATAGATACACACCTTCTCATTGACCCTGACAGGCCTAGCACTAAAGGCAACACCCTTGCAGAACGATTCCACGCGCCGGGCCATGGAGCCGTCGCGGGAGACCCTCACGTTCTCCCCATGGATGGAGTGGAACCCCAGGGGGGGCAGGTTGTTCGGAGTACCACCGGTGCACGAGGTGCGGGGGGCTGTAACAAGAGAGATGAGGATTTAGTAATGAGGTTTGATTCAAGAAGATTGTGCTTTATTAATTGTTTAACTGTTGCTATAAAAATGGTTGAGGAAGAGAGATAAAATCTATGTTAAGGAAAACATTGTGAGAAAAGTGGCCTATTCCTATATCCTATTTAAAAAAAAAACGATGAATGACATTGATAAATCCGCACTAGAGGTATCCAACCCAACTCCCAACAAAGGCAATATTAAAGATATCTTCATAATTTTATGTAACGGTGTCTGTCGCATGCCGAACGAACTGTGGGCCCGTAAGGCTGAGGATTGGTGCCTGAAACCGTGACACGGGGTCGCAGCTGACCACGAAGGAGATGGCGGGACGAACTGGATGTCTTCCTTGAGAATTGGAAAGAAGTAGCACAGTAGCGTGAGCTTTGGAGGGAATGAAGGGAGGCCTTTGCCCAGCAATGGGACAACGAGGGCTACCTATAATAATGTAACGGTTAATATTCAAAATCGGAACACAATAACAGCGAACGTCGCAAGCGCATACCATTACCGAAAACCGCTAGAAACATCGCGAAAAAATCTCAAACTATCTTAAAAAATTCGCTTCTTCATAGCAATATTTCTTTAAAATTACAAACGGGGTGCTTTAAGTCCATGACAATACAGAAATTCTTGTTCCCCAAAGAACGCCATTGTAGCTCCCCCTCGGTAAGTATAATTCCCAATATGGCGGCGCGTCACCTGCGCGGCAGATGTGCGCAATGCGCAGCTTGCCTATGCGCAGACGATGGTCGACAAGGATATTGCCTTTGCCTTTAATTATTTTTGGGGCCTGTTTCTTTTTAATTAAGAATAAGTAGGTATGCGGCTTTTAATTGGCACATCGAGTTTTTCAAGCATTTCGCGCGAGCTTTGTTCGTGTGTATCTTTATTTATTTATTTAACTATTTATGTACACAAAATGGACAACAGAGGACAATAACACATAATATTTGAGTCATCTCAGCAGTCACCTCCTTTCTAGCCATATCATCCTTCACACAGTCCATCCATCGTTTCTTTGGTCTACCTCTACTCTTATGAAATTTCGCACGCGCGCGCCTGTGACCTATCAGCTGTTTGCCGTTTAAAAAAAATGTTTCTTTGGGAAAGTTGTTTGTTATCATGAGTACAATCACGTGTTTAAGTATCGGTCAGTAATTACCAGTCACCCTATATAAGTTACCAAAGAGCTTGTATCAAGGCATTATGAACGCCCTCACGATATTCAAAGTCATTACCAACTCATAAAACAAATGACAACACCATCAGAATTATTCGCTAAACTGAACGCGGCGCGTGTCGTATTACGTCACTTCCTATTTAGTAGGAAGTGACACGTGCTTGCACAATGGCAGCCCCCTTTGGTAGTTGAGGGTGAACGCTATATTAGTTAGGGGCGGGAAACTTGTGTGGTATTGCACGAGTGTGGCGGATCTTGATTTTAGAACTTATATTAGGTGCTTTACTTGACTGAAAAGTTGTGTGGTAATCGGTTGTCGTGGTATGGACATGTGTGGAGGAGGAATGGGGAAAGTTTTGAGTGTGAATGTAGATGGCAATAAGAGTAGAGGAAGACCAAAGAAGCGATGGATGGACTGTGTGAAGGATGATATGGCTAGAAAGGAGGTGACTACTGAGATGACGAGTAATAGAGAAGTATGGAAGAAGAAGACATGCTGCGCCGTCCACAAATAAATTGGGATAAGGGCAGGAGGTGATGAATTGGTTCGCAAGATTGGACGCAAAAGACAAGCTTTATAAAAAAAAACCCTTTTATTTCATCTACTTATGTAAATAACAATTAAATGATAGGAAGTACCTTTTAAGCAAAAAATTGCTTGTATGAGGTACTTCCGCTCTTCTGGTTTAACTTAAAAATACATAAATGAGCAATTTAACAATAAATTCAAAATCAATAAGTACCAAAATTTTAGATAAAAATAAAATCTATACTATAGTATTATAATAGTATTATAAAGCTGAAGAGTTTGTTTGGTTGAACGCGCTAATCTCAGAAACTACTGGTTCAAATTGAATAAATCTTTTAGTGTTGGATTGCCCATTTATCGAGGAAGGCTATAGGCTATATAACATCACGCTACAACCAATAGGAGCGGAGCAGCAATGAAAAATGTTGCAAAAACGGGGAAAATTGTATTTTTAATAACTTTACGCGGACGAAGGTCGCGGGGAATAGCTAGTTTTAAATAAAATAAAAATTAAACAAAACGAGGATTAACTCCAGAAACAATACATCTTAGTTAAACCACGTTTTGTAATACAGTTTAATGTTTAAAGCTGCATTCACTTCATTATTTATCCAAGTACCCTCACGCCCCTCCGAAGAGGGATTACCACAACGTACTAAGGCCACACATACCCCTATATTATTAATAGGATGACCCAAATACCTACATCGTTGAATACCCTCATCGCTATACATCTGTGTTTATTATCAAATATTCTCAAGGGGGTGTAATAAAATGCCTATTGTTCGATTGTTAGGGGGTGAAATTTCTTAGGGGGTGAATTTGGAACACTTGGCCAAGTGTTTTTCGGTTATCTTGTTCTTTATTTACGTCACTTTTAGAGCAATTGGGAGGTTAAAATTAGGAGACGCAATCGGAAAACATTCTTTTTTTCGCAAAGTAATGGAGTCGCATTTTTTTTTAATTTGGGACAAGCCCGCCACACTATTCCCAAACCACTGTAACTCCTGTGCGCCAGAATCAACAGTGGCGACCACCAGAAAAGCGCCGAGACAATGAAGCTCGACGAAGTCCCAGAGAAACAATTTAACTGTCTTGGATCCCGCAACGAAATTAATCAGAAAAGAATAGCGAAGGAGTAGGAGAAACATAATTTCCACTTCCCTCCATATCAGCAGGAGACAGAACAAAACAAGGCCAATAGGCACAAAGGGACGCATTCTATATTTTTCAAAATATAAAACGTATAATTTCGTTTACAACCACTATAAAGGGTGTAAAAAGACCCTTAACGAAGCCGAAAGGCACTTGTTCTCCCCGTTATTGCGATAATTTTTTTGTTCTAGACCATACCTGGGAACCGTCTAGTTACGGAGATATTGTGAGTCAAAGTTCCAACTTTTTCACCAGTTTTTTTTTAAATACATGATTTTAATGTAAAATTTTTACTTTAAACACTTCCACGACTCCCGTACTATTCAATCCATCCATTAGCACAATGTTTTGAGTACGTTACATTGAGTTCTACCGTAAAACGTGATTTTTCACCCAAAAAAAAGACGATTCCCAGCAACAATTTTTGCGTAGAGTTACTTAGTTTACATATGTACAGAATGCTTGATTTACGGCTTCGTGAAGGGTCTGTTTACACCCTGTATAAAACCTATAATTTCGCTTGCTACCGCTTGCCACCAATATATTTCTGGAGCATTCAATTATTATTTGTGATACAAACCCAACAAAAATCATCCGAAAACCCATTTTTCGGTAGTATTACTCCACTTGTGTAACAGAATATCAAAGAATCAGTTTTAACCACTCAAAAGATTTCTAAAGTATCCAATTTCCTATTTCTCCCCCAATGCGGAGATCAAATCGGAAGCATCCGGCGGAAGTGATCCCCTCATCCACCCACCCCTTGATAGTTTTTTCTACTTCCGAAGCAAAAGCACCTGGTTTTTGAAAGAGCACTGTTTCCCTCATTTTGATGTAGCATCTGTGTTCAGACCCATTTGATTAAGAGCGTTTATACAGAAAGTGGGCAAAGTCGCCAATAGCTGTCAAATATTTCGCTTTTTTGATTAATTTGGCAATATTACTGTATGGAAATAAGTATATTTAAGTAACGAGATGTTTGTTATGTTAATGCACATAGGTATATCCTCTTATGCAAATTTCGCTATCGAAATTTGGTTTGCTGTAAGAAAACCCAATTCTGGGTTAAGCTCGCCATTGTACATAAGCTATATTATTGCAATTTGTATGTATATTTTTGTTGTTTTGTGTGCAATAAAGAATAAGAATAAGAAATAAGAAATATGGCTAACTAGTGAACTAAAATATTGATTATGAAATGCAATAATTAATATCGTAACATCGAATATTTAGTTTTAGATGTAAAAAGTGTTTGGAAACTTTCCAAATGCCTTTTTTACACCTAAAACGGTTCCTAGATCAAATTCAGTGTTTTAATTTATCGACGGCATGTAAAACCAAGTCAGAGGCCCATGGGCGGCATAAAAACTCTAACATCAGGTTAGGCACTAACCACACGAATTAAATTTTAAAAACCCCCAACGAAAAAAATAAAAGATGAAAGATAAATGACCCATTTTCATCCTCCAATCTAGTAAATGGCTGCACAGATTTTGATAAAACATGTCTCATTGTAATATACACATCATGCGCTTTCATTTGTTACCCCACTTGGATATATTTGAAAATATTCGATTTTTCATACCCACTTTCATCCCCCCTATCTAGTAAATAGCTGCACCGATTTTGATAAAACGTATCTAAGAACCATCGCCAAGAAATTAGCTTTCAAATAAAAAAAACTGCATCCAAATCGGTTCACCCATTTAAGAGCTACGGTGCCAGAGACAGACACACACATTGCGGTCAAACTTATAACACCCCCCTTTTTTGCGTCGGGGGTTAAAAAGAGAGATCAAGTAGAAGATTAGACTTCACAGTTTCCTCTACATCAGGCAAACAAAACCAAAAGAAGCTAGTCTAGGTTCTATTCTAGATCTAGATCGAGATTGACGTCAAACGGACCTATAGTTAGCCTGAGATTGCACCAGGAAGATTTGATGACGCAAACAGTGACATTTGCTCTTGCGCATAGAGAGTGTTACGATGAATTTATTGGCTTTGGTTTTCTTTTATTTTTTTTCTAATGCTGAAGGTAGGTCTTACTGCTTTTGGGATTGTCTATGGTTTCATTTATAAAGGTAAGGTAGTTTTATAAGAATAAGGGGAAATTTAAATAGTGAACGTACAGACAAACGGACAAACGGTGTGATGAATGGAGAGGGAGAGGGCTTTTCTTGGTTCTATTTGGCGATTGGACCTTCTTGTGAAAACAATAAGACCCATTGTCCTTCATCAATTTACTTTACACATCACAAGACACACACATAATGTCACATCTACATATTTGCCCCCCCCCCCCCCTCTATCCACCACCATCCCATTCCCGTCAAGCACCACTACCCATCCTAACATACTCTAAAAAAGGAAAATCTAACACCGTGACACCCCTGCTCACGTAACAGCCCTAAGTCCGGAGATCCACGCCACTGCGCCGGCGCATCCGGCAGTAGAGGAAATCTAATATAATTACTAGTGGGTACTGTAGATGTTTAATGATTTTGTAAGATCCTTTGTGTGTTATAGGTTTTAATTTCCGCGTTTTAGAGTGCCGAATCAACTGCGCAAGAGTGGGAGGTAGAAGTAGCCAAAGAGGTGTATTGTATTAGCAAAATATTTTGACTGTGTTACATTGAGTCCTGCCATAAAACGTGATTTTTCACCCAAAAAAAAAAAGCGTTTGTCAGCAGTATTTTCGCGTAGAGTTACTTAGTTTGATATACAGACTGCTTGGTTGACGGCTTCGTGAAGGGTAAGTTTACACCTTACACGTTCGTGATTTTGACCAAACCACACGTCATTTTCTCAGTCATAATGACGAATGATCAACAACTAACAATAAAGCGACACAATGAAGGCACAATGACGTCCATTTCGATTGTCTGCACTATTGAAGGTATGTGCGTTGTAAACAATGCATTCCTATGACGTTATGTATCTCTGACGTTATTTTCGACTACTGGAATTTACCTCGGAAGTGATCGTGTTTATAGACGTGTTAATTTTGGCTAGTACTCCAGGGTAATTGTGTAACACACTTACATCGGATTTTTTTTTTTTACGGATGGGAAGTCATCAAATGACTTCTCCCGCTCTGGGTGGATTGGGAGGGAGTGTCAGACTCTTACTGACTAAAACCCATCCATGTTCCTTCATTGCCCTTTGTGTTCCAGGGCCACGGTATCTCTTTCGAACAGTCCTGCAGCCCCGGCAGGCATCGGCCCTTGCGGGCCCCTTCCTGGTTGCTGACATCTCTTGGAGGCGCGCGTGGAACACGAACGCGCCGTCGATCCGACCGGGCGTCGGGAGCCACCACGTGGCCCCCGACGCCCGGTGCGTCGCCCGCGGCGGCTGGGACGTGAGATTCTCTCCCTCTCACGTCCCGCACTTACATCGGCTTTCATGCTAACATCATCATTTTCCTGCCCTTATCCTAATTTATTTGGAGTCTGCGCAGCATGTCTTCTTCTTCCATACTTCAAAATTCAATATGGCGACAACCAGACGCCATTTTTTGAAAATAAAAAATGAAGTTAGGTAGTGTTACAGATAGTTTAAAGAGACTTTAATTTAGGCTAGGTTGGAGGCAATTAAGATCAAGCGAAAGGCACTACGATATTTCGCGTTCATTCTTTTACACCACTTCATATTTAGAGCCTAATATCTCTACACAAGAAACTAACAGATCGTACACGATCGTAGTACAATGAACTTATCCATCCAATCTTTTAATATCTGCGTTGCATCATTTTGTTTTAATAACAAACCTATTTATAAAACACTTGAGTGAGCATCCATTTTTTCTTCAGTATATCTGAAAGGTAATTAATAATCTGTGGCGGTCAGATAGGCAGTAGGTCCATCTACACTAATATTATAAAGAGGAAAGATTTGTATTTTTGTGGGTGTGTATGCTTGTAATGAATAAATTCAAAAACTACAGTGCCGATTTCAAAAATTTTTTCACCATTTGAAAGCTACATTCACCCTGAGTAACATAGGCTATATTTATTACTAGAAAAACAAATGGGGGGGGGGAATTAGGGGAAAATAAATGTGCACCCGTGCGAAGCCGGGACGGGCCGCTAGTGTTAAATAATGGTATTTTTTAGCTGTACACGGTAAGACAACCTCATGTGTAGCTTTGTAATGGAGGTGGTAGGTACGTTGGTGCCGAGGAAGAGGAATAAAACGGTGGACAAGTAAATTTCACGTCTGTATTGGACCAGTGTCGCAGATGGAATGGAAGAGTGTTGCCATAGTTTACATTTAAATGTTGGTGTTGCAATATTATTAATTAAAATCTCCAACAACAAAACATAATTGGGAAAAGACTAGACAGGTGATGATTCAAAAGGTTATTCCTATAATTTTTTAACAAAAATCGATTGGCTATAATGTCAAAATCCCGCGCAAAATTATCCCTTAAAAGGTTAAGGGCATAATTTCGTAATATCGAGACAAAATTGGATCAAAGATGGCGGCCGCTCCCTAGGGGCCGTATTCGATTTATTTTTAATAAGGGGTGCAGATGCTGCGTTGTTACACCCCCGCTGTTTGTGAAAATCCTATTATCTATGTATTATCTTGAGTTGAGGCATCGAAGACTTAAATATTCGGTTTTTGCTATGTGTACAGCTAAGTACATTGTTTTTGTGGCTTAAATCTAGGCGGTACCATTGTATGGCTTCTCATAAGCCGATTTCCTGCACTTTTTTGTGCTCTGATTCCGATAATTCCGAAAAAACGGTGTGAAATATAGACTCAGAGCAATTTGGACATCAATTACATCGAAAAAACGTAAAACGTAAACCCATAACCACTAACTGTCAAAAACAATTGAATATGAAAATGGCGGCAACAACAAATCACGTTCGAAAATAACTCAATAAAACATTCCACAATAATAAGAACAATAAATTCAAAAAACATCACATTCGAAATCAATTAAGTCTCAATAAAATCGGGACCGTTTCCGAGCGGAACAAACTGAATAATTGAATTAAGAAAAAAAAAAACCGGAGCATGGAAATCGACGCTCTGCCTGTCCGTCATGCTGGATAAGTCTTTAGGTCTATGACCTGGCTGAGTTCCTTCATGCCTTTGCTTATTGCTGTACAGTTTAGAAAAAAGAACATGACTTAGATTGTATGAAATTCCTTTGTGGGAAGAGCATGGAGCTAGTAAGTACTAGGGGAAAAGGATTATGGTCGATTCGCGCGTTTTTTTTTTTTATATGAGTATTACCTAAGGAGGTTTTTATAAAAGATTGTTCTTTTTAACTGACCGTTGATTGGCTGGGTGTGTAATAGTGATTGTTACAATGATTGGATGTAGTTTTTATGTTCATTGAGTTTTTTTTCTTTATCATTGCGAAGTGAAATGAGTTTTTGCGCCAAAGTTACCTATAAAACTTAACGATTCTTGATCTTACGAACAGGTTTCATAATCAGCCTATAATGTTCCCACAGCTGGGAAATAAACCACCACGCGGGCCCAGAGCAGGTCTGCAGATAACCTACCACCATAATATTCCATAATGTTCTAAAAAAACTTTCGTTACGTACTCCCATCTCTATCACACACTATATCTATCTCTCTCTTCCGTCACGCTACACTGCAGAGCATGCGTTCACTTGGTCACGCTCTGTGATCATGGCAGACAGTCGACACACGCGAATGAAATCTATGGCAATATAACACACTGTAACTTTAACAGTTACGCTGTGCTTGTTACACTCAATGTTTTAAATAGTCGAAGACATGGCACAAAAGAATCCAAAGTTCTTTATTCAAAAATGTTTTAAACGTCAAAAGTGACATAAGACAGTACCCATAATACCCGACCTTCGCCACTTCCTAGTGTTTTTAACTGAGGAGAAAAAATGGCCGAACTCCCCAGCAACACATCTATGTTTTAAGTAATCTTCTTCTTTGTCGTGACGATGATTTCCCCTTTAATTAAATTTGTTTTATCCAAAACTCTGCCACCACGACGGCGTTGGTGGTGGCCTGGGACAGGTCCCTCAAAGTGCACGTGGAACCACACATAGTGCATGATAGGAGGTGAGCCATAGTTTGCTCTGAGGCACCGCAGTCACACATGGCTTCATCGGAATACCCCCACCGGACCAGGTTGTATCTGCAGCGCCCCACCTGGCTTCGCAATCGGTTTAGGGTCTTCCAGGTGGGCCATGGCAGCAGGTGTCCCGGTGGGAGTCTTTCCGCAACTTCAATATAGTGTGTCGGAGGGGGGTGTCGTAGGAGCCACAGCTGTAATGCTGGCACTTCACATGGCTTATTTGTCAAAATTTTCGCGATATTGAACCCAAACAAAATGTACTTTATGCCTATTGAGATAAAGTGACCTTTGTTTTAATGACAGAAGGCGAATATTTGCCCAGATCTGCCAAGTGTAGTATCACCATTAGTAGAACTTGATTTGAAAATTCAATAATCTAGTTTTGGAAAAAGTACACTTTCGTAGGACGTCGTATTTCACACTTGTGACCCGGTGACAGTCTCGTTCTTTGGCTCAATCTGTCAAAAGAGTCAAGTCTTCAAAGGGTCCTGTTGAATCTATGGTTCCATTACTCCTGCTACACTATTCTAACAATCAGTCATGGATCGATTGAACTCATGGAGTCACGGCATTTTAATGACGTAAGGATCATGCTTTGCAAATGGATTGGTCATCGCAAACTCGCAGTATATTATTATTAAAATATCGTAATAAACGAGTAACTAATCATGATCGCGTAACTTGTAGATAACACTGAAAAAATCATAGACAAAAGAGAAAAACAGAGTTTAAAGTTTCTAGACCAAAAAGAAGATATTATCTAAAACAATCTTGCAAGAAAACAACTAACACACGAAAATATATGAACTCAGAATATAACATTACCACTTCATATTAATACCAAAACACTTTCCCTCCAAATTTAAACGACGCGGGGGCGGCCATCATTGAAAATAAACAATGTCTACGTGGGGCATAGACTATAGAGTAGGTACATACAGACGAAGTAACAAATGTGGTGCAGATGGCTAAGTTCCACGGGGATTTCTTGTGGTCCCTATATGTATTTTGTATTGAATTTATGTGGTTATACGTGTCAAGTTCCCCCCATGCGTAGTCCAAGTGCGTTAAGTGCATTTTAAAGATATACCACAGAAGGACACATGACAGTTTTGTTTTGATCTATTTTTAAATTTCGAAAGTGATGTTTTCTTTAGAAAATTGGTCTTACAGTGGGGAACTCGAAATCGACTGTTGTTTACTTCGACTTATTTATCTTGTAAAGGCGAATGCCCAGAACTGAACGCGATCAGCACAAGTAAACTGCGTTCACGAACTGTCAGTGACAATATTCCTTAACGATGATGACATTGACAGCTTTTGAACACGGATTACATGGACTGATCGCGTTCGGTTACAATTACAAGATTGAGGTCAAGAGTAGGTTGCTGCGGGACTGTTCGAAAGAAATACCGCGGCCCTGGAACACAAAGGACAATGAAGGAACATGGATGGGTTTTAGTCAATAAAAGTCTGACACTCCCTCCCAATCCGATGATGATGATTTCCCATTCAAAAAAAAAATGTCAAGAGTAGGCCGATTAATATTAAAAAAAAATACAATGATGCAATTAATTCGTCCTAACAACAAAAATGTACGTGTTATGGTTAAGCTTTACCCTTTAAATCTAGAACGAGAACGTAATTATCAATTAAATAAAGGGTGTAAAAAGACCCTTAACGAAGCCGAAAAGTACTTGTTCTCCCCGTCATTGCGAACATTTTTTTGTTCTTGACCATACCTGGGAACCTTCTAGTTATGGAGATATTGGGGGTCAAAGTTCCAACTTTTTCACAAGTTTTTTTTTAAATACATGTTTCTAATGTAAGATTTTTACTTTAAACATCCTCACGACCCCCGTATTATTCAATCCATCCATCAGCACAATGTTTTGAGTGCGTTACATTGAGTTTTACCGTTAAACGTGATTTTTCACCCCAAAAAAAAGTTGTTTCCCAGCAATAATTTTTGCATAAAGTTACTTAGTTTGATGTACAGAATGCTTGGTTGACGGCTTAGTGAAGGGTCTGTTTACACCCTGTATATTTATTACTAAAATCTAGACCAATATCAATTACTTCTCTGATCTGACTTTAAAACAGGTCCTCAGTTACTTAACCAACCTGTCACATCCGATTCAACGAGAGGATACACTTCACCACAGAGTAAAAACAACAGCTTTCCCAACCGTATCGGGTAACGGATGAGGTGTGGTTGGTTATGGTACGCAGGATGACCATCGACAACACCGGATGGTCACGGGTTCGGAGGAAATAGAACTTGATATTAAAAACCACGGACAAGATGTTGAAACGATTGAATAGGGTAGCTGACACACCAATCAATTGTCATACTTTTTATAAGTTGTCAAAACGCGTTTCCCCCTTACATTTTGTACGGTAATAGCACGCTGTGACGTCACTATTTAGTCAACTCAATAACTCAACTATTTATTGATTTCAAAGCAACTAAAAATCCAATTTTGAAATTAATTGAAATTTAATCGGGTTATCAGGTCTAAAATAAAGAGTTTTTTTAGAGAAGTTGTGTCTTGGAATTATTATTGAATGGTGTCAACTACCCTATTGTCTTTGATTGGTAAAGCTGTTATTAATACTACGGTTAGTGATTATAAGAAAATCGAAAGTTAGAAAAGTGATTTTTCTCCACAAATAAAAAATTAAAGGTGATTGGGCACTTCTTGATGGAGAATTGAATGAGAGTGGTGACTACGTCAAATGAAAAAAAAAATAGATGAACAAAGGCTGTCTTTTAGAAGAAAACAAAGAATTAATAAAATATATTTATTTGGCAAAACAGAAAACTCGTGGAGGGAGGAGCTCGTGGCTAAATAATAACAGCCGCTCGGATCGATCTTTAGGTTAAGCCGTGCTTGCTTAGGTTGGTCTGTGGATGGATGACCGCCCATTACATAGCGAGTTTCCTCCGTGCCTCGGAAAGCACGTTAAGCCGTTGGTCCCGGGTGTCATTTGTAAATCTTTGACAGTCGTTAGGTGGTCAGTGCCCCAAAAAAGTCTGACAACCAGTCTTACCAAGGGTTATCGTATTACCCAGTACTAACTGGGTTGTGGAGGTCTGATAGGCAGTCGCTCCATGTAAAATACTGGTATTCAGCTGCATCCGGTTAAGACTGGAAGCCGACCCCAATATAGTTGGGAAAAGGCTAGGCAGATGATGATTTGGCAAGACAGAAAACTACACCAATTAACTTGACACTAAAAACTGAATTAATTAATAAGCTAAAGGAAGAATCAGTGACATCCTCAATCAAATTTAAACTGAAGATCAAGATAATAAGATTAGAACCCTTAACGATTCTCAAATAATTGACGACTTTCAAACCTTTGAAAACGCTAATCATTATAAATTACAATTAATAGTGTAATAAATCATAGATCAATTGGTAGTCATGTAATGGTAGCTTACAATGCGCACGCACAAGGCTTTCCCACGGTAAATGATCTATAGATCACTTTTATCATCACGGTTTAAGTACTGATGAAATAAGTAATGAGTATGGATGGACGGACTGTGTGAAGGATGATATGCCTAGGAAGGAGGTGACTGCAGACATGACGAGAATAGAGAAGTATGTAAGAATACCTGCAAAGACCCTTAATCATTTGGGATAAGGGCAGGACAATGACGATGAAGGACCAGTAGAAGATGGATGATGTTCAGAAGATCGCGAGTAAGACAAGGGTGAGAATCCAGCAGACCAGGAAAGCATGGCACACAAGAGGATGCCTCACTCAGTAGTGGATTAGAACACGCTGCCAATAATAATAATGAAGTTAGAGTAAATGATGTATTTATTTGGCAGTCTAAACCACAGACTAACAATGACATAGACAAAAGTCAAGTTTCATAAGAGACAATGGCCCAGCATTGGCCACTGTGTACAGCAAAGACAGCCAAGAACAGGTCAGCGTGTGAATCATCAAAAAAGTCACATCACTTACCGAGAATAAGACCACACAAACGAGTTTTTAACAATTCCATTGAGAACTTGAAGTGATCTTACTTAATAGAATTTCTTACATTCAATATTGTATTCTATACCAGCGACTCAAGACTGGTTTTTCGTTACAAGATCAGTTTCTCATGGAACTACTATACAAGTTGGTCGTTTTTTTTTTAAATTGTAATTGTAACCTACTGTATGGAGCTGTGTTTATGTCAAGCGCGATCCGATTTATTCACGAAGTTCTCGAGAGAAAAGTTTAACTCAAAGAGATGAAGAGATACAATTGCTTCTAAAAACAACTCTCATAACAAAGACAGTATAAATATTATTATTCAAGCGTAAACAATAATTGAAAACAATGAATGTATCTGCTGAAATGCAGATCATGCTAATTCAGTAGCAAAAATGACACAATCAAATGGATTGAGAATTTGCGCCAGTTACAGAAAAGTTGAAAGGGAATCGAATGTCTTGGTATGGGCATGTGATGAGGAGGGACGAATCGCCAGACTGATGGACGGAGAGGGAGAGGAAGACCAAGGAAACGATGGATGGATTGTGTGAGGAATGATATGAAGAAAAAAGGTGTAAATGATTGCGTGACGGTTGACAGGGGAGAATGGAAGAAAAAAACGTGTTGCGCCGACCCCAAGTAACATGGGACAAGGGCAGGAAGATGATGATGATGAAATGGATTGAGAATTGGAAGACTTGAAAACGGTTAAAGAAAATACGTTGAAGAAAGCAAAATATCGTAGTAACCAAAAATCCGAAGACATGTGACGTGTACAAACCCACACTGGACTGGGTGGAGATCAAACAGACCACTCTGATAGAGAGAAGGCCTGAGACCCAGCAGAGGATACATTATATGCTGATTATGCTCATGGTAGAAGACTATAGACAAACTTTTGTCCTACTCCTCCGCTATTCTTTTCTGATTAATTTCGTTGCGGGATCCAAGACAGTTAAATTGTTTCTCTGGGACTTCGTCGAGCTTCATTGTCTCGGCGATTTTCTGGTGGTCGCCACTCTTGATTCTGGCTTTCAAGAGTTGCAGTGGTTTTTAGAATAGTATGGCGTGATTATCACAATTAAAAAAAAAAAGCTTTCTTAAGAAATGTTCAAGAAAGATTGTGAAACCATCTCTCATTGAGGGACCCTTTACAGGGACCTGATAAATGGTTTTACAATCCAGCAAGGATCTCTAAAACAGGACAGGACGATGTCTATTATAACGGTAAAGCATCCTTATTCCCACGGCTGTGACTTTTATTTTCATGCGCCATCTTTGTTTTTTCTTCAATTTTATTACTTTTAATTTCGTCTTCGACGGGAGTAATGATATGCTGTGGGAATTTAATTGGATTTGGATTACGTTTAGTGTCATGATTGGGTTTAGTTGTGTTGTTTTAATTTTTAATCGACTTCAAAAAAAAGGAAGAGGTTCTCATTTCGGTTGTATTTTTTCTCATAACTCCGTCATTTATGAACCGATTTGAAAAAATATTTTTTTTATGTGAAAGGATATACTGCCCGATTGGTCCCATAGAAAATTTCATCAAAATCGGTTCAGTCATTTGTTTTCTTCTTGGGCTATGTTGATGACATGATGATCCCTTAATAACTTGACGTTACAATGTAAAAATTAATTCATGACAATAATTTGTGTAGTATAGTACTACAACTAAAAGGGTAAAATAACAAACTTTCTGCAAAAAAAAAACCGACTTCCAAAAAAACACAAAAAGTCTAAAATAACTTTACTTTCGGAAGTCGGTGGCACAAAAGTCAATGATTATTTTAGTGTTTTTTGGAAGTCGTTTTTTTTATTGCAATAAAGTTTTTTTATTGTTAACGACTATCTCTTGTATTTTATTTTTTTGTATTGTGGAGCTTTTGCAGTATACGAATTTGAGCATCTTCAAATAAGGTCTGCCTGTTAGACAGGACTTTTCCCCAATCTTGTATCAATATGATTTCCAACATCAATATTTTGATTTTTATCACATATTAATCAACTATCATAGCAGTCAATTCTAATTTTAAAACCAAGCCATCATCTCCCATTGTGTAAAGAGCCATTACACCCAACTAGTTGCAGTTGCAACTTGTCCCGTGTGACAGGATATATTCTTTTTTTATATTTTTTTTTCACGATGCGTGGGAAGCTCACTTGTTCTGCCTATTTTCTTTCTTTTTTTAGGTTTACCGTTAAGCGGGCCGTCATAATTATGTCTGGGTGTACTGTTTATAGGGCTTTGCTTTTTTTTTTAAAGTCTGGTTCTGGCCGTGTAATTTTAGTGTGGCCAGTATCTTAGTTTGTTATTATCTTGGGACACTATTATAGTGAAGTTCTTTTGTATTTTTTTTTAATTTTAGTTGAGGACTTACTGGTACTGTGTATTATATGGCTACTTTTGGCCTCTTTTAAAAAAATATAGATGAGAGTAGACCTGTGTGTATATTCAGAAGTTTTTTTTTTAATGGACTGTCTTGGTATGGATATGTGATGAGGAGGGATGAATAGCATGTGACTAAAAGAGTAATGAATATAAATGTTGATGGATCGATAGAGAGAGGAAGACCACAGAAAAGATAGATGGATTGTGTGAGGAATGATATGAAGGAAAAAAGGAGTAAATGATAGCGTGACGGTTGACAGGGGAGAATGGAAGAAAAAAACGTGTTGCGCCGACCCCAAGTAACATGGGACAAGGGCAGGAAGACGATGATTCTGAAGAATTTTAGGCAGAACTGTCCTCGAACCTGAATCCGATACATTTCTTCTCTGACAGTTATGACAGCCCAAATGTATATCACAGCAATACTGGTCATTATGAGCAGTGATAGTCTAATGGAGTGACCCTTGGACCGCCTAGTCATAGGTCTCGAGTTCGAACCCAAGACACGCACCTCTGAATTTTAGAATTCATGTGCGTATTGTAATATTATCACGTGTTTCGGCGAAGGAAAACATCGTGACGAAACCAGAGAAATTTCTCGACGGCATGTAAAGCCAAGTCAGGGGCGGGACTGTTCGAAAGAGATACCGCGGCCCTGGAACACAAAGGGCAAAGAAGGAACATGGATGGGTTTTAGTCAGTAAAAGTCTGACACTCCCTCCCACTCCACCCAGAGCGGGAGGAGTTATTTGATGATTTCCCATCCGTAAAACAAAAGGGGCATAAAAACTCTGACACCAGGTTAGGCACTAACCTTACGATAAAGAAGACTGGCCATTAAAAACGTTCCTAATTCAAACAAGGGATATGACGTACAAGACAGGACAGTCCCTAATCCACTTTCACCGAAAACAATATCAATATATCGACACCAATGACAGATCGATGCGAACGAAAGGTGAAGTTCCCACGGAGCGTGTGACTGTGCGAGCGAGAGCCGCCAAATAGAGCGGGACGGTAGATGTTGCGACACAACGAGATAGTAATGCCGTGAATTCTGTAAGATGCGTAAAGTTAGGCAAGATTGTTGAAGGCGTTCAAGATAGGGTTGTAAGAATGGAGAAAGAGGAATTTAGTGAAGAAACAAAGGGTGAAGGGCAAAATAGTATAATCAAGGCTAGTAAGGAAGGAGGACTGTAGAGATGAACATTTTGAAGAAGAATAATAAAGGGTGTAAAAAGACCCTTAACGAAGCCGAAAGGTACTTGTTGTCCCCGTCATTACGATCATTTTTTTGTTCTAGACCATACCTGGGAACCTTCTAGTTACGGAGATATTGGGGGTCAGAGTTCCAACTTTTTCACAAGTTTTTTTTTAAATACATGTTTTTAATGTAAGATTTTTACTTTAAATACCTTCACGATCCCCGTACTATTCAATCCATCCATCAGCACAATGTTTTAAGTGCGTTACATTGAGTTTTACCGTAAAACGTGATTTTTCACCCCAAAAAATAAGTCGTTTCCCAGCAATAATTTTTGCGTAAAGTTACTTAGTTTGATGCACAGAATGCTTGGTTGACCGCTTCGTGAAGGGTCTTTTTACACCCCGTATACTATCGAAAATGTCAGATAGCGAAGTATGGAAGACATTGGTATAAGAGCACAGAGAAGTTGATAACATTGTAAATTAATTTGACACAGTTTTGATTCTTGTTTTGGCAACCGACGCTACAATAGATGACCAAGAGGTAATGTTTGTTTGTGAGTTTGTACGTACTTTACCTCTTGGGTAAAGTTTGTTTGTGAGTTTGTACGTACTTTACCTCTTGGGTAAAGTTTGTTTGTGAGTTTGTACGTAGGTGGTAATCTTCGGAAGTACTGATCCGATTCCGAAAATTCTTTCACTAACGGAAAGCTACATTATCCCCGAGTGTTATAAACATTAATACATACATTTCATAAAAGGTTTCCCTGGGTTAATTTGCGTACATAACGTCAGCGAAGCCGCAGGCAAAAACTAGTGACTATTATTTTAGACAAAGTAGGCTACACTATACACGTTCGTGAGAAAACATACCCCATCCATTGATGCTTTTCAGTAACTCAAAAGTACATCAATAACAAGAATACGACAAAGGGTAATGCCAACTAAGTGACTCATTGTCACTCATTGTTGACCGCAAAAGAATAAAAATAACATTTTGCTTTTTTGAAGGCGTGTGAACTTGTACAGACGGCCAGCACATGAAGGTACCCGATACTGTCTTCCAATCAACGTGGAATCTTAATCCTTTAGCGGTACAGTTGAAAATCTATTAAAGAAATTTGACAGATTGTAGTAGCTTGACGTGTATCAGCTGAGGCTAATTACTAAGGAGTTGGTATACATCATTGAAAACGCAGCAAAGCAGGTAGATTTTAAGAAAGAACAATATAAGCATTAAAGAGACGTCAGAGCTCGTGGCTAAATAACAGCCGCTCGACTCGATCTTTAAGTTAAACCGTGCTTGCCTAGGTTGGTCCGTGGACCCATTACATACTGAGTTTCCTCCGTGCCTCGGAAAGCACGTAAAACGTAAAGCCACGTGTCGATTGTAGATCTTTGACAGTCGTACAAGTAGTCAGTGGCCCGAAAGTCTGACTACCAGTTTCACCAAGAGGTATCGTATTATCCAGTACTAACTGGGTTCTGGAGGTCAGATAAGCAGTCGCTCCATGTAAAATACTGGTGTTCAGCTGCATCCAATTAGACTGGAAGATGATGCTAGCACAGATGTGACTTGAGCATGTTTCTGTTAGCCTGTGTCATCCCACTGCTGGGCAAAGGCCTCCCCCAAGACCTCCAAATCTTTCGATCCAAGGCCAATAAACTCATGAGAATAGGAAAATTACTTCAAAAACTACCATATTTCATCACATATTTCGGCATAACATGACCAGCTCTTACCCAAAGTACCAAACGCCATTTTTCTCAAATCATCTCACGTATAAGATCTCGACTATAGATCACTGCGTGCCGTAGATCATTAGCTGCGCCCGCGTCGATCGTGATCCGAATTAAACACGAAGATGAACGAACGATGCGCTTGCGTCCAAATTTTGATGTTTCTCCGTACTAAACGTTTTGGTGTGAATTTTTTAGTGTCTGTTTAGAGTTGAATTTGTGGGGAATTGTTTATGTTTAGTTATTTTTCTTGTTGGTTAGACTACCTCTTGGTAAGACTCTTACCAAGTTATCCGTGTTACCTACTAACTGATTTGTGGAGGTCAGATTAGGCAGTCGCTCCATGAAAAATTTTGGTGTTCAACTGCATCCAGTTAGACTGGAAGCCGATCTCATAGTTGGGATAAAGCAGATGATGATATCTATAATATTATTATAACCTCTTTTGTCCTTACCTTTTTGATGTTTTTTTTTTGTAATTTAGTTAAGTAAGCTCTCCAAATAAGATAGAAAGAAATATATTTATTCAAGTAATTATTTAGTCCTTTAACTGAAAACCTTTGTTACTGACACCATCATATCAAGACACTGGACAAAAATAGACGCTTTAGTGTAGACTAGCTGTGCCCCGCGGTTTCACCCGCAGCTTCCGACTTGTTTTATTTTTGCCCGGCTCCTATTAGTCATAGCATGATGTTATATAGCTTATAGCCTTCCTCGATAAATGGGCTATCCAACACTAAAAGATTTTTTCAATTCGAACCAGCAGTTCCTGAGATTAGCGCGTTCAACCAAACAAACAAACTCTTCAGCTTTATAATATTAGTATAGATACCAAGACCATTACTTAGAGTCCTTATTAGCGTAATGCCAACTGAACCGCTACACATTGTGGTACGTATTCACCTGTCGCGTCTAAAGATCACTGTTCACTACAATAGTCTAGTGAAAGGTGGCTCTTTAACACACCTGAATAACTCGTTTCCTTGAATAACACCTTGCGTGGGACGCCAGGCAGCTGATAACTTCAAAATAGGCTGTTTAAAAGAACAACCCTTTGCCGATTAAAAAAAAAAACACAATTTGACATTTGACGTTCTGCATGTGAATACTCTATGGTAAAATCGGCAAGGAACAACCCTTTTGCTCCAAAAAAAAGAAACAAAAATTTCAAATTTCGATTTTTCGACCGTGGGAATGGAAACGTCAAATGAAAATACAATTTTATTTTTGCTTTCGTGGAATACGTTTTCGAACAGATATGGTCTTTATTTTTATGGGAACAAAGTTCGTGTTTTGGTTTTGTAACTGCATTTCTTTTGTGGTAACATTACCGAATTCTATTTGCGTTATGTAAACGTGAATGTTACCTTAGTAGGAAATCATACAGTACATTTTCGTACATCGTAAATGAATTCACGCTTTTGTCGAATCACTACAGAGTATTTCACACACATTCTAATTACGTTCGTGAAAATAGAATTTGTACTGTAACTCAGACTAGTAAGGTGCATAATTGAATATAATGTAAGCATTCACAAGTTTGTTCAATGACTACAGAGTATGAATAGTAATAATTGTTAACGATTGTTCCCGCGTTTTCAAGATGGCGTCGTCGCTTCCGGGATATTAGAACTATATTATAGAATATTTTATTACTTATTTGTACTATAAAAGGCAATGCAACAGTAAATTAATTTGCATATTTAAAAAAAGAATTCCATTTTCGCAAAACATTCACAGAAACGAATAAATAAAATTGACAACTCAAGTAATGCTAAAGGAGATTGCCCAAATTTCATATTTTGAAAAAAAACTATCCCAATTACCCGACCTTACAAAAAAAAACGAGTAATGAGTTTGACACGCATGTATGTATGCGTGTGGTCTATCTACAGAACTGTAGTAACAGTATAAAGGCTAGAGCGAGGTCACAGGTCGTGGGAGAAGCTCGTGCGATGTTCACAACTGGTCTTGTACCTGATGTACCACGAAACTAGTTTACAGAACAGCCCATCTGTTAGCCGACAACGGGAAAGTAAAGAAAGGTATTGGTTTTTAACATTATTGGTGATGTTCTTTAGAAATGTCAGGTGTGAAGTACTCGCAACCGGCGTGCGTGTGTGACCAGATGTATGAAAGTGGACAATAGAAAAGGCATAAAGGATTTTGGCAGATGGCGTTGTTCTGACTTTAACCTCCTCTGCCTAGCCTTTTCCCAACTATATTGGGGTCGGCTTCCAGATGGATGCAGCTGAATACCAGTATTTTACATGGAGCGACTGCCTATCTGACCTCCACAACCCAGTTAGTACTGGGTAATACGATACACCTTGGTAAGACTGGTTGTCAGACTTTTTGGGCCATTGACTACCTAACGACTGTCAAAGATCTACAAATGACATCCGGGACCAACAGCCTAACGTGCTTTCCGAGGCACGGAGGAAACTCTGTATGTAATCGGTAATCACCCATCCACAGACCAACCTACGCAAGCACGGTTTAACCCTCAAGATCGACCCGAGCGGCTGTTATTATTTAGCCACGAGCTCCTCTGTTCTGACTTAAAGAACATTGGAATGCCACCTAAGCTTACCTCTTGGGGTATAAAAGCGTGACTCAGAAGAAAGTAAGTACGCAGTTTTTACGATGTACAACAATTTGAGAGTATGTAGAAGGGATATGGATCATAAAATCTTAGAACTTTCACTACAAGACTATCAAATTGGTTCTAACTAACTCGTTTTTAGTTGGAATCTAACATACATTGCAGATTCTTAGTACATTCTTACTAGAATAAAGAAACCCAAAGTAAGGTATCACTTTCGAAAGGACCAGGAAAATAGGAAACGAAGAAGCTTTGATGAAATAAAAATCTAGAACTATGCACTTCCTAACGTTGTCAAGGTATTGAAGTCAAGGATTCTAATAGAAAAATCGATGAAATGTATAACGAAAGTACTAGGAGAACATAAAACGAAAGAGGTATTATGAAATCACAATAGCTTACAAATCAATAGGCCACGATCTTGAACTAGTTTCATATAGACAACAAATAAACCAAGGTTTCTAGTACAAAACTCATGAACCCATAGATCCTTACGAATGAAAAGTACTAAGACTACACGAGTCGAAAGAGCTTCCACGCAATAAATGTCGTCAGTCACGGCACAAGATGGTACAGTACCATTGCTAGCAAGCATTACTTTTAAGGTCAGCATCGATTAGTTGCACTTATAAAAATCCGTTACTTTAACAGTTTAGTTTTGAACGATATTTATTTCTCATTTCCTTTAGAAATTGACTGGGAATGAGGAAAACTTTGATTACGACAACTCACTGAATTAGAAAAGATTTTTTGAATGCCAATATGGCGCACATTTTGGGGCAGACGATCACGTAGCGTGGGATCCCATCTAGATGGTTCAGACAGGAATCCGCTCGATGCAATAATTAGAATAGAATAGAATAGAATAATAGAATAGAATAATTTTTATTTGCTTAAAAACATGGTATAAAAAGATGGTAAAATACAAAAAAGAAAGAGCATACATGTTTTTGCTTAACAGTAATAAGCATAGTCCAGTAGTCTTAGTCCAGTAATGGACGTTTTTCTGCTGAATGATTTTAAGTCGTTTTAAATAAGAAACACTCTGTATGTATTCGTAAATGTTTTATACATGGTGGGTACAAAAACGTGGATCAAACGAAACAGTGCGACAGTAAGGGTTATTTGCAGTAAAAAATATCTCTGTGGCAGAGTCCTAACTTGATCTCCTTAAAAGTTATGACTACTTGAGTGTTTTTTTTAAGAAAATACCAATATTTTTACTAAATAGGCAATTATAGTAAAATGGGTTGCACTACAAAAGTGCTTTTAAAAGATCTTAATGTCATTTATCTGTTTTGTTTAAATGTTAAAATAAACAATTTTCAAATAAATCAAATAGGAAAGATCCTTTAAGGATTCTAGAGTGGGAAATAATGTGCCCCTTCATCATTACTATCTGTCTAGCCTATTCCCAAATGCCTATCGAACCTTCACAACCGATTTAACTAAGAATAAAGGCCTAAAATATTAAAAATCTTCGAGAGACAAGAATTTGAAACTATCTAACAGAGATCTACAGAAGCGCCATTCTCACAAGCATTCATATCAATAAATAAAAGCCAAACGTTTCCAAACAAATTCGAATTTCAAATATTCGGAGCGGTTCGGCCGGGTAAACATTCCCGATGTTTTCTCACGATCATTAGAGAACGATTTCGGCTGTACTCGGCCGCTCTCGGCGTTCGTTCGGACACTTTCGTAAATTTTATGTTTAGAATACCAAATAGTAAATGAGGTTTTAATTAGATGTCATCATTTTGGAATTGGAATTCGGACGGGAGAGACGTTTATTGATTTTTGGGATTATCATATTCAAGATGGGATTACTATGGGATCAAATTCTTACTATCTAATTTTAAATTAGTTAAACGTCGTCATCAAAATAGTTATTTCTTCAGACACTGCTTTTGTTTACTGATATTTTCAATTTTGCCGTAACTTAAATGCAGATACGTCCTTTTTACTTACGGCGACCAAATTGTTCTTTTTTAAACAAAAATGGACAGTCAAAACACGAATTTCTACAGATATTCCGTCGCTTAAAGCTCAAATTTTTTCACAAATCTTTCCTACCCAAAACCTCAATAATTTACACCTCATACGGGTAGCAGCTGATACAATTCCTTTCTTCGCCAAAAAACCACCTTTTCTACCCAGAAATGGGTATCGTCCATTGGGCAGTCCCACAAAAACTCAGGACAATTCGGTCCACCTTTAGTACTACAAAAACCCCGCATCTAATATCAGGACTCACCTGGATATCATCTGTTATATCGCTGTCCTTGTCTCGCACATAAAGAAGTACATCTCGCGTCTCGTTCTTTGATTCAACGGTTAAAACCAGCTGTTTTTGAGTTTTTTTCGCTATTATTTATCGATGTTTTGGAGTTATTGGAGTATGTAGACATTGCATGGAAACGTATCAAGATAATAATGAAAGTACACGACGAAAAAATCTGGGCTAAAGAATTAAATTTTAATTGACCAAAGAAACGATGGATAGATTGTGTAAGATGATATAGCTTGAATTTAAAGGGGTGACTACACACCCCTAATAAAGAAGCATGGAAGAATAAGCCATACTGCGCAGACCCCCAAAATTAGGAGAAAGGTGATGTCATAACAAAAATGCCCGTGATCTTTTATCTCCTAACCCTTGCTTAGAGGGGTCGGCTTCCGGTCTAACCAGATTTTATTCATTACCATAATTTGGCAAAACACGAAGACTTTTGCAATCTCAGTCAGGTATCTTTCCGCCATTACCATCACGATTTGAAAGCAATCTTATTCGAAGGCAGAATCTTCACCCAGAATCGTCTGCATTTGTTTTTTTTTTCTATTTTTAATACGACATCCATATCTATACATTTTCTGGCACTATCCTTTGAGTAACGTGCAAAATTCTTCATCCAGAATCGCCTGCATTTGTTTTTTTCTTTTCAAATTTCGAACAACATAGATGTCTATAAATTTTTTCGCTCTATGCTTCGGGTTACGATGTGCAAAATTGGAATGCAAGTTTTTTTTTTTCTAGACGCACAGGCACACAAAGGCCTTCGGAAGGTCGGCGTTGAAAAAAAAGAGAAAAAAGGACCAGCTGGTCTTAAATGTCGTATAGAAAATGAAACGGTGTAAGTAAGCAGCTGACTGTTGGTAGTAGCAGGGTTGCCAACCAAAGAATGAACGATATCTTACTAATATTATAAAGAGGAAAGATTTGTATTTTTGTGTGTGTGTATGTTTGTAATGAATAAACTCAAAAAATACTGTGCCGATTTCAAAAATTTTTTCACCATTAGAAAGCTACATTATCCCTGAGTAACATAGGCTATAAAAATCATGTCCACCCGTGCGAAGCCGGCACGGGCCACTAGTAATAAATAAATTCGAAAAAGGACCACGAGTATCCATTTTTTTTTCTAAAAAGATAAAAAATTATAAAATTTTCCGTTTTTTTTCTAGAAAGAAGCGTGTATTATGATAAAAGAATTCCATAAAAATACGCGACTTTTATTTCTACTAAGATTTTGCTTATAGTAGTAGGTAAACATACAATAAAAATAACACACAAGTTCAGGGAATTAACCCAAAACAAAAAATTATAATAACAGAGATATAAATAATAATTATGAAATATCAATGTATACAACAGAGAATACCCACCGCTGATAACGCAACACCATTGTTTTCTAAATCATAATCACAGCTTATTTACCTACTAATTTAATTAGGAATATACAGAGATACGGTTATCTGACATGACCCATAACCTCGACAGTTTTTGCTAATAATTTTGGACTCCCCCATCTTCATTACATCATGCCGGTAATCCCCGAAACGTTATGCAGGGGAATACCCTAAAGTGCACCCACATTTCGTCAGATATATTTAAGTCCCATGTAATATGAGGCGAGCCCAGAAATGCACTCTAGACTGCTACTCCCATTTATTTTGTCCCAAAAACACTTAAACCTATTTTCCCTCAAACTACAGAAAAAAACAATCCAAAAATAATCTTCTACCACCCCTAGCATAAGCGCAGGCGCACGCCAACAAGATCCCGTTGCGAAACAGCTGGTATAGTTTGTAAATAAGTGCGAGCGAAACGCAAGATGCAAGTTCCGTGAGCAAGAGCGAGATAACAACAGGACATATGCTCCGGGCGATAACGAATGCTTCCGAATGTTAGTTAAGTACATAAAGTTTTACCCAACTGAGCAAACTAGAGTGATAGTGTTTTTGGAAAATATTTGTCATACATAGTGGGTGTAATCTTTGGGTAAACGCAGCTTTTTAGGCATTACCACCTGGCATTTATGCTCGTGGCATATTTCTTTACATAAATACATGGACTTATGAGGAGCTCGTGGCTAAATAATAAGCGCCGCTCAGGTCGATCTTTAGGTTAAGCCGTGCTTGCCTAGGTTGGTCTGTGGATGGGTAACCACCCATTACATACCGAGTTTCCTCCGTGCCTCGGAAAGCACGTTAAGCCGTTGGTCCCGGGTGTCATTTGTAGATCTTTGACAGTCGTTAGGTAGTCAGTGGCCCAAAAAGTCTGACAACCAGTCTTACCAAGGGGTATCGTATTACCCAGTAATAACTGGGTTGTGGTGGTCTGATAGGCAGTCGCTCCATGTAAAATACTGGTATTCAGCTGCATCCGGTTAAGACTGGAAGCCGACCCCAATATAGTTGGGAAAAGGCTAGGCAGATGATGACATGGACTTATGATGAGATGAGAATGCTGAGGGGTATGTGTGATGTAACGCGAATGGATAAAATAAGAAATGAGTACGAGGAAGTCTGAAAGTAGCGCCGGTGACTGAAAAGTTTTGTGGTAATCGGTTGTCGTGGTATGTGATGCGGAGGAATGAGGAAAATGTCCTAAGGAAAGTTCTGAGTATGAATGTGGATGGGTATAAGAGTAGAGGAAGACCAAAGAATGATGGATGGACTGTGTGAAGGATGATATGGCAAGAAAGGAGGTGTCTGATGAGATGACGAGTAATAGAGAACTGTGGAAGAAGCCAAACTGCGCCGACCCCAAATGAATTGGGATAAGGACATCGACTTATGCCGTTTTTTCATAAGGGTGTGCAGAAACTAGGATAATCAGAATGCTAGTTCGATTAGAATATTACTGTGCCTGCAAATAATGATAGGCCATCAGGCATAGTACAGATGAGTCATTCTTTCATGAAACAAAACAATAAATAGATAATAAAATAAAGTGGTGAGAAAAAAATATAAAACGGACGGGACACGATAAGCTCTTTCCGTTTAAAAATAATTGTAAAACTATTATTTTTTATTTAGATTTGTAATGTAGGCAACTTTGTCTTCGTATCCGGGAAAAATAGTGTTAATTTGAAGGACGAACCGAAGGACCATATTCCGGTATATGAGAGATGGATGGATGATGATGATGATGATGATGATTTAGAGGGATGATGATGATGATGATTTAGAGGGATGATGATGATGATGATTTAGAGGGATGATGATGATGATGATTTAGAGGGATGTTAAGTGTTAGCTGACCAGGTAACCTTCAACTTGTAATTGTAAGTAAATATTATGTATTCATCATCGATGAAGTAATTGATTGAGTAAGTAATTGAGTTTATTGCATTGGCTGTTTCTGTTGTTTTCAATGTAGATTTAAATTATTAATTGAACATTTACATTATTATTATGATTACATTGGAAATTGTGTGTGAATACGTAAGTAATTGATTTATTTTATTTTAAATTAGTGGTTTCGACACAACTAACTTTATTATGATTTGTATGCTCTCGACTAAAATGTAGCAAACTGACCATTTTATTATAACATCCTATTGTAATGAAACCTACATTTACGAATAAATTTGATTTGATTTCATCGAATTTCCTTTTAGAGCCCGTGCCCAAATAATCACAGCCATACGCAACGTTTTTTTGACACGATTTTAATCATATTTTATTTATTACTTACTACACAAAACGTGACACTAACAACCTAACACTTTTTTTGACAGCTGCGGCCATTTTGTTTTTTCATTCGTCTTTGTTCTAACCGCTCTCATTGCCTCGTGCTTGGAACTTTGAGATCGTGATTGCTATGTGTGGTCGGAATTACACCTTACTGAGGAGTTCGTGATGTATGGGCCTTTTTTTGTAAAGAAATTACCTTTAGTTATAATGTTTGGCGGTTGTAAGAGGATGATTGCTTTGAAGGTTTTATTGAGTGGATGTTGTATAGGTTTTTTGAGGTAGAAGGAAGTTTGATCAGTATCTGCCTAGCCTTTTCCCAACTACATAGGGGTCGACTTCCAGTCGAATCAGATGCAGCTGAATACCAGTATTTTACATGGAGCGACTGCCTATCTGACCTCCACAATCCAGATAGTACTGGACAATACGATACCTCTTGGTAAGACTGGTTGTCAGACTTTCGGGCCACTGACTACCTGTAACGACTGTCAAAGTTCTACAAATGACAGCCGATACCAACAGCTTAACGTGCTTTCCGAGGCACGGAAGAAACTCGGTATGTAATGGGCGGTCACCCATCCATGGACCGACATAGGCAAGCACGGCTTAACCTAAATATCGACCCAAGCGGCTGTTATTATCTAGCCACGAGCTCCTCACAATACTATCCAAATATGACAATGAAAAATTTACATTCGCTCTTTAAAAATCTCTAAAACAATAAAAACTAACATCTGGTAACCCACACAAATTGTTTCAAATACTCTAAAACGAGCATAAAACTAAAACTACGAAACACCACGGCTCAAAGACAAGAAAAAAAAAAGTCAACATCTGGCGAAAACTTAAGAAGTACACTTCTGACATATACATCTGGCCTTTTTGTTAAAGGAGCTTGCCGGAAATAGGGTCCCAGGTTTAGGTAAAACCGGAACACCGTGTGGGAAACATCTGGTACGATTTCATTATGGCATTGTTCGCCAAATTGTTTTTGTTTAAAACATGTATCCTTTTTGGTAAGCTGGTGCCTAGCTCTTATTTTGAAATTGCTTGGAATTGAGATGGTTTTAGGGCGTCATTTAATAGACAAAGGAGTGTTTTTTTTTCTTTTTTGCCATAGCCTAGCTGTGCTGCAAAACTTGCTGGAATGAAGTTTGAATGCCGAATACTGTTTGAGTTTAAATGTTTGTAAAGATAGTTGCGTTGAGTTGTTCCAATTCGTAGACAGTACAAAAATTGTCTGTGTAATCAGAAATGTAAAACTGCATTAGCAAAAAACAGTGTTTTGGGGATGGCTCCACGTATTTACAATAAAATTCCAGACGCCATAAAAAAACTAAATGTCACATGAATGAAATCATTTCGTATCGATAAATGTTACTACACTATTGACAAATATTTAAATGACGAATTAATTTAGAACTACTATTATTATAACATAGCGCCCTATTTAACTAACCTAAGATCTGTATTTATTGTGTACCTAAGTTAACAAATAAATAAATGATTGATTGATGATTCTCATTTGACCCATTTACCACCAAAACCTATTCAGCACGCACTCGGCTGAATGCTAACTTTTTTAAAAGCGCGTAGTGTTTTTTTTTCTTTTTTCTCCGTGTCATTAATGCCTAACCTGGTGTCAGAGTGTTTATGGTGCTTATTGTATCTTATTTTAATTCCTTTTATTTGTATCGTGCTTGTAATCTAGTGCTCCTAAGATTTCTACTACCTTTTCTGTGTTTACTCGTGAGGACCTGTAATTGGCTCTGTGTTGCCTATACAATTGTTATTCATTTGTCATTTGTTGGTTCTCCTATCTATAAATAAATAAACTCACTCACGATAGAGGAGAAATTCCTATTGTGGGGCAAAGATAAATAAAATGAAAAAATGCCACAGAAAAATAGGATTCTCTTGAAGTTATCATGGTTCTGCATAGCCTTTTCCTAAGTAGTTAGGGTCGGCTGAAGTCAAATCAAGTATTTTACTAAAATTACTGATTCTTAACCCAAAATTTGACCAAGAATTTGTCACACAACAATAAAAAAAAACTGTTCTCAAATCGTAATTGTGTGTACGCTTTCAAAATATGATGATGAAATATATTACGACAGTGTTGCCATTCTATTTTTTTTATATATAGAGGTCATATGAGCATTCATTGCGACTCCTCTCGTTCACTTAATATTACTCAATGATTTCAGTGTTCAACATCATTAAATAATACTTTTATTGAGAAAGTAAGTCACTTAACCGTTTGCGGGCCCAGGTTGGCTGCTGTAGAAATAATCTGGCCAAATGGGTTATCATCGCCCCTCCCAAACACAATGTCAGTGTGGAGCCCCTCTGCAGGATATGTCCCGCCTCCTTTCTTGCCCATCCTGCACAGACACCTGCACCTTCCAGGATTTAAACGAAGCAAACGACAGAGCTGTGCAGGTGGCAATGTCATCATCATCATCAGCCCATAGCAGTCCACTGCTGGACATAGGCCTCCTCAATCGCACGCCACTGAACTCGATTCTCAGCAACTCTCATCCAGTTGCTACCAGCCACCCTGCGAAGATCGTCACTCCACCGAGCCTGAGGGCGTCCCACCTTACGTTTGCCGATTCGCGGTCTCCACTCAAGAACACGTCTACCCCAACGGTCATCGGTTCTACGGCTAATATGACCGGCCCATTGCCACTTCAGCTTGCTGATTCTGTGAGCTATGTCGACAACTCTGGTTCTCTGCCGGATCACCTCGTTTCGGATGCGATCCCTCAGAGACTCCAAGCATAGCGCGTTCCATAGCTCGCTGAGCGACCTTGAATTTATGCACCAGCCGTACCGTGAGCGTGGTGGCAATGTACTGGTCGGGTATTATTTGAGTCTATCGACACGCAAAGAAGAAGATTGAGGTCGTAAGTGACAGTAGTGGTAATATCCTTTACATCTTCAGCTAACATAATCCTCCAGTCTTCCCAATGCTATTGTGAACAGCGCAGCATGTATTCTTCTCCATGTATCTCTTTCAGTCGTCATATTGTGATTATATGATGCTATTTGACGTTGTAATATGATTATTGTTAGCGTTTTGGTAAAAAACTGTAAGCTTAGAATGTTTCCATACTAATATTATAAATGCGAAAGTAACTCGTGTTTGTTTGCTATCTTTTCACGACTAAACAGCTGATCGGACCGTAATTAAATTTGGCGAGGAGATAGATTATATCCTGGGGAAGGACATAGGCTATCTTTTTTTTTCCTCACTCATACTCATCAAAATTACCACGCGAACGAAGTCGCCGGCAACAGCTAGTTTCTAAATAAATAGACATCGGGTATTTTCCTTTATAACCATATCATCTTTCACAAATCATCACTTATGGGCTTATTCTATTTTTAAAGCTGTCCACAATTTTTCTTTATTTTTCGTGTGGTTAGTGCCTAAGCTGTTGTCAGAGTTTTTATAAAGCCCATGGGCCTCTGACTTGGTTTTACTCAGTCAGTAAAGTACTAAGAAAAAACCTATAGTTACACAGAGTTCAAAGCTGTAATGTCTATAAGAAGTTTCTAGCAAAAAAGGCAGTTATACAAGAAAAGGATAGATCAATCCAGGTTTTAAACATTATATTACTAATATTATAAAGAGGAAAGATTTGTATTTTTGTGTGTGTGTATGTTAGTAATGAAAAAACTCAAAAACTACTGTGCCGATTTCAAAAATTTTTTTCACCATTAGAAAGCTACATTATCCCTGTGTAACATAGGCTATACAGCGTGTAAACAGACCCTTCACGAAGCCGTCAACCAAGCATTCTGAACATCAAACTAAGTAACTTTACGCAAAAATTATTGCAGGGAAACGACTTTTTTTTTTGGCTGAAAAATCACGTTTTACAGTAGGACTCAATGTAACGTACTCAAAACATTGTGCTGATGAATGGATTGAATAGTACGGGGGTCGTGAAGGTGTTTAAAGTAAAAATCTTACATTAGAAACATGCATTTGAAAAAAAACTTGTGAAAAAGTTGGAACTTTGACCCCCAATATCTCCGTAACTAGAAGGTTCCCAGGTATGGTGTAGAACAAAAAAATGATCGCAATGACGGGGAGAACAAGTACCTTTCGGCTTCGTTAAGGGTCTTTTTACACCCTTTATAAACCACAATTTCATTTTTGCACGCAACTGCACGCAAGGTATGAGTAAGTGCATTACCCTTTGCAGTATTTTTTGCGTCCATTTTCCTCATAAAAGCAATATTTCCTTAACAGGGAATGACGTTAGTATTTTTTAATATTGCAACATATTTACATTATGAGCCTTCCCGTTAGTAACTCTTTAGTATTTATGATTGCCTAGTACCTACTTGTTATTTTAATAAGATTTAAAAAAAAATAATGATCTGTATATTGCAGTTATTCTTTTTTAACGCCGTATAACGTCCGGGAATAATCCCTGCAAAATTTTAGGGTTTCAATTTTATCAAATTAATTTATAGCAACAGAAGTATTCGTTGCTTTTAAAAGGAAAATTGCAAAAACTTGCATATTTTGCTAAAATTTTCCCCGTAACGTAATACATTCCAGATGCGTTTCATTAATAATTCCCTACTAGGTACAAAGCTAATACAGACTAAAGAGTAATAAAATTACGCCAAGTACAAAACTAAGAAAAAAAATGTATAACATGCTCTAGAAACAAAAAAAAGAACACAACTGCATTTTTTGTTTATAAAAAAATACGTACAACAATAATAATCTAGACCAAATTAACCAAGGTGCAAAGGCAGGTGGTCAATAAGTTAAATTACAAAAAAAAAGTATAAAAAAAACTCGATCATCGCTGCTATAACACGCAAAGGCAGATGGCACGCGCTGTACAAGTTTTTTTTAATAAAAAATATAATAAAACGTTTTTAGCAAAAATATTTTTACTGTTTTTGAGATTTTTGTCAAAAAAAAAACTACTACATCAAATGACAGATGTCAACCGCTTTTGTTGTTTTTTTTTCGGTTTCTTAATTATGTAAATGATACTGTTGTCATCTACCACAATAAATTAATAACTAGACTAATTGACGAGAGGAAGAAACAGATGGTATGTTACGAATTTTAGTTCAGCAAAAAATTTTAAGCAAAATATTTTTTGCTCGTCCGTTTTTTGCTAATCTCGGTCGAGATTAGGATTGATATAACGCGATATGGTTACAGACTTTTATTACTTTACCGTAGATGTTGGCAAATAAGTTTTTTTTTAGGTCATGTACCTTAACATTCTCACGTCATGTCAAGAGATTAGTTTTAGATAAGTCAAACTGCAGGTTCATGATAAACCAGCATATCACCCGCGACTTCGTCCGCAAAAATTGTGATAGCTCAGCTAATATGCATGATATAAATATAATTTATAGCCCTATAGCACTCACGAATAATGTAGCTTTCTGCCAGTGAAAGAATTATTAGAATTGGATCATTAGTTTCGGAGTACTACCCCTACTTACAAACAAATTTTACCTCTTTCTAAATTAGTATCTGACAAGGGCAAGAAAAGGCCTACCTATCTTATACTGTTAAAAAATAAAGTTAAAAAGAGGCTTATTGCAAATTGCAAAAAAAAATAAGGATAAAAAAGTCATACTGGCAATTTACAAAAAAAAAATTAACTTATGACTCACCTGCCTGCGTCCTATACAAAGCTGGCATATTAATAAATTTGTTCAAATACTATTCAGTAAACATATCACAAAAATAACGATTGTACAAATGAATAAAGTTAACCACTAACCACTTAGAACAAGGTCGGTAAGAAAAATGAAGAAAAAATGTACAAACGACTAATACCTACTTACTCACTAAAACTACCTTAAATTTGTGGAGCAACAGTTTGACCCTAATGTCGGTAGATAGATAAAATCTTTTAGCATTACAACGACAGTTAACGTATTATGAGTCCATTAGAACACTTTTTAAGTGAATCTTTATGTTTATTACAAGTAAAAACAACAACAACAAAAACCGTGTTGACAGTTAAAAAATACCACAGATAACAATAAAAATAATCGTTAAAAACCGTTAAAAAACTTACCTAATCCGATTTTTTTCTTAATTTTCTTTAGGACCTTCATTTTAGATCCCTTTTTGTCCTTTACGGGGGTGGTTTCGGGCTCAAGAGCCATCGGGGGGAGTACGAGCGTCTGCGGAGGCATCTGAACCCCATGGCCCGAAGCCCTAGGGCACGCGGGGCAGTGGCACGAGCCCCTAGCCTGCCTCACGCTCATACAACCACTTACGCCCATCATTGAAACGGTTACAATCCCAAAAAACGTTTACAAACAAAAAGAAAAACTTCTATATCATAACTGTCACACCGAAAATTAGTACACGATTTAATTTTAATTAAAAACGACGAATTAATTTTTACGAACTCACGATATCCATAACGCACTTATGTATGATACAACTTAGTTTGATAAAACGCGAGACGTCCGCGCGCAACGCGAGCCGGCGGCGGAGTGAACAACGTACTCACCGCGGCAAGGGCTTTGGGAAAGCTGCGCGCGCATCCATAGCCCTTACACCCTCTCTTTCTTTCCAACCCTATTAAAGCAGGACAGGTATAATAATGGTGGGAGAATGTCAACATTGTATAGGTATTTTCAGCTCAGCAGATGTGTAGTACAAAGGGATGGTGTTGGAAAAGTTTATTTGAATTGACATTCAGAAGTCTTTGTTCAGGAGATTATACAGGGTGTAAACGGACCCTTCACGAAGCCGTCAACCAAGCATTCTGTACATCAAACTAAGTAACTCTACGCAAAAATTATTGCTGGGAAAAAACTTTTTTTTTGGGGTGAGAAATCACGTCTTACGGTAGGACTCAATGTAACGCACACAGAACATTGTGCTGATGGCTGGATTGAATAGTACGGGGGTTGTGGAGGTGTTTAAAGTAAAAATCTTACTTAAAAAAAAAACTTGTGAAAAAGTTGGAACTTTGACCCCCAATAACTCCGTAACTAGAAGGTTCCCAGGTATGGTCTATAACAAAAAAATTATCGCATTGACGCGTAGAACAAGTACCTTTCGGTTTCGTTAAGGGTATTTTTACACCCTTTATGTAATTGCAATTGGTCTCCTTCTTTATCGTGTGGTTAGTTCCTAGCCTGGTGTCAGATTTTCTATGCCGCCGAAATATCTCTCAGGCATGCTGGTTTCCTCACGATGTTTTCCTTCACCGAAGCAAGTAATAATACAATACGCACATGAATCCGAAAAATCAGAGGTGCGTGTCTTGGGTTCGACTCGAGACCTATGACTTGGCAGTCCGACGTTCACACCACTAGGTTATCATTGCTATGATAAAACTGATCTTTGCTATGTGAGTAATTGGTTAAATTGTTGAAGGGTTGATCTTATAACGCACGTGCTTAAAATATTTACGAGATAAGAACAGTCTCGTTCTTTTTTGATTGGGACAAGCCCGCCACACTATTCCCAAACCACTGCAACTCCTGTGCGCCAGAATCAACAGTGGCGACCACCAGAAAAGCGCCGAGACAATGAAGCTCGACGAAGTCCCAGAGAAACAATTTAACTGTCTTGGGTCCCGCAACGAAATGAATCAGAAAAAAATAGCGGAGGAGTAGGACAAACATGAGTTCCACTTCCCTCCATATCAGCAGGAGATGGGACAAAACAAGGCCAATAGGCACAAAGGGACGTTTACAACTGGGATAAGCCTAGTTGCCTAGTACCACGGATAAATATTATCATGAATGGGTCCTAAGTTGCATTTTGTAGTCTCGTTAGCAAGATATAAGAATATTTGTTCATCATCTGCCTAGCCTTTTCCCAACTATGTTGGGGTCGGCTTCCAGTTTAACCAGATGCAGGTGAATACCAGTATTTTACATGGAGCGACTGCCTATCTGACCTCCACAACCCAGTTAGTACTGAGTATTACGATACGGCCCTTGGTAAGACGGGTTGTCAGACTTTTTGGGCCACTGACTACCTGTAACGACTGTCAAAGATCTACAAATGACACCCGGGACCAACGGCTTTACGAGTTTTCCGAGGCACGGAGGAAACTCGGTATGAAATGTGTGGTCACTCATCCTCAGACCAACCTAGGCAAGCACGGCTTAACCCGAGCGGCTGTTATTATTTAGCCACGAGCTTGTTTGAACTTAGAAAACAAAATAGAAGTTAGAAACACTATGTCTTTGCACCATAACCTATGTAGTCCTACGTCAACTAATGATGACGTAAAGGGTAATACCAAGAAAAAACTGGAATAATTTTTGGGACCATTACAATTATCTGCTACTACGCCATTAGGTGATTAGTTCACAATCACAAGAACAGTGTAAAGAATGAAACAATACAATAAGAGATTAATATCAGTAGAAACAATAAGTGTTTCTAGTAATTGTATTGTTACGTTACCTACACAAAAAATAGTAATTTACTAATTCCTTTCATTAATTGATTTCCTTTTGTTTTCTTCGAAAATGGTCGGTGATTCAACAAATGCACCTTAGGTCCTTTTTATCACTTTGGTGAATGAATAGTCACCAGTTGCAGGGTTGTGGAGGTCAGGTAGGCAGGCGCCCCATGTAAAATAATTCGCTAATACGTAGTTAATTTGTGGTAGTGGCACATCCTTAATTGGTTCAGGATTTTGGGCAGTATCCTTTTAATTAGCTTGAACGAGGAAAATGTTGCGAGGACAATTTTGAATATTAATATTTATTTATTTACAACTTATTATAGCAGCATTATAGACCAAGACCAATACGATGCTATAAGACAAAAAATAAAACAATCTAAAAAAAAGTAAAATCTCACTCAGTAAAAATATTAACAGCTATAGTTAAACATGACCAAGTTTATAGTTGCATACCTTTTTCAATTATAATTTGTGCCCTTAGAACAAATGTCGGCAGGTTTTGCCCAAATATATCTTCAGATACCGTTATAATATTAATAATACGGGGTGTAAACAGACCCTTCACGAAGCCGTCAACCAAGCATTCTGTACATCAAACTAAGTAACTTTACGCAAAAATTATTGCTAGGAAACAACTTTTTTTTTTGGGGTGAAAAATCACGTTTTACGGTAAAACTCAACGTAACGCACTAAAAACATTGTGCTGATGGATGGATTGAATAGTACGGGGGTCGTGAAGGTGTTTAAAGTAAAAATCTTAAATTAAAAACATGTATTTAAAAAAAACTTGTGAAAAAGTTGGAACTTTGACCCCCAATATCTCCGTAACTAGAAGGTTCCCAGGTATGGTCTAGAACAAAAAAATGATCGCATTGATGGGGAGAATAAGTGCCCTTCGGCTTCGTTAAGGGTCTTTTTACAACCTTTATGTGCGGCTCGCGACATAGGGGTATATTTGAGCAGGTTAGTCCTAGCCTTTTTTTAAACGTGTATGTAGGAGGGTACGAAATTTGTGAAGAAAAAAAATAAAGGAAATATTTTTTTTTACTGAATCTTTGCAGAGAGTGAACTCAACACGTAACTAGTTATAATTGTGTCTTTACAACGCTGCAGGTTTGTAATGCCAGGAACAATCATCTCATTCGGATGAAGGAAAACTTGAAAGAAAGTGAATTTTCTTTATTTTACGTGCGTATTTGCAACAATTTACAGAGGCATTATCCTTGTGAACGGGACCCTATGACTTTTAATCATGAGCAGAACAAACACCTTACACGCTAATCTCCTAACAGTACACAACAAAGGCTCACTAGCCACAATACCTCGATCCTAATCTACATTCTTAAAAAAAAAAAAACTTTGACAGATGCGAAAGAAATTAGAGGGAGGGCAGACGCATGCGCGCCACGCAAGGTGGCTACCCGCATCTGGCATTCGGCAATGTGGCTCGCGACGACATATTTTTACGCAAATAATAATACGTGCACTTTCTACAAAACATGTCTAGTGCTTACTGGACGCCATCTTGGATTCTCCTTTGTCTATGGTCCGGGGTGGACGCGGTATAGGCTGCAAGCGTTCAGTGTGATAATGTCTACAATACGAGGAATTATTAATATTTTTATCTACAATATTTATGTTTTCTTAGTTGAGGAGTTCGTGGCTAAATAATAACAACCGCTCGAGTCGAGCCGTGCTTGCCTGGTCTGTGGATGGGTGACCACCCATTACATACCCAGTGTCCTCCGTGCCTCGGAAAGCACGATAAGCCGTTGGTCCCGGGTGTCGGGTTTTTGTAGATCTTTGACAGTCGTTAGAGGTAGTCAGTGGCCCAAAAAGTCTGACAAACAGTCTTACCAAGGGGTATCGTATTACCCAGTACTAACTGGGTTGTGGAGGTCAGATAGGCAGTCGCTCCATGTAAAATACTGGTATTCAGCGGCTTCCGGTTAAGACTGGAAACCGACCCCAATATAGTTGGGAAAAGGCTAGGCAGATGATGATTTACCCTTCTCCCTTATAATCAACGTGGCGGTGAACGATGGACGTTACACATCAAACTTAATTACTTATTCATGTTATAAGCATAACCGACAAAACGTAGGCGTAAGTAGCAATTAAACACCTCTGCTTACATCTTCGGACAAAACAAGCGCGATGTGGGATCCTCATCTAAAAACAAAAGGTCACAGCCCACCTGCTTACAAAATGTCACAAAGACAGTGTTGCCAGTGATGTCATTTCAAAGAATTAATGGACGAAGCAAGTGCTGTTAATTTCTCTAATTAAACGATTAGTGATGTCGTAAGGTTAAGTACTTCCTTTGGCAGTGTAGGGAGTAGGTATTAGCCGTCATTTGCAGTAAAAATAACCAGCTACTCCATTTATTAAGAAATGTTTTAAAAGATTAATAAGATAATAAAAAGTAATGTACAGCGATTATGCGATGACCAATGTATTTGCAAAGCGTGATCATTACGTCATTAAAAGGACATGACTCCATGAGTTCAATCATTCCAGTGACTGATTGTTAGAATAATGTAGCTGGAGTAGTGGAACCTTGCTTCTACCATGTTTGAGAGATCGACCTAGAGAAAGAAACTGTCACTTAGTTATGAGTGGCAAAGGACAATGTCCAAGATGTGACAAAGGTGAACTTTCAGTCTAACCGGATGCAGCTGAATACCAGTATTTTATATGGAGCGACTGCCTATCTAACCTCCACAACCCAGTTAGTACTTGGTAATACGATACCTCTTGGTAAGACTGGTTGTCAGACTTTTTGGCCACTGACTACCTGTAACGACTGCCAAAGATCTACAAATGACAGTGGGACCAACGGCTTAACGAGCTTTCCGAGGCACGGAGGAAACTCGGTATGTAATGGGTGGTCACCCACCTACAGACCAACCTAGCCAAGCATGGCCTAACCTAAAGATTGACCCGAGCGGCTGTTATTATTTAGCCACGAGCTCCTCCTTCGAAAACTCGTACTGTATTGTTTAGAATTAAGTTCTTCTAACTTAACAGACATATGTGTTGCTGGTGAGTTTGTTCCGCCTCTTCATCCCAGCTAAAACTCTAGGAACTGGTGAAGGGCGGGGGCTTTGGAGACCTGTTGTGCTGATTTTCAGCCAAATTTGAATAAATGACTTTTGATTTTATTGAGGTATGGGAAGTGGTATATGATTTGGGCAGTCTCCTTTATTTAATTTTTTTATTCCATTCATAAAAATTAATTTGTTGACACCTGTTTGATTGTATAATTTTCTTTTTTTGTACAACAAAATAATTTACTTATTAATTAAAAGTCTGTAAATAATTAAAATAAAATAATACAAAGTTTTATTTTAAAGCGAAACTCTCTGATACACAAAGCGAAATCTATTTATAAAACAAAGAGAATCGACAACTTTATATTTGCGTACGAAATACGCTAACTTTAAAGTAAATACATTGGAAAATAATTTATTTAGCTGTAACTGTTAAGTTTGTTATAAAGGGCAGCTAGTGCAAACATACGTTTGCGATTATAAAAGTGAAACGTCAAAGGATTTTTGAAGAAACACGAGTTTAGTGACCGCAAAATTAAAATTGTACTAAACTTGTAACTAATTTTTTTTTCAGTAATTTATTGATGTGTAGTAAGGGTTGAAAAGATCATATAAAGGGCTGTTTTAATTTAAATAATAAACTCAAGGTTTGCCAAAGAGCGATGGAGCGTACCATTTTGGACATCAAAATCACCGATCGAATACGCAACACCACAATACGCTCCAAGACAGGTATCGCCGATGTTGGCGATAAGTTTGCGAGGTTCAAATGTTACTAGGCGGGTCACATTTCCAGGATGGGTCAGAACAGATGGGCCAGAATCGGCACACAGTGGGTGCCTGAAGACGGTCGTCGTCAGGCCCCCAGAAACGCTGGCGTGACGATTTGGACTCGTTCCTGACTGATTGGCCAGCAGTGGGACAAAATAGTCTGATTAAAAAAAACAACGCATCAGGTAGTCAGTGGCCCGAAAGTCTGACAACCAGTCTTGCCAAGGGGTATCGTATTACCCAGTACTAACTGGGTTGCGGAGGTCAGGTAGGCAGTAGCTCCATGTAAAATACTGGTATTCAGCTACATTCGGTTAGACTAGAAGCCGACCCCAATATAGTTGGGAAAAGGCTAGGCAGACCCCCAAAACCAAGCTACTGGGTAAAATGATAAACAAAAAAAAAACGAAAAAAAAATTCAACCATAGCCAAAAAAAATGCAAAATGTCAAAAATCATGAAAAAAAAAAACAAAACACTCAAACTCGCAATATGGCGGTAAGTATAGAAAAACAGCGAAGCCTGCTGCTCTCCTATTGGTCGTCGCCACGCGTCGGCGCGTGCCTGGCTAGCAGCTGGCGGAGTTTTTTTTTTTAATAAACTTTTTTTTGTACAAAGCGCGTCCTTGTTCGGCCTTTTGGTAAAGGTGTCTCTACACAGAAGTTACTCTATATGCTTGCACTTTTTTTACGGATGGGAAATCATCAAATAACTCCTCCCGCTCTGGGTGGAGTGGGAGGGAGTGTCAGACTTTTACTGACTAAAACCCATCCATGTTACTTCTTTGCCCTTTGTGTTCCAGGGCCGCGGTATCTCTTTCGAACAGTCCCGCAGCCCCGGCAGGCATCGCCCCTTCCTGGTATATGCTGGTACTTCACATGGCGAATTTGTTAAAATTTTAGCGATATCGGATCAAAACAAAATGTTTTCTATGCCTATTGCGATATAGTTCACTTTGTTTTAATGATAGAAGGCGAATATTTGCCCAGATACCACCAATAGACAAACATGATAGCATTAAGGTACTTTCTACAGGGTTCAATTAAAAATTAGCTAGCAAAACTCGGCAGATGTGAAAAAAAGTATCGATTTGATTTTGTACGTGTACTTTTTACAGTTACGATACTTGGGGGAGGCCTATGTCTAGCAGTGGACGTATTTCGGCTGGAATGATGATGATGACTTTTTACAGCCAGTTATTGCTATTTGTTGAGGACCTCGTGGCTAAATAACAGCAGCTCAGGTCCATCTTCAGGTTAAGCCGGGCTTGCCTGGGTTGGTCCGTAGACCCATTACATACCGAGTTTCTTCCGTGCCCCGGAAAACACGTAAAGTCGTTGGTCTCGGCTGTCATTTGTAGATCTTTGACAGCCGTTACAGGTAGTCAGTGGGGTGAGAGTCTGTCAACCGCTCTTACCAAGGGGTACTGTATTACCCAATGCTAACTGGGTTGTGGAGGTCAGCTGCTTCCGGTGAGACTGGAAGCCGACCCTCACGCGTGCTGTCCATACCGCAATAACTTCTGTAACCCCTTAAGGCTTGAAAGATTTAATCTATACAGGGTGTAAACGGACCCTTCACGAAGCCGTCAACCAAGCATTCCGTACATCAAACTAAGTAACTTTACGCAAAAATTATTGCTGGGAAACGACTTTTTTTTTGGGATGAAAAATCACGTTTTACGGTAAAACTCAATGTAACGCACTCAAAACATTGTGCTGATGGATGGATTGAATAGTACGGGGGTCGTGAAGGTGTTTAAAGTAAAAATCTTACATTAGAAACATGTATTAAAAAAAAACTTGTGAAAAAGTTGGAACTTTGACCCCCAATATCTCCGTAACTAGAAGGTTCCCAGGTATGGTCTAGAACAAAAAAATGATCGCAATGACGGGGAGAACAAATACCTTTCGGCTTCGTTAAGGGTCTTTTTACACCCTTTATATTGAAGAATTGGTCAGTGTCCGTTGTCCGCAGACATGTCCATAATTTGTCCGTAAGCATATGACCGAAACTAAAACACTGGCAAACGTTGCTCCACAAAAAGTAAGTGCAGTGGGTATGCACTTTAAGAACTATGGATAAAATGCGCCCCAGGCAGGTTTCGGGTCAAATAAAGTCAATGTCTTGGAGACCGGCTGACAAAAGTCTGTGACAGTTGGCTTGGAATTTTGACAGCTGGTTTCGTGTTACAGTATGACCACTTTTTTTTTTGTTTTTGTATGGGAAATCATCAAATAATCCCCCCCCCCCCCCGCTCTGGGTGGAGTGGGAGGGAGTGTCAGACTTTTACTAACTAAAACCCATCCATGTTCCTTCTTTGCCTTTTGTGTGCAGTTCAAGGTAGTACTGCTTATATCTGCCTAGCCTTTTCCTAAACTATGTTGGGGTCGGTTTCCAGTCTAACCGGATGCAGTTGAATACCAGTATTTTAGATGAAGCGACTGCCCATCTGACCTCCACAACCCAGTTAGTACTGGGGTAATACGATACCCCTTGGTAAGACTGGATGTCAGACTTTCAGGCCACTGACTACCTGTAACGACTGTCAAAGATCTATAAATGACACCCGGGATCAACGGCTTAACGTGCTTTCCGAGGCATGGAGGAAGCTCGGTATGTAATGATGGTCACCTATCCACGGATCAACCAAGGCAAGCACGGCTTAACCTAAAGATCGACCCGAGCGGCTGTTATTATTTGAGCTCTTGAATGAATTAACAGCATACCCAATTGAACTCTTACCTTACGATACACAAAAGTCTTTAACCACTCAAGGTGTACCTACCGACGAAAAGGTGACAACATCAATTCAAATATCGAACGCGCATCAATAGTAATGACAGATGCGCACGCGCATATGTGCCGGAAGTTCATGAGATGTTCGAAATTCGAATTACGGCTTCTGTTTATAATCATCTGGTGGATCAGATGTTTATAGGAGGGTAGGACGAGGTCTTTCACCCTACATTGCCTTTGTAGACCCCGTTTTTTTACGTCTGGACCAGAACCATATTTGAAGGGTAGTTTTAGACCAAGGCAAGTCAATATTATCCTATTCCTATACTATAAGTATGTAATCCCCGAAGGGTAGAAGGCTTATTGGAACTTACTAAATAGTATTTATTGGAAAAAAAAGAAGGTAACTTAAGAAATTCTAAGTTTTTGAAAAAAATACAAAGTTTCCGAAACCATATTCTGCTAAAATAATGATATTTTTAAGCTCTATAACTTAGTATGTAAGAGCGAGCGAAGCAAGCTCGGCACTTGGGGCACCCTGACTCCGGTCAGGTTAGGTTCGTACACGAAGGGGATGGCGGGGTCTAAGTTCGCTCGCTTAATATTTGACTACTGACAAAATTTTATAAGAATGATGCAATCATTACGGAAAAATGTAACAATAGAAACAGTCCAAACATTTTTGTATGGGGAATTCCTTTGACATGTTTTAATCTAGCTTTGTGCGCGGTTGTAATAGGCATGCCGTTTATCACAAAGGCCAAATATGACTATACTAACATCACGCCTGTAATCCCCGAAGGGTTAGGCAGAGGTGTACCTAATAATACACCCACATTTCGCCAGTTATGTTTAAGTCCCATGTAATAGGGGCCGAGCCTGTTGTCATCAACCTGGCACAAATCCAGACTCCGTGGTTGCTACTGAGAAATTCTTGATGGAAAAACCTAATAACAATTTGCCCGACCCGGGTATCGAACCCAGGACCTCATGCTCAGCAGTCGCGCTTGCGACTACTACCAACGAGGCAGTCTATTTATGTTAAAATCACCGGGTCAATCAATTGACCCGGTGATTTTAACATATGGTTGGCGCAGTGGCTGAGCGACTGGCTGCTGCGCTGCGTGTCGCGAGTTCGATACCCGCACGGAACAAATATTTGTATGACCTACAGGTAGTTGTTCCGGGTCTGGCTGTTTGTGTATGTGAGTTTAAATGTTTGTTAACGCACCCACGATACAGGAGAAATTCCTAGTGTGGGGCAATGTTTAAAAAAACTCAGTTTTAGTCACGGAATCTGGATCTGTGCCCGGTTGCTGGCAATAGGCTCGCCCCCTAGTACATAGGTAAGCATCACTGTTCTATTAGGTACAACTCTGGCCTTTTTGACTACAAACTCATTACTCATCCTTTTCCCAGCGCAGTCGGGTACGTCTCTATGTGTCTAACGGCACTGTAACGACCTTTTTAGACCGTGGGAGAGGCAAAGGGATCGCATTCATACGGTCGTTGAATAGGCCGCTTTATCTGTTTAGTTATAGCGTGTGGGACGCCTTAGTGTAGGTTTTATTGCTTTGTTTTTTCGATTTTGGAATTTGTGTTAAGAATGGATTTGCTTAGGACGGGGAATTCCTCAAAGCGCAACTATTTTTAAGCGCAACCAACTAAGCGCAACTAAATTATTCCTCGAAGCGCAACCATTAGTTGCGCTTACAAATTCAGATCAAAAATATTATATGTTTATTCCTCAAAGCGCAACCATGATGAAAAATATCTTTAATGAATCCATCATACCCATCTCCATTTTTCAGCATTCAGCTGCAGAGTTCATCGTACTCGTCGTCGCGCTTGCAGTTCGCTACATGCGTTTTGACACGGTAACGATACATTGCGTATGAGGAAATAAAACAAATCAATTTTATTGGATTCCCATCACGATCCTGAAACAATTTCTTGTACCGGTCATCTTAGTATGATATACTGAATTCACCCCATCAGTTTGTGAAGGGCTGTCCCTTACACCCTGTATAATATTTTGCTTAGTAACAGGGCAATTTGACAAAGAAATGCTACCCTACAAGCAATATCTAACCTTTACACCCTTAAAATAAAGCACGATTTCCTGTGAACAAAATTCCGAGACAGAAGTTCATCAAATGAACGAATTCCAAAACATTGGAGTTTGAACTTTAGGACAAACAATTTAGGGTTGAATTTCGTCTGTTTTCAGCTCAGGTAGACATTCTTTAGAAACAGCTGGTAATCAGCTGTTGTCCAATACTTTAAATGGCTTTTTAAGTTTTCTTCTTAATTATAAGGGACTATGACCTTATTGTGCACCTGAGCTTCGGTATATCGAACATATAAACATACAGGGTGTAAACGGACCCTTCACGAAGCCGTCAACCAAGCATTCTGTACATCAAACTAAGTAACTTTAAGCAAAAATTTTTGCTGGGAAAAGACTTTTTTTTTTGGGGTCGAACATCACGTTTGACGGTAGGACTCAATATAACACACTCAGAACCTTATGCTGATGGATGGATTGAATAGTACGGGGGTCGTGGAGGTTTTTAAAGTAAAAATCTTACATTAGAAACATGTACTTATTTAAAAAAAACTTGTGAAAAGGTTGGAACTTTGACCCCTAATATCTCCGTAACTAGAAGGTTCCCAGGTATGGTCCAGAACAAAAAAATGATCGCAATGACGGGGAGAACAAGTACCTTTCGGCTTCGTTAAGGGTCTGTTTACACCCTGTATAACTATATAAAAACAAGGCGCCAATATACAAAAAGAAAAACATATTTACGAAATAGTATATCATGGTGTCACTATACTAGTAACACCATGACACACTTCAAATCAAATGACAAGTATACAAGGTGCGATATGCGTCTCAAGGTTGCACCAAATGAGAGTCCAGCTCAGCATGTGTCAGGCATGCACCTGACGCTGATATTCTGCTGGATCCTTGTAGTGACATACGGACTTGTATAAACGGCTAGCTTATGCCCTCGTGGAGTTCGATAATTGTCCCACGGGATCATACTACCGGGCAGTGGCGAAGGTTCCATACAACTCGATTCCTACCGGATTCCCTTTGAAAAATGGCACAGTCAGTATTCTATAGACAAATAATATAATCACATTAAAGATATGTACTCCGGCTTACCTCTTACAAAAATTTACCCTTCGCTACTACTACCGGGATAAAAAGTATCCTACCTGTTAATCCAGGTTATAAACTATCTATGTGCCAAATTTCATCCAAATTAGTTCAGTAGTTTTCGCGTGAAAGAGTAACAAACATCCATCTGTCCTCACAAACTTTCGCATTTATAAGATTAGTAAGATATCGTTACGCCAGTTGTCCCCGTAGGGTAAGGCAGAGAGGTGGTAGTACACCCACTGACTCAAATCGCAAAAGTTCTGCTCAAGTACAATTCATTGCACCCGTGACTTCGTCCACGATAACTACCTCCCTGCCAAATTTCAAGTTTGTAGCACAAAAAATGAAGGAGTTTCATACCAACTTGCGAGATCCCTTAGACCTCCTTCATCCGGCCCTGTCGCAAAATCCATTCTTAGCGGACGTCTACTAACTATAAACTACCTCCCTGTCAAATTTCATCTTTGTACTTCAAGCGGTTTTCGATATTTCGTGATGAGTGAGTGAGTGAGTGAGTGATCTTTCGATTTTATATATTTAGATGCGTATTACTTGTTGACATCATTATCTGTCTAGCCTTTTCCCAACTATATTGGGGTCGGCTTCCAAGTCTAACTGGATGCAGCTGAATACCAGTATTTTACATGGAGCGATTGCCTATCTGACCTCCACAACCCAGGTAGTACTGGGTAATACGATACCCCTTGCTAAGAATGGTTGTCAGACTTTCTGGACACTGACTACCTGTAACGACTGTCAAAGATCTACAAATGACAGCCGAGACCAACGACTTTACGTGTTTTCCGGGGCACGGAAGAAACTCGGTACGTAATGGGACCACGGACCAGCCTAGGCAAGCGTGGCTTAACCTGAAGATGCACCCGAGCGGCTGTTATTATTTAGCCACGAGGTCCTCAAATAGCAACAACTGGCTGTAAAAAGTCATCATCATCATTTCAGCCGAAACACGTCCAATGCTGGACATAGGCCTCCCCCAAGCTACTACGTGTAACGACTGTCAAAGATGTCAAAGAAGAGATAGCAGGCATTAACAAAGATGGGTAACAAATCACAGCTGTTTCTGAAAGCAACGCAATGCATCAGCTGACGCCTGAATGACAAAAGAACAGGTAGTCAAGTTGCACAAGAAAAGAAAAAAGATGAAAAAAAAATGTCTTTGACGATTGACCACAGATACTTTAGACCATTCAGATGAGAAAAAAATTTAGAAAAAAAAGCAAATTGGTTTTTAATAGACATCCTATTGTCATGTTTTGACTGACCACCTCGTTGGTCTAATGGTCAGAAGAGTGGCATGTGGCAATCATTCAAACAAACATAACATCAGTGGCCCGAAAGTCTGACAACCAGTCTTACATAGGGGTATCATATCACCCAGTACAAACTGGGTTGCGGAAGTCAGATAGGCAACCGCTCCATGTAAAATGCTGGTATTTAGCTGCATTCGGCTACCACCCGACTTTCCTCCGTGACACGGAAAGCACGTTAAGCCGTTGGTCCCGTCTGTCATTTGTAGATCTTTGACAGTCGTTACAATTTGTCGTGGCCCGAAAGTCTAACAACCAGTCTTACGAAGGGGTATCACATCCCTCAGTACTAACTAGGTTGTGGAACTCAGATAGGCAGTCGCTCCATGTTTAATACTGGTATTGGAAGCCGACCTCAACATACTTGGGAAAAGGCTCGGCAGATGAAGAAATGATTGTGTCTGTGAAACCAATTAACAAAATTGTTTGCAAGTTAATCAATTGTATATTAAATTTACTGTTTTACCTACACCATAATATCAGAAGCCTTTGAGAGCTCCCAACAATCCATCTGAAAGCAACAAAGACAGTTTTTATGAAACTGCAACTTATGCAAGATCTACCTGAACTCTTTATGCTCAGCTGATGGGGTCCCGTCGCTTCCCTTTCAGATCAGCTGTGCCGCATCTTGTATTCAAATTCATGATATATTACCAAAGGCGTGCGTTGCTGAAGAACACAATTTTTTGGGTTCCGTACCGCAATAGGCAAAAACGGAACCCTTAAATTAGATCACTTTGTTGTCCGTCTGTCAAGATCCTTTATTTCAGTAACGCGTGGAGGTATCAAATGAAATTAATATCAAATACTCAAGTCTGCTACCCCTTAGAGCAGACTTTCAGCAGCTTTTTTTTTAATATATAAGAATTGTTGTTATAGCAGCAATATAAATACACATTTTTGCCTATTTTAAATCATGAGATACAGCCCGCTGAATGACAGACGGACGGAAGATTGCGTTGGTTACCCTTCGGCTACGGAACCCTAAAAATCAAGGTAAGAAACATCGCTCGACAATTATCGAAATGTCACTGCATTGCACAAAAACGTTTTTTTTTTCAAACCATTTCTTATGCGCCCTACCTGTACCATCTTTAGAATCAGCTGATGAAACATTGCGTTACTTTCCATACCGTCAGCTGATTGTACTGTATCTCTTCGGCTTTCTATTCAAACCAGCTGAGCTGTGTTATTGTTACAAATTGTTTACCTTTGAGTTATGTATCGTCACGGTCATTGAATTTCTGTCGACAGGACTGTGAGACTACACGGCAGGAAAGGATGGTAATGTCTTTAGCCTGGGACGAGGCTAATCTGTTGACTGTTTGTTTGGTCTTGTAGCATTCTCAAGCGCAATTGCTGAGCATGACATTGTAAATCCGCGCGCGAGCCGAGCGAGCGCAGAGAGCGGTGCCGCGGCAGTGGCCGGCGAGCGCTAAGGATACATAGTGCATGTGCAACAGGGTCTTCTAAATCATACCTAACTTTTTTTTCCAAGACTCCTTGCAATTTATGCAACATTTATTTCTACGTCCGTCTCTTTGACAAATTGTGACAAAAAACCATCACAATGACATCTCAGCTGATTTCAAAAGGAGTCTTCGCTCGGATCAGCTGATTGTAAGAAACACAGGTAGTTGCATGCATATGCAATGACGTGAGAAGAAAAAAAATTACATTGCGCAAAATTTTATACGGTTTTGTAGAACAGAATAGACAAAGAGGCTGAAAGACTATTATGAATGTCTTGAAGACCCATAAAGTGTTCTAGACAAATTTTATAATGACCTAACATGATTTAAAAAAGTCCAAGGAGTTTCTTTCCTTCGGAGGCCACGTGGTGGCTCCTGGTCACCGTAGCAGCGGGCCTTTGGACGGTGAGTATAGGGCTAGCTCGCCGTCCGGTCGTCTTATGACGACAGGCCGTGTCGACGGCTCGTTCGTGTTCCACGCGCGCCTCAAAGAGATGTCAATGATGTCATAACTGGAAGGGCGGATGCCTGCCGGGGCGGCGGTGCTGTTCGAAAGAGATACCACGACCCTGGAACACAAAGGGCAAAGAAGGAACATGGATGGGTTTTAGTCAGTACAAGTCTGACACTCTCTTCCGCTCCGCCCGAGCGGGAGGTGTTATTTGATGATTTCTGATCTGAAAAAAAGGGAGTTTCTCTCCCGTTTTTCTTCAAAGATATCAACGCTTTTGAACAAACAACTAGCTTCAACTTTCTGACTAACTGATTGAAGATTCAAAAGTGTTGTGTACTGTTCCCACACTTCCAACTGCTGCAGAAAGCCTCCACTCTGTCAGTTGGACCAACTCCACCACGATATAGCTGACGATGGTGCTTTTTGACATGGCCCCTCGCACGTCAACTTATGAGGCTGGCTTCTGCTTAACCGGACTATCCTGTAGATGCCTTGGGTGTAAGGCTTCCAGCCAGGGGCAAAGAACTACGCGACAGCGCGCTAAGGGCATCCCCTGTGGGGTACGAGCCTCGGCTTAGGGCGTCGCTGGGGCAGCAAACGGACAGGCTGGATCTGAGTGAGCTGACGATGGTGCTGATTGAAAGACCTTATTTAAGACACTCCTTCACCGGGAGCATTCACCAGTTCAGGTTCGAGCATAACATCAGCGAGTGAGTGGAACCGAGCAGTACAGTGCGCAACCAGCGCAACCTGTAAAGATACAACTTGTAACAATCACTTGTTTCTGTAAAAAATTACAGGCGAAACCTTTTTTTTAATATTAAAAAGGGCTACTCTTGATCTCAATCTTGTCCTAAGGACAGAGATGAGATCGACGATGGAACGAGCCAAAAGAAGAATATGAACTCGGAAATACCGACACAGGCAGGGAACTCCACTCCTTGGCTGTGCGCATAATAAAAGATGAAGCAAAGTGCTTCGTGCGAATGTGTGGAACATCGACAAGGTATGGGTGATAACCTGCAGTACGTCTGGACTCCCGATGGAAGTAGGGAGATGGTGGAATGAGCTCGTGGAGCTCTTGGGCACACTTACCGAAGCACATTCTGTAAAAGACCGTCAAGCATGCAAGTTTGCGACGGTGGGCCAGGTTATGGAGGTTTATAACCACCAGCTTATCGTCACCAATGAGCCTGTTGGCTCTGCGCTCATCAGAGATGGTAAGGCAACGGCTTGAAGTAACTTCCACGACTCATCTAAAATCCTCACATAATTTTGTTCAAGCTCACCTGATTTATGTAGGATGGTTCCGATCATATGATTGTGTTTACAGGTAGCGTGCAAAATTTGCGGTTTTGAAAAAACTATTCTTTGTGCAATGGTCGTCTTGAATTATTTACTTTTGAAGATGTTAGGGTAATGGTACAGTAGACTTAGTTGTGGGTTCTGTAGATATAGATGTGCAAGTCAAAACCGGTGTGCGGTGTGGTTAGTGCTTAACCTGGTGTCAGAGTTTTTATGTCGTCTATAGGCCTCTGACATTTTTTTTTTTTGGATGGTATATCCTCAAATAACCCCCGATCCCGCTCTGGGCGTAGTGGGTGGCAGTGTCAGACTTTTGCTGACTAAAACCCATCCATGTTCCTTCTTTGCCCTTTGTGTTCCAGGGCCGCGGTATCTCTTTCGAACACTCCCGCAGCCCCGGCAGGCATCGGCCCTTGCGGGCCCCTTCCTGTTGCTGACATCTCTTTGAGGCGCGCGTGGAACACGAACGCGCCGTCATGGGCCTCTGACTGGTCTTTACATGCCGTCATGAAATATCTCTCCGGTGTGCTGGATTTCTCAGGATGTTTTCTTTCATTGTTTGGGAGGCGTTGCCGACTGGCTAATATTTGATTGTTTTTAACATAAATAGACTGCCTCGTTGGTCTCGCGGTCGAGCGTGTGGTTCTGGGTTCGATTCCTGGGTCGAGCAAAAAGTGATATTGGGTTTTTTCCATCAGGAATTTCTCAGTAGCAGCCACAGAGTCTGGATTTGCGCCCGGTTGTTGGCAATAGGCTCGCCCCCTATTACATGGGACTTAAACATAACTGGCGAAATGTGGGTATTACTATTAGGTACACCTCTGCCTAACTCTTCGGGGATTACAGGCGTGATGTTATGTTATGTAGATTTGAGAAGTTTTGAAAAAGCTGATTGAAATGTGAACCACTATTGACCATATGTTCTTAGGTACAGTCACGAGCACCAATACGGGGTGTAAACAGACCCTTCACGAAGCCGTCAACCAAGCATTCTGTACATCAAACTAAGTAACTTTACGCAAAAATTATTGCTGGGAAACGACTTTTTTTTTGGGGTGAACAATTACGTTTTACGGTAAAACTCAATGTAACGGACTCAAAACATTGTGCTGATGGATGGATTGAATAATACGGGGGTCGTGAATGTGTTTAAAGTAAAAAAAATACATTAGAAACATGTAATTTAAAAAAAACTTGTGAAAAAGTTGGAACTTTGACCCCCAATATCTCCGTAACTAGAAGGTTCCCAGGTATGGTCTAGAACAAACAAAATATCGCAATAACGGGGAGAACAAGTACCCTTCGGCTTCGTTAAGGGTCTTTTTACACCCTTTATGTAAATCTACACTAATATTATAAAGAGGAAAGATTTGTATTTTTGTGTGTGTGTGTGTGTGTGTATGTTTGTAATGAATACACTCAAAAACTACTGGGCCGATTTCAAAAATTTTTTCACTAGTAGAAAGCTACATTCACCCTGAGTAACATAGGCTATATTTATTACTAGAAAAAATTACGGGGGGAGGGGAGAATTAGGGGAAAATAAATGTCCACCCATGCGAAGCCGGGACTGGCCTAGTACTTAATAACTTTTAAAAGTGTTTTCTCCTACTGTTCTGATTAAAATTTCATGTTGTTACGAACATAGTATTCTGGAACTCATATTTTTATGAAAAAGATCCTATCCTCAAGTTATTTCTCGCTAAAATTGCTTTTACATTTAGGAAAGTGTATACATATTGGTGGCTCGTGGCTTAATAATAACAGCCGCTCGGGTCGATCTTTAGGTAAAGCCGTGCTTGCCTAGGTTGATCTGTGGATGGGTGACCACCCATTACATACCGAGTTTCCTCCGTGCCTCGGAAAGCACGTTAAGCCGTTGGTCCCGGGTGTCAATTGTAGATCTTTAACAGGCGTTAGGTAGTCACTGGCCAGTGTTACCAAGGGGTATCGTATTACCCAGTACTAACTGAGTTGTGGAGGTCAGATAGGCAGTCGCTCCATGTAAAATACTGGCATTCAGCTGCATCCGGTTAGACTTGAAGCCGACCCCAATATAGTTGGGAAAAGGCTAGGCAGATGATGACATGCTGGTTCCCTCACCGTTTGGGGAGCCTTGCCGACTGGCTAATATTTGTATCACGGTATGAGATATTCTCACAATTCGTGCATATGCTAGATTAATGTAGATTTAACTGCTCCGTTGGTCTCGAGGTCGCAAACTCGTCTGATGAGCGTGGGGTCCTGGGTTCGATTCCTGGGTCGAGCAAAAAGTGATATTGGGTTTTTTAATTAGGAATTTCTCAGGCATCATGGCAATAGGCTCGCCCCCTATTACATGGGACTTACATGGTACACCTGATTGAAATGTGAACCACTTTTGACCAAATGTTCTTAGGTGCACCGTATGCATATGCCTTTATTTTCATTGTTTTACCTCACATGTGCCAATATACGACTACACCTTTCGTTTCTTTTTGTTTCTTACTGAACCCCAATTTATTTTCATCAAATAACCTACTACAACCATTCAAAACTGACTCTTAAACCCCAAACATTAAAATTCAAAATCGTTAACCATAATTTCCGAGCGAAAAAAACAGTCGAAAATTCGTTTTGTACTTTTGAGAATAAGGTTTCATTTCCCTTGCAGTTATATCAAGTCCATTTTGCAATATTGACAATGGATAATATGCACGTGCGCTTGCAATGAGCGGAATTAAAAAAAAAACTATACAGGTATACAATTGTACAGCTGATTGTCAGCTGTTTTACATCAGAAGTGGGATAGGGGACCTTATATCGTGTTGTTAAGGTCGATTATCGGGTGGTAAGGAGATCATTTATTATTATTTTTGAAGTATCGGGTACATAGGTACAGGTAAGTAATAATTAATGTTCTTTGTACGTACTAAGTTTTTGTTTGGACTTCAATTTTCTTTGTTTCCAGTCAATTATTTATAGAAATAAATAAAAATGTAAAGAATGAACATGGATGGGTTTTAGTCAGTAAAAGTCTGACACTCCGTCCCACTCCATCCAGAGCGGGAGGAGTTATTTGATGATTTGCGACCCTTAAAAAAAAAAACAAAAAAAAAGTGTCTTTTTGTAATTTCATAATAAAAGCTTTTTACTGAATGCATATGAAAGTATATACGGCACTTTTACGGACAGACAAAAATTATTTAAAAAAAATGTTTTTAAAATTTTTGTCTGTTTTTGTTTGTTTATACCGGCTAATCTCCCAAACGGCTGGACCGATTTTAACGAGAACTTTTACTGGCAGATAGCGCTGATGTTATAAGGAGTAACTAAGGTTACTTTTATTTTAGAATAAGAATAAAAGGTTCCGTGAAAACAAATTAAAACAAAATCCGATTAAAAAAGGGTAGTAATATTTTTTTTATAATAATTTCACGCGAACGAAGATCGCGAGCAATACCTACACGGTCAAAATGTTTGGCACAGCAGATTTTTTTAAAAACCGATGAAAAATTTCTATGTTCCCCCACATAGAAATTTTTGCTCAGAATGATGTACTGAATACGTGATAACCGTTTTCGCGTCGGTGTCCCTTCCACCCTGTATACGACTTTGGCCATTCATCGAAGAAGACATGCCGCGCCGACCCCAAATACATTAGGATAACGGCAGGAGAATGTTGATCCTTTTAATCAGTTAAGGTGCTGTGAATTAGTGTGTTTAATTCTGTAGTAAATGAGCAGTAATTTTGCCCAATTAAACAATACAGGGTGTAAAAAGACCCTTAACGAAGCCGAAAGGCACTTGTTCTCCTCGTCATTGCGATCATTTTTTTGTTCTGGACCATACCTGGGAACCTTCTAGTTACGGAGATATTGGAGGTCAAAGTTCCAATTTTTTCACAAGTTTTTTTTGAAATACCACTTTTAAAAGTTTTAACTTTACTTTAATTAACTCCATGATCCGTTTACTATTCAAAGCATTCATTAGCACTAAGTTTTGAGTGCGTTACATTGAGTTTTACCGTAAAACGTGATTTTTCACCCAAAAAAAAAAGTCGTTTCCCAGCAAAATTTTTTGCGTAATGTTACTTAGTTTGATGTACAGAATGCTTGGTTGACGGCTTCGTGAAGGGTCTGTTTACATCCTGTATGCATTGCACTCCCAACTGGCAGGAAACGGCCACGTGGCAGGCCCAGAAGGAGACGGCGGGATGACCTGACTCTTTCTTAAAGAATTGACCTACAATCGCACTAGATCGCGAAAGGTGGGAAGTGGTAAGGGAGGCCTCTCTGCCCTGCAGTGGGACATCATCATTTGCCTGCCTTTTCCCAACTATATTGGGGTTGGCTTCCAGTCTAACCGGATGCAGCTGAATACCAGTATTTTACATGGAGCGACTGTCTATCTGACCTCCACAATCCAGTTAGTACAGTCGCCATCAGATATATCGTAGCGGGCGAGGTACTCAAATAAAACTTCGTTACACTAGATATGGCCAATAACATCAGAACATGCAATATGTCATAAATATAAGAGCAGCGACTTTTCAATACTTACTATTTTTGACAACTTCGAAGTCAATATAGCAACGAATTTAAACTGTGTAATACAGACTTAAGGTATATTTTCCATAAATGTTCCGATCTTTATGATCATCCTGACTGCGTCGATATCTTTGTAGTTCTGTGCTTTCTGATATTTTTGATTATTTTTGTTCCGAATTTATTGAAAAGTAATCTTTTCAATAAATTCGGAACACATAACGAGCTGCTCCGAAATATTTGAGTACCTCGCCCGCTACGATATATGTGATGGCGACTGTACTAGGTAATACGATACCCCTTGTTAAGACTGGTTGTCAGACTTTTTGGGCCACTGACTACCTGTAACGACTGTCAACGATCTACAAATGAAACTTTGCCGATAGTCCTTCCAAATTACGTCAAATGGTTTTAGAGGAAAAAGCGTGTGACAAACAGATGGGTATCACAGTTTCCGCTTTACTAATTTAGGCATTGAACACGGAAAACAATGTGAAGTTTATCATATTTTTGTTACTGTATAATTGCCGATGTAGGTCACACGGCTGCCAAGCTCAAATGGAACTGGGCTGGCCACATCTGTTGCATGCCGGAGGAGCTATGGGCTAAAGTAACCACACAATGGGTCCCAAACAGCAGCAAACGGCAACGCGGCAGGCCCAGAAGGAGATGGCGGGACGAACTCGACTCTTTTCACAAGGATTGCCGTATAACAGCACTGGATAGGGACAAGTGGATGGAGTTATCGAAATTTCAAATTACCGATGGGCCAGAGTCGTCACGCAGTAGGTGCCAGAAGACAGGCGTCGTCGCCGAGGGAGGCCTAGAAAACGCTGGCGTGACGACTTAGAGGCGTTTGTGGCAGATTGGCCGGAGAAAACTGCACTCCGAAGGAAAACATCGTGAGGAAACCAGCATGCCCGTGAGATATTTCTCGACGGCATGTAAAGCCGAGTCAGAGGCCCATGGGCGGCATAAAAACTCTGACACCAGGTTAGGCACTAAACACACTATAAAGAAGAAGACTATCTATAAAAATAAATAAATTGAAGTGTCTGTTTGTAATATCAAAATAACAGCTTTTTACTGGATGCATATGAAAATATGTATAACGGCACTTAAAACAAAAACACATTTTTTTTAAAATTTTTGTCTGTCTGTTTGTTGCAGCTAATCTCCGAAACGGCTAAACCGATTTTGACGGGACTTTTACTGGCAGATAGCTGATGTTATAAGGTCTAACTAAGGCTACTTTTATTTTAGAAAAATAATTAGGTTTCCATGCAAAAAAATTAAAACCATATTTTTAAGAAGAAGAAGTCATATTTTTTTTAATAATAATTTCTCCCGAACGAAGGTTGAACCAGCAAACAATGCGGGAAACAGCTACTTATTAATAGTCATGTTAAGGACAATAATAACTAAATTACAGCACTGTAAAAGCTATAAATATAACAACTAGATTTTCCCACGGGATCATATTACCAGGATAAAAAGTATGCATGTTTTTTTTTTTTAACCACTATTGTCCCACTGCTGGGCAAAGGCCTCCCCCATAGCCTTCCATTCTTCTCTCCGTGCGGTTTTTTCTAGCCAATCTCTCAAATACGCGTCGAGGTCGTCACGCCAGCGTTTTTTAGGCATCCCTCGGCGACGACGCCCGTCTTCTGGCACCCACTGCGTGACGACTCTGGCCCATCGGTCCTGATTCATTCTATAGACATGGCCCGCCCAATCCCACTTCAACCTAGCAGTCTTGTTCCCCACATCAGCGATTCCAGTTTTGGAGCGTATTGCGGTATTGCGAATTCTGTCGCTGAGCTTAATTCCCAATATGCTACGCTCCATCGCCATTTGGCAAACCTTGAGTTTGGACTTTTGCGATTCGGTCAGTGCATCAGATGCATGTTTATTGTATTTTTTTTTGTCATTTTGTATGATGCACGTCATGTCCCTGCGACAAATAAATAATTTTTCTTTCTTTCTTTCTTTCTGTGTTAATCTAGGTTTAGGGATAAACTATCAGTGTGCCAAATTTCATCCAGATCCGGTCAGTAGTTTTTGCGTGAAAGAGTAACAAACATCCAGACAACCTCACAAACTTTCGCATTTATAATATTAGTAGGATCTGCCCAAGTCTGTCTTTTAGCGCGCCAGCAAAAGGCTCGCCCCTAATACATGGGACTTAAACATAACTGGCGACATTTGGGTGTACTAAAGGTGCAATTCTGCTTACCTCTTCATGGGTTACAGGCGTGATAGTATATATGTATATCAAATAACTCCTCCCGCTCTGGGTGGAGTGGGAGGGAGTGTCAGACTTTTACCGATTAAAACCCATCCATGTTCCTTCTTTGCCCTTTCTGTTCCAGGGCCGCGGTATCTCTTTCGAACAGTCCCGCAGCCCCGGCAGCTGATAGTATATCAAGTAATCTTTAGTAATACTTAACTGCTTCCAACCACCTGTGCTTATGATAATTAATAACAAGTGCTGATAACGCCTGATTACATTATCATTCTAACATTGACCTAGTTTTCTATTATATAATTATTTTGATTTGTTAATCAATTCACTTTGGTAATAAAACATCCACCATCACCAGTCACCAGTTTTACCAAGGGGTATCGTATTATCCAGTACTAACTGGGTTGTAGAGGTCAGATAGGCAGTCGCTCCGTGTAAAATACTGGTATTCAGATGCATCCGGTTAAACTGGAAGCCGACCCCAACATAGTTGGGAAAAGACTAAGCAAATGATGAATGAAACATCCTGGATATTAATGTTGATGGATGGAGAGGGAGAGGAAGACCAAAGAAAAGATGGATGGTATATGTGAGGAATGATATGAAAGAGAAAGGAGTAAATGGCGTCGACAACAAACAGACATACAGACAGACTAACAAACAAAAATAAATAAAAAACTTTTTTTTGTTATAAGTACCGTGTACATAATATATTTTTTCATATGCATTCAGTAAAAAGAGCAAAGTGTTTTTCATCAGGAATTTCTCAGTAGCAGACACGTAGTCTGGATTTGCACCCGGTTGATGGTAATAGGCTCACCCTCTATTACTTGGGACTTAAACATAGCTGGCAATATGTGGGTGTACTATTAGGTACACCTCTGCCAAACCCTTCGGGGATTACAGGCATGTTATGTTAGTATAGTCATATTTAGCCTTTTTGATTGGCAGTATGCCTATTACAACCAGGCACAAAGCTAGATTAAAAACGTGTACAAGGAATTCCCCATACCAAAATGTTTGGACTGTTACTATTGTTACATTTTTGCCTAATTGCATCATTCTCATATACAATTTTGTCTTTGTTGTAATATTAAGCGAGCAAACTTTGACCCCGCCATCCCCTTCATGTACGAACCTAACCTGTCTGAAGTCGGGGTGCTCCAAGTCCATTCGCTCGCTCTTGCATCCTAAGTTATAGAGCTTAAAAAAATGATTATTTTAGCAGAACATGTTTTCGGCAGCTTTATATTTTTTTGGGAAACTTAGTATTTATTGGAAAAAAAACAAAGTAAGTTCCAATAAGAGTGGATAAGAATTGCTGAATATCCTGATAAGTGGTATTTTAAAAGATATTTGTTCTGTAGTAAGAATTAAGAGTAAACCGCACAGAGAGAAGAGTGGAAGGCTTTTGCCCAGCAGAGGGACAACAGAGGCAAAGTAAAAAAAAAAATTGAATTATATTTTGTAGTAACAAAAGGGCATGTTTTTATTTTGGATTGTTATTTTGTACCAAAATATAAATAATCAATATACAGACGCCGAAACATCAAGCTGCTACAATCTGTCAAATTTCTTTAATAGATTTTCAACTTTATTGCTAAAGCATTAGGTTCAAGTTTGATTGAGAAAATTAGACAGTTTCGGTGATGTACTGGCGTACTGGGTGCACTGGGCAATTATTGATAACTAATTCACCTGTCACAATCTAAAACATCATATTAGGGTGTTGACCAATCACTAAGGGCAAAGAAGGAACATGGATGGGTTTTAGTCAGTAGTCTGACACTCCCTTCCACTCCACCCAGAGCGGGGAGATATTTGATGATTTCCCTCCAAAAAAAAAAAAAGAAGGGTGTTGACCAAAGACAAAATGGAATGTTATCTAATTTAACTGCCTTTACAGGATGCACAAATGGTTACTATGTATTCAGCACATCATTTCGAACTCACCCACATTTTACATGGTTTATTATTATATAAAAACTGCTGGTCCATGAATTTGGCCCTTTAGGTATTGCACTTTTGAAGTAAACAGCAAATAAAAAAAAAACTGTGTCCATGTCATGAAAAATAAGTAATCAAAGAGAAAACTTATTGGAACATAGACATTGTCAACAACGTTTTACATAAATGAATTGTTAACTACGATAGTACGTTTAATATTCAGCAGAGTGTTGCAATGTTTAAACAGTTCACCACCCAAAGAGGTTATAATCAGGAAACCCCATTTATTCCAGTTAGATACCAATTAGAACATTCTGGAGCGTATTTATAGTACAATTAACAACACTTACCGGGTACCGTACTGCCTGCCTGACCCATTTTTTCGACGTATTCACGCGATCCTCCACTCTTAAATTATCACAGATTATTCTCTATTTATGTAACGTTTATGTCCTTTTAACACATTTAGGGACTCTAAATGTCTCACAACACACACAAACTTGACCTATGAACCGCACGCTTGCATGTTTACTATATTTATTTAAATAAAACACGATTGAACAATCACGGTTCGCAACTAATCCAATTTTATTGGTATTCTCATAACTTATGGCCTATACTCGCTAAGGATTAACTTATATTGTGATACAATTAATATTGCACTTGTTATCGTATCATTATTGCGAATAATTATAATATTTTTTATAAATTAAACATTACGGCCACTAAGTCCACTTTGACAACTCTATTGCGATAAAAATCGCCGTTCGGATACTAATTACGTCATTTGCAAAATGCAAAATTGCAAACGTATATTTTGTGAAAAGGAATGACGTGCAAATTTAGACGATTAAATTAAACGCTCTATTGAATTAGAAATAAGTATTTCTTAGTATAAAGTACAGAAGTAAATGCTTTCAGATCATTTTTAATAAACTAACTATTTTGAAATAAATTGTGTCTTAGAACATGTATCCAAATACAATAAATGTCATTCTGTGTTAACAGGGATACACACTGTTTTTATTTTTGTAAGTACCGTTTTTATTTTAAACAATCTTCTTCTTTGTTGTATTTGTAGAAAAAAAAACTTACGTCATCGTGAAAATAATTTTGTTCTCTAAACTTACAAAAAAAAAAGCGGTATTTGGTAGAAACCTTTTGGTAGAAAAAAACGCTGTAGACTGGTAACATTTGACTTTAAAAAAAACAACGAATTATTTTGAAAAACTTCGTCGTTGGTTGCTTGTTGATTGTTTTGAATTACTTTTTCAAGCAAAATCGTTAAAATAAGTGAAAATGTCTAATAGAAATGTGATAGAAGAAAAGAAAAAGGCTTTGCTGGCTTACAAAGAAAAGATTCTAGACGAGATAAAGTATTCTGAGAAGAGAATTGATGAATGTCGCGCTAATCTTAAAAAGAACAGATTTTACGACAATCATGGTGACAGGTTAGTCTAAATGAATACAAACAAAAACTCAACTTTCGATATAAATACTTCGATAACTTTCAATTGTGCCTTCTTCGTTTGTAATTTGAAAATCTCATCTGCAACCAGAATTCTGCCAGCGTCTGTGTTCCTTACTTCCCGAAACCTGTCAGCATTCAAAGCAAAAGTGACCATTTAATACTGATGGTTTTTGTCCACAAAACATGATTAGTTTACTTCGTTAAAGCACAGTTATCAATCTTTGTCAAGTCATACAAACAGGAGCGGGTTACTAGTAATAAAAACAAATACCTTCCAGTTCAGAGTCCGAAGATGACTTCCCGTCAGCCATCGACCTGGGTCCATCGATCACCCAGCTGAAACTACAGCAGACTATGAAGAAGACTTGTCTGCACGCCACCCAGGAGCTAACTGGCTTGATGGTGCTGCAGTCTGAGGTGGATGTGCTCTTTGAGGAGCCAAAATTTGAAGGGTAAGCTGTATAGCAGAGCAGAGCAGTGAAGGAGTGAAGGAGAACCATCATACAACTATCTTAATCTCAATACTATTATAAATGTGAAAGTTTGGATGGATGAATGGATGGTTGTTACTCAATCACGCCAGAATGGCTGAATGATTGGTATAGGTCACGCCAATCATCTAGTTTGCTCTGAAGTTGCAATGGCTGCGTCGGTACACATAACAAAGCGCAGCACGATAGAGTACGCGTTGGAGCGGGGGCGGTGCGCGGGTAGTGTGCCCCGTTCCCGCTCCCCGGCGTGTCCCGGTGACACCTGGTTTGTTATTACTGCGACTCTACTCGTCACAACTTGGCGACTACTATACATAGATCGATTATAGTCTGGAATAGCACATAGGCTACTATTTACTCCATTTTTTTCTCACACATACACATATGTGTGCACATGCATAAAAGAAAATCTTATTTAGGGTTCTTAAGATTCTGGCCTGGAATAATCCTCAAATAGGTAAAAAAAAATGGTATAAGTGTGCTGTATCTATCTCCAAAGTCTGCCATAAGGTTGCATTTGCAAAAACCTGCCAGTTTTACAAGTAACTAAATTATGTTTCCAGAGAGCGCCCTATAACAGAGGCTGGCACTTGGAGAGAAGTGACAGCTGAATGCAGGATAGACCTGGTGCCATTCACTATGACATTCTTCATGCATACTCCTGTAAGTATCATTCGTTTATTATTTTATTTCCTACTAGCACTTCACCCGCGACTTCGTCCACAAAAATTGTAATAGCTCGGCTAATATGCATGATATAAATATAATTTATAGCCTATAGCACCCACGAATAATGTAGCTTTCTATCAGTGAAATTTTTTTTAGAATTGGCTTGTTAGTTCCGGAGATTACCCGCTACATACAAACTTACAAACATTAGTATAGACTATAGACTACGCTATTAAATGAACAATATTTGTAATCTCGTTTTCAAAAACGGCTTTAACGATTTCGATGGAAGTTGCGATATAGGAGTTTACAGGGGTGGGAAGTCGATCTAGCTAGGTCTCATCATCATCATCATATCAGCCCGGAATCACCTACTGCAGGATATAGGTCTCCCCTTTTTTCTGCCACACTTCCCGGTTCTGTGCGTCCCTCATCCAGGTGATCCCGCGACTTTGACGATATCGTCGACCCAACGAGCTTTAGGACGGCCCTGGTTTCTTTGGCCTAACCTTGGCCACCACTCGTTCAAAGCCTTGCTCCATCGGCCATCTCCGCGACGTGGTGGCTCCTGGCCACCGTACGCGTGGGCCGGTAGACGGTGAGTAATGGGCTAGCTCACCGTCCGTCCGTCTTATGACGACAGGCCGTGTCGACGGCGCGTTTGTGTTCAACGCGCGCCTCAAGGTCCGATGCCTGCCGGGGCTGCGGGACTGTTCGAAAGAGATACCGCGGCCCTGGAACACAAAGGGCTAAGAAGGAACATGGGTGGGTTTTAGTCAGTAGAAGTCTGACACCCCCTTCCGCTCTGCCCAGAGCTGGAGGGGTCATTTGATGATTTCCCATCCAAAAAAAGGGGTATTGTATTACCCAGCAGTACTAACTGGAGGTCAGATTGGCAGTCGCTTTTTCTTTGCCTTGTAGTATTATTTACCTTTACCTTTTACTTGTAGGACCGCAAGTTCGGACCACCATCATACCGTGGTCTTCGCGTGGCTCCTGTGAAGAGCTCACACGAGCTGGAGCTCTCCAAGTCGGTGCTGCACAGTTTGAAGGTCCCCAGTGATGCTGTAGAGGTGAGGTCTCAAATAGTATAATTATCGGAAATCACGTTAACACGTTGGTCCCGGCTGTCATTTGTAGCTCTTTGACAGTCGTTACAGTTAGTCAGTGCCCCGAAATCCTGACAATCAGTCTTACCAAGGGGTATCGTATTACCCAGTAATAACTGGGTTTTGGAGGTCAGATAGGCAGTCGCTAATACTGGATACCGACCCCAATATAGTTGGGAAAAGGCTAGGCAGATAGTGAGCTCTCACAAAAAACTTGTCAGTTGAGCATATACTTCATGGTGAAGCGATTATGCAGGGTGAAAGGGACACCGACTCGAAAACGATTACCACATATTCGGTACATCATTCTGTGTGGGGGGGCCGCAAATGACTCAAATTTTTCATCAGTTATTAAAAAAAAATCGGCTATTTCCTATAAAAGTGCAATACCTACACGGTCGAAAAGATGGAACAGCTGATTTTTTTAAATAAGCGATGAAAAATTTCTATGTAGAGGGGCTCAGAATGATAGTACTGAGGTAACCTTTTTCGCGTTGGTGTGCCTTACTCCCCGTAGAAGCGGTTGTCGCTTGAAAACGCCATCTATGTTCTAAGTATGACTAATAGTAATCTATACTTTATAATATTATAAAGCTGCAGTGTTTGTTTGTTTGTTTGTTTGAACGCGCTAATCTCTGGAACTACTGGCCCGATTTGAATGATTCTTTCAGTGTTGGGTAGTCCATTTATCGAGGAAGGTTATAGGCTATATATCATCACGCTACGACCAATAGGAGCGTAGCAGCAATGAAAAATGTTGCAAAATCGGGGAAAATTGTATTTTTAATAACTTGACGCGGACGAAGGTCGCGGGGAACAGCTAGTACATAATATAATTTATATTTGATCTGAAATGAATTTTATATCGAATCATTTGAATTTTAGACTCATATTTTCATTATATTATTTAATTATTTGTATGCTCAAGTGGCTGATCATGGAATGAACATTATTAGTATATAATTATGTAATGAACACCTGCATGTAACACATGTATCACAAATAAACGATTTGATTTTTTAAATAATTGAATTATATTTGTTTCAGGTACTCCGAAGTTACGCGGCAGGCTACCGCTCCCGGCGGACGACGCTCGCCCGCTTAGCCAACAAATATACCAACGCTTTGTTTATGGAGCCTCATGTAAGTCAAAAATAAAACATAGTACACACGGCGATATCTCAAGCTTTACATATCCAGTATGACCTAACGTCGCTTAGAAGTTCTTCTTAGCGTGTCGATAGCAAAAATGAGGAGTGCGACCACAAAAACCGTGACTCGAGATTTTTATATAAAGGGTGTAAAAAGACCCTTAACGAAGACGAAAGGTACTTGTTCTCCCCGTCATTGCGATCATTTTTTTGTTCTAGACCATACCTGGGAACCTTCTAGTTACGGAGATTTTGGGGGTCAAAGTTCCAACTTTTTCACAAGTTTTTTTTTAAATACATGTTTCTAGTGTAAGATTTTTACTTTAAACACCTTCACGACCCCCGTACTATTCAATCCATCCATCAGCACAATGTTTTGAGTGCGCTACATTGAGTTTTACCGTAAAACGTGATTTTTCACCTCAAAAAAAAAAGTGGTTTCCCAGCAATAATTTTTGCGTAAAGTTACTTAGTTTGATGTACATAATGCTTGGTTGACGGCTTCGTGAAGGGTCTGTTTACACCCTGTATAAGAAGATATCCTACTATAAACTGACTGCCTCGTTGGTCTAGTGTCCGCAAGCGCAACTGCTGACCATCAGGTCCTAGGTTCGATTCCCAGGTAGGGCCAAGTGTTATTGAGTTTTTCCATCAGAAATTTCTCAGTATCCGCCAATGAGTCTATGCCCGGTTGATGGCAACAGCCTCGCCCCCTATTACATGGGACTAAATATGACTGGCCAAATGCGGGTGTACTTGTTAGGTACACCTCTGCCTAACCCTCCCGGGGTTTACAAGGCGTGATGTTATTTATAAGCAGTGATCGGAGTAGGTAGATTGAACTGGGGTCATTGATCCGAAACATATATATTACTATGGACATTCCTCCGGAATTGGTGGATTATTGGTGTGTTTGTTTTTATTATTCAACAGATAAATAATGAATTTATTTAGTTTTGATACCTTCCTTTAAATTTTGAATTGAGTAGTAATAATTATCACTACCAACATTAACAATATTTAATTGAATCCGGAAATACCGGAATTACTTTCCGGAAAAATGGCTTATCCATGTTATTCTTTCTGTGTGCATTTATGATACAAGTACCAAAAATCAATCTACCTACTCCGATCACTGCTTATAAGTGAACAATTACTTACAGGCTAACACCACATGCACTATATTATTTATTAATATAAATCTCAAAAATCTCTATAAATCTCATTATACATTGTCATTATTGTAATTAATTCTAAATTCTGAATGATAAAATTAGCGTAAAACAAAGCATAAATCCAGAAATTTAACAAACAAATCAAGATAATCGAATTAAATTAAATGTCATGTAAAGTAAATCTTCTTTCACAGTCTGAAGGCGGCTTCGTAATGAAATGCGCAGATCTACTAGAAGTATCTTGGAAACTAGAGAACAAATGGTCTCCGGTGGCGCCCTTCCATCATAAGATGAAGTTCGATTTGGAGTTTATGGGTGAGTTCACTTCTAACAGCCGCTCGGGTCGATCTTTAGGTTAAGCCGTGCTTGCCTAGGTTGCCATCCAACGTGGCAATGCTGCCAGCCTTCTGGGTACTTCTCCTGTTAACAGCGATGTGGACGTATTTTTTTACACCCTGTAACCGTTTTGATACTTGTACATATTTTTGTTACTATTATAGATTTGTAGTTTGTAAATATTATATACTAGCGGCCCGTCCCGGCTTTGCATGGATGGACATTTATTTTTAAACATTTTGGGATAAAATAGCCTATGTTACTCAGGGATAATGTAGCTTTCTAATGGTGAAATTTTTTTTGAAATCGGCACAGTAGTTTTTGAGTTTATTCATTACAAACATACACACACACAAAAATACAAATCTTTCCTCTTTATAATATTAGTAAGATTTATAAACATATTTCTGTTATTTCCAGAGGAATCCTACATAAAAATAATAACGCAAGCGCACAAGGAGCTCTTAGACCCTGCCTTACAGACAGACGAACGTACCTTACTCCTAGCTAAAATCATAACCACCTGCCTCGAAGCACGGGGTCCCATAGACCCTGAATCAGACTTAGAGTCGAAAACTACAGAGAGAGACACTGATACTGATAGAAGAGACAGTGAGAATGAGAAGAGAGATAGTGAGGTTATGGCGCCACCCAAGAGCCTCCCCAAGAAAGGTAAACAGAAGAAAACTGGTAGTCTACCTAATACTGCTGAAAAAAGGAAAATGGATGATGAGACTGGCGATTCTGGAGCTAAGAAGATGAAGAATGATGCGTCTGAAGCAAAAAAAAGTATTGCTGAGAATAATAATCCAAGGAAGAGTAAAATTAATGATGTGGTCAGTGAGGGCGGCAAAAAAAGGAAGATTAGTGAAGCTAATAAGGTTGTCAGCAGCAAAATTGTAAAAGAAACTGTTAATATTGAAGATGGTAACACTAAATCTAAGGAAATTCATAAGGAAGACAAAATAAGCAACACTAAGGCTAAAAATGTTAGAGAAACTGACAAAAATGCTAAGAATTTGAAAGAAAATGAAGAAAAACCGAAAAATATGAAAGAATCCGCAGCCAATAAAGATAAAAATACTAACATTAAAACTAAAAACAAAGTTTTTAAAGAAGCAGGCGAGACGGTAGCTAAACAAACTAATCCTAAACCTAAAGTATTAAAAGAACCAGCAAAAACTGTTAGTAACTCAAAACCAAAAACTAAAATAATCAAAGAAACTGTTAAAAATCAAGAAAATAGCGACAATAATAAACTAAACGACAAGAATACTACAGATACAGTACAAAATAAAGAAAGCGCAACGAAAAAAGTAATAAAAGAACCTTCTAATACAGTAAAAGTTAAAAATAACGTGAATAAAGCTAAAAATACAATAATGAAAGAGACTTTTAATGTTGAAGAGAATCCTCATAATGATAACAAAACTAAAAATAAAGTAAAAAACGTTCCTAATGTGAAGAGTAAGGAGAATATAGATGTTAATAAGGATGCTGGGCGTCCCATTAGCAAGATTACAGAAAAAAACGCGAATAATGAGAAAAATCTTCCAAAGAATGTTATTAAAATTGACTCTAAACCTAAAAATACTGACGCCACGAAAGTAAAGAATGTAGCCAACGCAAAAATTGATGATCACACAACTAAAAAAGGTCCTGAAAAAAATATTAATGTTGCCAGCGCTAAAAATGATGGTCAAAGCATAAAAGAAAATAAAGAAAAAGTACCAGAAATAGTCAACAAAGGTGCACAGAAAAGTGTTAAAGAAAAAACAGTTTCTAATAATGTCAAAAACGTTACCCACACAGTTAAAAAAGTTACTGAAAAAAATGCCACAAATGTGAGAAATAAAGACAAAATATCTCAAATAACCACTAAAGTTCCAGAGAAAATCGTCAAAGACAAACTTACACCCGCACAAGACAAACCTGAAAAGGTATTAAATAGCAATATAAATACTAAAAACAAAAATATAATCAAAAAACCTATAATTACCAGAATAGCATCGCACAGAAATACCTTAAAACCACAAAATCCTTCAAAAGTTTTAAAAGCTGGTAGCACCAAAAGTCACGCTACTGGCAACATTGAAAAAGAAAATGGCGCCAAGGGGACTAAAATACCGCAGAAAACGTCAACTATCAGCGAAGGGTCTTCAAAGAAGAATCTTTTGAGGATTAGTCCTAGTAAGTATTCAAAATATTATCTGCTCTCTTTTCTCTTTTTATACAGGGTGTAAACAGACCCTTCACGAAGCCGTCAACCAAGCATTATGTACATCAAACTAAGTAACTTTACGCAAAAAATATTACTGGGAAACGACTTTTTTTTGGGTGAAACGCATTAAAAAATTCTACTGTTCGATGGATTGAATTGAATTGTTGTAAAGAAATAAGGGATGAGCCTAATTGACATCAACACAAACCCAGGCTTCGTGTCCGGTGTTGATAAATACGTGATGGAAAAACACTTTCTACGACTCGGGAATCGAATCGAGGACCGTGCTCAGCAGTCGCGTATTTATTCTCCTGAGGATCTGCCTAAAACTAGCGTATTTTAATTGTTTCATAATTTTCAGGAGTAATGCCGTCGAAATTCAAGACCCAACCTCAGACGTTGAAACAGAAAATGATGAAATATACGAATATACCAAGTAAGTAGGACAACCCATTTAAAAAATGCTACGCACAACATGCCAAACCATCTATTTTACAGGCGGAACTTCTTTTAAAATGGTATGGACCTGTGGTATCCCCAGTTCTGATGGACTTGCGAGATGTAGGTCGTGGGGATCGAACCCAGGCAGGCACATTACTTTGTGTAATTTATTTCTTCACCAAAGCTAAAAAAAAAATAACAAGATTTCTTTAAAATAAAAAAAATCAATTAGGTTTATCATATTACATATTATTATATAATGCTTCTTTGGGAAAGTTGTTTGTTATCATGAGAACACGTGTTTAAGTATCGGCCACTAATTACCTAATATACGAACAGTGCAAGTCAAATAAAAGCTTGTAAAAAAAAATCGTTAGAAAACCGGCATGTCCTAGAACCAAAAATTCGAAGACATGTGACATCTACCAACCCGCACTGGGCCCGCGTGGTGGATTATAGCCCAGGCCTCGTAGAGAGGAGGCCTGTGTTCCAGCTGTAGGAACACTAAGGCTGATTATGCTTAGCTCTTTCAAAACTAGTTTAAAATTAATACTATTTTATTTTTTAATTCAAATTTTATGTATTTTTACTTGATTTTTATGTTCAACCAATAACTTGTATCATCATCATCATTATATCAGCCCGGAATCACCCACTGCTGGGAACAGGCCTCCCCTTTTTTCTGCCACACTTCCCGGTTCTGTGCGTCCCGTATCCAGGTGTTTCCCACGACTTTGAAGATATCGTCAACCCAACGAGCTGTAGAACGGCCCTGATTTGTTTGGCCAAACCTTAGTCACCACTCGGTCAAAGCCTTGCTCCATCGGCCATCTCCGCGTCTAGCCAGGTGTCCTGCCCAGGTCCACTTGAGGCGCACCGCCTGGTATATGTGGTGTAAACTGTTAGTATAAGTTGGTTATAAATAAATACGTATTATTTTCATTTTTTCAGGGTTGCTGAAAAAACCGGCCACGAAGACGACTTAGGCTGAATTGGACCAATGAAGCTGAACGCAATCTGCACAACTAAACTACGGTTAGCAGCCTATCAGGGTCATAATGCCTGTGAATAGTTGACAGCTCTTGAACGCCGTTTAAATAAAGGGTGTAAATAGACCCTTAACGAAGCCGAAAGGCACTTGTTCTCCCCGCTATTGCGATCATTTTTTTGTTCTAAACCATACCTGGGAACCTTCTAGTTTCGGAGTTATTGGGGGTCAAACTTTTTCACAATTTTTTTTCTCCATGACCCGTTTACTATTCAATGCATCCATAAGCACAATGTTTTGAATGCGTTTCATTGAGTATTACCGGAAAAGGTTTTTTTTCACCCCAAAAAAAAAGTAGTTTCCCAGCAATAATTTTTGTGTAGAGTTACTTAGTTTGATTTACAGAATGCTTGATTAACGGCTTCGTGAAGGGTCCGTTTACACCCTGTCTGCTGAACGTATTCAAGTTTCATTGGAGGAGCTCGTGGCTAAATAACAACAGCCGCTCGGGTCGATCTTCCGGTTAAGCCGCGCTTGCCTAGGTTGGTCCGTGGATGGGTGACCGTACATTCCGAGTGTCCTCCGAGCTATCATTTGTAGCTCTTTGACAGTCGTTACAGGTAGTAAGTGGCCCGAATGTCTGACAACCAGTCTCACCAAGGGGTATCGTATTACCCAATACTAACTGTGTTGTGGAGTTCAGATAGCCAGTGGCTCCATGTAAAATACTGATATTCAGCTGCATCTGGTTAGACTGGAAGCCGACCCCAATATAGTTGGGAAAAGGCTGGGCAGATGATTCAAGTTTCATTGGTGGAATCTGCCTTTGTAGGATAGTTTTAATGAATTGTGTGCCTTTATTATTAATAAGTGAATTATGTTATTATGTGAAATCAATATTAAATAAAAATACTTGTTTTTATACTAAAAAAAGGCTTTTATTTATTAAAATCAATGTCAGAAAGGAATAGCCTACAAATTCATGTAAAATACTAATAATAAAAAAAAAAATTCATAATCGCTACAATGATTAAAGTTATTCTTAAAATCATTATCGTCAAACTTACAGCTACATTAATACAAATTATATAAAATGAAGAATCACAAAAAAATATTTTCTAAATAGAAAATTATTTGTAAATTAAAATTGTGCCAGGAACGGGTAGTTCTTGTGAGTGTCACCCATTCTGAAAAGATGCAAGGAAAATATTGGTAAATAACTAATCAGAGGAGCTCATGATATGCCGCACGGGTGTGTAACGTTAGAAATAATAAAAAAAGTTCTAATGATCATGTGACCTAATTTCATTTAATATAACGATGAAATGATATAACGAATTATTGATATAATTTCATTTAGCCTAATTTTACATTGTTTAATGAACATTTTCTATAATGCACATTTGAATTAATATTCAATTAGTAAAATATAAAGTTACTATAATATTCGTAATCTATAAGTAACGTTTAATATTATTTAGTAACGTCTGCTTTGCAGGTTAGTTTGTTGTTTTATTAATAAATAAAACGTTTTAATTTTATTTTGTGTTTTCTTCTCCTTATATACAACTGGCATACCTGCGTCAGATACCATCTACTGTTATTGAAAAATTTGGGTTAGGTTAGGTTAGAACAGTGACCATTAACAAGTCCCCTCTATCGCTGGTGAATCATTTTGGTTAGATGAGGTTATAACAGGTCATGATGTTTCATGATAATTACTTATTCATTACAGAATTTTGGCTGTAGTAAGTAAATATGAAAATTAGGTCAACTGAACTGTAAAGTAGACGTTTCTAAATTATATTAAACGTTACTTATAGATTTCGAATATTATAGTAACTGAATATTATACTAAATGAATATTAATTCAAATGTGCATTATAGAAAATGTTCAATAAACTATGTAAAATTAGGCTAAATGAAATTATATCAATAATTCGTTACATTAAATGAAATTAGGTCAGATGGTCATTAGAAATTTTGTTATTATTTCTAACTTTACACACGCGAATATTTTTACACGACTTACCCATTAAAAGTAAAAGTCCTTTTATTCATATTGAGCGCGTTCAGAGCGTCAATTTGCAGGGTACCCAGGGTGAAGGTAAGCGCTTGCAGGTTGTCCCACAAGTGAGCTGCTGACGACGCCTTCACGACCACATTGTGCCCTCTGTCGATCTGATACCTGTTGAAAAATGGATGAATAATAAAGACAGTTAGAATATTCGTGGACGCGACAGGGTAACCCGCGAAATTAATGGGCTTGGAAGATTTTTGTATGAAGCCTGGCCGGCCTAATTTCCGCCATTCTTTTTTTTCAATGTCGCGGCCACGCATAATACCTATATTAATCGATAGCTGGTATCAATACAAATCAGTTTCGTATGGGAGAAAATGTTCTTAAGTGTCACGTTTCAGAGATATGAGCTATCAAAGTTAAAGTCCATTCACTGATGGCATCTTCAGCACAACTTTAATAGCTCATAGCGCATCGTCGATTGCTGCCACGTGCGATAGCACTCCCGCTCTGTGTCTCGCTCTAACAAATGACAGATAAGGAAAGGAGCATGGAAAAATGCAATTTCGTGCTGATAGATGAAGTTCATTATACTGTCATAGAATAGATAGATAGAATATTCGTTATTATGTACACCATTCAAAGGGGTTTGAATTTAATGGCAGGCCTAACTTCCGCCATTATTTTTTTAAAGTTGCGGCCATTCATACAACCTATATCAATCGGTAGCTGGCATCAATACGAACAAGTTTTGTATAAGACAAAATGTTCTAAAGTGTCACGTTTCCGAGATATAAGCTATCAAAGTTGAGCTGAAGATGCCATCATGAATGGACTGCTGTAACTTAGATAGCTCATATCTCGGAAACGTGACACTTTAGATGATTTTGTCTCGCACATAACTTGTTCGTATTGATACCGACTATCGATTAATATAGGTTTTAACCGTGGCCGCAACTTTGAAAAAAAAAATGGCGAAGACCCGCCTGGCTTTATAAAAATTTCCAAGCCCTTTCAATTTACATAAAAGAAAACATTTCACATAGGGTGACACAATGGGCGGTCTAATCGCTAAAAAATCTTCTAATCTAATCTTTTCAAGACAATCTTTGGATAGATCATGTCTCCCGTATGTATACCTCAGTCAGCCTCTAGAACTAGATTGACCGAAGCAAGGACGGCGCGTTTGGCGCAGTGGCCGAGCGATTGGCTGCTGCGCTGCGTGTCGCAAGTTCGATTCCCGCACGGAACAATGGATGGCCTACAGGTAGTTGTTCCGGGTCTGGCTGTTTGTGTATGTGAGTTTAAATATTTGTAAATGTACCCACGATACAGGAGAAATTCCCAGTGTGGGGCAACGTTTTAAAACAAAACAAGAAACATTTAATTATGTACCCATACGTATACATAATATACGGGGTGTAAACAGACCCTTCACCAAGCCGTCAACCAAGCATTCTGTACATCAAAATAAGTAACTTTACGCAAAAATTTTTGCTGGGAAACGAAATTTTTTTTTGGGGTCAAAAATCACATTTTACGGTAAAACTCAATATAATGCGCTCAAAACTTATTGCTGATGGATGCTTTGAATAGTAAACGGACCATGGAGGTAATTAGAGTAAAGTTAGAACCTTAAAAAGTAGTATTTAAAAAAAAACTTGTGAAAAAATTGGAACTTTGACCCCCAATATCTCCGTAACTAGAAGGTTCCCAGGTATGGTCCAGAACAAAAAAATGATCCCAATGATGGGCAGAATATGTGGTTTTCGTTTTCGTTAAGGGTCTTTTTACACCCTTTATATAAATCTATTAGTAATCTCCTTTTAATTTCCTTCATTTTTATACCCTACTACGATAGGTTTGGTTAAATAAATATTAACGACTTACAATTTAGCGCCAAAAATCCGCCATTTTTTTTTCAAAACATCTATTTATGAACATTTGGGTTTTTGAGACAAATCTAATGATACATTAATCGTTAAATCCATCCAGCCATTTGGAACATACGAGGTAATAAAGAAACATACAAGATACGCGCGAAAAACATAATGCTTATTCTTATTCTTTATTGCACACAAAACCACAAAAAAAAACCTTCCTTCCTTTTGCTTCCTTGACAGTCGGGGAAAAAACAAACAAAAAAAAAAGAAAACTTGCTCAGAAGGACATTTATAGATGATTTTGCCCTGTAGTGTAAATGTGGTGATATTCCACAAAAAAATCAATCATATCATACATAAGTTTGACATCGGCACTACAAAAAGTACTACAGCAACATAGTACAAAAAGTACTACAGCGCCATCTATGACACAAACAAGAACTAATATAAGAAGTCTACATCGCGCAAGTAAAGTTTTCCGCGACTTAAGAGTATATAGAAGAACGGTTTCCTAGAAATAAATGCTCTGAGTTTGATGTTCATAGTTACCTTATAAGCAGCTGCGCTGGAGTCACACCCAGACCAGAAGCCATAACTTTGACCAAGGCATCGTCGATCACAGGTGTTGTGTAGTTCTTGAATTCTGCAGGCGTACCCTATAAATAGAGGTATAAATGGTTTAAATGCACCCTTCACGAAGCTGTCAACCAAGCATTAATTTTTTTTTGGTATGAAACATTACGTTTTACGGTAGGACTTAATTTAATGTAGGTAACGTACTCAAAACATTGTGCTGATGGATGCATTGAGTAGTGTAGGAGTCATGGAGATATCTAAAGTAAAGTTATAGTGTTAAGAACTTGTACCTATTAAAAAAAATGGAAAAAGTTGAATTTTTGACCTCCAATATCGCAATAATGAGGAGAACAAATGCCCTACGCTTTGTTAAGGGTGTTTTTACACCCACGTCGCCTCACATATTAAAATTGAAAGTGGTTCGACATAGTCCCAGATATCAATCCGTCTTGTTATACAATAAGTTGCCGTTACAATTGAAAAGCAAAACCAGTGAAAATTTATTTAAAAACAAATTAAGGACATATTTACTGAGGAAGGGCTGTTACAGTATTGAAGAGTTCATCAGTTGACAAATGACATAATTATATTGTATTGATGCGATATTTTCTATTATTGAGTTTTTATTTTTAATTTTATGCGTTATTAGATAATTAAGTGTCTATTAATTTTATTATTTTCATCTTTTGACATTATATTTCTTTATTAAATGACTATTAATTTTATTATTGTAAACAATTGTTATTGTTATTTTTTTTTATATCTTTGATTATTACTTTCTAATTCTTATTAATCTAATTTCATTTTCTACACAATGAATTTTGTTACGAAAAAAAAATGACTTATGACTTACTTATGTATGACATAATTATGCGTGGACAACCGCGGGGAGGGCGCGGGGCTCGGGGTACCGAACCCGGCTGCGCGAGCGCCGCGCGCCGCTGCGCGCCCTACCACTCGCTGAGCTCACAGACTTCCACTCCGGGCATTTCTTTGTACGGTCTTCATACGATTGCACTTTATGTTAATTATGATATTACACCTATGTTTATACAGTCCACTAGCTTCATAGTCAATTCATTGATCCGGCTCGAAGGACCAATGAATAGACTCGGTTGGGACTTTATAATGAAACTAGTGGACTGTATAAAATAGGTGTAATACCATAATTGACGGCGCGGTTGGCGCAGCGGCTGAGCGATTGACTGCTGCGCTGCGTGTCGCCGGTTCTATTCCCGCACGGAACAAATATTTGTATGGCCTACAGGTAGTTGTTCCGGGTCTGGCTGTTTGTGTATGTGAGTTTAAATGTTTGTAAACGCTCCCACGATACAGGAGAAATTCCTAGTGTGGAGCAACGTTTTAAAAAAATAATAATATAAAATTGCCACGTGTGAAGACCGTACAAGGAAATTCCGGTAGTGGCCCGTGTCTGTGAGCCTCGCTAGAGTATTAATGTTCTGTGCTGTGAGCTCAGTGAGTGGTAGGGCGCGCCGGAGCCCCGCGCCCTCCCCGCGGTTGACGTGCCAACACCCATTATTTATTAAGCTTTTTCTCTTTTTTTGAGAGTGTATGTATACAATATGTATCATCATGTACAGTACAAACCATCAGATCAAAAATAACCCTCTGCCCCATTCAAAACTTCAACACCGATTGTTATTGACTTGTAGCCCGTCAGCAGGGCGGAGACCATTTATTGTCTCGGAGGCTAAGTAATAAAAAAAGATGTCTAGAACACCTTTTTTTATTACTTAGCCTCCGAGACAAAATCCAAATGGTATTATGAACCAGCAATTTTTTTTAGGTTAAGTCCACAGATAATATTTATATTATCTGTGGACTTAACCTTTAACCTTTTTTTCCTTTTTTTTTGATTTTAATCATAGACAAAAACCTACAAATGATTATTGATTTATGAACGTGATGAATTTTAAGAAAGTGGCGCCATCTAACCGAAACAAAACGAACTACTTAGAATAACGCCTGTGGTTGTGTCGACCGGTGGTCAGAGATGGCGCTGCGTTAACACCAATTTAAATGTGTGGCACGGATAATTACATTATACAGGGTGTAAACAGACCCTTCACGAAGCCGTCAACCAAGCATTCTGTATATGAAACTAAGTAACTTTACGCAAAAATTATTGCTGGGAAACGCCTTTTTTTTGGGGTTAAAAATCACGTTTTACAGTAAAACTCAATGTAACGCACTCAAAACATTATGCTGATGGATGGATTGTAGGTATAATACGGGGGTCGTGAAGGTGTTTAAAGTAAAAATAATTAAAAAAAAACTTGTGAAAAAGTTTGAACTTTGACCCCCAATATCTCCGTAACTAAAAGGTTCCCAGGAATGGTCTAGAACAAAAAAATGATCGCAATGACGGGGAGAACAAGTGTCTTTCGGCTTCGTTAAGGGTCTTTTTACACCCTTTATATATTTTTTCACGATTACGATGCTGTTACCATGGAGACAGTAATTCAATTTGATGGACTGTAAATAAGACGTTGTACACAATGTATAGCTATACATTTAGATACCATTTTATTGACTGCCTCGTTGGTCGAGTGTTCACAAGCGCGACTGTTGAGCATGAGATCCTGGGTTCGATTCCCGGGTCGGGCAGTGTTTTTGGGTTTTTCCATTAGGAATTTTTCTGAGTTTTGAGAGAGATTTGTGCCCATTTGATGGTAATAGTCTCGCCCCCTATTACATGGGACTTAAAACATAACTGGCGAAATGTGGGTGTACTATTAGGTACACCTCTGTCTAAGCCTTCGGGGATTACAGGCCTAATGTTATGTATTTACAGTCTAGCTATTTTTCAACATCATAAGTATACTTTTATTTCAAAGTTTACTCTGATAACAAAGACTTATGTTAGACTGAAACAACGGCAGTCACGTTAAATCCACTACACACACTGTGCTAGTGTGGTTACGGCCCTCTCCTCAGAGAGGCCTGAGTCCCAACAGTGGGAAAATTAAGGTGTGTAGGTTTTTTTTAAAATATTGCCCTTTCTGTCTCACTTTTGGGCAAAAATGCAGCGGCACTGCAAAAAGTAATACAGCGCCATCTATTACACAATTGAAGAACTAACGCCAAAATCCTGCATCGCGCTATTAGTTATCCGCGACTTAAGACTATATAGGAAAACCCGAGGCCTGAGTCCCAGCAGTGGGTACATTAAGTAATATAAAGGATTTTTTTCGTTAATTTGCTCGTTTTTTCCCACTTGTGAGCAAAGGTGCAGCGGCACTACAAAAATTATTACAGCGCCATCTAGGACACAAATCGGGAACTAACGCCAAAATCCTACATCGCGCAAGTAAAGTTGTCCGCGACTTAAGAGTATATAGAAAACTTCGAGGGTAACTATCGGGCAGTAGCCTGCCAGACACAGCCCCCGTCTGGTCGGAGGATTCTTCCATTTTTCAAGGGGCGATGAAGAACTTTACCCCCCGTTCTTCATTACCCTGGAAAGGCCTCCCCCCATTTCTTCGACTTCTCTCAATGGTGAGCTTGTTCTCGCCAATTTACGAGGAAGAAATCCAATATTAAGCTCGGAAACTGTTGAGGAACTTACTTTAGAACCAAGAACTCCAAAACAGCTGAGAGCAATATGGCGTTCGGCGCAGTAGGCGTGTAGGTGTTGTTGTGATAGATATGGATGACATTCCACCTGTAAGCAGGGTAATAAAGAGATTAGGAGTGATGGAAACTTTTTGAATTTAATTTTAAGTTTTTGTTTTATGTTGATATGCTTAGTTGTTTTAGTATAATTTATTTTGATGTCAATTAAATTATTAACAAATTACCTAGTGAATTGAAAGACCTACCCATTACTTTATTCCGAAAAAAATTGTATTCCTGGTTAGTCTATAAATGTTTCTACACGACCCAGGAATACCTTAGTTTTAAGAATCGAAAATTATTGTAACACTTCATTATGTTCCTATTCTAGTGCAATAATTTGTTAAGTTAGTACCTATACAATGAAAAAGAGTACAGATATGTCACTCAATCGTTTCTTTGTTATAAGCTTTTATTTTTTATTTCGTATACCAGAAATGCTCAATATGAGGATTCTTATTGTTATATTATGTAATGTAACATTTATATACCACCAACTAACCCATATTTTGCGAATAAATTATTTAATTAGATTTTGATTTGATGGCTTTTTTTCTAAATTAAATTACAGCACAACAATTAATTAGAGGTAACCACCACATGCACAAAACAATAAATTCGGAAAGTAAGCTAAGCTTAGTAAGTACTAAGCGCCAATATTCAATTAAATTAAATTAAAATAGTGAAAAAACAATTATGACAAAATTGATTAAAAATAAAATTGATAAAGTTGATAAATAAAATTGATAAATGATTGACAATGATAAGATTGGTAAATAGATTAAATTAAATTAAAATTATATTACATTGGTATATACGTTGGTTTATAATTTTATATATGTACGGTGTCCTTTTATTTATAGAATAATTTTTATTTGTCTGAAATATGGTATCTTGAGGTGTGAAAGATAAATAGGTTCTAAATATTCAGCTTACTAAAATTCAGCATGCAAATATTGTTATATAAAAACTAATCTAACAATTAAAGTTTAAAAAAACAAGAGTTACAAATACAAATTCAATAATAATAAATAAATAATAAGTACGTAGGTACTTATTATTTATTTATTATTATTGAATTGTTTAGTGATGTAACACAAAAAAAAATCAAATAAAGATGTTTTGTTGGTTCGAACAGTGAAACCTTAGGTACCTACATAAAAAAAACACTTATTGTGTAAAATACATTGTTATATAGGATGACTGGTAATTAGTGACCGATACTTAAACACGTGATTGTACTCATGATAACAAAAGCCTTTCCGAAAGAAACTTTTTTTATACTCGTTCACTGTTATCCCAATAAAACAACCGTATGAAATTCGCGCGCGCGCGCCTTTGTCGCATTATGCTCTGCCTAACCATTGTTGCACGGTACGGCCGCTGTTGTGTTATTGTGACAAAAGTGAATGAGTATTCATAAAAATGTTTCTTTGGGAAAGTTGTTTGTTATCATGAGTAGAATTAAGTGTTTAATTTACTTAATTTATTTAATTTTTATCGGTCACTAATTACCAGTCACCCTATACAGGGTGTAAACAGAACCTTCACGAAGCCGTCAACCAAGCATTCTGTACATCAAACTAAGTAACTCTACGCAAAAATTATTGCTGGGAAACGACTTTTTTTTTTGGGTGAAAAATCACGTTTTACGGTAAAATTCAATGTTACGCACTCAAAATTTAGTGCTGATGGATTCTTTGAATAGTGAACGGGTCATGGAGTTAATTAAAGTAAAGTAAAAACCTTTAAAAGTGGTATTTTAAAAAAAACTTGTGAAAAAATTGGAACTTTGACCTCCAATATCTCCGTAACTAGAAGGTTGCCAGGTATGGTCTAGAATAAAAAAATGATCGCAATGACGGGGAGAACAAATGCCTTTCGGCTTCGTTAAGGGTCTTTTTACACCCTGTATAACTGTCTAGCAGACAGCGTTCCTTTCATTTTCGAAGCTGAAACGTTACCTGGTTCACAACTGGCCTCAGCTTGCCCTTCTCCAAAATCCTCTGTATCTGGTGCGAGTTGAAGTTGCTGACTCCAATACTCTTGGCGAGACCCTTGGTGACCAGCCCTTCCATGCCGAACCAGGCGTCCAGGTAGTCATGCTCGGAGTACTGCAACACTGTCGCGATTTTTGGTATCGGGTCGGAGCCTTCCTGTGAGAGAAATGAAGGTAGATTAGAACACGGCTGTACGAGCATCATCATCATCAGCCTACAGCAGTCCACTGCTGGACATAGACCTCAATCGCACGCCACTCAACTCGATTCTCAGCAACTCGCATCCAGTTGCTACCAGCCACCCTGCGAAGATCGTCACTCCACCGAGCCTGACGGCGTCCCACCTTACGCTTACCGATTCGCGGTCTCCACTCAAGAACACGTCTACCCCAACGGTCATCGGTTCTACGGCTAATATGGCCGGCCTAGCGCCACTTCAGCTTACTTATTCTGTTAGCTATGTCGACAACTGGTTCTCTCTCAGATCACCTACGAGTACGAGCATAATCCGTACGTAATGTTCCCCCACTCCTGGGTTACAGGCTTCTTCTCTATGAGGGGGAGGGGGCTATGATCAACCATGTGGGCCCAGTGCGGGTTGGTAGATGTCACATGTCTTCGATGTTTTGTTTGTAGGACACGGTTTCATCACCCTTTTTCACCGCTTTGAAAGGAGTAGTGATACAATTAACTTCACAAAGTAAACTGTAAACCTTCATGTCATTTATTTATTTATAGTTAATTAAAACAGTATAATACCAATTACAATAATTAACATAGAAACAGAAAACAAAACAGAAGTAAAACACCCAGTTGGCAAAATTAATTAAATTAAATTAAAACTAACAAGGAACAGTGGATACTCTTGCATACTTTCTCTCACAGAACACCAGACATATACGCATTACCTTACTTCATTCATCCACAAACACATCACATTCAGGATTGGCAGCCAGAAGGGCGTTGAGCGTCTTAAGAGAGACACACCGGAGATTGAGCTCTGGCGACAGTTTTGGATGACGGCGGGTCGAACAGACTGTGCCGGCAGCACTGACGGTGTCCGATACATTTGTCGGGCACAAATAGCCGGCAGAATAAGTCAGGACCAATAACATTAGGCTACCACCACTTCACTGTTGCCTTTGCAAAAGCAGGTGGACCTGTGGTAAAGGGCTCGACTGGACAAACGAGTTATAGCTCGTGGGAACCCCAGCAGGCACATTACTTTGTGTAATTTATTTCATCACCACTGCTCTCAAAACTGTAACGGAAAACATCGTGAGGAAACCGGCATGTCCTAGAACCAAACATTCGAAGACATGTGACATCTACCACCCACACTGGGCCAGAGAGATAGATTTGCAGTCCATTCCTTCTCTTAGAGAGGAGTCCTTTGTCCCTGCAGAGGGGCTGAACCAGAGGGGAGTCCTCGACTTCTTGGCCATCGAATTACAAAAGAAGGTCCTGCTTGACTAACCTTAAAAGACATGGGGTTGTGAATCATGTACAGGTCGAAATAGTCCAGCCCCATAGTCTGCAGGGAAGCGTTACAGGCCGTCTCCACGAGGTCAGTCCGGTGGAACGTACTCCAGAGCTTCGACATGATGAACAGGTCTTCTCTGTGGAACATATAACTTGTTTTAATAACATTATTATCATTTGGCTGGTAAGCACGTTAAACCGTTGGTCTCAGCTGTCATTTGTAGATATTTGACAGTCGCTACAGTAGTCAGTGGCCCCGAAAGTCTGACAACGAGTCTTACCAAGGGGTATCGTATTACCCAGTACTAACTGGGTTGTGGAGGTCAGATAGGCAGTCGCTCCATGTAAAAGTACTGGTATTCAGCTGCATTGGGTTACACCCCAATATAGTTGGGAAAAAGCTAGGCAGATGATGATGATTATTCTATAACTAGCTTTTTCCCGCGGCTTCGCTCGCGTTAATTTAGAATTTGACAATCAATTCGGGTTGCACTGCTTGCAATAATATAATTCAATCATGATTCGAAAGAGACGCGGCGCCATCTATTATCATAAGAACGTTATTGTTATTGTTGTATGTTCCTCGGAAACAGTACTTTTTTCGGGATGAAAAGTACTCTATGTCCGTTTCTGTTTACCTGACAACGTATATGCAAAATTTCAGGATGATCGGTTCAGTGGTTTAGGCGTTAAAAGGTAACAAACAAACTAACTTACTTTCGCATTTATAATATCACTAGCGACCCGCCCCTGCTTCGCACGGGTGCAATACACATATAAACCTTCCTCTTGAATCACTCTATCTATTGCTGAAAACTGCATTAAAATCCGTTGCGTAGTTTAAAAGACCTAAACGTACAAACAGCGGGAGCGACTTTGTTTTATACAACGTAAAGAAGTTAGGATGAGAAATTATGAGCTCCGGATATTTCGAAGCTGTTGAAAGCGCCATGATCGCGGGATAACTGGAGAATGCGGGTGGATGGTAAATAAATTGTTAGGTGTAGAAAAATCTGTCTACCCTCTTTCTTTGTCTTTTGTTACGCGCAATACTGGAACTGGACAATAAGTCACGGCAAAACACACAGAGTATCACTAGGTTTTTTGAGGTCCTTATAATGATGCCGATTGTTACTTTTGAGCATACTTAAAATTGGATTCCACGCACAAATCGTCGTATAATCACGGAAGATATCCCGTAAGTGACAGTATAAATGTACGAGTTCGTAGCCGACTGCACACAGCAGCAGCAGACGACGTGACGTTGCGACATGTCGGAGCGACACGTCGTTGCAGTCATAATTCCGAACCCAACCGCAGATAGCTGCAGCAGACGGCAGCGGAGCGCCGTATTCAAGTTAGTTCTGAATGTTCTGTGAGACAAGATATCTGAGGTGTTTGGGATTAGCGATCGCCATTTACTCTTGTATCTTTTATTAGAAGAGGAAGAGGACGACAATGACTTGTTTTTATACAAGTATTGAGAGAAAAAACGACAAGCCACACGACCAATGCCGAAATGCATAGTGCGTTTATCAACTTTTCTTCCTCGGAATCGGAAAACTCATTTTTTGAGAAAAATTCAACGGGTTATCGCTCCAACGTCGGCGGCACTACTGTTCTGCGGTCGGGCGACACGTCGTCTGCGATCGTGCGACGTGTCGCTAGCTGCTGAAGGTATTTCATAGAAATACATAGAAACCAGTGGTGTCGCAGTGATACGTCGTCTGCTGTCTGCGGTCGACCTTTTAATCGCTTGCTTGTCACCCACTTACCGTTTAACAGTGCCGTCGTCAATTTTAGCTTTAATAGCTTTTCCGACTTCCTTCTCGTTGCCGTAGATGTAAGCTGTGTCGATAGCTCGATAGCCCAGGTCGATGGCTGCTCCAATGATGTGAGGTATTAGCCGGGGGTCCAACTGTGAATGTCAGGTTAGAACTTAGAATAGCAGCCTATAGCAGTGATGGGACCGAGTGGTGTGACCGTCGGACTGCCAAGTCATAGGTCCTTTTTTTTTTTCGGATCGGAAATCATCAAATAACCCCCTCCGCTCTGGGTGGAGTGGAAGGGAGTGTCAGACTTTTACTGACTAAAACCCATCCATGTTCCTTCTTTGCCCTTTGTGTTCCAGGGCCGCGGTATCTCTTTCGAACAGTCCCGCAGTCCTGGCAAGAATCGGCCCTTGCAGACCCCTTCCTTTTGCTGACATCTCAAGTCATAGGTCTCGAGTTCGAACCCAAGACACGCACCTGTGATTTTTCGGATTCATGTGCGTATTGTATAATTATCACTTGCTTCGGTGAAGGAAAACATCGTGAGGAAACCAGCATGCCGGAGAGATATTTCTTGAAGGCATGTAAAGCCAAGTCAGAGGCCCATGGACGGCATAAAAACTCTGACACCCGGTTACGCACTAACCACACGATGATGAAAAAGACTTAGAATTAGCTGGCGAGGCGTCATTATCCTACGTGTTTCAATTGCAGTATTATCGAGATAATTATACAGGGTGAATTTTTCAAGTGGGCCTGGATGGCCAAATCCGAAACTATGAGGAATAGCGAAAAATACTCAAAGGAGTCTCGAGCCCAATTTTGATGAAAACTAAAACTGCGTCATTGGATTTTTGAAAAATCAATATTTCTAGCCAGGAATCGATACCCATTGATTTTGAAAAAAACAACACGCTGTATTATTACATCATTCGATAGTGACTCTTAAAATGTCGCAGTCCGTAAAATATGTCCTTAAAGCGATTTTTTTTTGCACGACCCGGGAATCGAATCCGGATCCGGACTCAGCAGTCACGCTTGCGACCTCAAAACCAACGGGAGCTTCATAAAAAACCGGTCAAATGCGAGTCGGACCCGCGCTTGAATGTTTCCGTACCATCTTAGTAGAACAGCCCTCTTTGATTTTTAATTTATTTTTTGTTATAAGTAGCGACAACAGAAAAACACATTCTGTAAAAATTTCAACTGTCTACCTATCACGAACCATGAGATACAGCCCTCTGACAGACAGACGGACGGACAGCGGAGGCTTAGTAATAGGGTCCCGTTGCTTACCGTTCGGGTACAGAACCATAAAAAAGACGATGATTAAGAGAAGACACTTACCAAAGCAGTTCCCACTGCCATCACAGGCATCTGACGCCCATCAGCTAGCGGTAAGTACGGCATATTCTGCATTCTACCGTATTTAGTCTTTCCAGAGGTCATTTCTTCTATTTTCTTCAAGTATTCCTCTTCAGATATCACTGGGCTGGCAGTCTTCTTAGTGACACTCTGCTTTATAGTGGTAGATTCATATCGCGACCGGGATGTCTTACCCTGTAAAGAGGTTAAGTTCTTTTTTAAGAAAGAAACGAAAGAAAGAAAGAAAAAATATTTATTTGTCGCAGGGACATGACGTGCATCATATAAAATAACAAAAAAAAATACAATAAACATAGGTAACAACGCATAACAAATATTTATAATTTCAACAGGACGGGACAAAAAAAAAAGCAAAAAACATCTTGCACGTCGTGACTGGTGGTCGTGGAGGTTGGTCTGTGGATGGGTGACCACCCATTACATACCGAGTTTCCTCCGTGCCTCGGAAAGCACGTAAAGCCGTTGGTCCCGGGTGTCGGTTGTAGATCTTTGACAGTCGTTAGGCAGTCAGTGGCTCAAAAAGTCTGACAACCAGTCTTACCAAGGGGTAGCGTATTATCGAATCGTATAGTCATAATAAATCCTCAGTAAATGCTTATTTATCGATTTCTATACTAGTTTAAACCCGCGGCTTTCCCGGCTTGGAGTTCGGTAAGGGGGCGTCCATTAATACGTCTGTAAATTTTTCGAACCTTGGTGAGATGTCGTGAGATTGACTTGATCCCCTAACCCGACATGATCTCGCGTGAGATTATTCAAAATGCGTATTTTAGTGTAAATGTGTTGATCAGTGCTTGATTACCTTGGATTTATTTAAAAAAAACATAATTCGCTTAATTATTTGCATTGAATATTTATTATTACATATTATTGTGTAGGATTTAGCTATACACCGTGAATTTTTAGTCGTCTTACAAACGCAGCCCTCTTTATGTACCCAATGAGTAGAACACGTTCATAAAAACAAATAGGTGTTTATGAGATTTGAATAATTTAAAAATAAAAATATTGTTCATTATTTTATGACGCATGACGGTCCGAACCTTTTATCAATGGAGAGGCGGCGCGCGGCGCGGCTCCATTGATAAAAGGCTTGGACCACGCTCGCTACAGGGTGTGTTTCTACGTCATGCGTCATAAATAGTCATAATAATGAACAATACTTTTATTCTTAAATTATTCTAATCTCATAAATACCTATTTTTTTTTATGAACGTGTTCTACTCATTGGATACATGAAGTGGGCTGCGTTTGTAGAACAACTAAAAAGTCACGGTGTATAGGGTGACTGATACTTAAACACGTGATTGTACTCATGATAACAAACAACTTTCCCAAAGAAACATTTATTTTTTAATACTCATTCACTTTATAAAAATATGAATTCCTTAGTCATATTTTTTATAATAATTTCACGCGAACGATGGTCGCGGGTAACAGCTAGTTTATAAAACCTTACCTACCTTACCGGCGCCGGCGCCGCTACGCACCGTGCGCATAGGCTCTAATTGTCCCACGGGATCGTACTACCGAAATAAAAATATTGTGTTATAATCCATATAATATGACCAATATCCAGATAAATGATCTGTATGCCAAATTTCATCTAAATCCGTTTAGTAGTTTAAAAAAAAATAGCCAATGTCCTCCCCCAGGATACAATCTGTCTCCTTGCCAAAGGAGAATGGGCGGAATTGCCCTGGCGTCCAATAGCGTTAAGATATATGCCAATGGATAGATCTCTTTAAGAAGATCATTTCTTATTATGGCGACTTCTCTCGATTCAGAGTCAGAGAGGAGCTACAGAGGTCTAATGTTGAGAAATTAAGTTAGATTAAATACTGTTATTTCGTCGATTTTTTAACTTTCATTAATACTGTACGTTTCAAACATCATATTATAAACCTATAAACATCATTTTAAACATCATCTTAACGATCCGATCAGCCGTTTTAGTGAAAAGGTTACAAACAGAGTTACTTTCACATTTATAGAAATAAATTAAATTAAAGTGTGAACGGTACTTATAACATTTTTTTTTTCTGTCTTTTCCGGCTATTCTCCGAAACGGCTAGACCGATTTTGACGGGACTTTTACTGGCAGAGAGCTGATGTTATAAGGTCTAACATAAGCTACTTTTATTTTAGAAAAATAATTACGGTACCGTGCTAAAAAATTAATCCCTTGAAATTGTTAAGAAAAATTCGATTTAAACGGCTAATCTCCGGAACGGGACGGGACTTTTACTGGCAGATAGCTGATGTTTTTTTTTTAAACAAAAACATTGCTGTGTGGGTGCGTTTACAAACATTAAAACTCATATACACAAACAGCCAGACCCGGAACAATTACTTGTATGCTATACAAATAATTGTTCCGTGCGGGAATCGAACCCGCGACACGCAGCGCAGCAGCCAATCGCTCAGCCACTGCGCCAATCGTGCTGTCATGGCCGCACCTAGGTACAGCTGTAACCTTACTTAGCTGGCTAGAACTAGGTGTGTATCTACTTAAAAAAACAGTTGAAAACCTTACCTATCAAGATGGTTTTAGGCACTACTATTCAATTTTGGAGTGTCAAACAAAAGAATGATAAAAAATCCGCGTCGAATTGATTTATCAAGATAAATAAGACAGTGAAGATCTTTTATCATTTTATCTTATTATGTAAGACTTTAGCGGGTCAAAAACCTGTGGCTGACAAAAGTGTGGCGTGAGGACGGATTTGAGAAGATGAGCCAATACCAGCCAAATCAAATAAACATAATCAGTCTATAATGTCCCCAGTGCAGGGACACAGGTCTCCTCTCTACGAGGTCTGGGCTATAATCCACCACGCGGGCCCAGTACGGGTTGGTAGATGTCACATGTCTTCGAATTTTTGGTTCTAGGACATGCCGGTTTCCTCACGATGTTTTCCTTCACCGTTTTGAGAGCAGTGGTGATGAAATAAATTACACAAAGTAATGCGCGTGTCTGGGTTCGAACCCACGACTTACTGCTCGTAAGTTGGGGCCACTACCACTTGCTTCTTTGCTAGTATGAAATAAAATCAAAATATTTATTTCATACAACTACAAGCCCTTCGCCCGCGACATCGTCCGCAAAAATTGTGATAGCTCTGCTTATATGCATGATATAAATATAATTTATAGCACATAGCACACACGAATAATATAGCTTTCTAACAGTGTATTTTTTTTTAGAATTGGGTCATTAGTCCCGAGATTACCCCCTATATACAAACTTACAAAGAAACCTCATTGTGATATTAGTAGATTTAAACCTAAAGTGCAATTAGACAAAAAATACTTAAAACGTGGAACGAAGTTTATAGTGTTCGGATTTAGAAAATTATCATGTATAGTATCTGAAAACAACTTATATTTCATCCTCAGTGATTTTCAAAGACATATTTTTCCCGCTTTTAATAATTTTTCATCACAATTTACTTTTATTTTTTTATCTTGATTTGTATTTTGAGATCAACTTTATGATAATTGGTTTTTGTGGACATTATAATATGAAAGTACGGATTGTCAAAAAAAAAAAGGTAATTTTTGATACTTTTGAATTTGTTCCTTTTTTATATTTTTTTATTGTATGGCATTGAATTAAATCCATCCTTTTAAAGCACTATGCACTAGTCTATATTTGTGCAAAATTACAACATAATGTTTAAAAATAAAAGAGTTATAGATTTTTGATCCGAAACAGACCTCGATTTTCCATAGTGCGATTGTACAAGATTTTTGTGGAGTTTGGCACATGACATTATTAAATCGAACAAGTGGGTAGGCATAAAGAAACGATGGATGGACTGTGTGAAGGATGATATGGTTAGAAAGGAGGTGACTGATGAGATGACGAGTAATAGAGAAGTATGGAAGAAGAAGATATGCTGCGCTGTCCCCAAATGAATTGGGATAGGGGCAGGAGAATGCTGATGATAAACTTCATTTAAGTGATGTTACGCAAAAGGAGCTTGTGGCTAAATAATAACAGCCGCTCGGGTCGATCTAAAGGTTAAGCCGCGATTGCCTAGGTTGGTCCGTGGATGTGTGACCGCCCATTACATACCGAGTTTCTTCCGTGCCTCAGAAAGCACGTTAAGCCTTTGGTCCCGGCTGTCATTTGTAGATCTTTGACAGTAGTAACAGGTAGTCAGTGGCCCGAAAGTCTGACAAACAGTCTTACCAAGGGGTATCGTATTACCCAGTACTAACTGGGTTGTGGAGGTCAGATAGGCAGTCGCTCCATGTAAAATACTGGTATTCAGCTGCATCCGGTTATACTGGAAGCCGACCCCAACATAGTTCGGAAAAGGCTAGGCAGATGATGATACGCAAACTGTAATCCTTATAATGTCTTATCCTTATTAATTGAGGGTAGGAGCAGCATAACTTCATCATACTAATATTATAAAGTTTGTTAGGATGGATGGACGGATGTTTGTCACTCTTTCACGCTAAAACTACTGAACGGATTCGGTGTTTTTATTCGATAGATGAGTTCTTTCAAAAGTGTCCCTGTAAATTTTATACAACCAAGCATAGACTTATTTAACCGTTATCTTAAGTGTGTAAACTTGTACTATTGCATGCTATATATTAGCCAAATGTGTGTTCCTAAATATTTTATATAAGAACTTCATGTACCTACCATATTTGATGCAATAAATGAATTGAATTGTAAATTGCCACGCAGGTAGTTTATAACCTGGATTAAGATATAGGATACTTTTTATCCCGGAATACGATCCGGTGGGGCAGTTACCGAAGAACACGTGAGTGAAGCCGCAGGCGTACGCTAGTCTTTCATACTTCCTTCATCGTCTTCATCTGCCTAGCCTTTTCCTAACTATGTTGGGAACGGCTTCCTGTCTAACTAGCTGTAGACCTATATTTAACATGGAGCGACTGCCTATCTGACCTCCACAACCCAGTATCAACCTATCTTTCAGATAAAGAGAATATCACACTGCATCATCTTTCACGCTGTCCTTCTATCGGTTTTTTGGTAGTAAGGTGTAAACGGACCCTTCACGAAGCCGTCAACCAAGCATTCTGTACATCAAACTAAGTAACTCTACGCAAAAATTATTGCTGGGAAACGACTTTTATTTTTGGGGTGAAAAAAAACACGTTTTACTGTAGGACTCAATGTAACGCACTCAAAACATGCTCATGAATGCATTGAATATTAATGGGGTCGAGGAGGTATTTAAAGTAAAGTTATAACATTAAAACTAGTAGGTATTTAAAAAAAAACTTGTGAAAAAGTTGGATCTTTGACCCCCAATATCTCCGTAACTAGAAGGTTCCCAGGTATGGTCTAGAACAAAAAAAATATCGCAATGACGGGGAGAACAAGTCCCTGTCAGCTTCGCTAAGGGTATTTTAACACCCATCAGGCAGCCATGCACATTCATACTCAAAATTTCCTCATCACATATTTTAAAAATAACTGTCAAAAATGACAGTTTTCCAAAATACCTATTAAACATAACAACATCGTCATCAACGGCAGCCTAGTTCCACACACTGCTGAGTACAGGCTTTCTCCGTTTGTGACATGCTACCCTGGTCTCCAAGAGTTTCATCCAGGTCTACACATCATCAACATCTTCCTAACCTTGTCCCGTGTAGAGATGCAAAACGGATTTTAAACGTTTTAAACCATTTCGTTTTAAACCGTCTTTTTGATTTAAAACGATTTAAAACCACACTTAGCGGTTTAATAATGGTTTAAAATGGTTTTTTTTTGTTTTTATTGTACTTGGGGCCGTGTGCCAAATAAATGTATTTTCTTCTTCTTCTCTCTCCTTATACCTACGACGTTGTGATTTTGGTAGCAAAGTGCAAAATAAAAATACGGCGTTGCCGTTATATTTAAATAAACACGCGTATTATGATTGTTTTCAGTCTGTCTAACCCTAAAAAGTAGTATAAGTATGATTTATATGACTTCACATATATTAATAAAAATGGTAAATGAATTCAATTAGCCCTTTAAAGTCATTCGTAATCAATGTACGGCCCACGTGGTCGTAGTTTTAAACCGTTTTAAACAAATTTAAAACGGGTTTTAAACCACGGATTTTGGTTTAAAACGGTTTATTTACAATTATAGTCCCATGTTACTTGAAGTCGGTTTAACACGTTTTTTTCTTCCATTCTCCCCTGTCAACCGTCACGCGTCACACAATTCATCCATCTTTTCTGTGGTCTACATAATATAATTAATAAAAATAAAACATTTAGGTACTTACGATCACAAATAAGCACATTGCTAACAATATAATACTTAAACACTTCATTTTAACTAAATTTTAGCAAACTTATTTATTGAAAAAACTGTTTTAACTATTTAAAACAAAAAATGGCGGACACTGGTCAGCAAATGGTCTTATAATGTCGAAGCTTGACTAACGATTCACACATTTGACGAATTTTTTACCAATCATACAGAAATACCCACATTTTTGTTAAAAACTAGTCGACAATGACATACTTTTCTAAAGTAGTAATAAGTAGGTAAACATAAAAAAAATAAAAAGCGGCACCTACTTAGGTATATGTATATGTCATCGTTATTTACTTAAGTTTATGTTTAGGTATGGTAATTAAGGTATAGACGTTAAGCCGTTGGTCCCGGGTGTCATTTGTAGATCTTTGACAGTCGTTAGGTAGTCAGTGGCCAAAAAAGTCTGACAACCAGTCTTACGAAGGGGTATCTTATTACCCAGTACTAACTGGGTTGTGGAGGTCAGATAGGCAGTCGCTCCATGTAAAATACTGGTATTCAGCTGTATCCGGTTAGAATGGAAGCCGACCCCAATATAGTTGGGAAAAGGCTAGGCAGATGATGAGTACAGGTACAGATGCTAGCACAGCTTGACAAGCTGTAAAAATGTTTGATTGAAAAGAGTGTCCATGGAGTTTCTTGCCCATTCTTCTCCATAGAGATCTACGCCTTGGAATGGGCAACTACAGTACTTTCATAAGTTATTATGTCTTATGTCTGGGACAGTAGCTTCGCCTTCTTTGTTTTTCTGACATTCAAAAGTGCCTGTAATGGTCTACTTGAAATAAATGCTTTGAGTTTGAGTATTGAGCTTTTGTCAAATTTCTTTAGTAGATTTTCAACTTTATTGCTACAGTATTAGGTTCAAGGTTGATTGGGATAATTTGATAGTTTCGGGTAACTTGATGTGCGTACCCTGTACATTATACATTTTGATTTTTTCACTTATACAAACTAAGTATAAGTCCCGTCACGTAAAAAGAACGCTAAGCGACAGTGGAGGGGATGTGTTTGCGCACGTTATACAGCCGCGTCCTAAAGTGCTAAGCTATTGTTTTATAATATAAGTATAGTTGTTTCATTGTAGAATCATAATAGTTTACTAGCTACTTAGTACTTTGGAAAAGGCTGGAATAAAAAAAAATTACAAAGTTTATTTGAGCGGTCAGCGTTCTTTTTACGTGACGGGACATATACCTTCGTTTGCATGAAATTATTATAGAAATACTAGCTGACCCGCGCAACTTCGTCTGCTTCACTTAGGGGTATGAAAAATAGATGTTGGCCGATTCTCAGACCTACTCAATATGCTCACAAAATTTCATGAGAATCGGTCAAGCCGTTTCGGAGGAGTATGGCAACGAAAACTGTGACACGAGAATTTTATATATTAGATTACTTCCCCATTTGAAACGAATTTTGTTAACAATTTCAAATGTTTTAATTTTTTTACACGGAACCATAATCCTTTTTCTAACGTAATAGTAGCCTTAGTTACTCCTAATAACATCGACTAACTCCTTATGGCCCTGCCAGTAAAAGTCCCGTCAAAATAGGTCCAGACGATTCGGAGATTAGCCGGATTTAGAAGCCATAATTATGAAAAAAGCCAAAAGTCAATGCATGGTCTTTGAGGCCGGTACGAAACGTGTGCAAAATTGTCCACCTGTTTTTCTAAACGGTGTTCCACTCGAAAGGGTGGATCAATTTAAGTACCTAGGGCATTTAGTTACGACCGACCTCAAGGACAATGCTGACATGGAGCGGGAACGGAGGGCCTTGTCGGTAAGGGCGAACATGCTCGCACGTAGGTTTGCGCGCTGTTCGAGGGAGGTGAAGATAACGCTCTTTAGGGCGTACTGCACGTCCCTTTGCACGTGCAGCCTGTGGGTGAGGTATACGCGTGCATCATACGGGGCCCTCCGCGTCCAGTTCAACAACGCGCTCAGGGCAATATTGGGGCTGCCTCGATACTGCAGCGCCTCAGGTATGTTCGCTGAGGCGCGTACTGATTGCTTTTATGCGACCATGCGCAAGCGTGGCGCGTCGCTGGTGCGTAGGGTGTGGGGCAGCCCCAATGCTGTCCTGGCAATGATCGCGGACCGGATGGACTGCCCATATATACGGCACTGCTGTGATAGGCATGTTGCCGTCAGTAGGGCCGGTTAGATGTTGCCTTTTTATTTTTTTACTTTATTTATTTTATTTTATTATCCTTTGTGTGTTGTTTGTATATGTCTATGTCTCATCACATATGAGTTAATGTTGCTCGAAATAAATGTATTTTATTTTATTTATTTATTTATGAAATAATTTACAAACAGTAAAGTACTTGACTAGATTCTTACCGACAATTTCCTTACTCGCGGCCATATCTAATGGACCACCTAATGAGTCACCACTGATCTCCAAAAGAAGGAGTTTGTTATTCTTTTGCACTAATTATTGATATTCCTTTCTTTTTATCGATTGTTTATGAATGTGTGAATATTGGGCCTTGTGATGAATATAAACGTTGATGGATGGAGAGGGAGAGGAAGACCAAAGAAACGATGGATGGATTGTGTGAGGAATTATATGAAAGATAAAGGAGTAAATGATAGCGTGACGGTTGACAGAGGAGAATGGAAGAAAAAAACGTGTTGCGCCGACCCCAAGTAACATGGGATAATAGGGCAGGAAGATGATGATGAACATTGTAGGCCTTGTAGATTCCTAGATGCTTGTTAAGTTTTTATCTAGTTTTACGTTTTTCGTATAGTAACCAACGACTTATTGTCGGGCCTACGGTGTCCCCCCATACCTAAGTACTAATGCTGTAACATCATCGGTAAATCATTTTCAAAGAGTAACCATGGAGTTTCTTGCCGGTTCTTCTCCATAGGAAACGACCAACCCGAACCGTGAACCTTTTCACGACGTTTTATAAGTGCCCATGTAGGCCTATTTTAAATGAAATATTTTGATTTTGACTAAAACTTAAAACTCAAACTCAAAACATTTATTTCAATTAGACCATTACAGGCACTTTTGAATGTCACAAAAAACAAAGACAGCGAAGCTACAGTCACAGACACAAGGCATAATAACTTGTAAAAGTACTGTAGTTACCTATTCCAAGGCGTAGATCTCTATGGAGAAGAATGGACAAGAAACTCCATGGACACTCTTTTCAAACAAAATATTGTTACAAGATCTTGGTTACATAATTCTTGTGGAGACTATACATTTATGTGAGAACGATGTATAAAGAAGTGCAAGCTAAGAGCGTCCAGAGTAAAAAGATCATATATAAAGGGTGTAAAAAGACCCTTCACGAAAACCACATATTCTGCCCATCATTGGGATCATTTTTTTCTTCTAGACAATACCTGGGAAACCACAGGTTCTGGAGATATTGGAGGTCAAAGTTCCAATTTTTTCACAAGTTTTTTTTTTAATACTACTTTTTAAGGTTTTAACTTTACTTTAATTACCTCCATGACCCGTTTACTATTCAAAGCAACCATCAGCACCAAGTTTTGAGTGCGTGACATTGAGTTTTACCATAAAACGTGATTTTTCACCCCAAAAAAAAAGTCGTTTCCCAACAATAATTTTTGCGTAGGGTGACTTAGTTAGATGTTCACAATGCTTGGTTGACGGATTCGTGAAGGGTCCGTTTACACCCTGTATACAGTTCAAAAATAAACTTACCTCAAAGAGTGCAATCTTCTCCCAAACAGACAGTTTCTTCGGCATCTCCTTGATGCTGATCTCCGTCCTCACACTCTCTCTTCTACTAAAGTCTACTGACTTTATTCTCCCTACTATCCTCTTCACTTGTCCTTGCACGACGTCTCCTAAATCCAATTCTGCTAGAGATTTAGCTCTTTTCAACTCTTCAGTTGATGTTTTAAAATCATCAACATCGTACGCGCCTCTTGTTAAAGCGTTTCCAAGTTTAGGTATATCGAAATTGAATCCATTTTCGAGTGTTACATTTCTGTTATCTTTGGTTCTATCGTTTTTGATATCATCTAAGTATTGATAATCTCTTGGTGAAGATGTTATAAAGTCGTCTTCTGGTTGCTCTATTTTATTTTGAGCTGTATCTGTATTGTGACTAAGTTCATATTCCTTTGCAGTGTTGTCCGTTACTCCATATGAGTAACTCTCTTCAATTGTTTCAGCCGTTATTTCATAAGTGTCTGTAGCTGTGCTAGTCACAGAAGAAACAGTCTTAACTTCATTTGTTTTATGATCAAAATCGCTTACAGAATAAGTCTTTGTCTGTAGTTCATCTACTCTCTTATCATAATGATTGTCATCATAAGGTCCTACTGGAACAGGTGTGTTCATAGGTGTATTTGGAGAATCTGGACCACTATTCTTATTAGTAATAAAGTACAATTTCCTTTTTATGCTTCCAATGACGGAATCTTTATGTGCTTTAACCTCAGCAGAATCTTCGTCTACAAGTTCTGGATCGCTGAGTGTCTCACCAGGATTAATTTCAATAGGAATGTCAACCTTATAAATACTACCTTTACGGTCGTTGCCTCCCGGAGCATTTTCATTTACATGTACCATATTTTCTTGTGAGTTAAGACGCATAAGCATAGGTAGGGGGTTAAAGCGAGGTGTATGTTTAAAAGGGTCAATTTTGATTGCCGCTGGTAAGATTTGGGCAACTTCTGCCTTATATTCATCAGCTTCTGTATCATTCACCAATTCAGTAATTTCAACCTTATTGTCTTCTATAATAGAATCGATTGGCGCTTGAAAAGTTTTTGCTTTTCCTACACGACTTTCATAGTTAATAGAGTCTATTTTACCGGGTAATGTTTTAGCGATTTCTTCTAAATGTTCGCCTTTTACTACATCTATTTTATCAACAAGAGTTTTGTTTACTTCAACTTCATGTTCCCAAGCTTTTAAATCAAGTTTTCCTACTTTTTCAACACTGCTTTGCTTTGAAAATGTAGTAAAACTTTCGGTTTGAGCATCAGTCGTGTTAAAGTAAGTAAAATCCTGTAACGATTCACTGATTTCTGCTTTAGATTCGTTGTTCACAATTTCCGTTTCAAATTCAATTTTACCTGTTAATATTTTGGATTCGTCTACTTGATTTTCTGAAGAGCTGAATTCAATTGTCTCTGGTAGTATAGTAGCCACTTCTGCCTGGCTACTAGCTATACTAAAATTTACAGTTTCTGGTGAAGTCTTGATTGTTGCTTCTTGAGCTACGAAACCCAGTAATGGTTTCGCTACTTCATGATTTTCAGTGAAATCAAATTCAATTTTACCTGGTAAAGCTTCTTCTACCTGACCTCTTCTTGGAGAATCAATGAAGGATGAAGTTTTAGCAATTTCAGCTTTAATTTCTCTTTTATTAAGCACGAAATTGCCTTGAACAGTCTCAGTTGCTCTAGGTTTATTATTGAAGTTAACTCTTCCAGAAAGAGCCTTCGCCATTTCAGCATCTTTAGTTTTTTTGATGCCAGGTTTTCCAACGAAGGTTTTATTCGTTTCAACTTGACTTTGCCATAAACTGAGGTTAATTTTTCCTGGTTTAGGTTTAGAGCTGACCTCTTTATGACTGGTTTCAGGTTTTCGCTCTGTATTTTGGACTGGAGTAAAGCCGAAAGCTGTCAAAGTTTTCGCGAATTCAGGTTGAGTAGCGTTTACGTTAATGTCAACTTTGCCTGGTAATGTAGTTGCGATTTCAGATTGTATTTCGTATGTTTTAAAGTCGATTTTCGCAGGTAGGGTAGTGACATCATCAACCAAGTAGCCTTGACTTATAAATGGTGAATTGTCACTGACTTCATTTCGACTGTCATCGATTAGACTATCAATTCTTCCTACTAAAGTTTGTGCGACTTCTTCCCTTTCAAGATTAATTTTAGCAGGTAAAATGGTGACATCTTCGATTTGATTTTCTTCTTTTTCAAAGTCAATAGTTCCTGGTAAGTCTCTGCTTACTAGGCTATGACTTTCATAAGTTTTAAAATCTACTTTACCGGGCAATGTCTGAGCAATTTCTTGAAGACTTTCTTCTTTAAAAACATCAATTTTATCAACAGTACTTTTGTTCATTTCAACGTGCGTAGACCAAATATTCAAGTTAATTTTCCCAGGTTTAGTTTTACCAATGTCAGCTTCATAGTTTATTTTAACCGGTAATATAGTTGGCATCTCAATTACGCTAGGTTCTCTTCGAATTTGAGCTTTGTCGTCCACAGTTTTAGATTCTATTTGGCTTTCTTGAGCTTTAAAGTCAATAATACCTGGTAGTATTGTTGGTGTTTCGAAATCATTTGTTTCTTGTTGTGAATAAGTATTTGTAATCTCTTTTGTTTCTATATTCACTTGTTTTATATCCGCGATAGATTCTTTGACAACCGCTTGTTCACTTCTGTATATAACTTCGTCGTACTTTTCACCAATTTCAACTGTACTGGCGTGTATGAAAGGTTCAGATTGTGGTTGTTCATTTAGTGCTACACCAATTTCAACCTTCTCCGTATTCTCCAAAGGTTCAGATTGTGTTTGTTCTTTAAGTATTTCATCGACTATTTTGGGTCTGTCGGCACTGTTTGTCCGGTTGAGATTTGGTGGTACATATTTGCATTTTATTTTGCGTGTTGGTAGCTCTATTTGCGGCTCCTTTTCGAGGCTCTAAAATAAAAAATAAAAAAATAATTTAAATTATGCATAATTATAATTATGCGCATGGTTGTGTTTCTTGAATAAAAAGAGTTGAGTCATACCGCTATCATGGCACTTGAAACAGAGTAGAAATATTGAGAGCTCACAATAGTTGAAAATCACGGAAGATATTCCGTAAGTGACAGTGTAAGCTGTTGTTTGTTCACTACAGGAACTGATGGACGCTACCGAAAGCGCCAAACTAGTAGCTCAGTTCTGGGCCAACACAATTTAGATTGCCATCGACACGATAAGAAGAAGAAGAAGGGTGAGTTTTGTTTAGAATAATCATTGTGATTTACTACATATATAACGTACTTTTCTAAGTATAATCATTCATTAAATACGTCAAGTTACTACTATACTAACCTCAAAAATAGCAATCTTAGACAAAACAGACTTCTTTTTAGGAATTTCCTCTCCAGGTTCTTTCTTAGAAACGACCACAGTTTCTTTTGCTATCTTATCCTTCATCCTACTTACATTGCCTTTCAGAACCGTGACTTCTGCTATATCACTGTCCTTGTCTTTCGTTGACAGATTGTTATTATCTATCTCGCTTTTTTCAGTCACGATGCTCCTTATTATGGGGTTTGTACTGAGTTTATCGGAATTATTGTCTTGTTTGGGACCCTCCAGACTCATTTGAGTTCCAATTTCTTTAGATACCTTTAAGTCTTTATCAACAATTTTACCAACCACACTCATCTGCGTACCCAATTCTCTGGACACCTTTGATTCTCCATCAACAGACGAATATACAGTTTTTTCAATGGCACTCATTTGAGTAGCAAACTCTTTGGACGCTTTAGGATCTCCACTTGTACTTGAACTGGCAGTTTTACGTTCTAAATTTCTCTCTTTAGCGAGATTAAAATCTCTATCAAATGGTGAGTCGAAAGATTTACCTTCCACACTCATTTGTGTTCCAAACTCTTTGACAAATTTGAAATTCCTATCAACGGCTTTTCCGTCAATGCTCATTTGAGTACCGATCTCTCTAGAAGCCTTAAAATCTCTATCGACTGACAAATCAATATTACTACTAAGAGTATACGTAGTTTTCTCTACATTAGTAACTTGTTCTTCTGTTTTATATTCCGTTACCTTTTTAGTTGATATTTTACTGGCAATTTCTTTGACAGTATTTTTTAATTTGTTTTCTAAGACTGGGTCTTTCAGTGTGTTGTTTTGCTCAATAGGCTTATCATTTTCGTCTGTAACTTCACTGATAACCACTCCATGATTCCACTTGCCAGCATCCTTAAGTTCTTTCTTAGTAACTTTCTCACTGACGCTTCGTGAAAAGTTTTTAGTTTTAACTTCATCTGCAGGTTTCCATTCAATAGTCTTGCTCATTTCAACGTTCTGTATTCGACCTTTTGAGAAACTCCGAGTGACTCTTTTATAAACAGGTATACCTACTTTAAAAACTTCTTTTTCTATTTCCTCTGTATTTAGAGTTTCTTTCTTAAGTACTTGTTTATTGTCTGCGCTTGGACTTTCGGCTTTAGTAACGATTTCTTTACTGCTACTTCTTGGTTTTAAATTACCCATCTCTCTACTGATACCTCTAGTAAATCGTTCAGTTTTAACAGGAATGCCTGTTACATTTTCTCTCACGCTTCTAATAACTTTCTTACCTCCTTTATCTGTAACCTCCTCAATAGTAGTATCTCCTTTGATGCTATTATTTTGCCCCTCAGTAGTAATTTCTCGGCTTATATTTCGAATTATTTTTTCAGTGACCACTGGTGTACCTATAATCAGACTTTCAGTTGTTTTTGTCGTGATTGTGCGAGTTCCTCCATCATCAAGTTCTTCTATAGTCACAGTCTCATTACTGTTAATATTTTGACCGTCTTCGTTAATTTCTTTAGATATACCACGAGTTATTATTTCTGTTTTTACTGGTATTACAACATTTTCTTTGACAGTCGTTTCTGTAGTTATAACGTGATTATCTATGTCTACAAATCCATCATTTAATCTTGCATCGTCAATTTTATTTCTAAATTCTCTTCTGATATCTTCTAAATTCTTACTTAGCTCTCTGTTTAAGTTCCTCTCTTTAGTCTCTTTGCTCATAGTTCGAGAGAATCTTTTAGTTTTTTTTAGAGTACCATCTTTTTTGTCCAAATTTTCTGTCACAGTACTTTGTTTGCTATCTTCAATATTTTCTACAGTACCAGCCTTATTATCAGCAACTATACGTTTAGTGATACTGCGGAGAGATCTCGCAGGTTTGACTGGTGCAGTTTTGACCACAGTTTCTTTAACGAACACATCATTATCTCCTGTCTCCCTAATATCAATTGTCTCAGTTACTTCAATCTGTTGTTCACTACTCAAATCCCTGCTATTACCTCTTGAAAACCTTTTAGTTCTAATAGTAGATGCAGTTACGTTGAATCCTCCATCTTTGAGTTTACTCTCTGTTATCGTACTCTTTTCTTTGGCTCTATGAATCATAGCCCCTAGTCTACTTGATCCGTCCTCGTCTTTTCTTCTCACGGCTGGTATTTTAGATACTCTAGTGACAATGTGCTTTTCATGTTCGTCTTCATCGTATGCATGGATTATTTCTTCGAATTTGGTCTCGATTTTTTCTGGATCTTCCATTGTTACTGATGGTAGTTTTTCCTCTATATCTTTTTGTTTATTATCTACAATTTCTTCGTAAAGTTTGTCAAATTCATCGTCGACCGCTGGTGTGAAATTCAAGGATGCGTCTCTCTTGATAGGTTTTTTTACCTCTTTTAGTATTGGTATCGATGATCTGCGAGGCTGAAAAAAAAAATCCAAAGTTACATTAATTTCCCTGAGTTTTTAAAGTATTTGCATCAAAAATATTTTGTTTGCTAGTGACCCGCCCTTGCTTCGCACAGCGCCACCTATCGGGTCCAAAACTATATCTAATGTAGCCTATATTTTAAGTTAAGCTTCTAGCAGTAGAGCGGTGAAAACTAAGTTTAAATCCATGCAGTAGTTTTTGCGTGATGCGCGTACAAACATACAGACAAGAACACAGACAGACAAAAATCCAAAAACTGTTGTTTTGACTTCTGTTGCTCTAATAAAGACCCCCATTTTTTTTTCAATATCTTTAATGTACAGACATCAGCCTGATACAATTTAGTATACATGTATAGATACGAGTAGTTATAGATTTAGTCGATATCCCCCTGTGAGGATACAAGTGGAGTTTTACATTAGCAATTTCTCAGTAACAGTACGGAGCTTGAATTTGTGCCCAAGTGGCCAACCACGTCTTGAAGCAGTATTGTTCTAATCTTATTACAGAGTGAGAAAGAGATGGCGCTGGATGTCTGCTATAGCTTCGTCTTTTTCCCACACTAGAGTGATATTATAACAATACTACTTCAAGATCTCATGGTGATGTTATGTGATGACTCACTTGTTCTCCTCTAGCTTTTTGAGCTTGTCGTTCTCTCTTCACTCTCTCGACTGCTTGTCGCAGTCTCGTCGGGATCTTAGATTTTTTCTCATCTTGACTCTTTTCTGAAAATTACAAAAAAGTACAATTTTGACTCGCAGATAGCAAATGAACTGAGGAGCTCGTGGCTAAATAATAACAGCCGCTTAGCCGAGCTTGCCTAGGTTGGTCTGTTGGATGAGGTCACCCATTAGAAAGAAAAGAAAGTAATTTTGTCAGGAACGGAAAGTATTTACGCCGTAAAGATGCATATATCTCTTTGCCGAAATTTAAAAAAAAAGCAATCACCGCCGACTATAGTCATTGAACATGCATTGAACCCATTTGGAACTAGAATAAGTTTAGTTATCTGTGGATTTTTTTATTTCCGCGTATGTGCGGAAAAAATATTAAAAATTCCAAACTCAAACCATTTATTTCAAATAGACCCGTGACAGGCACTTTTGCATAGTCAAAAATAAGCTACCTACAGTCTTGCCACAGGCATAATAACTGTGAATGGACTGTAGTTGCCCATTCGAAAATAGTAGATCTCATGGAGAAGAATGGGCAAGAAACTCCATGGACACTCTTTTCAAAGCCAAGCGTGAGAAATACATTGCATGTTGAACCTAATAATAGGAACCAGTTTTCGAGAAAGTGTACTGAAAAATATTTTATTGACTGACTCACCTTCCCCTTCCATCTTCTCTATAATTATATCTTCTTCTTCTCTCTCACTATTTACTTCTATTACACTGCTTGCTTGTCTGTCTGTCTGCGTCAAGCTTTCAACTTCTCGGGGAATCCTGTGACCACCATTCTCTGTGACTCCTTCCTGAAATAGATTGACATTCAAGTTTATACCGATTGATGAAAATCCTTACTTATATTTTATATTACTAGCTTATGCCCGCGGCATCGCCCGCGTGGAGTTCGGGAATTGCCCACGGGATCTTACTTCTGGGATAATAAGTAATCCATGTATGTATAATGCATATAGATTTTGGAAAACTGTGATACACGTATCTCATAATTTTAACTGAAGAGTATATACAAATTTTCAAGTCAATCGACCGCGAGAATAAAAAGTTTCACAGAAAATTAAACCCTCCATTTCAACCTCTTAGGGGTGGAATTTTGTAAGACCCTTTCTTAATGGACACCTACTCTTGACAAAAAATACACCCTCCAAATTCCATGTCTCTAGGACCAGCGGTTTGGGCTGTGCGTTGATATATCAGTCAGTCAGTCAGGACTTTGAATTTTATATGTATAGATACAAGGTGTAAACGGACCCTTCACGAAGCCGAGAACCAAGCATTGTACATCATACTAAGTAACCACGCAAAAATTATTGCGAGAAACTACTTTTTATTTTGGGGTGAAAAATTACGTTTATACGGTGAAACATAATTTAAAGTAAAGTTTTAACCTTAAAAACTAGTTTTTTTTAACTTGTGCAAAAGATGTAACTTTGATCTCCAATATCTCCGTAACTAGAAGGTATGGTCTAGAACAAAAAAATATCGCAATGACGGGAAGAACAAGTGCCTTTCGGCTTCATTAAAGGCCTTTTACACCTTCTATAAGGGAATGTAAGTCCGTCTTTCTGTCTGAAATCTGAAATTAGATTTGTTTCATTTCCTCATGCGCAATATATCTTTACCGTGGCAAAACGAACGGAAAGCGCGACGATGAATTCGATGAACTCAGAAGCTAGGCAGGAAGTGAACAGCTGATTTCACGCGTAGGGTAGAGTAGAGTACTTCAACATCCATTGTTGTTTTCTTTTTCTTTTAGCCGTATTATTTACATAAATGGACTGCAGCGTACAGAGAATGTAATTTTACATTGAAATAAAGGAATAGTAAGTGAAAAAATAAAAAAAAAATGGAAATTTTTCTGAGAAAAATTCCGGTGGAATATGATTCAAAATAAGGAGCTGAATGCACCCTGTCAGTTTGTTGAGGGCTGTCATTTACACCCTGTATACCCACGATACGACGCGGCATCGTGAGACCTTGATGCTCGCCGTGTGGACATCTGTCAGAAGTGACATCACAGAAAATACTGGGGTTATCCGTTTCTTTTTTTTTGTACCAAATGATTTGAAAAGAGTAGCCATGGAGTTTCTTGCCGGTTCTTCTCCATAGCAAACGACCAACCCGAACCGTGCACCTTTTTGTCGACGTTTTATAAGTGCACATTTCTAGGCCTATGTGAAATTAAATATTTTGATTCTGATTTTGATTTTCTGTCCAACTTCGACGGAGACTTTCACGAAATAATGTCGTGTCGCGATGCACGTTTATTTCATGCATTTCCACGACACGGCATCTTATCGGTTCCTACACTATGTCGCAACGTATCACGATACGATGTTGTGTCGTGTAAATGTGTTTTGGCCCTGACGTGTGCGGTTTTCAGAGACAAAAAAACCGGCCAAATGTGAGTCGGACTCTCGCATGAAGGGTTCCGTACCATCTTAGTAGAGTAAAAATAAATTAAAAATTAAGGGTTTCATTTTTAATTTATTTTTTGTAATAGCGGCAACAGCATTCTGTGAAAATGTCAACTGTCTACCTATTACGGATCATGAGATACAGCCCGCTGACAGACAGACGGACGGGCGGACAGCGGAGGCTTAGTAATAGGGTCCCGTTGGTTTCCCTTCGAGCACGGAACCCTAAAAAGTAACCACTTTCTTTGTTCCCTTTCTTTATAATTTTCGACGATTCATTATGCGTCGCTGTCGTTATCAGTAGAGATCTCTCAGAGATAGTCTACAATCTTGATGACTATAAGCCCAGTCACTTGAACGATGCATGTAATCGTATTCCTTCCTTAGTATAGGTATTATTATGATTGTATTTTCAATAAACAGTTTTGTTATACCAAATAGTATTTAATGAGAGGTGTTCGTTGTATAGTGACGGGACATAATACTACTTAGTAATTGGTATTGTGGTACCTTAATGTTATGAATTCGAAGTCTGTTGTATCACTGAGGTTCGAACGTATAATTTTTTGCAATAAATGACCACAGTCAACAGTAACCTACTTGTAACGAGCATAAAGATTACTGCGATTTTGATAGTAATCCAAAATCGAGAGATAAAATAATAGTATACGTAATGCACATCAAGCTACCCGGAACTGTCAAATTATCCCAATCAACCTTGAACCTAATGCTTTAGCGATAAAGTTGAAAATCTATTAAAGAAGTTTGACAGATTGTAGTAGCTTCATGTCCTGGCGTCTGTACGTAGTGTCATTCTCAAATTCAAAACAAATAGTCTAATGGTTGAAAGCGCTACTACTTCATATGCGTTCTTGGGAACGATTCCAATAAGTGTTAGCTGTTACAAGTTTTTACAGTAACAGTTATTTCGCAGTAGCACAGCACTGACGTGTAAATCCAAAACACTGTATCTCAGAAATCCCAATTTCGAGAAAAGGGCTTTTTAAAGTTTTTTTGGTTTTTGGTACGTTTTGGAAATATATTTATAACATAGTATATAGTGCTAGGTACCAAATGATAGGTATTTTTACGGCTTATCTAACCATCTCAATTTTACAAACATACGATCCGTACAATAAGAATTAACGAAGTAAACGTGTATTGCCTCTATAAAACTTTAAAAAATGTATGCAATTGTTTGAGCAAAACACTGTATGTTTAGATACAGTGTATTGGTTTTATGAGAACAGAGCTAATGGATCATACAAGAACACTGTATTTTCAAATACAGTTTATTGCCTTAACAATATTTACAGTAACAATTCTAAATACAGTTGGCAATAACAAAGTTTTTTTTGGGTGTAAATTTTGTTTGGGTACCTACCTACTTATGTCATGGACAATAAAACTTAATTTATATTAAAAAATATATATTTATTAAAATAAAATCAATTTTCTTAATTAACTCAATAGTTAGTAGCCTCTTCGAATCAAATCTTATAATGAATCAATAAAAAAATAGCAATCAAGTCATAATGAAACGAAAGATTACAAATAAAATCAAACATTTAAAATTTTAAAAATAAAAGCTTTATATTAACCCGCTACCTAGGCACTCTAATTCGATTTTCTCAAAAACTAAAAAACCTACAATTATCAAAGTTGTACCTACAGAAAGTGCGTTTCATGGTGATTAAAATGAAAGGAAACTCATTGGGTTTAATCAATATTTCATTAAGGATATGTTTATTAAGGATTTTACAAAGAAGAGTCGTTTTCCAGTCGTGACAATCGTTAGTAATGATAAAGTGAAAAAAAAAATTAAAGCCAAAAACAAAGATAAAATAAAAATAAAGTTTTTGATCAATATTCCGTATTCCCTCCCCTTGCTCGGATAACTACCAGCATCCTTGTATTCATCGACCTTACGAGCCTGACGATAAAATCTTGAGGAATTGTATTCCACTCCTCTTCAATTGCGATTCTCAGCTCTGGAAGCCTTGTTGGAGCAGGTACCCGGGCTCGAACCCGACGTTTTAGCTCATCCCATAAGTGTTCTATCGGATTCAAGTCCGGGCTTCGAGCTGGCCAGTCCATCGTACGAATGCTGACGTCGCGTAGATACTGGGTCACCACATGAGCAACATGAGGCCGTGCATTATCATGCATCAATTGCATATCCTGTCCGATATATCCTGCGTAAGGTACCACATGGTCTGCGAGGATTTCAGTAATGTAGCGATGAGAAGTCAGTCCACGTGTACGGCCCGTCGGTTCAATGAAAACTAATGCTGTATGTGCTGTTAACGAGATGCCGCCCCAGACCATTTCAGATCCTCCTCCATAAGCAACAGTTTCCTCGATACAACACTGAGAATAACGTTCTCCAGGGCGACGATATGCTCTCTGACGTCGATCACTTCCATGTAGACTCACCCTGGTCTCATCAGTGAAGAGTACATTACTCCACTGCTCTAATGTCCAATCCCTATGCTCTCGAGCAAATTCAAGTCGTGCTCGACGGTGTGCTACCGTTAATGCTGGGCCTGTTGCAGCTCTTTTTGGGATCAGGTTCCGTTCAGCAAGTCTCCTTCTGACGGTATCTGAACTTATGACCACTTGGCGTTCGTCACGCAGACTTTGTTGGACTTGAACTGCGTTGAGGTGGCGATTTCGCAGAACAGTAAGGTGGATATAACGATCATCTGCTGCTGATGTAGCCCTAGGTCTGCCCGTACCTGGACGGCGATCGAATGCTCCAGTCTCTAGGTATCGTCTGTAAACTCGTTGCACCGAAGATCTGCTGATTCGAAGCCTTCGAGCGACTTCACGTTGCGCAATGCCTGCTTGAAGTAATGCTACAACTTGAGCTGCTTCCTGAGGTGTTGTATCCATTATTTATCGAAAAAAGTAGCAAAAACACACGCGTCTGAGCAAACGATGGACAAAAACTAAAGAAATGATAAGAAATATCCGACTACCCTCATTGTAAAGAAAAAGAACGCTAATTTCAAACTCTGGTGAAAACAGAGCAAATCCTTAGCATTGTGTTTGTTGCTTGATTACAATGTGGGTTGACGGTGCTTTCGAATTAATTTGTAGTCATTTTAATCATCATGAAACGCATTTTTTGTAGGTATAACTTTGATAGTTGTAAGTTTTATACTTTTTGAGAAAATCGAATCAGAGTTCCTAGGTAGCGGGTGGCTCGGTTTATTTGCTGACCAGTGTTAACACCGTCCAAGCAAGAGCAATGATTTACGACTACTAACCGTTGAGCTCCCGCTCCACCCCCCGCGCGTCTTGCAAGTATTACGCGTAGGGAAGTGTCACCGCGCGCGTCGTACCAAGATTGTTTGGTTATCGAAAACACTGTATCTCAGAGGTGCGGCTAATCGCGCTTAAACTTTTTAGCCAACACACTGTAACTTCAATTACAGTGATATGCCATACCAAACCATAAATGTAACTAAAATACAGTGTTTTTTAGGTCCTCATATCTCCTTCTACATACTATAAAATGAAAAAGTAATAATATAGGGATATGTAGCTGCCTCGAAAAAATCAAATGAGCGCTATTAAGGCAAAACACTGTAACTCGAGTTGCAGTGTATTGGATATACACGTCAGTGCAGCAGTCCGGTGTCACTCTGGATTTAAGTCCGGTTGATGACTATAGGCTCGCTTTCAAATGTGAGTGTGAACTACAGACGGGATGTTATGTTATGCGAACTACGATATTTTCGTGTTCGTGTCAGACATCTGTTCTACCACCGGTGATTAGTGGTAAGCGAGTAGAGCTTGCTAGTAAAAACGAGTTGTTTGTTTGACGACTATCAACTGCTAATATGTCTTACTGGTATTGTATAATTATCATTAGCTTCGGCGAAGGAACATATAGAAACCAAACCAGCATGCTTAAGAGATATTTCTCGACGGCATGTAAAGCTCAGTCAGAGGCCCATGGGCAGCATAAAAACTCTGACACCAGGTTAGGCACTAACCACACGAGAAAGAAAGAAGAAGGCTAGCACGGGACCTACAATCTTTTGTACCATTCATGAGCGAGAAAATAGTCGATAGCAAGTTGCTACTGTTACTGTTGCTGGCAAGATAACTGTAACTTTGTTATAAGGTTAAATAAAACTCAATAACACATTCAATACTTATATTCAAGCTTTTGCATAGTAGTAACAACAGTTTTACCAAGAGTGACCTCCTTTTTAAACAAATGCCTGTAACTCACCGCTATATCTTCGGTAACTGTTACTTTCTGTAACTTCGTGTCGCCTTTTGTAAGCGTAGATTCTTTTTTTGTAACAGTTATGACAGGTGACAGCGTAAAATCCGCACCTGTTACTTTTATTTCGGAACTAGTATTTTTATCATCCTCCGATACTTCGGAACTGTTATTTTTTTCATCGAAGTCTCTAATTTCATGCGTCTCTGGTACCTCTGATTCGACGTTTGGTGGACTTTGATAGTCTTTTTGTATTTTTATTACTGGTATTTCGGGTGCTTCCGCCATTTTAGATCTGAAATGTAATTTATTGGTTACAAGGGAAAAGTTATTTAAAATTAATTTTCTGTCTTTGTATTCGATATTCATTTCTTACTTACTAATTACATTTTTAAATATTTTATCAACAAAAAAAATAGTAGACCACCGGTATCGGGAACAGGGTCCAAGCTACCGGCAGTATATCTAGTATATAGATATATATGTATATCTGTCTTTTATCATTACCATCATCAGCCTATAATAACAGTCCACAGCTGAACATAAGCTGCCGTTAGGGGCGAGCCTAATTGCACTCTGGGCTGGTACTGAGAATGACCTAATTGAATAGCCCGACAACATTTTGCTCGACGGAGGATCGAACCCAGTCTAAACTAAGCAGCCGCACTAGCGACCATTAGACGGCCAGCGCCATCTATGGACATCTGCAATATGCATTTGCGTTATATGGCAACGCATATACCAGAGACTATAATGCAATATCTCAAGTACACTGGCACTCTTAGATTCCCGTGCGCCTCTCTAATCCACTTGTCTCCACTTTTTTTAGGTTTTAAGGTGTTTTTTGTTTGTTTGTTTTAATGCCAAAAATACCCTTTTCTTTCTTTCTACAAGACGGCAACAGGCGGCAATATCACCTACGTCCTTTTTTTTTGGGATGGGAAATCATCAAATAACCCCCCCCCCGCTCCGGGTGGAGTGGGAGGGAGTGTCAGACTCGTACTAACTAAAACCCATCCATGTTCCTTCTTTGCCCTTTGTGTTCCAGGGCCGCGGTATCTCTTTCGAAGACCCGCAGCACCACCTACGTCTACGGAAGCGTTGTTGCCGCTACGCTTTTGCAGTTTCGGCCGCCTTCAGAATTGGGAAAGGAAGGTAGATGGCGTGCTAGGGCACAAGCTAACCAATGAGGTCAAGCTATTTCGAAATATCGTCATCCTTCTTTTGTCCTTATCCCAATTCATTTGTGGTCGGCGCAGCATGTCTTCTTCTTCCATACTTCTCTATTACTCGTCAGACACCTCCTTTCTAGCCATGGCATCCGTCACACAGTCCATCGTTTCTTTGGTCTTCCTCTACTCTTATAGCCATCATGCTATTTTGTAATATAAAGTGACTTAAACAGATTTTAAACCAATGACGAAGCTTGGACCTAGCTACACTAGCGCCACTCGTTTCCCAATTGTGCCTTAATTTTATTAAATAAAATAGATAATTAATATAAACTTACTTGTTTTGTCGGCTCTCCGTGAAAAACTTTAACAACCTACTATGTTCAACTTCCATTTTAACGATATCAATATTTATCACAAGATAATTTAATAAGATATCGCTTATAATTTATCGGCTATTAATATTATCTAGAAATTGAGAGTGGCATGTTAAATGAATAAATAAATACTTGAAAAGTGAATTGAATGAAGTACCTACAGTCAGTCCCAAAAAGATGTAAACAGACTAGGAACCATTTCATTGTCTACAATCATTATTCCATAATTGTGTCTACAATGTAAAGCTACAAAACATGGTAACAATTCATGTCACCAAAACCTCCTACAAGGCCGGATACATAATAATATCAACACTCCAGTAGCGAAGGGTTCATACAACTCGATTCCTACCGACTTCCCTTTGACAAATGGCACAGTCAGTATTCTATAGACAAATAATATAATCACATTAAAGATATGTACTCCGGCTTACGTCTTACAAAAATTTACCCTTCGCTACTGCAACACTCTATGTGCAAAACAGGGTAATCTACATAAACCTCACAAATATTGACAACTCTCAAGATAATGAAGTGGTTCCTAGTCCGTGTTTACATCTTTTTGGGACTGACCATCACAATAAGCCTATAATATTCCCACTGTTGGGCCTCCTCTCCATGAGAGGGAATGGACTATTATAATCCAGCACGCGGGCCCAGTGCGGGTTGGTAGATGTCACATGTCTTCGAATGTTTGGTTCTAGGACATGCCGGTTTCCTCACGATGTTTCCCTTCACCGTTTTGAGAGCAGTGGTGATGAAATAAATTACACAAAGTAATGAGCGTAAGTCGGGGCCGCCACCATTCCTTCTTCAAGTACCTACACACTTATAGAGGGACATAACATCACACCTACAATCCCCGAAAGGTTAGCTAGTGATTTAGGTACCTAAAAGGACATCCACATTTCACCAATTATTTTCATTAAGGCCTATTGCCATCAACCGGGCACAATTCCAGACTTCGTGGATGCTACTGATAAATTCCTGCTGGAAAAACCCAATAACACTTTGCCCGACCTGTGAATCGAACCCAGGACCTCATGATCATCAGTAGCGCTTACAACCACTAGACCAACCAGGGGTATAAGTAATAAAATATACTACTACAAAGTAAATTAAAGTTTCTAGCTGTATGTAACATATCAAGTTTGACATATCGATGCATTTTTTTTTGACAGGCACCGCTACTTTGAACTGCAAACTTGAAGTTGTCACACTGTAATAGGTCTGCAATGTTACCATTGCTGGACCACAGACCTCTACGTAGGAGGGAACAGGCCGTACGCAGCCACTAACTACCTAGGCCCTATGCGGGTAGGTTTACTCTTCAAGTTACTCTTAGCTGCCACGGTTTATTTTAACTACTTTGTTTTTAAATTGTTGATCTAATCTTTTACTCTGGACGCTCTTAATGTGCACGTCTGTCTACATCGTTCTCACATATATGAATTATCTCAGCATGAATGATGTAACCAAGATCTTGTAAAAATGTTTGATTGAAAAGAGTGTCCATGGAGTTTCTTGCCCATTCTTCTCCATAGAGATCTACGCCTTGGAATGGGCAACTACAGTACTTTCATAAGTTATTATGTCTTATGTCTGGGACTGTAGCTTCGCCTTCTTTGTTTTTTTTTTTTTACATTCAAAAGTGCCTGTAATGGTCTAATTGAAATAAATGCTTTGAGTTTGTGTTTGAGTTTGACTACAATCTGTCAAATTTCTTTAATAGATTTTCAACTTTATTGCTAAAGCATTAGATTCAAGGTTGATTGGGAAAATTTGACAGGTTTGGGCAGCTTGATGAGCTAGCGTCCTACTTCACATGTCTTAGGATATTTTGGCTTTAAGACGTTGCTAGTTTACGTAGTCCAGTAAGTTTACGCGAATTTCAGAGTAGGGGGCGTCCATTAATTACGTGAGGCGTTTAAGGGGGAAGGGGGTCGAACCGAATCTCACGAGGTAGAGAGGGGGGGTCTCGGCAAATGTCAAGTATTATTTTCCCGCAAGAAACAGTGCCAAAATTGCGAGTAAACTGGGTTTAATGTCTAGATTACGTGGTAACCGTATTCGCGTCGGTGTCCCTTCCACCCCGTACAGTCTCATCATGCTTGTCCCCCCCCCCCCCCTTCCCCCGAAGAAGTTACAATCATAATTGTTTATTAATGATGCCAGTGTCAATAGGGTAGTTGACACACCAATCAATTGACATACTTTTTATAAGCTGTCAAAACGCGATACCCCTGTATATTTTGTATGGTAATAGCACGCTGTGGCGTCATTATTTAGTCAACTCAATAACTCAACTATTTATTGATTTCAAAGTAACTATGCTAGCTGGTCCTGCTCCACAACCATAGGGGCAAACTAATTGATTAACATGTGAAGTTAATGTTGAAGCTGCAGAAGATTGTAAAAATATCCTTGCATTGTATAGATTCAATCTCTTAGTATTATATAATTGCATAGCACATGTGTGAGTACTATGTACTGTAAAGCTACCATTTACATTTAGTTATCATTCTTTGACTTGAGTTTGCCCTGGCGGTTGAGAGAATGTCATGCTCACTCAAATGTCTCGCTGATGGTGGCGGGTGTGTCGGATCATTTAGTTCCCTTCAAAATGGTTGAGTTGAATGGTGCTGATCCATGCGTCATGTTCGTGAACGGGCGCTGTCAGTTGGGACTGGTCATCTCTTAGCTGCCATGGTTTATTCTAACTTCTTTGTTTTTAAAGTGTTGATCTAATCTTTTACTCTGGACGCTCTTAATGTGCACATCTTTCTACATCGTTCTCACATATATGTATTATCTCAACATGAATGATGTAACCAAGACCTTGTAAAAATATTTTGATTGAAAAGAGTGTCCATGGAGTTTCTTGCCCATTCTTCTCCATAGAGATCTACGCTTTGGAATGGGCAACTACAGTACTTTCACAAGTTTTTATGCCTTGTGTCTGGGACTGTAGCTTCGCCTTCTTTGTTTTTCTGACATTCAAAAGTGCCTGTTATGGTCTAATTGAAATAAATGCTTTGAGTTTGAGTTTGAGTTTGACTAAAAATCCAATTTTGAAATTAAAAGAAATTTAATCGGGTTATCAGGTCTAAAATAAAGAGTTTTTTTAGAGAAGTTGTGTCTTGGAATTATTATTGAATGGTGTCAACTACCCTATTAAGGTGTCTTAACATCGGATAGCAAATAATTTAATATTTTCAGACTGATAACAACTGCATCTGATTATGATAAGCGAGTTGCAAGGTACAAGCCGGCTGATAAGAAAAGTGTTCCATGATTCATTTGTCAGCGTAGCCCGCCAAATTCAAATTTTCTGACGTTTCTTCGTACTTATATTGTTATAATGTTCTCAAAATACCTTGTTACAAACCTCTTAAATTTATGTATTACTATATTCGTGTCTATGGGTCAAATATAGTTATCCACTTCCGTCTTGTTACTCCAGCCAAGCATGTTCGTTTTATTTAAAGAAAACCAGATAAATAATTACATATATTTTACTATAATCAACATACAACCTGACCTGCTATCGGTAGCGAAGGGTCAATTTTTGTAACAGGTAAGCCGGAGTATATATTTTTAATCTGATTATACAGGGTGTAAACAGACCCTTCAAGAAACCGTCAACCAACCATTCTGTACACCAAACTAAGTAACTTTACGCAAAAATTATTGCTGGGAAACGATTTTTTTTTTTGGAGTGAAAAATCACGTTTTACGGTAAAACTCAATGTAACGCACTCAAAACATTGTGCTGGATGGATTGAATAGTAAGGGGGTCGTGAAGGTGTTTAAAGTAAAAATCTTACATTAGAAATTATCGCAATGACGGGGAGAATAAGTACCTTTCGGCTTCATTAAGGGTCTTTTTACACCCTTTATTATTTGTCTATAGAATACTGACTGTGCCATTTTTCAAAAGGAATCCGGTAGGAATCGGGTTGTATGGTACCTTCGCCACTGCCTGCTAATTCCAAAAAAAAAACGTTAGAAAATTTGAATTTCGCGGGCTAATGAACTTAGAGGGCTGTATTGATGATTTTAATGATTATAATTCTGTAACTACATACGTGTTACTTGCGCGAATCATATTTTAATCAACATACAATCTGACCTGCTAATTACAAAAAAAATATAAGAAAATTTGAATTTCGCGGGTTATTCTGACGTTTTCTTTTTTTTTAATTTAGGTATGGCCCCTCGCAGTTCAACTCTATAAAGTTGCAATACTGCTCAACCGGACTATACTGTGGTGACCTCAAATGAATTGAATGTCTGTTTTTTAATCTCGGAGCCTAAATTGACAAGTAAAAATGGCAAACTGACATAGATTTCAATAACATTTAAGTCAGTTTTGACATTTTCACTTGTCAATTTAGTCTCCGAGATTAAAAAACAGACTATAAGGGTCCTAGGGCTGTGGTTCCACGTTAATAGACAAACTTAAGATATATATACTTACAATGACACACAACCATGGTTTCTCAAAAATAATTCCTAATCACACACTTTTAATCTTTATACACTTGCTTATGACAATAATCTTATAATCACTAGATAGTAATTTACGTAACTTATTGCACTAAAACTAAAAACTAATCACTAAACATCAAACTAAACCAAAACTCACAAAAACTATGAATGAAATGTAACACAAACTAATTTAAAATGTAATATTAACACAGATAAATGTAAATAAATATAAAAAAAACCTAAATGTATCTATGTATTGCTTCGCGAGCCAATACTGAATATTTTCGATGTTATTTACTTACTATCTTTGCTATCGTAAATTTTGAAATGATAAAATAAAGATAAATGTGTAGTCATCGATAACTAGCCTGTATGCTAGTAGGTACCTAACTAGTTGTTTCTGTGACTAAATTTCGTTTTGCTTGCAACCTTTTTTGATTTACTAGGCCCTAGGCACTGTATTATACCTAAAAAAGGAAAAAAACGTAGCCTACGTTATGTCATACTGCTGGTATAGGCCTTCCCTTGCTCCTTCTGCGATCCCTAGCCATGTTTATCCCCCAAACATGATCAGACCGTCACACCACATTCACAGGAGAACGGAGAAATATAAACAGGAGTCGGACACCAGACACCCTCCACACGGCACCCAACTGCCAAAGCAATGTCTCAAAAGCAGGCACAGTTTTTTAAAAACCGCAGCGCCCTTAACACTACACTCGGCTGACGCCCGATGTAAGCTGTGGGAAAAAAGCTGTCCCCCTCCCAGTCACTACTTACCACCAAGTGAGCATCTTCCTGCAGGGTCTAACCTTCCGTGGCCCACCTGGAGGTCCTTGAACCGTCTCCGGACTCAGGTAGGAAGATGTAACTCCAACCTTGTTAGGTGGGGATACCTCAATGAGACAGCAGTGGGGTGTGGTTATGGAGCTGTGTCGCAAACTATGCTCTACCTCCTATCCTATCCTATTTGATATGCGTTGTACCTACCTATGTTTATTGTATTTATTTTGTTATTTTGTATGATGCACGTCATGTCCCTGCGACAAATAAATATTTTTTCTTTCTTTCTTTCTTTCTTTCTATCCTGCCCTTTTAGCCCAAAAACATGCAGCCGAAGTTGCCTTTGCGCTGCCACCGACGACGCGGTGGAAGTGGCGATGTTTTGGGCTAACAAAATTTAAAGTTTGTCGTGCCAGCGATACGAAGAAGAAGAAGACCACATTCACTGCGGTCGACGTCGACGCCCTCCTTCATTCAGGCGTCCAGCGAGTGACGATCTTTGCCCATCTGTCCGGGTATATTTGTACGACGTGGCCCACTCACTGTAACTTCAGCTTGGCAGTTTTTTTCTCCAACAAATGATTTTGTTTCGTACAAGAAATAAATTAGGTATGGTGTCTATTGAGAATTTGAGACACAGTCTAGACCTGATGTTAGGTACTGATAAATATCTATTTCACTTTGCCCAAGCTGGAAATTTAACCATAGATTTCCAGCAGTGGATATCAACCGGTCAAAAATACAAACTCAATGCTGCTACTGAGAATTTCTTGATGGAATAACTATACAATTACACTTTACCCATGGACATTGCGAATGGAGGACCAACGCAAGATTGACGCCCTTTAGATGTGGTGTTGGAGACGCATGCTCAGGATATGCTGGACCGCTCATCGGACTAACGTGTCAATACTCAAAGAACTCAATATTAAACCAAGACTGTCGTCGCTCGTGCAATTTCAAATCCTCAGATTCTTTGACAAAGGTTACACGCAACAATAATTCCATGGAGCGTTTGGTGATTCAGGTTGAGTCGAAGGCACGAGACCACCAACCCGTTGGTCTCCATCAAATCTGTCACCAACACTACCGCTCTGCCAAGAGTGAACGACTAAGAAATAGAAGAAGAATACTTTAGCCGACCCACTGTTACTGCTAGCCTACATGATGGAGTAACAACGCTACTGGGCAATGGCCTCTCTCATCCCATGACTTCCAGTTCTTTCGATCCAGGGCTAATGTGGGCCACTGGTCGTTGGTTTTGTCCAGCTTGTCCCACCATCTTCTACGACGTCTGCCGATTCGCCTTCTGGCTGCGTCAGGGCGTCACAGTGGTTATTTTGGCTGAACTAAACATGAAAAATTCAACATTAAAATCCTTATCACCAGCCTTCAGCAGTCCACTGCTGGACATAGGCCGGTCCGATGCACGCCGCCACTCCGCTGGATTCTCGGCAACTCTCATCCAGCTGCTACCAGCCACCCTGCGGAGATCGTCGCTCCACAGAGCCCGAGGGCGTCCCACCTTACGCTTGCCGATTCGCGGTCTCCACTCATGAACACGTCTACCCCAATGGTCATCGGTTCTACGGCTAATATGGCCGGCTATTAGCTATGACGACCACTTTGGTTCTCTGTCAGATCACCTCGTTCCGGATTCGATCGCTCAAAGAAACTCCAAGAATAGTCCGTTCCATAGCTCTCTGCGCGACCTTGAAATTATGGAGCAGCCTTAGTGTAAGTCATCATCATCTGCCTGCCTTTTCCCAACTATGTCGGGGTCGACTTCCAGTCTAACCGGATGCAGCTGAATACCAGTATTTTACATGGAGCGACTGCCTATCTGACCTCCACAACCCAGTTAGTACTGGTACTGGATAATACGATCTCCTTGATAACACTGGTTGTCAGACTTTCGGTCCTCTGACTACCTGTAACGACTGTCAAAGATCTACAAATGACAGCCGGGACCAACGGCTTAACGTGCTTTCAGAGACACGTAAGAAACTCTGTTTGTAGTTGATGGTCACCGATCCTTAGCAAACGCTGCTTAAGCTTGAAGATTATTATTGGTTATTTTTATTTATTGTTCACAACATAATTTTTTTTTTAAATCTACAATTTACTCGCCAAACTTTTTAGTTAGATGGCGAGAAGCGCTTGTTTTTACATACAATTTTACTTATAATACAAATTCAACAGTACCTAATTAAATTATTTTACAAATATTACTATACTAGACGGTGCGGTTGGCTCAGTGGCTGAGTTATTGACTGCTGCGCTGCGTGTCGCGGGTTCGATTCCCGCACGGAACAAATATTTGTATGGCTTACAGGAAGGTGTTCTGGGTCTGGCTGTTTGTGTATGTGAATTTAAATGTTTGTAAACGTACCTACGATACAGGAGAAATTCCTAGTGTTTGCCCCACACTAGGAATTTCTCCTGTAGAGTGGATGTTTAAAAAAAAATACAAATTTAGCCATGAGGTTCTCGAAAATAACAAAATACAACGGTAAAATAACTTCCATTATCAAAATGAAAGGTGTGGAGTGAACAATCGGCTGGTTCAGGAAGTAAGATAAGATAAAATAACAGAAATACTTTGTTTTACACTTGTCACCTTATCTTTTTAAATTAATCAATGGCCGCTCCAATCGATAGATCAAGGTTAAGCCACGCTTGCTGGTCAGTCCGTGAATCGGTGACCAATTGACCATACATTTCATAGACTGCTTCCCCACGGACCAGCGGTACGGAGGAGCTCGTGGCTAACAGTCGCTCGGGGTCGATCTTTAGGTTAAGCCGTGCTTGCCTAGGTTGGTCTTTGGATGGGCTCGGAAAGCACGTTAAGCCGTTGGTCCCGGGTTATTTGTAGATCTTTGATAGTCGTTAGGTAGTCAGTGGCCCAAAAAGTCTGACAACCAGTCTTACCAAGGGGTATCGTATTACCCAGTACCAACTGGAATGTGGAGGTCAGATAGGCAGTCGCTCCATGTAAAATACTGGTATTTAGCTGCATCCGGTTAGACTGGAAGCCGATCCCAATATAGTTGGGAAAAGGCTAGGCAGATGATGCTTCCCCACGGACCAATTGGATGGGTAGTTTAATACTAACTAATATTATAAATGCGAAAGTAAGTTTGTTTGTTTGTTACCTTTTTATGCCTAAACCACTGAACCGATCATCCTGAAATTGTGCATATACGTTGTCAGGTGTACAGAAACGGACATAGTCACAGAGTACCTTTCATCCCGAAAAAAAGTACTGTTCCCGAGGAAAACCACAAAAACGTTCTTATGATAATAGATGGCGCCACGTGTCTTTCGCGAACACGGTTACCACGTATTTAATACTTCAAATTTTTACCGGTTATTAAGTTTAATAAATAAATTTAAAAAAATACGCTGTTCCATAAATTTTGACAGTCTAGGTATTGCACATTTGTAACAGCTGATTTTTTTTAAATAACCGATAAAAAAAATTCTATGTGGGGGGGCTCAGAATGATGTACTGAATACGTGGTACGTTTTCGCGTCGGTGTCCCTTCCACCCGGTACCAGCAGAGTACAGTCGCCATCAGATATATCGTAGCGGTCGAGGTACTCAAATATTTCGGAGCAGCATTACTTTTCAATAAATTCGGAACACATAACGAGCTAAATATCAGAAAGTACAGAACTACAAAGGTATCGACGCATTCAGGATGATCATAAAGATCGGAACATTTATGGAAAATATACCTTAAGTCTGTATTACACAGTTTAAATTCGTTGCTATATTAACTTTGAAGTTGTCAAAAATAGTAAGTATTGAAAAGTCGCTGCTCTTATATTTATGACATATTGCATGTTCTGATGTTATTGGCCATATCTAGTGTAACGAATTTATTGAAAAGTAATGCTGCTCCGAAATATTTAAGTACCTCGCCCGCTACGATATATCTGATGGCGACTGTACAACCCGAATTGATTGTCGAATTCTAAATTAACGAGAGCGAAGCCGCGACCAAAAGCTAGTATTATTATAAAAATTGTATTTTATTTAATCCCACCGACCAACTTCTCGATTAGTACTTCATCCAAGTTCCAACGCACACAAAAAGTGTGATCGTAGTTAGAGGTACACGTTGACTATTGAAAAATAAAAACGGTCTAAAAATGCATCAGCTGGCGCAGGAGAAGAGTAGGTACCTGGAAGGATATGGTGGCAGACCTGCATCAAGCGCTTTTGATGGGAAATCATCAAATGACCCCTCCCGCTCTGGGCGGAGTGGAAGGGAGTGTCAGACTCGTACTGACTAAAACCCATCCATATTCCTTCTTTGCCCTTTGTGTTCCAGGGCCGCGGTATCTCTTTCGAACAGTCCCGCAGCTCTGGTAGGCATCGGCCCTTGCGGACACCTTCCTGTGTGCTGACATCTCTGAGTCGCGCGTGGAACACGAACGCGCCTGTCGTCATAAGACGGACGGACGTCGAGCTAGCCCATTACTCACCGTCCACAGGCCCGCGCCTGCGGTGGCCGGGTACCACCACGTGGCGGCTCACTCGATATTGGGTTTACGACCGATTCGCCAGTCAGTCAGACATCGGAGCTTAAGTAGGTATAGTTGGAACCAGTAATTATGAAAAATAAAACATATTTATTAATATTTATATTATATTTTATAATATAAATTATGAAAAAAACTAGGTTAGGTAGAAAGAGAGAGAAGAGCACTATATATACTGCTACGACCCTTATATACTAATTTGGCTTACATAAGATGGGAATGATTATATCGATGTCACAAACAAACTGTCATATCCTAATAGTTAGGTAACTTTTTGAACGCCATTGTCACATAAAGGGTGTAAAAAGACCCTTAACGAAAACGAAAACCACATATTCGGCCCATCATTGGGTTCATTTTTTTCTTCTAGGAATACCTGCGAAACCACAGGTTCTGGAGATATTGGAGGTCAAAGTTCCAATTTTTTCACAAGTTTTTTTTTAAATGCTACTTTTTAAGGTTTTACGTTACATAAATTTCCTCCATGACCCGTTTACTATTCAAAGCATTCATCAGCACCAAGTTTTGAGTGCGTTACATTGGAACGGAACTCTTCTCGGAACTCGGAACTTTCTAGTTACGGAGATATTGGGGGTCAAAGTTCCAACTTTTTCACAAGTTTTTTTTTAAATACATGTTTTTAAAGTAAGATTTTTACTTTAAACACCTCGACGATGCTATTCAATCCATCCATCAGCACAATATTCTGAGTGCGTTAGATTGAGTGACCCCAAAAAAAAAATTGTTTCCCAGCAAAAATTTTTGCGTAACGTTACTTAGTTTGATGTACAGAAGGCTTGGTTGACGGCTTAGTGAAGGGTCCGTTTACACCCTGTATACATGATAAGTAAAATAGTTTTGGAATACGTATTCTTTTTGTAGGTATTTGCTGTGAAATAGTGGTTTGGCGTGGAAGGCACGCGCGTTCCTTTATTCTCTGGCGTACGAAAGGTTAGCAAAATTAAATATCTTTTTACTTATAAAACTAAATTCAAAATGTGAACTTATAAAGTTTTCATATTGAGTTCAAACTAATATATCGTAGTTAAAATGAGGTTTACATATATAATTAAAACTATGGAATCCAGACTGTGTTAAGCCATTAGAGCCAGGTTTACAAATCACTACTTTATTTTTACTTTACCACAGATTTTGCAGTACATTAACAACTATTCTATTTGACATAAGGTTTCCATTTTGACGTCAACACGACCAAAAATTCCGATAATCTAAAAATCGGTAATAACCTCAGAATTAGTAAAAAATTTCACTTAGATCACGAACGAGCCGACATTGGAACCAGAGTGCTCGTTCTAACGTCGTCAAATATGACCAAACCCTTCAAATACATGCTGTATTACATGCAAATATTAGTATACGATATGCAAGCTTATGTCTAATATTCAACTTCCCTGTAATAGGAGCCACTTTCCAGCATCCTCTTTGGGTCCATTTCCACCAAGAGAAAAATCCTCGCGCACTTATTGATGTCACTGGGGCTTGTATTAGTATGTACTTTGAGTATTAAATTAGGTGCTCGCACATGCTCGAGGAACCGCGACTCAATTTTATACTTAAGAGCGCCATAGTCGGATATAGCCGACAAATGAAAACGTGCGCACACGCCACCGTCAGCTAAAGCCGACATTTTTTTAAACTTTGTAACTTCTTTTTAATCATAATATAATAGGAAATAGTGTCAAATAAAATAACTATGTTAAGAGTGATATTTTATTTCAAAAATAAGGGAGGAAAAAATTAAATAAATTGGTTATCGACAAGTTGTTGGAATATTTTGTTTGTAGGTATTTGCGCTGAATTTGTGTCTTGGCGTGGGAGGGGACGCCGCGGCCATCGGCGCTACGGCGTCCCCGCCCACGCCAAGTCACGTTCAAAAGGTTAAAGGCAATATTGATACCAGTTCATTTATTAACATCAAAAAAGTACGGGAGTATTTCTCCGCTTGGTGGAAACTACCTTTTGTAGTATTTTTTTTTAATTTATCCATTTTTGTCACTCCACACATTCATCTAAATATCTTCATCTTTGCCACACGCAGTTATTTCTTCATCTTCTTCGCTGTCTAGCAATTCGGGCTGATTTTTGGTCAAAGCTAATTTAATTAGACTACTGTCAAGCCTGTCTCGGCTGTCATTTGTAAATCTTTGACAGTCGTTACAGGTAGTCAGTGGCCCGAAAGTCAGACAACCAGTCTTACCAAGGGGTATCGTATAGCCAGTGCTAACTGGGTTGTGGAGGTCAGATAGGCAGTCGCTCCATGTAAATTTCAGCTGCATCAGGTTGGACTGGAAGCCGACCCCAACATAGTTTGATAAAGACTGTGCAGATGATGGAGTATGGAGATCATCTCATCATCGATACGAAGAAGTAGACTACTTAGTAGATGGATGAAAAAAACACATGCATGTGGCGAAGTAAGGACCATTTTATATTAAAAATCACTTAAAAAAATAGACTTACATATTATTATCTTAAAAAGGAACAAATAACATATTATATACGCTTATAAACACATTACCATCCTAAGACGAGCAACAAGAGACTTAGATTTTTTTTTAATAAGTACTACCATTTTTTTATTACTTTTTGTAATTAAACACAAGTTATCTTAAAATTGAACAAAAAACATATTATATATGCTGATAAACACATTACCCACCTCAGTCGAGTGCCAATAGACTTAGATTTTTTTTTTATACTACCTTTTTTCATTACATTTTGCAATTAACCACAAGTTACTTATATTAAAAAGGAACGAAAAAACATATTATATATGCTGAGAAACACATTACTCTCCTCAGTCGAGTAACAATAGACTTAGATTTTAAAAAAATACTACCATTTTTTTATTACATTTGAAATTAACCACAATAATCTTAAAAAGGAACAAAAAAAAAAGGTCTTTTCATACATCATCTTTTCATACACGAAATATTTTAAGAGTATTTACAATAAATTACCAGATGACATAAAAAAATTGAATGTTACACAATTCAAAAAAAAATTAAAACTGTTATTAATTGAAAAATGTTATTATACTACTGATGAATTCCTAAATGACAAATTAATGTAGACTAATTGAATAATGAGACTGATTGTAATTTATGATAGTTAATTTAAGTATTGACTGTAGAATCTACTCCATATTGTGACATTTATAATTTTTGTTTTTATTTATTTATCATTATTCTATTAATTTTGACATACCTACCAAAGAATTTGTGTTTACCTCTCGCATTAATATTTTTATACTATTTGCATGCAACCATATATTTGTACGCCTCTTGGCATAACATAGCGACCTAATGATCTTTAATTTAAGAACTGTATTCACTACCTATGTTAAACAAATAAAATTGATTTTGATTTTGAGTAACTTCTATAAGTCGTAAAGTCGCCATAGCAACGAAAAAAAAAACATCTGAGTGTTTTTGTTTTTACGAAATTATTATAATTCAAAAATTTCTTGCGACTTTTTGCATAAAACCTTTACTCCATGTTCTAACAATGACAGTAGGTAAATACTACGTAGTAAGCTAGCGTAAAGGATTTTGAAAAATAAGGAGCCAGTATTTATTTTGTGGGTCAAGTAATTTTAAATTATTTATTTTTTATAAAAATATACTTAGATAAAAAAAAAACCTTTGAAATGGTTTCGTTATAGCCGTTAGATCATTCTCTGAAAATATTTCGTGTATGAATAGTTAGACCTTATATAGGCCGATAAACACATTACCCTCGTGAGTCGGGTAAAAATAGACTTAAGATTAATAAAATATTACCATATTTTTTTTTAAATATTACCATATTTGAATGGTAGGTACATATTCTTAAAACGAATATTTTTATAGTAATTTAGTTTTACTGACGAATCACTACTTCTACAAATATGTATTTAAAAAAGATAATAAAATTAATAACATTTTCTCAGTCATTGATGTACTTAAATAATAAATGCATGAAATAGTCATTCTTTGGGGGTAGTATGAACGAATATTTTTATAAAAAGTTATGAGTTTTTTATAAATGACTATTTTTATATCGATAATTATAATGTGGTACCATTCAATCATCAACAACGATCTGAATCGAATACATGAAAATAGCAAAAAACTTTAAAAAATAAAAAACTTTTTTGCGAAAAATTAAAAAAAAAAACTTTACGTGTCACTGACTTCGAAAGTTTCATATTTTTTATTGTGGTATCTCACACAAAACCTTATCTAGATTGAAAAAAAAGATGCCGGCCGCATACATAACCGCTCCTTCTTTTTTAAGAAGTCGGTTAAGGTGAAAACGTACATACCTACAACCTGACACTGCCCTGCAAACACCGTAAGAAAATTTGAATTTCTAGGCTACCCTGGTGGTTCCACCTTAATTAGAATAACGTTAGAATTTTTTTCTCAATAGTTCGAGCGAACTACCAAGATTTTTTTGTCTCATTTGTTCGACCGTCGAACTTATTTTAATCGAGAAAAAAAAACAATAAAATAAAATTTATAAAACGCTTGTTTCGTTATTTGATCAAGGAAGCGGTACAGATGTACAAACATATTATGTATACAAATACAAACCTTTTTAAACGAAACAAGCGTTTTTTTTTTTTTATTATTATTTGTTTGTCAATTAAAATAAGTTCAACGGTTGAACAAATGAGACAAAAAAAAATCTCAATAGTTCGACGATCGAACTAATAAATCGAACTAGTGAGAACAAATGATTCGAATTTCACAGGCTAACTAAGAGCATACACCTTATCAACTAAACAAAATAAACTTAAAAACTACTAACGAGTCATCATTTAGGTTAAAAAAATTGAAGTTTACATGAGATTTTTGTGCATACAGACAGAGCACCTATATACCTCCACATATTCAGGACAAACTATTCAAAATTATATCAGAGTTTTATCAATTTAGTCCCAGCATTCATAGTCCGGATCATCTTTTGGCAGATATTCATGTTCGTATATCGGAGTACTTGTGCACACCATTCCACCTTTGTGGACCTGCGCCTCTTTAGCCCTGGGCTCTGGTTGCTCCTGCGGCCTACTGGGACAAGTCATACTATGAGATTTCAGCATCTCGCTGGGGAACCTGGGAAAATAGTTATAAATCATATTTATTTCTGTAAATATTCTGATTTAAGAGAGTGTCCATGGAGTTTCTTGCCCGTTCTTCTCCATAGAGATCTACGCAAGGGAATGGGCAACAGTACTTTCACAGTTACTATGCCTTGTGGCTGGGACTGTAGCTACATTTCTTTGTTTCGAAAATTCAAAAGTGTAACTGGCCTACTTGAAATAAATACTTTGATTTTGAAATTTGGTTTAATACACTTTTATTTTACACATCATCTGCCTAGCCTTTTCCTAACTATGTTGGGGTCGGCTTCCAGTCTAACCAGATGCAACTGAATACCAATTATTTATATGAAGCGAGTGCCTATATGACCTCCACAACCAAGTAAGTACAGGGTAATACAATACCCCTTGGTAAGACTGTTTGTCAGTCTTTTTGGGCCTCTGACTACCTAATGACTGTCAAAGATCTACAAATGACACCCGGGACCAACAGCTTAAAATGCTTTCCAAGACATGGAGCAAACTTGGTTTGTAATGGGTGTCCACCCATCCACGGGCCAACCTAGGCAAGCGCGGTTTAACCTGAAGATTGTCCCAAGCGGCTGTTATTATTTAGTCACAAGCTATAATATTGATATTAAAATTCTAATATTTCTACTCTGGCAATGGTAGTAGGTATATGTGAACTAATGTAAATTGTAAGATCTTTATGACTCAGAAATAAACAAAGAGATACGAATTATAGAGCGGACATCCGAGAATATTTACATACAAAAATTTTAATGTCAGACATTTTCGATTTTGACACACAAATGCTACCTGACAAGCGTCCGTACGACACAAGACAGAATGATTTGTTATTAAGTAGTAACAAGTATTGGATTATGATTTTCTTAGTCTTGTCTCTATCGCTTGTAAATATTTGAATGTCTTTGGAAATCAATTATATTTATATTCTTACCTATGTGTGGCGTTATAAGGACAGATCGCAAGTTTCGGATAGAGTTTCTCACATTTGATCAGGTGTCTCTGCAAACGTGACCGAGGTACACGATGACATTTGTCATAAGGGCATCCTACATATGGGTCGTCATCATGGTCGGCATCCATTTTGGTACTGGAATAAAAAAGTATTGGATTAGGTTGCGTTTTCTGAACATCATTGTCTGCCTAGCCTTTCCCCAACTATGTTAGAGTCGGCTTCCAGTCTAACCGGATGATGCAGCTGAATACCAGTTTTTTACATGAAGCGACTGCCTATCTGACTTCTACAATCCAGTTAGTACTGGGTAATACAATACCCCTTGATAAGACTGGTTGCAGACCTTTTGAGCCACTGACAACCTGTAACGACTGTCAAAGATCTACAAATGACAGCCGGGACCAACGGCTCAACATGCTTTCTGAAGCACATCCTTTTGAATTCGGATTCCTGACTTTTTGAATCATTCGTTCTAGAATACCATAATATATTATTCTGCCTCGAGTTTTTTTTTTTATTATTACAATATCCAGAGCTTATAAGGCTTATAACTAGGTAACAATAAATTTAATATTCCGACTTCTAAATTAGGTTTTTAGGTATAAGCGCCTGTGTCTTAGGAGAGTCAGTGATTCTCGTTCACAAACAAATTCATATTAAACTAAATCGCGACGTTTCAACCATAAGCAAATGGTGTAAAAGATAACAGGATATAATTAAAAAAAAGCAATAAAACTTCGAAAACACTAATATCCTGTTACAATTACAAGGAAAATGTATCAAGATTTACCAGTAAATTGTTGTTTACAAAATGATACAAGGCATGATGCGCTGATCGATAAATTTGGGTAAAGGCAGGAGAATTATGATGTTAGAAAATGAGGAGGAACTTACTTGTGATGAAATTATATTCTGTACGACAAATACAGGAATACTTTTGTAGATTAGCTTTAAAATGTTTATGGAACCGGCGGCTACCGTTTTCAAAGAAATTCAATCAATCAAGAATCAACAATGGTTGGTTATGTCGTTTTATATAGTAGTCTGTGGTTATGTCTGGGTTACCAAGTAATAAAACTGTGTTATGTATGAATGACCAGTGTTGCCAACTCCATGTCAGGTTTTCGGGCTAAATAGTATTTAAAAAAGGGCTAGATTTGTCGTTTTTTTTTAAAGGGTTTTAACCCTTTGCGATTTTACTAAGAAATAAAGAGTTTTGTGTAGGTAATTATTTACGTTGATACTTACTAAAATATCACTTTTAAAATACTGAATTCTGGTACATTGTTCAATGAAATCACAAACATTTTCACACTTTGCAGCACTTATCATAAACGAAATCGCAATGTCAAACCTAAACAAGTGGTTCAGCACGGAGTTCCAGACGGAAAAGAAATGATTAGAACGCGTTATAACCTTAAGTTATACAAAGACAGAATTGGAAAGTATTTTCGGGGAATCCTCGATGATAGACGCTGCGTGCGTTTAGTTTTTGTATCGTTTCCATTATGTGTCTATGGTTTTGACAGACGATAGTTTTGTGCCAGAAAATTAGCTACGGGCTAACACCCGTATTCATAATTGTTACCTCGAAAGCTACTCGACTCACAACTCATTCGAGGAGACCTCAAGGCGTGCCTCAAAAGATCCTCAAAATCAGTATTCATAGTCGTTAGATTAAGGAAATTATGAGGTCCCTCGAATGAGTGAGAGTTGAGGCGATACGTCACGAATACGTCATTATTTGGAGGAATATTCCGTTTGTTATATTGGCTAAGCTTATTTTGAGAGCAGTCTGTGAGCGCGTTATCTGTGGTTTTCAACTTGAAGTGTCAACACTTGTCAAATGAAAGTAGAACATAAATAAACAAACCCTAATAATTTATCCACTTTAATCTAAAACCACGTCCTGGGCAAAAAATATGGTGATACTTGAGAAGTGGATGGCTTGGGAATGTAAAAATATCCCTTTAGCAATGTTTCATTACCTACTGCTGTGTCTACTGTGTGTGCTATGTTTACTTGTTCGAAATGGCTGGAACTGGAAGACAGTTTTTTAATGAAAGTGAAAAGATGTGTCTTCAAGAGTTGATTTTAAAATAATTATAAACTTAACTCGGTGGCAACAACTATGGGCAGCCCAGCATTAAAAAAAGCTGCATGGGCTCGCCTAACGGAGGAATACAATACAATTGAAACAAATTCAAAAGTAAGTACGTAGTGTAATGCATATTAACAGTATTTCCGTCTATGAACTTTATATACTTTAAAAATAATTCAATAAAACTAGTTATACAATACCTATATAATTCTATTCTCAGAGAACTGAAGCTCAACTTAAAAAATGTTGGGACAATTTGAAAACCCGGCGCAAAGGTGTATTGGCTCACGAAAAAAGTGAAAGGATGAGGACTGGGGGAGGATCTTTTAACCCTAATTTGCCTAGTACCTCTAGCCAAGACCAGGTACTGGAAGATGCTCTTGCTGAGCAAACAGATGTTGAATTGTTGGAAGTTATTGATAGTGATAACATGCCTATTGCAGGTAAATCATATATATAAATGATTAATTACTACTTTTTGTCAGTGTCTGATTTTTTATTGCTGTTTTGTTTTTTTAACAGAGGCACAAATAGATACTGCGATACACCCTGAAACACCTCAAGTTCTGTTTGCTTCCAGTGATAGCGGAACACAAAATAATGAGTCTGCAATAGAAAGAGGTACAGGATACCAACATTTTATTAAAGTCATTGGTAATAAAAGATATTTAAGACAATTTAGACTAACAAAATATTTTGTTACAGAACGTAATACAACCACTCCTCCTCGTTTTTCTGAGTCCCGTCTGACTGATTATGGTGTAGCTCCATCACAAGGTACTTTCTTAAATATATTTTTCAAGTTTCAAATAATATTTTTAGATTTGTTCTAATTATACAAAATAAAATTAGAATAAATCTGAACAAATTGCAACATAATAATATGAAAGCATTCTTTAAAAATGTTTTAATTAATAACACATTAATGTTCACTAAAGGTATGTAGTTTATAGATTTTATTTGTTACATTACAGGATCTAGAAATATACGGACTCGAGTGATCCAAGAGGAATTCTCTATTCGTCAAAAATCGTATGACAGATCCCAAAAAAGAGAAGAAGCTCTACACAAACTTCAAATAGCTGAAAAAGAGTGGACAGTGAAGGCCGCTGAAGAGAACTTCTTCAAAGCTAAAGCTGAGAGAGAAGCTATGGAGGAACTTCTCCAATGTAATAGAGCTAAGAGACAAGAGGCTGAATTGCGTTTGGCAATATTTAGAAATAAAAATTAAAACTATAAAATGGTATTTATTTATATGTCCCTCATATACATAAGTGTCATTAATATTTAACAAACATAGATGAAAATACATTAAAAATAAAGCTACTTAAATTACACTTATTTTTCTATAAACATAATTGTACCTACACTACCTAATAATTAAAATTAATATAACAACTTGAATATGGAATTAAAGTATTTAAATAAGACTTAACTGATAACATTTATGTACTAAGTTGAAAAATTAAAAATAAAGCTACTTAAATATAACACACAGGTAGTTACTACATATTATAATTGTACTATTTATCCTTTTAACTAAAATGCCTGGCAATAAATGCAGCCCTAATAACACTACCCCGTGTAGTATCTCTAGTGTGGGAGACTGGAATTGACTCAATATTTGCGATGGGTTCAAAAATTTCTTGATTTGTTTCAATAGTAATGTTATGTAGCACAGCGCATGCAACTATTATGTTACATGTGTTTGGTAAATTGTTTTGTAGTTTTCTATTTAAACATGCAAACCTTCTTTTCCATACGCCATTAAATCTTTCTATTATGTTCCTTGTGGTTATGTGAGCTTTGTTGTATGTCATTTCGGGTTGTGATTGTGGATTAAGCACAGGTGTATACATATACGATGATTGCGCATAACCACTATCACCAATTAATAAACCTGCGAGTTCCCCTTCTTCGAATCTCATATGACACCTGCTATTCAAAAATATTCGTGAGTCGTGGACAGACCCAGGCCAACGTGCAACTATGTCATATATTTCCATTTGTGGTCCACACACTATTTGTACATTAATAGAGAACCAACCTTTGCGATTGCGAAATGCTTCACCGTTTTGTCTGTTGGGATTTTTGATTGGTATATGAGTACAATCAATGCATCCTATAGCCCCAGGAAATCCAGCGATACGATGAAATCTGATTTTCACATCAGCTCGCTCAGCAACATCCGGAAATTTGACAAAGCGTCTTATTTTTTAAGCCAACATTTTGGAAATTTTTGCCACAATCCTTGATACTATCGATTGACTAATATGGTGCAAATCCCCGCAAACAATCTGAAAATACATAATATAAATTTAAGTATGTATGTACGTACTGTACAGTAATAAATAATTAATTTTAACTGATAAGTTCATGAGTGTGCTAAAAAAACTAATAACTTACTTGAAAGTTTCCTGTTGCATACTGAAGCGAAATCTTATTTTAAATTCATTTTCATCATAAAACTCAATTGGATTTTCCGCATCTCTTATATAGCGTCGCGATATGTAATCGTAAGGATTATCGTATAAATAATCAATAAACTCTTCAAAAGACATTATGAAAATCGGATAAAAATACGCGTGTTTTGGTTAAAAGTGTCTTGTAAACCACCTCAAGGAAGCTTCAAGGTAGATCGCGACGTACCTTATATTTGACAGTTGGTTCCTCAAGTCTCACTCACCTCGACTGAGGAAACTGTTTGAGATGAGGAGTAAAATAACAACTATGAATATGAAACCGCCTAAGTGAGGATGAGTCGAGTCGAGGAAATCATGAGGTTTTGACTTTGAATACGGATTTATACTTGGATTTATACTTGGGACTGAGTAAGCAAGTAAAAAGGGCTAGATCTAGCTCCGAAGGGGCTAAATTGGCAACGTTTTGTATGACTTATGAAGTACTATTCTATAGCTTCAGCGCTTTGACATACTGTGCTGTGCACAACAGATGTATGCTCCACAACTTGCTTCCGTTGAACACAACATTTAGGCGTTATTTTTAGTAAACAAAGGTTGTATTTTTCTTAGTCGTGCGTAGTAACGTCTTTTCTACGTGATCGGTTGTTATTCGTAGATATGCGTAAACTGTATGAAAATATTTTTCACAGTTAATTTCAGAACGTACAGTGGTACTTCAAAATTTGACAAATGTCAATTTTGAATTTGAAAGCTGCCATGCTAGCTAAAAAATATATTTTGTAAACTTTTGAAATTGAAATTATTACCAATACCTACCTGTTATGACTACTCCAACTAAAAGAAAAGACACCATGGAAGGTAAATACCAATATGCGAGTGAAAAGTCGTCCATTCTCTTAAAAATCCGATTCAATTTAAAAAAACAAATTAACAATATTGTCTTTTTCAGATAATGAAACTGCTAAAAGACCTAAAATGGAGTGTCCTTATGGAGACAAATGCTTCAGACTGAATCCTATACATTTCAAAGAGTACAGCCATGAACATTGTAAGTAAATAAACAATTTTTTCTAAGAAACTACGTGGGTATTATGGGAGGCATATAAAACTAAATTAAGTTAGTAACTAAGTAAGTAATGATAGAAAACTGTTGTGTGTGTGTTTATATATAAGTATAAGTCTTTATAAGTATAAGTATTTATGGCGTGCCATATCGGATCGTAAAAAATCAGACTGTCGGACAGTAAAATTTCTTGTAATGCACAAACACCCTTAGGATGTTTTATACAAGTCAAATTAACAGTTGACTGGTTTTGTGCTTGGATGATGTCAAAAGGCCTAGCTCAAATGCCCTAGTTAATCATTGTTCCAGTGGTCGCAAGCACATTCCTGGGTCGGACAAAGAGATACTGGTTTTTCCCATCAGGACTTTCTCAGTAGTAGCCACGGAGTCTGGAATTGAGCCCGATTGATCGTAATAGGCTCGCCCCCTATTACATGGGATTAGGTACTTACATCTCTGTCTAACCCTTTGGGGATTGCAGGCATAATGTTATTTATTTATTTATTTATTTATTAATATAGGTTCACCAACAGCTTGTGTGTACAACATATCAGAATTATACATAGGTTATATTCTTAGACTTACACAGTCACCAATTATAGGTTAACCAGCATTCACAAAAGTAAGTGATAACATAAGAAAGAAAAAAAAAAATATATATTTGATCATAATGATGTAACCAAGATCTTGTAAAAATAATTTGATTAAAAAGAGTGTCCATGGAGTTTCTTGCCCATTCTTCTCCATAGAGATCTACGCGTTGGAATGGGCAACTACAGTACTTTCATAAGTTATTATGCCTTGTGACTGTGACTGTAGCTTCGCCTTCTTTGTTTTCTGACATTCAAAAGTGCCTGTTATGGTCTAATTAAAATAAATGCTTTGAGTTTTAGTTTAACTGACAAATGATGTGTAGTATTAGGTACTACCATGGTCACTGATGGTCAACCAGTTTTCAACCTTATAATTCACAGCATAAAGGTAAAAATGGTTGATCATCAGTAAGCAAAGTGGTACACCTCCGCCTGACGATTCTACTATTCCAAAAATGATGTTGTTTCAGTGGAATCGATCCTAGACTCATACACCGGTACCGGAGACTTCCCGATACCGACGAAGCTGGCCAGCCAGAAGCAGATGTATGTGGACCAGCTGAAGATGATCCTGCACAAGCAGCTGTATGCTCCTGGTAAAAACTTTGAGAGCGAGCAGGGTTGTAGGTGAGTGTATTAATGATATTCCTATTATATTACCTTATATATTTTTTAATACTCATTCACTTTTATCGGAAGACGGGCGTCGTCGCCGAGGGAGGCCTAGAAAACGCTGGCGTGACGACCTAGACGCGTATATGAGAGATTGGCCAGAGAAAACCGCACGGAGAGACGAATGGAAGGCTATGGGGAGGCCTTTGCCCAGCAGTGGGATAATAGTGGCTGTCTGCGCACACACTTGTGCACTATAATATCTCCCGCGCCGATGGCAAATCTTCGCTACGATTGGCCGCCGTGAGCGAAAACGGGCAGGAGGACTTTTATTATTATTAACTGGGTTTTTATAATACCTCTTGATAGGTCTGGTTTTCAAACTGTCAGGATTCCTACTTAAATAAATAAACTAACTATAACAAAATTGTAACAAACAAAAAAAATATTTTTCAGCACATCTTCTGCCGATCAAGAAGATAACGGTCCACAGCCAGAACAGAAGAACGCAGAAGATAAAAATAAAGAAGATAAATCAAGATTACCAGTTAAATTGAGAGAGGATAGTAAATCACCCATTAGTAAAAGTGGAAAGACTAGCAGAGCAGAGAGTAAGAGAGGAGAGGGCAGTCGAGGAGATAGTAAGAGAGGAGAGAATAGTCACGGAGATAGTAAGAGAGCTGGGAGTAGCAGGTTTACTGATAGCAGAGGTGGAGACAGCAGAAGTGGGGAGAGCAGTAAAGCTTCGTCTAGTGGACGAGAGAGTAAGAGAGGTAATAGTTTCCCTTATTAATTTTTCTACAGCATTATTCTTAACTTTTTAGGGTATCGTACCCGAAGGGCCTCGACTATAGTTGTAAATAAACCGTTTTAAACCAAAATCCGTGGTTTAAAACCCGTTTTAAATTTGTTTAAAACGGTTTAAAACCACGACCACGTGGGCCGTACATTGATTATGAATTACTTTAAAAGGCTAATTGAAATCATTTAGCATTTTTATTAATATATGTGAAGTCATATATCATACTTATACTACTTTTTAGGATTAGACAGACTGAAAATAATCATGATATGCGTGTTTAATAAATATAAAGGCAACGCCGTATTTTTATTTTGCACTTTGCTACCAAAATCGTAACGTAGGTATGACGAGAGAGAAGAAGAAGGAAGAAGAACAAAAATACATTTATTTGGCACATGCCACAAGTGCACACAATAAAAACAAAAAAAAAAATAAACCATATTAAACCACTAAGTGTGGTTTTCAACCAAAAAGACGGTTTAAAACCAAATGGTTTAAAACGTTTAAAATCAGTTTTACATCTCTAGCCTCGACCAACACCTTAGGAGGCTATCATTGCGCGGCTGGGGCTTGATTAAGAAAGCAGCACTCCTGGACACGGTACGCATAGTGAGGACGTTCCTCTCTCAGGAGTCCTGACCGCCGTCAGCCTGGATCTTGTTCCTGATGCCGATGGGCCAACTGTGTTTCTTTCTTACCTGCTGGCGTACTGGTAAGCTGGCATACCGATTTCCAAGAGAAATCATGAACATGGAGTGTATGGAGTGATTATATACCAAAATAAAGCTTACAGTTTTTAGGGTTCCATACCCTAAGGGTAACCAACGGGACCCTATTACTAAGCCTCTGCGGTCCGTCCGTCCGTCTGTCTGTCAGCGGGCTGTATCTCATGATCCGTAATAGGTAGACAGTTGGAATTTTTACAGAATGTGTATTTCTGTTGCCGCTATAACAACAAGTAATAAAAAAAAATAAAGGGCTCCCGTTCTACGATGGTACGGAACCGTTTATGCGCGAATACGACTCGCATTTGGCCGGTTTTTTCGATAGTATTATTCTTAACTTTTTTACAGACTTAAAACAACCTAGTCTATATCTACACAAATAAATCAAATTGAAGTTTCCGTTTATAATTTCAAAATAACAGTCTTTTACTGAATGCATATGAAAGTATAATATGGTACTTGTACTTGTATGTATTATAATGTATATTAGTTTATTTCGTTTTATTTGTAGATGTGTACTAGTAGGTGTATATCAATTTATGTTAACAAAATGGTATTTTTCTTATTTTTTGTACATTTTTTGTACTCTATCACAATGCTGTCCTTTTTGACCCAAAGGTTGACTGGTAGAGAATGCCTTGTGGCATTAAGTCCGCCTATGTACAACTTTTGTACATGAAGTTTAAATAAACAAAGAATACTTATTTACTTTATTTATTTTACTATTTATGTACACACAGTAGACAACACAGGAAAATAACATTATAATATATGAGTACATAGGTACTGCTTATTTCATAAGAAATTTCTGCCAGACCTGCAAAAGGAGAAATGAAAAAGAAATGTAGACAATAGTGTGTGAGAAAAGGAAGAGAATAATGAGTTTACTTTTTAATAATTTTAAAGTATATATTCTCACTCCTAGACAGCGACTACCGTCCCATAGTGCAGCCGACGCGCCGCCCCGAAGACTTCTTGTCTGTGGTGCGACCTAAAGGCAAGATGGCCGCCAAGCACGCCGCCAGCGCCCCCTACCACATCTTCTACACAACCATCACGGATAGCAAGGAGACGCACTCACAACCATACTCTATCACTTTTCAAGGTAAACATCATCCTAGCCTAGGCTGTTCCCAACTCCATACATTGGGGTTGGTTTCCAGTCTAACCGGATGCAGCTGAATACCAGTATTTTACATGGAGCGACTGCCTATCTGACCTCCACAACCCAGCTAGTACTGGGTAATACGATACCCCTCGGTAATACTGGTTGTTAGACTTTTTGCGCCACTGACTACCTAAAGACTCAAAAATCTACAAATAACACCCGGGACCAACGGCTTAACGTGCCTATCGAGGCACGGAGGATACTCGGTATGTAATGGGTGGTCATCCATCCACAGACCAACCTAGCCAAGCACGGCTAAACCTAAAGATCGACCCAAGCGGCTGTTATTATTTAGCCACGAGCTCCTCGGCGGCCCTTACACCTTACAATACTAATCTTATCTTTAGTACAAACACTAACACTACTAACAAATTAATAAAATATCTCGACTTGGCACACGAGGTTGTCGACATGTGGAATGTGAATTCAGCTATCATTGTGCCGATTGTCGTGACGGCCAATGGCCTTATGGCCAAGAGCCTCGACGACCATCTTTCGAGGCTCTCCTTAGGCGGTTGGATCAAGGGACTGATTCAGAAGGCAGTACTCCTCGATACGGCTCGCATTGTGAGGAGGTTCCTGTCTCTGGAGCCCTAACCACTGATTATGTTATGTTCATTAAAAAAACCTTAATTTTCAGAAATACTTGATCAGAGCCTAGGGGAGCTTAAATGCTCGTTACAAATCAATTTCATGGTGGAAATCGGATGGCTCCTAGCTCAATATTATTTTGCTGGATATAGGTATGTGTAATTATTATTCTAATTTAAATTTTTCTATTAGGAATTTCCCAGTAGTCGCCCGGAGTTTGTAAGTTGGCGGTATGATACCCCTGTGCCTCGGTGCGCATATTATCCTTACTAGTCCTTATCCTTACTAATATTTTAAATGCGAAAGTAAGTTTGTTTGTTTGTTACCTTTTCACGCCTAAACCACTGAACCCATCATCCTGAAATTTTGCATATTCGTTGTCAGGTGTATAGAAACGGCCATGGGGTATCTTTCATCCCGAAAAAAAGTACTGTTCCCGAGGAAAACAACAATAACGTTCTTATGATAATAGATGGCTCCACGTATCTTTCGAATCATGATTGAATTATATTATTACAAGCAGAGTACAACAAGAATTGATTGTCAAATTCTAAACTAACGTGAGCGAAGCCGCGGGCAAAAGCTAGTGAGGTAAAACGGGCGGTCTTTTCTCCATCAAACATTCTTGCCTGTTTTCTTTCTGGTTTTTGACTTTAAAGCAATGATTTTTTATAGTAAAATAAATATCAATCTCTTCTGTCCCTGCGACACATAAATATTTTTTTTCTTATTTTTTCTTTCTTTTCTATGTCCCTATGTTTTCCTTGTTGATCATACATAATCTTTATAAGCACTAGAACCCATACACAATTCTCAAAATTGCATATTTAGACCGCCTGTGAACTGAGTCCTAGTGTACAAATCATCAATACAACCCTTTAAGTTCATTTAACCCCATTCAATAACTATTTCATGAAAAAGTCATTCAATGGGCTGATTTATTTGATAGTTTAAAAATATTCCTATGAACTAGTACTACCAGTGTTTTTCATTCACTGTCGCACTGTCGGCGTCACCCTGTATATTCCGTACTAGCTGTTCCCCGCGACCTTCGTCCGCGTCAAGTTATTAAAAATACAATTTTCCCCGTTTTTGTAACATTTTTCATTGCTGCTACGCTCCTATTGGTCGTAGCGTGATGATATATAGCCTATAGCCTTCCTCGATAAATGGACTACCCAACACTGAAAGAATCATTCAAATCGGACCAGTAGTTCCAGAGATTAGCGCGTTCAAACAAACAAACAAACACTGCAGCTTTATAATATTAGTATAGATTTATTGTCATTCAAACTTTAACCCCAAACAAATAAAATTGTTTTTATTTCAGCGAGAAAAAGCTAACGATTTTGTATGGAGAAGACTGTTCAGACCTCAAAAACATAAATAAGAAGAAGCCACAAGTTACTGCGCATTACGTCACGATGTCTACTCCCTTTGGTAAACATCACACGTAAGTTTTAATTTTTTAATTAAAGAAGGATCAAAATTAACCCACGTCCTACAGCAAAGAGAAGTATCTCAAAAAAATGGAAAAAAAGTGTATAAAAAGATGGCATACTTCCAAAATCCATCCTTACAGTCTAACATATAAAAAAATGCTATAAAAATTCGTTCAGGGGATGTAATATCTACGTTGAATATATTACAACTCCTGAACGAATTTTCATAGCAATGAGCAACAAACTTTCTCAAACAAACTTTCTCATTTTTTTTTATTCCAGCCTTTTCCAAAGTACTAAGTAGCTAGTAAAGTACCTATTACGATTCTACAATGAAGCAACTATACTTATATTATAAAACAATAGCTTAGTACTTCAGGACGCGACTGTATAACGTGCGCAAACACATCGCGTCCACTGTCGCTTAGCGTTCTTTTTACGTGACGGGACTTATACTCTTGAGTAATGGGATGTCAAGAAAAACACGTTGTATTTATTCCTCTCTGCTATGAAAAAATACATAATATTAATAATTCATTGATTAATTATTAATATAATGAATCATTGATTGATTGGACCTGAAATTTATTTATTTCTCTTATTTTACGTCATTTAATTAACTTAACAAAATAATAATAATAACCCTAGGAGCCCTGACCGCCGGTAGCTTGGACCCTGTTCCCGATGCCGGTGGGCTACATTTTTTAAAATATTTTTAAAAGTTTTTTTACTGTTTTTTCTTAAGAATATTTAAAAATGTAATCTATTTGTATAGAAATAAATAAAGGAATGATAGTAACTTTAATTATTTAGTCAAAGTAATTAACCTGCCTGCAAAATTGATAAAAGTGTTTGATTGTATCTAATATGGATGAAAGACCTGAAATCAATGTTTATTTTATTTTTATTAATAAGTATATAAATATATATATAACTAGCTGTGCCCGCGAACTTCGTACCGCCTATTTTTTTTTTTTATTATGAAAAATAGATGTTGGCCGATTCTCATAGATACCGGATAAGCACAAAAAATTTCATCAAAATCGGTCAAGCCGTTTCGGAGGAGTATGGCAACGAAAACTGTGACACGAGAATTTTATATATTAGATAATATTGTTCCAGTAAAATGATGATTCTGTGTTACGAAGACGGGTCTCTTCGAGTGGTCATCTCAACAGCCAACCTGTATCTAGACGACTGGGAGAATAGGACGCAGGGGTGAGGAATATATTATATGTATATAGGGTGACTGGTAATTAGTGACCGATACTTATACACGTGATTGTACTCATGATAACAAACAACTTTCCCAAAGAAACATTTTTTCTTTCACTTTAATCACAATAACATGTATTATTATATCTCTTTACTTTGTATATATATATATTTTGTATGTATGTATATATGTATTTATTATTATATTTTATTTTTGGAAATGTTCAGTACTATTGCACCTACTGTTTTTGTCTCTGCATCACCCTAAGGTAGACTGGTAGAAAATGCCCAAAGCATTAAGTCCGCCTTTGTACATTATGTGCATAAAGTACTTAAAAAAGGTAAAGTTAGTTAAAGTTTACTTTTCTTTTTTTTAATTCTTTATAACCTATATAAAGGATGTAAAAAGACCCTTAACGAAGCCGAAGGGTACTTATTTTCCCTGTTATTGCGATCATTTTTTTGTTCTAGACCATACCTGGGAACCTTCTAGTTACGGAGATATTGGGGGTCAAAGTTCCAACTTTTTCACAAGTTTTTTTTAAAATACATGTTTCTAATGATTTTTTTTTACGTTAAACATCTTCACGACCCCCGTATTATTCAATATATACGTTAGTAGTAGGTGCAATAGTACAGAAAATTTCCAAGAATAAAATATAATAATAAATGCATATACACATACAAACAAAATATACAAAGTAAAGATATAAAAATACATGGATGAAGAAAATCAACAAAATATCGATTATTATTAGATTATATCTTTGAAGTTTAACCAACTAATCAAACAGACCATGTCCATCTTATGTCCAGGCTCTGGTTCAGCCCCTCCTGTCCGGAGCTGCCGGCAGATGCCATGCCGCACGACGGGGAGTCGCCCACCATGTTCAAGAAGGGCCTGCTGCGGTACCTGAACGACTACCATCTCCCACATCTCGCCTTCTACGTCGATAGGGTCAAGAGATGCGACTTTAGTCATATAAAGTAAGTAGTCTATACAAGGTGACGACGACAATAAAAACATTCGTAATAGTGGTTCATAGGAATATTTTTAAACTATCAAGTAAACTAACATTGAAACTAAAAAAGATATATTTAAATATAATAAATAGCATAAAACTGTTAACAAAATACAACACTCATCATCTGCCTAGCCTTATCCCAAGTATATTGGGGTCGGCTTCCAGTCTAACCGGATACAGCTGAATACCAGTATTTTACATGGAGCGACTGCCTATCTGACCTCCACAACCCAGTTAGTACTGGGTAATACGATACCCCTTGGTAAGACTGGTTGTCAGACTTTTGGGCCACTGACTACCTAACGACTGTCAAAGATCTACAAATGTCACCCGGGACCAACGGCTTAACGTGCTTTTTGTCTACCCCCATAGGTAAAAGGCGGGAGTCTATGTACGTAATAGACATAAACATGATCAGTATATAATGTTCCTACTACTGGGACACAGGCCTCCTCTCTATGAGAGGGAGTGGGCCATAATCCACCACGCGAGCCCAGTGCGGGTTGGTAGATACACGTCTTCTAATGTTTGGTTCTAAGACATGCCGGTTTCCTCACGATGTTTTCCTTCACTATTTTGAGAGCAGTGATGATGAAATAAATTACACAAAGCCTGCCTGGGTTCGAACCCACGACTTACTGCTCGTAAGTCGAGGCTGCCACCACTGGTCACCGCTGCTGTTACTTACAATACCTTTCCATTTTTAGCGTATTCCTCGTGGCGTCAGTCCCGGGGTCGCACTTCGACCAGGACTGGGGCATGTCCCGCGTGGGCTCGCTGCTGCGCCAGCACTGCAGCGTGCCGCCCGAGCAGACCCAGCAGTGGCCGCTCGTGGCGCAGGCCTCCAGCATCGGCAGCTACGGGAAGGAGCCCAAGGTTGGTACTCGTAACATGAAATAGTACATTTTGATATAAGTGGGGAAACCGCAACTCACACCCGAGCTGCAGGCGAGGCTGTTATGCAGCCAAGAACTGCAGTAACAAATTCCCACGTGGATCAAACGACGTATTATACATATACAATAATAGAACGAAATAGTACATTTTGGTATAAGTGTGGAAACTTTATTATTGCATTCGAGCGGACTTAACACCTGAGCTGCAGGCAGGGTGTTATGGAGCCGAGAACTGCAGTAACAAATGCCCACGCGTATCTAACCATGTTTTTCAATACACTTTCGAAGAAATAAAATATTAGGACGGAAAATATTTTTGTCAGGAATTATTAGGAAACTATAATTTAATTTGCTTTTTTTCCGCGCTTTGCTTTCACCAGGTTGAAGAAGAAGCAAAGGTATAATGCCGCTACACAGCTTAATATGAAAAATAGAACATTTAAATTTGTTTGAATTTAGAACACAAATAAATGTTTGTTCATAAAAGTAAATATTTGTTTTTAAAATCATGTTTATCTTTGATTTTCTATTTATAAACATAATTTCAATACTCGTACATAAATATTTACGCCGTAAAGACTCTTTGCCGAGATTTAAAAAAAAAACGACTTTGGTCCTCATTCAACCCATTTGGACTTAGTGAATTTTTGTATTAAAAATCCACGCGTGTGAAATACATTGCACGTTGAACCTAATCCTAATGCAATAAGAACCAGTTTTCAAATTCATCGCAGGCCGTGTTCTCTCTTAAAAGGACCCTCACACACTCCATTTATGGTGCACCTAACTGCAGCCCGCGACCTTCGTCCGCGCGAAATTATTATAAAAACACAATTTTCCCCGTTTTTGCAACATTTTTCATTGATGCTCCGCTCCTATTGGTTGTAGCATGATGTTATATAGCCTATCTTCTTCTTAGCGTGTCGATGGCAAAAAGTTCAGATGTTATGTTTAGCCCAAAACTCAGCCACGCGGACCCCACTCACTGATGCAGTAAGCAGATCTTCGAGTGCGCAGGTGATAGGGCATGCGGTGCAAGATGGAAGGTGGGCCATTGTCTGTGGGGAGACGCCGCATACGCACTTGAGGTCTGAGCTGTCTATGAACCCCCATCTGCAGAGATTGTCTTTGGTCCGGCCGACTTGGGTTCGAAGTCTGTTCAAGGATTTCCAAGTCGGCCACGGCAACGCGTGCCCAGGTGGAAGGTTTTCTGAAGGGTCGTTAAAGTTGTCCGGGGGTTTAAACCGCTCCCGCCAGAGATTGCACCTCGCTATATTTATATTTATATAAATATAAATATAAATATAGCCTATAGCCTTCCTCGATAAATGGGCTATCCAACAATAAAATAATTTTTCAATTCAAACCTGTAGTTCCTGAGATTAGCGCGTTCAACCAAACAAACTCTTCAGCTTTATTGCTGTCGACCATACCTGGGAACCTTCTAGTTATGGGGATATTGGAGGGCAAAGTTCCAATTTTTTCATAAGTTTGTAAAAAAAAAACACTTTTTGAGGTTTTAACTTTATTGTAATTACCTCCATGACCCGTTTACTATTCAAAGCATCCACCAGCACTTAGTTTTGAGTGCGTAACATTGAGTTTTACCGTAAAACGTGATTTTTTACCCCAAAAAAAAAAAGTCGTTTCCCAGCAATAATTTTTGCGTAGAGTTACTTAGTTTGATGTACAGAATGCTTGGTTGACAGCTTCGTGAAGGGTCCGTTTACACCCTGTATAGTCAAAGACATTCAAATATAACTAGCTTTAGACGAGACAAGACCAAGAAACTGACAATTCCAAAACCTGTTACAAATTAGTAACAAGTCGATCAGTCCAGTGCGATACGTCGCCTTGTCGCATTCATATGACACAAAGACATTTAAATATTTCCGAGCTATAGACGGGTCATGACGAAGAAAATCGTAATCCAAAACTTATTACTACTTAGTAACAATTCGTTCTGTCTAGTGTCATCTGTGTCATACGCCCGCTTGTCAGGTAGCACTCGTGTGTCAAAATCGAAAATATTTAGGATGAAAATTATTGTATGACAATATTCCCAATGTCCTCTCTATATGTGTTTTAAATCTCTTTGTGTATAGTATAGATTCTGAATGAACATGACTGGTTCATCATTGCGGCTGCTGACGCCTTCGACATTCTACCTTTACATTGACCATGTTCTGATACTGTTTGTGATCCACAGTTATGGCTGACCGGGGACTTCCTCCACAATTTCACTAAAATCAAGAATCAGTCACAACTGCTATCAAGCCCGCCTGAATTAAAGATGATATATCCGTCTTTAGGTAAGCGTTTTTATCAATTTTATATTAGACCTTTTTATTGGATGCAACAACTTAATATTAAAATTACTTAATATTATACGGTAAAAAAAATAAACAGAATTATTTGGGATCACCCAAATAATTCTGTTTATTTTCTTTACCTTTGAACGACATTGTCACATATATGTGACAAGCAAGCGCGTGCCCTGTACGCCAAACGACACAAATATGTGACAAAATGGTAGGTGAAATTGTGGGTCGGTTTGAAGGGTTTGCGCATGCTCTGGCGTTGGAATGGTTAAAATGTTATTGGACACTAATACCTTTATTAGTGTCTAATAACATTTTTAGGGGTTTGGGTGAAAATTCACGTTTTACGGTAGGACTCAATGTAGTACACTCAAAACATTGTGCTGATGGATGGATTGAATAGTACGAGGGAGGGGGGGGTTTAAAGTAAAGTTCTTACATTAAAAACATGTCATCATCTGCCTAGCCTTTTCCCAACTATATTGGGGTCGGCTTCCAGTCTTAACCGGAGCTTACATGGAGCGACTGCCTATCTGACCTCCACAACCCAGTTAGTACTGGGTAATACGATACCCCTTGGTAAGACTAGTTGTCAGACTTTTTCGGGGCACTGACTATCTAACGACTGTCAAAGATCTTCAAATGACAGCCGGGACCAACGGCTTAACGTGCTTTCCGAGGCACGGAGGAAACTCGGTATGTAATGGGCGGTCACCCATCCACAGACCAACCTAGGCAAGCACGGCTTAACCTAAAGATCGATCCGAGTGGCTGTTATTATTTAGCCACGAGCTCCTTATTAAAAACATGTATTTAAATAAAATTTAAATTACTTGTGAAAAAGTTGGAACTTTGACCCCCAATATCTCCGTAACTAGAAAGTTCCCAGGTATGGTCTAGAACAAAAAAATGATCGCATTGACGGGGAGAACAAGTGCCTTTCGGCTTCGTTAACGGTCTTTTTTTTCACTCTTTAGGTTTCCTATCTATTTTAGGAATTGTACACATTTCCTAGGAATTGTATACAATGACGGATTACATATAGGGTGTAAAAAGACCCTTAACGAAGCCGATAAGTACTTGTTCTCCCCGTCAAAGCGATCATTTTTTAGTTCTAGACCATACCTGGGAACCTTCTAGTTACGGAGATATTGGGGGTCAAAGTTCCAACTTTTCACAAGCTTTTTTTTAAATACATGTTTTTAATGTAAGATTTTTACTTTGAACACCTCCACGACCCCCATACTATTCAATCCACCCATTAGCACAATGTTTTGAGTGCTTTACATTGAGTCCTACCGTAAAACGTGATTCTTCACCCCAAAAAAAAAAGTCGTTTCCCAGTAATAATTTTTACGTAGAGTTACTTAGTTTGATGTTTGGTTGACGGCTTCGTGAAGGGTCCCTTTTCACTCTGTATTTGATTGTTTTGTCAACAGAAAACGTGAGACAGTCCCATGACAACCTCTTGGGCGGTGGGTGTCTGCCCTACGCGTTGGACGCACACGCCAAGCAATCGTGGTTGAACGGTTTATTACAGTGAGTAACGAATTTAACTGAACACGTGTAATTTTTATGAACATATAGCATACTAGCGGCCCGTCCCGGCTTTGCACGGGTGGACATTAATTTTTAAACATTTTGGGATAAAATATAGCCTATATACTACAAATGCAAATGCAAGCAATGTGCCTAAATGTGCAATGTGTCTAAGCAAATGTTACTACAATGTCAACGAATATTTAAATGATAAATCCTTGAAAAATATAGATTTAACACTTTGACAGCGGAGCGTTTAGAGCGCCGCTTGATACGGTACGCGGGCGATTTTCTGCATAATTGTTAACATCATAGAAAAATAACGGACAGGAGTATATAGGTAGCTATCGCGTTCTAACTACATACAAACAATGCATATGTGTGTGTAGCTTATTAACTCAGCTACAAACGCGTACAACGCGAATCACGATAAGACGTCGTGTTTTTCTAATAAACAGTACGAAAGGCGATGACGAGTGCTACTCGTGATTCGCTAGAGATGAAGAAGAATGAGCTGAGATCGTGATCCGCTGTGAAAGTGTTAACATATGATAAGTCCCCATCTCCAAATATTATTATCTTTCTTTTGCTGTGCCCGACAGGGTCCACGATTGTTTCTTTTATAAAATGTCTACCACCTAAGCCTACATTGTGGAATGCAATAAAGAATTGAGTATTGAGTACGTATTGAGTATGTTACTCAGGGCTTTCTAATGGTGAAAAAATTTTTGAAATCGGCACAGTAGTTTTTCAGTTTATTCTTTACAAACATACACACACACACACAAAAATACAAATCTTTCCTCTTTATAATATTAGTAAGATGAACAACAGGGTGTAAAGTTCTTCATCCTCTGCGGGACTGTTCGAAAGAGATACCGCGGTCCTGGAACACAAAGGGCAAAGAAGGAACATGGATGGGTTTTAGTCAGTACGAGTCTGACACTCCCTCCCACTCCGCGCAGAGCGGGAGGGGTCATTTGATGATTTCCCATTCTTCATCCCCCATAGGAAAGGGAGGATCCTCCGACCACACGGGTGTTGCCAGTCTGACTGTCCGACGTTTATAGTCGGGTTTTACATCTTCGTGGTCACTGGACCCCTTTAAGGGGGTAGCGCCAGGGTAGCCTAGCGGATAGATTTTTCTTGCGTTTTTTGCAATTTGCAGGTCAGGTTGTATGTTGATGAAAATATGATTCGCGTAAGTAACACGTATGTAGTTACAGAATTATAATCATTAAAATCATCAATACAACCCTCTAAGTTCATTTAATCCCATTGTATGACTTTTTATGAAATAGATATTAGATAGATAAATCTTTTTTTAGTGCACACAAAAGACATAGCACAACACACAGAAGCACAATTAAATAATACAAATTACACGGATATATCTTAATATATATAAATCTCATGTCACAATGTTTGTCCTCAATGGACTCCTAAACCACTTAACCGATTATAATAAAATTCGCACACCATGTGCAGTTCGACCCTTTTTACCGACTCTACCTATCTATCCTATCTACCTACCCTACCCTACCTACCCTACCTACCTACCCTACCTACCTACCTACCCTACCTACCTACCTACCTACCCTACCCTACCTACCTATCCTACCTACCTACCTTACCTACCTACCCTACCTACCTACCTACCCTACCTACCTACCTACCCTACCTACCTACCTACCCTACCTACCTACCCTACCTACCTACCCTGCCTACCTACCCTACCTACCTAGATTTAAACTATCCTATCTCTCAAGTTGGATCGAACTGCACATGGTGTGCGAATTTTATTATAATCGGTTAAGTGGTTTAGGAGTCCATTGAGGACAAACATTGTGACACGAGATTTATATATATTAAGATAAGTCTGAAATCGCCAACCCGTCTTGAGCAAGCGTGGTGATCAATGCTCGTGCCTTCTCTGTATGAGAAGAGGCCTTTGCCCAGCAGTGGGACAGTAATAGGCTGGTATTATTATATTATAATGTATAATATGTATGTAATGTATAATTAATATAAGTCTGAAATCGCCAACCCGTCTTGAGCAAGCGTGGTGATCAATGCTCGTGCCTTCTCTGTATGAGAAGAGGCCTTTGTCCAGCAGTGGGACAGTAATAGGATGGTATTATTATATTATAATGTAATTTTTCAGCCAATGGCTAGCCAGGTCTACCGCTAGGAACAAAGCGATGCCCCACATCAAGTCGTACACGCGGGTCTCGAACAACAGAGCCGCGTACTACCTGCTGACGTCGGCCAACGTCAGCAAGGCGGCCTGGGGACAGCTCAACAAGGGCAACGGAGCGCTGAGGATCATGAGCTACGAGGCTGGAGTGCTGTTCTTGCCTCAGTTTGTGGTGAGTGCGTCTGGATTTTGGTCTTTTTACGATTTTACAGCAGTTTTTTAATGCCATCTTGGTAAAAGGTGGTGTTAAGACAGTACTAGGCTTGCTTGCATTCAAGGTTTTGTAAACAGACTTAAATAAATAATTAAAGTATGTAGAAGTATTAAAAGGGGTTTGACGCAGATTGTGCACTTCGCAAAATGTTCACTTCGCAAAATGTCCACTTCGCAAAATGTGCACTTCGCAAAATAGCGCTTCTCAAGGTGCAGGTTTTGTCTAACATTTTGAAACAAACTATCAACTATTTGATAGTCTCAATACATGCTCACTTTGAGTAGTGCTTATTTTGAGAAGTGCTCACCTTGATAAGTGCTCATTTTGAGAAGTGCTATTTTGCGAAGTGAACATTTTGAGAAGTGCTATTTTGCAAACTGGACATTTTGCGAAGTGCACATTTTGCGAAGTTGACATTTTGCGAAGTGCACATTTTGCGAAGTACACACTCTGCGTCAAACCCATTAAAAGGGATCTCTTTATTAAGTACTAGTTGTTACCCGCGCCCGGATTTTGTTAACAATTTCATTCTTTTACACGGAACCCTAATACTTTTTCTAAAATAAAATCGAAAGTTACTCCTTATAATATTAGCCGCCAATAAAAGTCCCATCAAAATTGGTCCAGCCGTTTCGGAGAATAGCCGGAACAAACAGACAGACAGACAAAAATGAAAAAAAAAACTGTTATAAGTACCGTATATACTTTCATATGCATTCAGTAAAAAGCTGTTATTTTTGAAATTACAAACAGACACTTCAATTGTATTTATTGTATAGATCTATACTAATATTATTAACTAACTAAGCCCCGCGGTTTCACCTGCCGTTTCGCTTTTTGCTCGGCTCTTCGGCTCTAATTCTGCTAAAGTGCATTTTTATTTTTTTTGGTTGCAGATTAAAGAAGATTTCTTCCCTCTGCAAGAGAACGCGAAGAATCGACTAATAATCCCTTACGACTTACCCCCCACCAAATATACGCCTGAAATGTCCGTCTGGGTCCAAGACTACCTCAGATAGCCCGACCAGCCAAGCGCAACATCACGCCTGTAATCCCCGAAGGGTCGAGCAGAAGTATCTAGTACACGTATAGTCGCGACCACCAATATGTATATGTTACGGCTAAAAGCCGAAGTAAGGTTACACCTAGTCCTAGCCGGCTATACCTAGGTGCGGCTGGTAACAATTTGTTATAATTGGTTGCATTTTAGCCGTAACTTATACGCTTTCCTAAATTTAAAAGCAATTTTTGCGAGAAATAACGATTGTAACTTGGAGATAGGATCGTTTTCATAAAAATATGAGTTCCAGAATACTATGTTCGTAACATCATCATCGGCTGCCTAGCCTTTTCCTAACTATTTAGGGTCGGCTTCCTGTCTAACCGGATGCAGCTGAATACCAGTATTTTACATGGAACGACTGCCTATCAGACCTCCATAACCCAGTTAGTACTGGGTAATACGATACCCCTTGGTAAGACTAGTTGTCAGACTTTTACGGCCACTGACTCCCTGTAACGACTGTCAAAGATCTACAAATGACACCCGGGACCAAAGGCTTAACGTGCTTTCCGAGGCACGGAGGAAACTCGGTATGAAATGGGTGGTCACCCATCTACAGACCAACCTAGGCAAGCACGGCTTAACCTAAAGATCGATCCGAGCGGCTGTTATTATTTAGCCACGAGCTCCTCACTATGTTCATGTGTAAGTGTTTACATATTGGTGCTTGTGACTGTACATTTCGCCAGTTATGTTTAAGACCCACGTAATAGGGGCGAGCCTATTGATGGGGACGTCGGTCTGATACTTAGAATTGAACTCAGATTTGTATAACTGCCAGCCATCCATGGGCGTACCCAGCATTTTTTAAGGGGTGGGGCAGAAATATTAAACGAAATTAAAAATGCTTTTTATTAACTGACTGATACGTATTATTGACTGCACTACGCCTTATTTCAATAATAACCTGCTAGGGTTCTGGCTAAACATAGCTAAAATTTCGTTTTCAAATGTTTGTTGTGCTACCAGAGCCATCTTTCCATGCACACTCATCATACAGAGACCGACAAGACGGTTTTCTGTCATTGTTGACCTTAACCAAGTTTTATTTTAATGTGAAATATGTTAAAGTACCCAAATGAATATTTAATTTTGTCATTTTATTAATTTTGCCTAAAAAATCGTAGCTTCGGGTCAGAGCAGGGTGGGGCAAGTGCCCCACCTTGCCCCACCGTGGGTACGCCCATGCAGCCATCCAAAGAATGGCCATGACATATGTTGCTTAACTTTGTGATTCCACGTTAAAATTATTATTGCTTTGTAAGTTGTAATTGTTAATATTTTTGTATTATGATGATTATTGAAGTGTATTAAATCATTAGTTTTTTTGAATGTTTGTCATTTTATTTCACAAACCATATATCTACTATCTATGTAAGGGACAGCCCTCCACAAACTGACAGGGTGCATTCAGCTCCTTATTTTGAATCATATTCCACCGGAATTTTTCTCCGGAAAATTATCATTTTTTAACTCATTTTTTCAGTTACATTCCTTTATTGCAATGTAAAATTACATTCTCTTTGCGCAGCACTCCATTTATGTAAATAATACGGCTAAAATAAAAAATCCAACGATGGATGTTGAAATACTCTAACGAACTACGCGTGAAATCAGTTGTTCACTTACTGCCTAGCTACAGAGTTCATCGAACTCGTCGTCGCGCTTGCCGTTCGCTACGAGCGTTTTGCCACGGTAACGATACGGTGCGTATGAGGAAATAAAACAAATCAAATTAATTGGATTCCCATAACGTTCCTGAAACAATTTCTTGTACCGGTCATCTTAGTATGATATACTGAATTCACCCCATCAGTCTGCGGAGGGCTGCCTTACACCCTGTATACAACTTATATTATAAAGATATTTGTGTCTGTGTGTGTGGCCGCCTTGTTCTACTAAACTATGCAAAAGATTTTTATGGCACACCATTCTTACCAAAAATAATACAAACATGTAGTGAAATTAATTCGGAAGTTTTGTATCCTACTAATATTATAAATGCGAAAATTTGTGAGGATGGATGGATGTTTGTTACTCTTTCACGCAAAAACTACTGAACGGATTTAGATGAAATTTTGCACACAGATAGTTTATAACCTGGATTAACACATAGTATACTTTTCATCCGGTAGTATGATCCCATGGGACAATTATCGAGCTCCACGCAGGCGAAGCCGCGGGCATAAGCTAGTGTTTAATAAATCCCCCCCGACCCCTGCTCGAGCCAGCCCGTGTCGCTGAGCCAGTACTTTTAAATCAGCCCCTAAATAATGATCTCACTCAGATCCAGCCTGTCCCCTTGCTGCTCTGCCCAGCGACGCCCTTAGCGCGCTGTCGCTTAGTTTATACTAATATTATTATAAAGATGTCCTGGGTTCGATTCCCAGGTCGGGCAAAGTGTCATTGTGTTTTTCCATCAGGAATTTCTCAGTAGAGGCACGGAGTCTGGATTTGTGCCAGGTTGATGGCAATAGGCTCGCCTCCTATTACATGAGACTTAAACGAAACTGGCGAAATGTGGGTGTGCAATTAGGTACACCTCTGCGTAACTCTTCGGAGATTATGATGATGTTATGTTATTATAAGGTAATCTCAATGTTGGTCAACTCACAAAAAAACCGTGCGATGGGCGAGTCGCTTGCATGACTGTAAAAAGAAAAAATACGAAAAAGAAACGGCTCAATTACGCGTTACCTATTCAACAGGCAGCTCCACCTTATATTGATAACTTACATCACCCTGTATAAGTAACAACGGAAATAATATACAGGATGTGAATTATTTATTAGCTGTATTAAACCGATCGGTTAGAACTATGTAACAGTTAATTGGTTACTGATTAGTGGGTAATCACTTTCACGCGTTAAATATGATAGTTCTTAGTAACGAAAACTTCATTATCTGCCTAGCCTTTTCCCAACTATGTTGGGGTCGGCTTCCAGTCTAACCGGATGCAGCTGAATACCAGTTTTTCACATGGAGACTGCCTAAGCCGAAAGGCACTTGTTGTCCCCGTCATTGCGATCATTTTTTTTTTGTTCTAGACCGTACCTGGGAACTTTCTAGTTGGGAACTTGGGGAACTTGTGAAAAAGTTCCAACTTTTTCACAAGTTTTTTTAAATACATATTTTAAATGTAAGATTTTCAATTTAAACACCTCCACGACCCCCGTACTATTCAATTCATCCATTTCCACAATGTTTTGAGTGCATTACATTGAGTCCTACCGTAAAACGTGATTTTTCACCCCAAAAAAAAAGTCGATTCCCAGCAATAATTTTTGCGTAAAGTTACTTAGTCTGATGTACAGAATGCTTGATTGACAGCTTCGTTAAGGGTCTTTTTACACCCTGTATAACAGCCGGGACCAACGGCTTAACGTGCTTTCCGAGGCACGGAGGAAACTCGGTATGTAATGGGTGGTCACACATCCACAGACAAACCTAGGCAAGCGCGGCTTAACCTAAAGATCGACCCGAGCGGCTGTTATTCTCCACGATTCAGACGACGAGACAATTCTGTTAGCCACGAGCTCCGTCATGTTTACCGTAAAAACTGAACAAAATAAGGTAAACTCACAAGTTGCGTCCGTCGCGTGTTCCGACAGTTGCATTTAACCAGGTTACAGCTACGCGGTCAGGTGACCGCACTGATTACTGCGTTACATAATAACTTCATACTTCTAATTATGCAGGGCGAGTATAGTCTGTTTTTTAATCTCGGAGACTAAATTGACAAGTGAAAATGTCAAAACTGACTTAAATGCTATTGAAATCTATGTCAGTTTGCCATTTGTACTTGTCAATTTAGTCTACGAGATTAAAAAACAGACTTTAGGTGTTCATTCTGCGAAGCAGTCATGCTAGCGAAGGAGGTGGCGACGGTGGATGTGAGAGGAAAATAATCTCACGTCCCAGCCGCCGCGGGGCCACGTGGTGGCTCCCGGCCACCGTAGACGCGGGCCTGTGGACGGTGAGAAATGGACTAGCTCGCCGTCCGTCCGTCTTATGACGACAGGCTGTGTTGACGGCGAGTTCGTGTTCTACGCGCGCCTCAAAGAGATATCAGCAACCAGGAAGGAGTCCGCAAGGGCCGATGCCTGCCGGAGCTGCGGGACTTTTCGTAAGAGATACCACGGCCCTAGAACTCAAAGGGCAAAGAAGGAACATGGATGGGTTTAATTTTTTTTATCTGAAAACAAAAATAATAACTGGAATCAAAAGCACGTTGAACTGTTGGTACCAGCAAGCCCGCTACACTATTCCCAAACCACTGCAAACCCCAAAATAGTCTGACAACCAGTCTTACCAAGGGGTATCGTATTGCCCAGTATTAACTGGGTTGTGGAGGTCAGATAGGTAGTCGCTCCATGCACTGGTATTCAGCTGCATCCGGTTAGACTGGAAGCCGACCCCAACATAGTTGGGAAAAGGCTAGGCAGATGATGAACTCCACGAGTACCTCGAGAAAAAGGGTCTTGACAGACAGACAGACGGACAACAAACTGAACCTATAAGGGTACTTTTTTGCCGACTGACGAACGGAACCCTAAAAACATATAAAAAGTCTTGAAAAAATTAAATAACGAACTGATTAGCGAACAACCTACTTAGATAATAAAATTAATCAATTAAAATATTATAGTTAGGCGTCATACGCTTCTGAATTATACAGGGTGTTCGTAGGCAGGTAGTTAGTTATAGCCCACAGCTAGTCTGTTCCGCCATCTTTTTAACCGACTTTTAAAAAGGAGGAGGTGCGGGGAAGGTACCGGGTAAAACGGGGTCAATAGGAACGCAGGGGTGAATAGAGACAAAACTTTGAAAGAGATTTTAACGTTGAATAAATATTTTATGTTGAAAACAAGGTATCTAAATCTTATCTTAATATATATAAATCTCGTGTCCCAATGTTTGTCCTCAATGGACTCCTAAACCACTTAACCGATTATAATAAAATTCGCACACCATGTGCAGTTCGATCCAACTTGAGAGATAGGATAGTTTAAATCTCAAATTATAGTAGGGTAGGTAGGGTAGGTAGTGTAGGTAGGGTAGGTAGGGTAGGTAGGGTAGGTAGGGTAGGTAGGGTAGGTAGGATAGGTAGGGCAGGTAGGGTAGGTAGGATAGGTAGGGTAGGTAGGGTAGGTAGGGTAGGTAGGGTAGGTAGGGTAGGTAGGATAGGTAGGGTAGGTAGGGTAGGTAGGGTCGGTAGGGTAGGTAGGATAGGTAGGGTAGGTAGGGTAGGTAGGGTAGGTAGGGTAGGTAGGATAGGTAGGGTAGGTAGTGTAGGTAGGGTAGGTTGGGTAGGTAGGATAGGTAGGGTAGGTAGGGTAGGTAGGGTAGGTAGGGTAGGTAGAGTAGGTAGGGTAGGTAGGGTAGGTAGGGTAGGTAGGGTAGGTAAGTAGGTAGGTAGGGTAGGTAGGATAGGTAGGGTAGGTAGGGTAGGTAGGGTAGGTAGGGTAGGTAGGTAGGGTAGGTAGGGTAGGTAGGATAGGTAGGTAGGATAGGAAAAAGGTGCATTGCAACGCATGCCGGGAACAGCTAGTAATTATATATAACTTAAAGTATAGTTAGTATAGTTTTCAAAAGAAGAGTAAAAGAACATTATCTTTCCATTTTGTCATAGTTGCATAAGTATTTATCATTATTTATTTTATTGTATTCATAGATTATTATTTATTTTATAGGTTTGTTAGTTTATTGTTTTAAGAATACCATATATGAGGTATATTATTTTTAAAAGTTCTGTTTTATGTATTCAATTTTCTCTTCTTCTTTTACACACTATGTCTACATCTCTTTTTTTATTATCTCCTTTCGCAGTTATGCTGGAAGAGATTTCTTTAGAAATAAGCATCACCTTTGTACTATTTTCTGTTCCTTTCTTCTTTTCTGTATTTAGTGTGTACATTAATTGTTAAATAAATAAATAAAATAGACTACTTTTTGGTAACATAACATATTAATTCAACGTTAAAATCCCTTTCAAGGTTTTGTCTCTTTTCACCCCTGCGTTCCTATTCGCCCCGTTTGACGGTACTTCCATATCTAAAGGGTGTAAAAAGACCCTTAACGAAGCCGAAAGGTACTTGTTCTCCCCGTCATTGCGATCATTTTTTTGTTCTAGACCATTCCTGGGAACCTTCTAGTTTCGGAGATATTGGGGGTCAAAGTTCCAACTTTTTCACAAGATTTTTTTTAAATACATGTTTCTAATGTAAGATTTTTACTTTAAACACCTTCACGACCCTCGTACTATTCAATCCATCCATCAGCACAATGTTTTGAGTACGTTACATTGAGTTTTACCGTAAAAACGCGATTTTTCACCCTAAAAAAAAAAGTCGTTTCCCAGCAATAATTTTTGCGTAAAGTTACTTAGTTTGATGTACAGAATGCCTGGTTGACGGCTTGGTGAAGGGTCTGTTTACACCCCGTATGTGGATGATCTGCTAATAACTTTTCAATACACTTCCTCGAAAACTGGCTATTATCGCATAATAGCCAGTTTTGCAATGCAATGTATTTCACAGTCGTAGATTTTTTTTTTTTTTTTTTTACCGTTGGGAAATCATCAAATGACTTCTCCCGCTCTGGGTGGAGTGGGAGGGAATGTCAGACTCCTACTGACTAAAACCCATCCATGTTCCTTCATTGCCCTTTGTGTTCCAGGGCCACGGTATCTCTTTCGAACAGTCTCGCAGCCCCGGCAGGCATCGGCCATTTATTTCATTTATCACAACTTGTGCCGAAATAAAATTTCCACAGATAATTGTACTTATACTAAGTCCAACCCGACGGTGATTGTTTTTTTTTAATCTAGGCATAGAGTATGCGTCTTTACGGCGGAAATATTTTTTGAATATTTATAAACACTATTTAAATATTCAAGATTCAAAATATCACAAAAAAACACTTTTATGAACAAATTGACATTTATAAACGGTGTAAAAAGACCCTTAACGAAGCCGAAAGGTATTTGTTCTCCCCGTCATCGCGATAATTTTTTTGTTCTAGACCATACCTGGGAACCTTCTAGTTACGGAGATATTGGGGGTCAAAGTTCCAACTTTTTTTTTTAATACATGTTTCTAATGTAAGATTTTTACTTTAAACACCTACACGACCCCCGTACTATTAAACTCATCCATCAGCACAATGTTTTGAGTGCGTTACATTGAGTTTTACCGAAAAACGTGATTTTTCACCCCCAAAAAAAAAAAGTCGTTTCCCAGCAATATTTTTTGCGTAAAGTTACTTAGTTGGATGTACAGAATGCTTGGTTGACGGCTTCGTGAAGGTTCTGTTTACACCCTATATAGTTCTAAATTCAAAAATATTTGAATTTTCTATTTTTCATATAAGGCTCTTTAGCGGCTTCATACCTTTGCTTCTTCTTCAACCTGGCGAAAGCAAAGCGCGGAAAAAAAAGCAAATTAAATCATAGTTTCCTAATAATTCATGACAAAAATACTTTTCTAATATTTTATTTCTTCGCATTAAGTGAAAAACGTTGTTTGATCCACTCAATAACAAAGTTTCCCCAATTATATCAAATATACTATTTAGTAACAGTGGAAAATAAATACTCGCAAAGAATTTGTGTAAGATACCATCATAGAACTACTAAAGAGGCTGCCTGCCTTTTCCCATCTATGTTAGGGTCATCTTCCAGTCTAACCGGATGCAGATGAAAACCAATATTATAGGAGCAGCTGCCTATCTGACCTCCACATCCCAGTTAGTACTGAATGCGATACATCTTGGTAAGACTGGAGCTACCCTGTATATAAACGATTAATTAGGAGTAAAGTAACTAATATACGACCCTGATTTTGGTCCAAGAAATTGTAACACAACACTAAAAAAGTAAATAAAAGAAGGTCGAAAGCTATGTCTAATAGGGTATTTGCCTGAAAAAATCTATTTAGTCCGTCAGTTAGATTATCAAAAAATATTGGACACGTATTTTTTCTTTTATCATGTAAACGAAAAATGACCACGATTACAGCGCGTTAAAATCTCGCGTGACGTCACAATTTCTGTTAGTTTTTACTGTCCAGTGACGTCACAAGCCCCCTCTCTTGAACTTTGATGCGCTGTAACGTCGTAATTTTTTGATTACGTGACAAAAGAAAAAATACGTGTCCAACATTTTTTGGTGATCTAACTGACGGACTAAATATATATTTTTTTTTTCGTATGAAGAACAGGTTGTAAAGTTCTTCATCCTTCATAAAGAAGGAGTATCCTCCGATGGATGTTGTGTCTGGTGGGCTACTGCCCGACGGTTGTAGTCTGGTTTTTCTTCTTCTTGAATCGGTCCCTCATGACTGAGGATCGTGGTCTCTGGACCCCTTTAAACGGGCAATCTGATCCTCCATCGACTCCGTTCCAAAGTTGCCATCACCACCTGCTGAAATTTGCTTGAGCACGGAGCTTCATTTACTTGGTCGGACCATCGTGTTGGCGAGCGTTAACATTTTAAGAAAGAGTATGTCTAGGTTCTTATCAATTTCTTTTATGTAACAAAAAATTCAAAATTGTCGGGTAGTCCTCTTATCACGGCCGTAAAAATGGGACATTTTTTGTCATTTTCAGAGCGTCATATTTTATTTACTTATTAGTTGCTGAAAAAAAAGAATTTCTTTTTGACGCAAATCTCGATTTTATTAAAAAAAAAAATAGTGCTCTAGCTAGAGGCATTATTCCGCATTATTAGAAAAAAGGGGAATTCATTAATGGACAATCGCCGGGCACGCGAAACACCTGCTCTTGCGTTATCTAAGTATCTGTCGGTATAACGAATCAGAAAAACTTTTGTTACAAAATTAACCTTCTGCATTTCACATTTCACTATAATTTCGCTACGATCTTCGCACATCCATCAACAGGTTCCGTCGCGGTCTATTGGATCCCTTACCACACGCGTCTATATGTATGTGCAAGTATCATAATTGTATCGCATTTTCTGTCTGTCTATCAAACAGGGAGGGCGCTTACACTGTTTCAAAAATGAGGGTGAGTGATTTTTAAATTTATGTGTGGTGTGTATTGTGTTACCCAGTGAGTGAGTTGTGGAGGCCAGATAGGCGTCCACTCCATCTTTCTTTATGGTGTGGTTGGTGCCCAACCTGGTGTCAGCTATACAGGGTGTAAACAGACCCTTCACGAAGCCGTGAACCAAGCATTCTGTACATCAAACTAAATCACCCTACGCAAAAATTATTGCTGGGAAACGACTTTTTTTTTGGGGTGAAAAATCACGTTTTACGGTAAAACTCAATGTAACGCACTCAAAACTTGGTGCTGATGGATGCTTTGAATAGTAAACGGGTCATGGAGGTAATTCATGTAAAGTTAAAACCTTAAAAATTAGTATTTAAAAAAAAAACTTGTGAAAAAATCGGAACTTTAACCTCCAATATCTCCGTAACTAGAAGGTTCCCAGGTATGGTCCAGAACAAAAAAATGATCGCAATGACGGGCAGAACAAATGCCTTTCGGCTTCGTTAAGGGTCTTTTTACACCCTTTATACCTTAGTAAAATATCTAAATAGATCTTAGATCTCAAACAACTAATTATGAAAAAAAATCTCCTATATCCTAAACATTTGATTGATATTTTTCTGAAAGCTGAAAAATTAGTGATCCTTTAAAAAAAAAAAAATAGTGCTAAAACAAATAAAAAATGAGATCAAAACTGAGATCATAACTTTTAATAAAAATAAAGAAAGAAGTACATAGTATAATAAAATAAAAATAAAAAACAAAGGAATCATTCACTATGATGAAGGTCTGGCAGTCGCGATGTATTGGTCCATAAACAAGATAACACAAAACACAACTTGGTTTGGTCTAGTGGTGGCATCAAGCGCGACGGCTGAGTATTTCCTGGGTTCGATTCCCAGGTCGGGCAAAGTGTTATTGGGTTTTTCCATCAGGAATTTCTCAGTAGCAGCCACGGAGTCTGGATTTGCGCCCGATTGATGACCATAGGCTCGCCCCCTATTGGTGTATTATTACGTACACCTCTAACTAGCCCTTCGGCGATTACAGGCGTGATGTCATAATTTATTTTTGTTATTTGTTGCAGTTAATATGTTTCTGGTGTTTTCTCCTGGCGGCTGTCGTCCGCGCACAAAACAATGATTACTACGCGCCACAGACTTTTAGACAAGTAAGTGTTCTAATTATAACAAACTAGCTTTTGCCCGCGACCTTTGTTCGCGTGAAATTATTGTAAAAAAATATTACTTCCCGTTTGTTAAAAAAAGAAAAAAATCACGGAACCCTAATTATTTTCCAAAATAAAAGTAACTTAAGTTAGACCTTATAACATCAGCTATCTGCCAATAAAAGTCCCGTCAAAATCGGTCCAACCGTTTCGGGGATTAGCTGGAACAAACAGACAGACAAAAATTAAAAAATTAGATTTTTTGTTATATGTAACGTGTATACTTTCTATAAGAGCAGATCGTGGCTAAATAATAACAGCCGCTCGGGTCGATCTTCAGGTTAAGCCGCGCTGGCCTGGTCTGTGCATGGGTGACCACCCATTACTTACCTTTTCCTTCGTGCATTGGAAAGCACGAAAAGCCGTTGGTCCCGTGTGTCATTTGTAGATCTTTGACAGTTGTTACAGGTAGTCAGTGGCCCGAAAGTCTGACAACCAGTCTTACCAAGGGATATCGTATTACCTAGTACTAACCGGGTTGTGGAGGTCAGATAGGCAGTCGCTCCATGTAAAATACTGGTATTCCGGTGCTTTCGGTTAGACTGGAAGCCGACCCCAACATATTTGGGAAGAAGCTAGGCAGATGAGTCTTCTTTATGTACAGCTTGACATAATTTGATATTTAAGGTGTTTGTTCCACTGAAAGTTTTTTACCCACCCTGAAATTAGGTATGAAATATTTCACTATGCCTTCCAATAACGCAATATTCAAGAATTCAGGCCTAATAAAACCATTTCCGATAACTATAAAATAATATCAGTAGCCCATCAGCTTCTTAACTGCAGCAACGGTTGCTTAACCCTTAATTGGGGCACTTACGAACATTGCAGCGTTTAACTAAATAGCTGGTGGACTGTAACACATAGTGTGCGGTCAGTCGCGTGGAGCGGTTAATTAGTCTTGGGTAATTATTGTGGATTCATTGGTCGATAAGGGTAACTAGGCTTTGGGGGCAAGCCCTATAGGTACCTAGGGATCTATAGTTGCTGCCAGTTAAGATGGCAATGACGGTCATTCACCCACCTACATTTATTAAAGTTCTTAACTTTGAAATCCACAAATAAGCCTGTTCATGTCTTGAATCGTCATCTATCGTGATCTTCAACATCTTTTCTAATGAAAAACGATACATGGTTCATTTGTTTTGGTTCGTACGAAGAGATATTATGGAAAGAGCAATGACCGCTATTGCCATCTTAACTGGCAGCAACTATAGTACATTCTGTCAAAAAGTACCGGGAATGGATGATTTGTTTTTCGGTTCCAAATTCAATTTTTTGTTGTTAGATTGGCACAACTGTTTTCCATTTTGGCGCGGAGTTTGAGTTGCATCTGTTGTTTAGATTAAATACAGTGCTGTTTTTAGTTCGATCATATCTAGTGTGTATTGCGAATTTCATAATGGACAAAAACATCGAACAAAGAGTTTGTCTTAAATTTTCGCATCGCCAATGGAATTTCGTGTTCGGAGTCCCTGAAAATGTTACAGAAGGCTTACGGTGAATCGATTTTTTCAAAACACGTGCTTATGAGTGGTATAAAGCGTTCAAAAGCGCTCGAGATGTGATGAAAGATTTGCCTCGCCCTGGTAGCCCATCAACGTCTTCAACTGAAGTTAACATCGCAAAAGTGAAGGAAATAGTGACTGAAAATCCTCATTTAAGTTTGAGAGAGATAGCCGCTGAACTTTCTGTGTCTCACGAGTTGATCCGTACCATTTTATCACTTGGGTATAAAACATGTTGCCGCTTGGCTCAATCGCATAAGAGTCGCTGAGAACATGCTAGAACGAGTCAATTCAGACCCAATATTCATGAAACGCATTGTTACTGGTGACGAGAGGGTGAGGTGAGACTTGGGCTTACGAGTTTTACATGCAAACGGTAGAAGACATAAAAGAGAATTCGCGGCGAGAACTGAACTCAATTTCGGAAAAGCATTTAAAAATTGTTTTGATGATTGGATTATTCGTTGGCGTAAGTGTATCGTTTCGGAAGGAGCATACTTTGAAGGCGATAAAATAACTTTGGATGAATAACTAACATTTTATGTATTATTGATCGTTTCCCGGTACTTTCTTGACAGAGTAGTATATCCTTAGTTAATAAAAGAGATAGGTGTGGAAGAGTAAACGAGAGAGATAGAAAAATAAATATGGGGAGGCGTGTGAAAACCGATGTTTGACGATATAAGTGTTTTGTTTTCTTTTAAGTTTGCAATTATTTCGAAAAATATACAAGTATCTTATGCGGAGGGTACGAGGGAGTCACAACAGCATTCTGAAAGCTATAGCTGAAGACGTGCGTGCACCTGTGTTCGTCCTGTTTCGTCTGATGATCCTGTAGGGAGGTGTCTTCCTATTGGTTACTTTGACTGGGCGGGGTGTCTCAGCACAGGGGCATTTTGTGTATAGAATAAGATGTGTGATGTCCTTGTAACTATACGGGGTGTAAACAGACCCTTCACGAAGCCGTCAACCAAGCATTCTGTACATCAAACTAAGTAACTTTACGCAAAAATAATTGCTGGGAAACGACTTTTTTTTTGGGGTGAAAAATCAAGTTTTACGGTAAAACTCCATGTAACGCACTAAAAACATTGTGCTGATGGATGGATTGAATAGTACGGGGGTCGTGAAGGTGTTTAAAGTGAAAATCTTACATTAGAAACATGTATTTACAAAAATACTTGTGAAAAAGTTGGAACTTTGACCCCCAATAACTCCGTAACTAGAAGGTTCCCAGGTATGGTCTAGAACAAAAAAATTATCGCAATGACGGGTAGAACAAGTACCTTTCGGCTTCGTTAAGGGTCTGTTTACACCCTTTATTTAAGTACTAACAATAGTTTATTTTTTGTATACTAACTTTTGTACCTGGTTGTCCCAAAGTAAAGAATTTTGAATTTGAAATTAACTCAATTATTACACCAGCTACTTATTAAGTCGTTTTGGTCGTTTAGTCTAAAACCTACCTTATTATTGATCGTATGGTAACCCCCAGGTCGAGCCAGTGCTCTTCAAACCCTTGGACAGGCCTTGGAACCAAAAGATTCCAGTAAGCATAACTTGTATATAGCTTCGGTCTTAAGACCTAGCCCTGCAGTCTCGACATAAGATAGCGACAAAAATCGGTCGCTAAGTCGTATCGTTGTCAAATTCCTTTAATAGATTTTCTACTTTATTTCGAAAGCCTAAGGTTGAAAATCTATTAAAGAAATTTGACATCGATTACACTTAACGACCGATTTTTGTCGTTATATTTGTCGAGACTGCAGGGCCTGGGGATAGTTATATGACCTATCCTTCAAATAAATAGCAATAGGGAATATGCATGTAATTTTTTCTGCACTTAAATGAATAAAATATAATACTATACACCCAAGAAAATCATTAAAAGTTAAGTTCAACTACTGCTTGGCGCTCAAAAAAAAAATTAAACTCCTACAATTTTCTACGACAGTTCAAACGTCCGTGACTGTCGCGGCCATTCATGTCATGTTATGTGACGTCATTTACCTCTATCTGCCTTGTTTACATCTAATTTTTTACCCTTAATAAGTTAATTTTACTAATTGTATATGCTTTATTCAAGCAAACATTGCAACAACAATATTTTAATAAAATCTTAGTGAAATTTTAAGTACTTTTGAAATAAAAGTGTTTCTTTGACACATAGACTTTGACGTCACTACCGGCGCTATCGAGAGATGATGCGTTTTGAGTTTGCGTTCCGTTTCACCAAAAACACGCTACATGAAATATTAAATTGTAAAATAAGTGTTGTATTAGAAAATTAAACAAGTGTACCACATTGTGGATAAATACAAGGCATTTTTAAGAAATAAAGTAAGTTTTGGATTTCATGCATATTTCCCTATTGCATCTTAGAACTTGGCCTCGTTTGACTAGTTTTCAATCATCCACATTTTCCTGCCATAATTCCAATAGGCTATTTGACAAGTAAAACAAAAAATTAGTCCGTCAGTTAGATCACCAAAAAATGTTGGACAGGTATTTTTTCTTTTGTCACATAATAAAAAAATGACGACGATACACCGTATCAAAGTTCAAGAGAGGAGGCTTGTGACGTCTCTGGATAGTAAAAAGTAACAGAAATTGTGACGTGACGCGAGATTTCACGCGCTGTATCGTGGTCATTTTTCGTTTACATGACAAAAGAAAAAATACGTGGCCAGTATTTTTTGATAATCTAACTGACGGACTAAATCGATTTTTTCTGTCTAATACTCTATTTATTTCTAATTGGTGCAGCGTTTATCTTCTTCGTTCGTTTCAGTAGTCACCTTTCTAATATAAATATCATGAATTATCACAATAATAGGTGTAAAAGTACCCTTAACGAAGCCGATAGGCACTTGTTCTCCCCGTCATTGCGATATTTTTTTTGTTCTAGACCATACCTGGGAACCTTCTACGGTACGGAGATATTGGGGGTCAAAGTTTTAACTTTTTCACAAGTTTTTCTTTTACTTTAAATACTTCCATGACCCCCGTACTATTAAATCATACCAACCCGTACTATTCATTCATCGATCAGCACAATGTTTTGAGTGCGTTACTTTGAGTCCTACCGTAAAACGCAATTGTTGACCCCTAAAAAGTTTCGTTTCCCAGCAATAATTTTTGCGTATAGTTACTCAGTCTGATGTACAGAACGCTTGGTTGACGGCTTCGTGAAGGGTCCGTTTTGCACCTTGTATAATCACTAGGTGTCCGGTAATTTTATTTATTAATATATTTATTTGACGTTACTGTGAGGCACACAGTTAGGCTATTCGCACACGACACTTTGGTCGGGCGGTGAAGCGGATCTCACGTCGGCGTCGCATTGCATTTGTTCCGCTGCCTCCGCCAGAAAACGCGGACGAGTCGTGTCGTGTGAGACTCACCTTATCTCTCTTGTTTAGATTGAGGTTTTATATATTTCGGTTGCTGTTTATTATTGTGCGCATTTGTAGCGTGTGCCAAATAAATGTATTTTTTCTTTCTTTTCTTACTTTCTATAAAATAATCTAACGTTGTTCGACAGAACGACCCGTATCAGAGGACGCTGTTCTCGCCAGCACCTAATGATGTCAATGCACAAAGTACTACCGTCGTGGAGCCGTGGAGACCAGCCCCAGTCAATGAGCAATGGAAAGGAAATCAAGGTAAGAAACGCGAGCTTTTGCTTAGAAACAAAAATATCTCATTAATAACCGACCAACACCAAACTGCGCTCCAAAACACAAATTACTGACGTTGCTCAAAAAGCCGCTAAGTATTTTGTATTGTTATATAACCATCGTAGATATGACTGCCCCTGAACAAATTTTCATAGCATTTTTTTATATGTTAGACTGTAAGGATGGAGTTTGGAAGTATGCCATCTTTTTATATCCATTTTTATAATTTTTTTGAGATACTTCTCTTTGCTGTAGGACGTGGGTTAATTTTGATCCTTATTCTTTGTACCCATATTCTGACACGTCTATACGCGTATTTAGATCGCAACATTGGCTCCGCCGCAGGTTCTATCATTCCGAAGGCTGAACCCTGGCGTCTCCCGTACGGCGGCCTCACGAAGGAACAGCAGGCTGCTATTCTGCATCACAAGCAGTCTTTGACTTCAGGTAAGTAGAAAACTGTCTGTCTTAGAACCCAAACTGTCTGTCTTGGCTTGGCACGCGTCGATGGGAAGAGACCAGATGGTATGACCATAATACCATGGAAATTGGGTAGGCCTTTGGTGTGGGATGCAACTTGAGTCGACACCCTTGCGCCACCCCATCTTCCTAGCACAGTGTGCTGTGCTGAAGCGGCTGCTGTAGGTGCTGAAAACCTCAAACGGCGCAAATACAATAATTTAATTGGTAGTTATGTGTTTGAGCTGTTTGGGGTTGAAACACTAGGGGGGATCCCTTCTATTTGCATAATATTATTTTTCCTAATATACTTTAGCATAACAATTTTAGCATACTTTGTTTTGCCATAATAATACTTTGCCATATTTTTTTTTGGCATACAGTTTATGTTGGCATAATTATCTTGGAGACTAATTTGTTTTGGCATAATAATACTTTGCCATATTTTTTTTTGGCATACAGTTTATGTTGGCATAATAATCTTGTATACTAATTTGTGTTGGCAAAAATTGAATTCGCAAAATGTTACTAGGCATACTAACTATTAGCGTAATTAAAATATTGTCTTAAAAATTCAATATGTTGTGCTACAAAAGTGAGTGACAGAATCGAATCGCTGCAAAACCGACTCCACGTAGTCTTGTCTGCCCTACCCCTAGAGTGTAATTTAAGCCCGCGTAGGCGCGGAGGGGCGAGGGGGCCCGCGAGCTGAGGAGCAGGTGGTTTTAACGCTCGCTGCCGCGGCTGAGGCTGGCCGGCTTAGCCGGCCAGCAAGCCGAAGCTGCGGTGGTGAGCGTAAAACACATCTGCGACGATAAGCTCGCGTGGGACCGCCGGAGCTCCGCAGCGCCGGAGCTGTGACAGAAACCATGCCTGCTGCATGTTGCATGCTGCATACTTGCTTGCATGCTGCATGCTTGCTTGCATGCTTGCTTAAATGCAGCATGCTCGCTTGCATGCTGCATGCTTGCTTGCATGCTGTGCATGGTGTATGCTTGTTTGCATGCTTCTTACAGGGAAATAAAACCACATAAAATGTTCACCATCAACTGTTTTATAATGATCAATGGTTTGATTGATTGATTTTCTGCCGTTAAATGACTATCGATACGAAATGTATGCCAAAAGACGACTCTGACTGTGAACTTTCTGCGATAAGATTGTTCTGCTTTTTAAAAATAAGTGTTAGCGTTTAACATTTTAGGAGTTAATTATTATTTTGCGTACTTGTTATGCCTATAAAAATATGTTTTAATATCATTATGCGTAAATAAATGTATGCTTTAAAATTTTATGCTTAATCATTATTATGAGTACAGAAATTATGCTTAAAAAAATTATGCGTAAGCTGTTATGCGTAAGTAATGTTATGCGAAAATATAATTAGGTTAAACAAAAGTATGCCAAGTCATATTAGGTCTTAAAATTTTATGCAAATGGATAGGGAACCACACTAGGGCCGTGGGATCCGAGTGCCCACCTAAATATGCTTTGAAATTAAATGCTTCAGTAAAAAAAAGAAAAATAAAATTTTGAAAAACTCAAAATTCATTTATGGTATTGATAGATAGATAGATAAGATAGATAAATCATTTATTTAGTGCACACAAAAGACATAGCACAACACACAGAAGCACAATTAAATAATACAAATCACACGACTATACAACTATATATTAAACAAGGCGCCAATATACAAAAAGAAAAACACATTTACGAAATAAGTATAGTAACACCATGACATATTTCAAATCAAATAACGAGTATACAAGGTGCGGTGTGCGTCTCAAGGTTGCACCAAATGGGAGTCCAGCTCAGCATGTGTCAGGCATGCACCTGACGCTGATCCATATGAGCTGATGAACTGGTATTTTCAAACTTAAAGTTAGAGTACTTTAAACTAAATGAAAAGATGTTTGTTTTTTTTTTAATCTATATCTCGAATGACCATATTTATAATTTTTAATTTAACTTATTTTTATTTTATTATATTTTCAAATTTGATTATTGACATTTTTTTTTTTTTTTACATTTTATTTGACATGGATAGTATTGCATTAATTTATTTTTAAAAATTTTCTAGATTGATTATATAATAAAAAAAATATATATTTAAAAATTTTCTATATACTCGTAGATGGATTATTTTGTGCAGTATTGTGTGGTGTGATTTGTTTTTGATTATTTTAATAAGTAACATTATTTTTAAGTGTACCTACTAACAAAATTATGGATCTTTGTGTCTGAAATAAATAAATTGAATTTAAACTGCTGTTCAAAAATCCTATTGGGTATCTAATTTTATCTCATTTCCAGATGGTGCCTTCCGATTCGAGTATGCATCAGACAACGGCCTCGCGGTTGGGGAACAGATAGAACCTGACGGCTCCAGGGTCGGCGCATACCAGTACAAGGACCCCAATGGACAGCTGGTCAAACTCAAGTATAGAGCCGGCAAGGACGGCTTCCAGGTATTATACTCGGTGTAAAAATACCCTTAACGAAGCCGAAAGGCACTTGTTTTCCCCGTCATTGTGATCAGTTTTTTGTTCGGGATCATACCTGGGAACCTTCTAGTTACGGAGATATTGGGGGTTAAAGTTCCAACTATTTCATAAGGTTTTTTTGAAGTAAAAGTATTTAATGTTATAACTTCACTTTAAATACCTCCATGACCCCCGTACTATTCAATGCATCAGCATCACAAAGTTTTGGATCCTACCGTAAAACGTGATTTTTCACCCCAAAAAAAGTGGTTTCCTTGCAATATATTTTTTATTTATTGTATTTTTCTTTCTAACTACAGAAAATGTCTGATCTTCACGATTTCGGCTCCTCAAGGGAGATTTTATGTTCCTATTAATAATGTATTATTTTCGTCTACTCCTAGATTCTGGAAGGCAGCCACTTACCCAAGAGCCCAGAGCCAGTTGCTCCTAACAGCGGAGGTGAGTCTCATTCACAAATGTTCCCGGTTGCATGAGGTCCCACTCAGTCATCATCATTCAACAGCATCATCCCCCTGCCCTTATCCCAATTTATTTGGGGTCGGCGCAGCATGTCTTCTTCTTCCATACTTCTCTACTACTCGTCATCTCATCAGACACCTCCTTTCTAGCCACCGACGAGCCTCCATCGTATCAGCCATCCAGATAGGTAGACTTGGCTCCAGCATTGCAATGCCTACGTTCGCGAAGGTTATGGCTCCTAAAATTCGAAAGACACAACAGTTAAACTTTGATACACTTCAGCTCAGTATCCCAATTTATTTGGCGTCAGCGCAGCATATCTTCTTCTTCCATACTTCTCTGTTCCTCGTCATCTCAGCAGACACCTCCTTTCTAGCCATATCATCCTTCACACAGTCCATCCATCGTTTCTTTGGTCTTCCTCTACTCTTAAGCCATCCACATTCATACTCAAAACTTTCCTCACAAATTTTTCTGCATTCATCCGCATTTGTATAGATGTATAGATTCTAAACATCTCTTCTATTTCAGATAACTACTACCAACAGGCGTACGCGCAACAGAGACAGCAGTACAACTTGCAGCAGCAGTACAACCAACAGAAACCTGAACCGCAACAGCAGAGCTGGGGACAGAACCAGGTAACATTATCACACCTTTGTAGCAGGAAGGGGTGGGCAGAAGTATATCATTATGTTATGTAGGGTAACAGATCCTTCAACAGTCAATCTGTCCTAGCCGCCATTTTTAAAGTAGTCGGTAGGTACAGCATTATCCATCTGCATGAAACGACTCCTACAGTACTTCGGACACGTGGCAAGGAGGGAGCCTGATAGCTTGGAGAAGCTTATTGTGGCTGGTAACGTGGAAGGAAAAAGGGGCCGTGGAAGATCAGCAAACCAATGGAAAGATGTGGTGAAGGAAGTCTGCAGACGGAATTTCCAGGTAGCTGTCCGCATGGCCAAAAACCGTCCAGCATGGAGGGCGTTTATGGAGAAGGCAACGACCTCATGTGGTTACGACCCTCAGTCATGAGGAAACGAGAAAGAAGAAGACAGCATTATTATCAGCCTATGACAGTCCTCAGCTGAAAAGTCTCTTTAATAGCACTGCAATTTACTTGATCCAGCTACTATCAGCCACCCTGCGAAAATTGTAGCTCCTCCTAGCCTTACGTTTCCATAATCCTTTTGGCAGAGGTGTTTACGGGTGAAATTCTATTTGCATGCACGTATCAACGTAGTCAAATGTTTCTATCTCATTTTGTCACGTAAAGGCGTCATTTCGTAGAGCGAGAAGTCTGATCACAAGGATCCGTATTCTTTGGCATCCGAAGCACTTTAACGTGCCATTGGACCTTTCACTTTAGTGAGTTGCAATTCTGAGTGACAGAAAGAGAAAGAGATGCAAGAAAATGCTAATCTGTGCCTCATCCCTAAATCCCGGGAATAAGGGGCGAGCATGGGATGTGGACCTGGATCAATGAGATCAGCGGTGGCCCAGGTGGTGGCGGCCTCGACTTACGAGCAGTAAGTCGTGGGTTCCAACCCAGGAAGGCGCATTACTTTGTGTAATTGATTTCATCACCACTGCTCTCAAAACGGTGAAAGAAAACAACGTGAGGAAACCGGCATGTCCTAGAACCAAAAATTCGAAGACATGTGACATCTACCAACCCGCACTGGGCCCGCGTGGTGGATTATAGCTCACTCCCTCTCATAGAGAGGAGGCCGTGTGTGCCAGCTGTGGAAACATTATAAGCTGATTATAATATAATATATAATTTATTTCAGGTAACAAAGACCCATAACATTATTATATACCTTATAGACTATCATACATATTTATAAAAACCAGAAAATATAGACTATTGAACACGAAGTGACGGCGTCGTGTTGCGCTGCGTGGTGTCGCGAAGCCTTCCGCGGAAAAGCCGATAAATGACACCCTTCGGCCAAAACTCCTCCTTGAGGATGGTTTCAATATGATTAGTAGGAACTCCCACCACAAACGACTTGAAATTCACGTTGTGGCGCGACTCCAACATCTCAACCCTCAAGGTCCAGCTGGTCTTCGCTTGGACATACTCCACGATCTCCTCAATCTGCTTATTATGCTATGCTATGCTGAATCAACGAATCAGTTACCAGTTCCACCTTTTCTGACATTTCATCATTGTTCCAGGGTCCCGTAGGTGAGCAGCGACCGGCTGGCAATCAGTACTTCGTGTCCAATTGGAGACCTCAAGCGGGAGGCGAAGATGATGGCCAGGTAAGACTCCACCTCATCTGAAACCTATGAACCGAATTTTTATTTTGCTTCATCGGTTAAAAAAGCTTCCATAAAGAAGAAGGATCAAAATGAACCCACGTCCTACAGCAAAGAGGAAGTATCTGAAAAAAAATAAAAATGGGTATAAAAAGATGGCATACTTCCAAATTCCATCCTTACAGTCTAACATATAAAAAAATGCTACGAAAATTCGTTCAGGGGCAGTCATATCTGCAATGAATTCAGGGTGTAAACGGACCCTTCACGATGCCGTCAACCAAACATTCTGCACATCAAACTAAGTAACTTCACCGCAAAATTATTGCAGGGAAACAACTTATTTTTTTGGGAAAAAAGAAAAAAAAGTTCGATGATGTAACTCAATAATTGAAGTCAAATCAAGATAGCCAGGTATTCCTCAATATTGTTATATATCCATCATAGATATTACTGCCCCTGAACTATAATGATGGAGTTTGGAAGTATGCCATCTTTTTAAACCCATTTTTATATTTTTTTTGAGATACTTCTCGTTGCTGTAGGACGTGGGTTAATTTTGTATGGACCGTGCTCCTTCTTCTTTTGACCGTGTAGATATTGCAGTTTTTTATGAAACAGCAGATTTTTTTTATCATCCAAATTGACTGGGAGTCAATCATGTTTTAAATTGATGCAAAGAGTTTGCGTGTTCATCGTCATCTTCCTGCCCTTGTCCCATTCTACTTGTGGTCAGCGCAACACGTTTTCTTCTTCCATTCTCCCCTGTCAGACGTCACGGCATTTACTCCTTTCTCTTTCATATCATTCCTCACGCAATCCTTCTATCTTTTCTTTGGCCTTCCTCTCCCTCTCCATCTATCCACCATCTGTCACCTTAGCAATGTATAAAAAAAAATGCATTACAACGATCATCGGGCAGTAGCCCACCAGACACCCTGTCGCATCGTCTGGTCGGAGGTTCCTCCCTATTCAAAGGAGAATAATGAAGTTTGTACCCATTTTCTGACACTTCTAAGTCAAAGTTCCAACTTTTTTTTTTTAAATCAGGTTTGTCATGTTATAACTTTACTTTAAATACCTCCATGACACCTGTACTATTCAATGCATTCATCCACACAATATTTAAAGTGCGTTTCGTTGAGTCCTACCGTAAACCGCGATTTATCACCCCCAAAATGCGTTTCCCAGGAATATTTTTTGCGTAGGGTTACTTAGTTTGATGTACAGAATACTTGGTTGACGGCTTCGTGAAGAGTCCGTTTACACCTTTTATTTTTGTTTCAGTACCGTGAGAACGAAGTGGAGAACCAGAGCAAACAACCGCATAGCTTCGGAGACGGTTTCGCGTTTGCGTTTCAAGGATAACAAGATGGCGGCTGATAAATTATGATATTATAACTAACGATAATTATGCAAGTGAAGGCGTCCCTTTGTGCCTATTGGCCTTGTTATGTTCCATCTCCTGCTGATATGGAGGGAAGTGGAAATTATGGCTCTTCTACTTCTCCGCTATTCTTTTCTGATTAATTTCATTGCGGGATCCAAGACAGTTAAATTGTTTCTCTGGGACTTCGTCGAGCTTCATTGTCTCGGCGCTTTTCTGGTGGTCGCCACTGTTGATTCTGGCGCACAGGAGTTGCAGTGGTTTGGGAATAGTGTGCTTGTCCCAATGCAAAAAAAAAGTGAAGGCTAAATAGCTGAACTTTAAATGCGAATTTCATAACTGAATCTGAACACATACCGACATGGACAGTGGACACTTATGGAACGTCAAAAGATAGGTGCACGGGTCGTTTCCTATGGAGAAGAATCAGCAAGAAACTCTATGGTTCATCATCATCTGCCTAGCCTTTTCCCAACTATATTGGGGTCGGCTTCCAGTCTAACCGGATGCAGCTGAATACAAGTATTTTACATGGAGCGACTGCCTATCTGATCTCCACAACCCAGTCAGTACTGGGTAATACGTTACCTTTTGGTAAGACTGTTTGTCAGACTTTTTGTGCTAATAACTACCTGTAACGACTGTCAAAGAGCTACAAATGACAGCCGGGACCAACGCCTTAACGTGCTTTCCGAGGCACGGAGGAAACTCGGTATTTAATGGGAGGTTACCCATCCACGAACCTAGGTAAGCACGGCTTAACCTAAGGATCGATCCGAACGGCTGTTATTAATTAACCACGAGCTCTGAACGGGATATTTACCATGTTTACTGTTTGTGTTGAGTTTCCGATATTTCGGCGCTGTTGCAAGCACCATGATCACGGATAAACTGAAGTTGCGGGTGTTTATGAGCAGACAAATCGGTCTACCCTCTTTCTTGATAGTTTCGACCACTGTCACTCGCAACTCGATTCTGTTCTCGACACACGAAACACACTGTGTCCGCTCGCGAACGTTTTTCGGCTTTTTTTTAATTGGTTTGCTCATAAACACACACCCGCAATAACTTCAGTTTATCCAAAGGGTGTAAAAGTACTCTTAACGAAGCCGAAAGGCACTTGTTCTCCCCGTCATTGCGATCATTTTTTTGTTCTAGACCATACCTGGGAACCTTCTAGTTACGGAGATATTGGGGGTCAAAGTTCCAACTTTTAAACAAGTTTTTTTTTTAATACTTTTTTTTACTTTAAATACCTCCACGACCCCCGTTCTATTCAATCCATCCATCAGCACAATGTTTTGAGCTCGTTACATTGAGTCCCACAGTAAAACGTGATTTTTCACCTCAAAAAAAAAGTCGTTTCCCAGCATTAATTTTTGCGTAAAGTTACTTAGTTTGATGTACAGAATGCTTGTTTGACGGCTTCGTGAAGGGTCCTGATGCACCCTGTATTAAAACATAAATGTCGTTAGTTATAACAAACTTTTAACTTAATGTACTCTTTTACTTAAGGCTGTACTTATATAAATTAAGTAAATTATATACTGAATACATTTTTAATTGTTTTTTTTTTATTATACTGACCTGGAGATCGAACCTAAGACCCGATAACGACATGCTGGCGATGTTCTGCTACTAGACCAATGATACTTATTTAAATTTCCTAAATTAATGATTTAAAACTAAGTAACGACTCATCCCGACTTCGCGTGGGTGAAACTTAAGAGGGAACAGGGCCTGCGAGGTCACGTTTACAATCAGAATTGCACATGAAATGGAATGTGTGAGGGTTCTTCTAACCTTTTGAACGCCATTGTCACATATACGTGACAAGCAAGCGCGTGCCCTGTACACCAACGACACAATTGTGTGACAAAAAATGCGGTGCACTATAACACGAAATTAATAATTAAATAATTTTGGAATCCCTATTCTTTTATAAATTTATTTTATATTTTATACCTACTGTTCGAAAGGAAAGAGATACCGCGGCCCTGGAACACAAAGGGCAAAGAAGGAACATGGATGGGTTTTAGTCAGTACGAGTCTGACACTCCCTCCCACTCCACCCAGAGCGGGAGGGGTCATTTGAAAAGCGTCGGTGTCTATAGTCAGATTCAAGTTCACCATATTGCATTGATTAACCATTATACACGACAAGATTTTGACACATGAGAGATCAGCTAAATCGGCGGGGTGATGCGAATTGTCATGAAATTCAAGAATTATCGCGAACTTTCAGCATTAGATTTAATAATGAAAAATATGTCGCGGCAGCTGTTTCATATGAATTCGTGGTTAATATCTCCAAAACGAGTTGAGGTCGGTAAAACGGCGTCAGTCATCATCATCTGTCTAACCTTTTCCCAACTATATTGGGGTCGGCTTCCAGTCTAACCGGATGCAGCTGAATACCAGTATTTTACATGGAGCGACTGCCTATCTGACCTCCACAACCCAGTTAGTACTTGGTAAAACGATACCCCTTGGTGATACTGGTTGTCATACTTTTTGGGCCACTGACTACCTAACGACTGTCATAGATCTACAAATGACACCCGGGACCAACGGTTTAACGTGCTTTCCGAGGCACGGAGGAAACTCGGTATGTAATGGGTGGTCACACATCCACATACCAACCTAGGCAAGCACGGCTTAACCTAAAGATCGACCTGAGCGGCTGTTATTATTTAGTCCCGAGCTCCTCCGGTAAAACGGCGTCAGTCTATTACACAAATAAAGGGTGTAAATAGACCCCTAATGAAGCCGAAAGGCACTTGTTCTCCCCGCTATTGCGATCATTTTTTTGTTCTAGACCATACCTGGGAACCTTCTAGTTACGGAGTTATTAGGGGTCAAAGTTTCAACTTTTTCACAAGTTTTTTTTTAAATACAATTTTTTAAGGTTATAACTTTACTTTAAATACCTCCATGACCCGTTTACTATTCAATGCATCCATAAGCACAATGTTTTGAATGCGTTACAATGAGTTTTACCGTAAAAGGTAATTTTTTACCCCACAAAAAGTCGTTTCCCAGCAATAATTTTTGTGTAGGGTTACTTAGTTTGATGTACAGAATCCTTGGTTAACGGCTTCGTGAAGGGTCTGTTTACACCCTGTATGTGTAAAATACATGATATTACTTCACGCTTTCAAAAAATGTAGTTAACTAGGATAGGAGAAGATTATGATGATTCTTAGTTGTACCTAAAACCTTCCAGTCCAGTATATTTTTAGAAGAATTTCTCCAGATCGAAATAAAATAAATAAGTAAATTTCAATCTATTCGCGCGCTATCCACGTCGCGCCGCCGCCGCCTGTTGAATGTTTAGGTACGGTTTACATGTAGACGAAATAACTTGTACAAGATATATACCTACGTATGTACATATTATATACAGAGAATAGAATGGAATAATCTTCATTTGCGAGAAAAATGGTACATTGAGGTGTTAAAGATAAATAGATTCTACATTTTTCGCTTACTAATATACTAATATCTTACCTACTTACCAGGCGCTACAACATAATGTATTTATCATCGATTCTTAAAGAAGTAATTCTATCTACAAGGAGTAAATAGACCCTTCACGAAGCCGTCAACCAAGCATTAAGTACGTCAAACTAAGTAACTCTACGCAAAAATAAGTGCTGGGAAACGACATTTTTTTTTGGGGGTTAAAAATCACGTTTTACGGTAGGACTCAATGAAACGCACTCAGAACATTGTGCTGTTGGATGGATTGAATAGTAAGGGGGTCATGGAGGTGCTTAAAAAGTAAAAGATCTAACATTAAAAACAAGTATTTAAAAAAAAACTTGTGAAAAAGTTGGAACTTTGACCCCCTATATCTCCGTAACTAAAAGGTTCCTATGTTAGGTCTAGAACAAAAAAATGATCGCAATGACGGGGAAAACATTTGCCTTTCGGCTTCATTAAGCGTCTTTTTACACCCTTTATAATGTAGAATAGATACGGTGCTAGTACTTCTTCGGACGACTTCCTTCGCAAAGAGCTATGAATATTATCTAAGTTATCGCCATGTGAACCGCGCTGAACTGAAGTGCTCCGCATTATCCTTAGTATTTGACCTCCCCTCCTGCCACAGACTAAGATATAGATATGACACTTCTTTGGAAGACATAATATAAGCAGGGAGTTCACTCAGAATGCCAATGACCGTATTTATAAAATACTAGCCGCCCGTCCCGGCTTCGCACGGGTATACTCGTAACATGCACGACGCGACAGCGTTTATTTTTTCTATTTCTGTCTATTGATTGAAATAGCCGATTTGAACAATTCAAAAAGTAATCTACATGAATTGAAACAGTCTTGAGAACAATATGATTTATTTGGATAAGGATTTAAACAGAAGTATGAATAACATGGTCTAATTTTGGTCGGTATTTCTATCAACTTTTAAAATGTAAAAAGTGGTTATTGTGACATAACGATAATAGTTGGACATATAGTATTGCAAAGTTTTTGTAGTTATTGATATGTTCTTTAATATTGTAAAACATAATTTTGTTCTATCATCAATAGTTTCCGCAGCGCATGCGACGTAAGATGTTTTATGGCATTTTTTTTACACCTTGGGTTACGTTAGTAAAGTTTTAGTAAGGATTCCTTATCTTTTCTAGCAATAAATATAGCCTATGTTACTCAGTGATAATGTAGCATTATAATGGTGAAAAAATTTTTGAAATCGGCACAGTAGTTTTTGAGTTTATTCATTACAAACATACACACACACACACAAAAATATAAATCTTTCCTCTTTATAATATTAGAGTAGATAAAACGTTAAAGCCCTTAGCTCATTTCAGAGAAAATTAAATCATGAAATTTAAAAAGAAATTGGCTAAAGTTATATCTTTAATTTTTGAGTTCACTAAGTTATTCCCGTGTTAAATCAAAACTCACTTAAAATCATCATCATCATCATTCTCCTGCCTTTATCCGAATTCATTTGGGGTCGGCGCAGCATGTCTTCCTCTTCCATACTTCTCTATTACTCGTCATCTCAGCAGTCACCTCCTTTCTAGCCATATCATCCTTCACACAGTCCATCCATCGTTTCTTTGGTCTTCCTCTACGCTTATTTCCATCTACATTCATACTCAACATTTTCCTCATTCCTCCGCATCACATGTCCATACCACGACAACCGATTACCACACAACTTTTCAGTCACCGGCGCCACTTTCAGACTTAACATGCACCTATCAGCTGTTAGCCGCGTGTCGCCGTTCTGTCTCATTAAACTTACCGTGCTACAGTGGGTAGGCAGAGCACCCGCGCGGCTCGCAATCCCGCTCCGTAATGCTCCGCTGTTGTTTTATTGTGATAAAAGTGAATGGCTATTAAATGACATGAGTACAATCACGTGTTTAAGTATCGGTCACTAATTACCACCCTATACGGGGTGTAAACAGACCCTTCACCAAGCCGTCAACCAAGCATTCTGTACATCAAACTAAGTAACTTTACGCAAAAAAATTTGCTGGGAAACGAAATTTTTTTTTGGGGTCAATAATCACATTTTACGGTAAAACTCAATATAATGTGCTCAAAACTTATTGCTGATGGATGCTTTGAATAGTAAACGGACCATGGCGGTAATTGGAGTAAAGTTACAACCTTAAAAAGTAGTATTTAAAAAAAAAGTTGTGAAAAAATTGGAACTTTTTATATCCTCTTACGCAAATTTCGCAATCAAAATTTGGTTTGCTGTAAGAAAACCCAATTCTGGGTTAAGCTCGCCATTGTACATAAGCTATATTATTGCAATTTGTATGTGTATTTTTTCGTTATTTTGTGTGCAATAAAGAATAAGAATAAGAATAAGAACTTTGACCCCCAATATCTCCGTAACTAGAAGGTTCCCAGGTATGGTCCAGAACAAAAATATTATCACAATGACGAGGAGAACAAGTGCCTTTCGGCTTCGTTAAGGGTCTTTTTACACCCTTTATAATTGACGGTCACTCTTCCACGGACCAACCTAATTGTGTGTATATTAATATGACGCGTTGTTTACTTATTATCGTTTAAAAACCGGTTGATAGTATTATACCTACCTCCCCATCTGTACACCGCGATCTATCCCCCCAAGGGGTTCAATTATCATCCCCTTTTATTACCAGTGGCTGTGGCAGACACGTTCAATTTCATCCCCGATAGCCGCCATTGGGGTAGCCAGGAATATATTAGGAATGCTTTGTATTCCACCCAGCGCGGGACCGGAGGCGTTATTATTTGAACGGTAGTAAAAATGAGAGTTTTGGCTTGCGTAGAATGATGGCCACGGAATTGTATTAACTCTTTAGTTTTAACCACTCGTATGCCGAGTATCCAGACACAATTAAAAAGTCATTGTGTCTCGTGTAGATCTACTTTCCGGCACACGAAAGGTTAAGGGGTTTGTTTAAAGACTACAAGCAGCAGTAGGAGCTCGTGGCTAAATAATAACAGCCGCTCGGGTCGATCTTTAAGTTAAGCCGTGGTCTGTGGATAGCTGACCACCCATTATGTACCGAGTTTCCTCCGTGCCTCGGAAAGCACGTTAAGCTGTTGGTCCCGGGTGTCATTTATAGATCTTTGACAATCGTTAGGTAGTCAGTGGCCCAAGGGCCCAGTCTTGCCAAGGGGTATCGTATTACCCAGTACTAAGTGGGTTGTGGAGGTCAGATAGGCAGTCGCTCCATGTAAAATACTGGTATTCAGCTGAATCCAATGCGACAGGCGATGATAATATTAAAAGATTTTAAAAGATAGGTTCAGTCAGGTTGTGGAAATCGGACATAGGCAGATTACTACATTAAATTATTTGCAGTTTCCGAAGTCCGCCCGTGCAGGTTCCTCGTTGGTCTAGTGGTCGCAAATACGACTCCTGCTGAGCTTCAGGTCCTGGGTTCGATTCCCGGGTCGGGCAGTGTTATTGGGGTTTTCCATCAGGAATTTCCCAGTAGCAGCCACAGAGTCTGGATTAACGCCCGGTTGATGGCAATAGAATCACCGCCTATTACATGGGACTTAAACGTAACTGGCGAAATGTGGGTGTACTATTAGAGACATTAGATATTTACACCTCTGTCTATGCCTCCGGGGAAACCTACAGGTGTGATGTTATGTATGTATTTAAAAATAAAAGTCATAATATAAGTACAATCTCTAATATGTTAAATATATAAACTTATACTGTCACTTACGGGATATCTTCCGTGATTGTTCACTATTTTGAGGTCCCGATATTTCGACGCTGTTGCAAGCACCATGATCGAGGGTTGACAGCGTCGGCAATCACGGAAGATATCCCGTAAGTGACAGTATAAGTTTAGTTGTAAACCTAAAAAAAAAGAGCTTAAAACAAAAGAGATTTAAAACACATATAGGACATTGGGAATATTGTCATACAATAATTTTCATCCTGAATATTTTCGATTTTGACACACGAATGCTACCTGACAAGCGGGCGTATGACACAGATGACACTAGACGGAACGATTTGTTACTAAGTAGTAACAAGTTTTGGATTACGATTTTCTTCGTCATGACCCGTCTATAGCTCGGAAATATTTGAGTGTGTTTGTGTCATATGAATGCGACCTGACAAGGCGACGTATCGCACTGGACTGATCGACTTGTTACTAATTTGTAACAGGTTTTGGAATTGTCAGTTTCTTGGTCTTGTCCCGTCTATAGCTAGTTATATTTGAATGTCTTTGTTTAAAACAGTGTTAAATACATTTCACCACAAACGAAAGGTTCTTAAAACTAGTAGGGTAGTAGTATTTATCACATACTTATACAGAATGTACTATCCCGTCCCATACATACAGGGTGTTCATAACACACTTATACAGGGTGTGTGCGTGGGGGTATCGCTGTAACATTCCTGGCGCGCACATTGGCGCGTCGAGCTCACGAACGCTTTATTAAATAACTGACGCCGCGCGAATTCTATTGAGCACCCGCCGGTCGGGGGGCCATGGTATGGGGTAAATGTGGGACGATTTTATTCTCGATGATTTTTCAAAGATTTTCGGCTTTTTTCAGGAGTTTTTCTTCTAATAATGGGATACTAACCAGTGCTGGCAATAATGACACCACATACAGGTTGTAAGGGACAGCCCTCCACAAACTGATGGGGTGAATTCAGTATATCATACTAAGATGACCGGTACAAGAAATTATTTCAGGAACGTTATGGGAATCCAATAAATTTGATTTGTTTTATTTCCTCATACGCAATGTATCGTTACCGTGGCAAAACGCACGTAGCGAACGGCAAGTGCGACGGCGAATTCGATACCCAGGACTATGTAATATATAACTTGATTTGAAAAGAGTGTCCATGGAGTTTCTCTCCCATTCTTCTCCATGAGATCTACTATTTTCGAATGGGCAACTACAGTCCATTCACAGTTATTATGCCTGTGGTGGGACTGTAGGTAGCTTATTTTTGACTATGCAAAAGTGCCTGTCATGGGTCTATTTGAAATAAATGCTTTGAGTTTGAGTTTGAACTCTGTAGCTAGGCAGGAAGTGAACAGCTGATTTGCGGTTAGAGTATTTCAATATCCATGTCGGTACAGAGAATGTAATTTTACATTGAAATAAAGGAATAGCAACTAAAAAAATATTTAAAAAAATTAAAATTTTCCTGAGAAAAATTCCGGTGGAATATGATTTAAAATAAGGAGCTGAATGCACCCTGTCAGTTTGTGGAGGGCTGTCTCTTTTACTTTGTGTATACAGGGTGTAAACGGACCCTTCACGAAGCCGTCAACCAAGCATTCTGTATATCAAACTACGTCACCCTACGCAAAAATTATTGCTGGGAAACGACTTTTTTTTTTTTGGGTCAAAATCACGTTTTACGGTAAAACTCAATGTAACGCACTCAAAACTTGGCGCTGATGGATGATTTGGATAGTAAACGGGTCATGGAGATAATTAAAGTAAAGTTAAAACCTTAAAAAGTAGTATTTAAAAAAAAACTTGTGAAAAAAATCGAACTTTGACCTCCAATATCTCCATAACTAGAAAGTTCTCAGGTATAGTCAAGAACAAAAAAATTATCGCAATGACGGGGAGAACAAGTTCTTCTACTTCGTTAAGGGTCTTTTACACCCTTTATATTGTATATCTCATTTATTTGTGACCACTACACAAAAGAGGCAGGCGTTGACATAAATATAATGATTATTATAATGTCAAAATGTCTCGTAGCTCATTCTGCTACGGCGTAGCAGAGACACCTACGCTTCTGCTACGGCGTAGCAACCATTACTTTTGGTTGGACGCAGTCACGCAATGCAAAAAGATGTTTAACTTTTTGAGTCAAAAGATAAAAGAACATAATTAAGACACAAAAATCATTTAAATTAATTACTATAAAGGTCTACGAAACCCTTAGGGAAAAAAACAGCCAAGTGCGAGTTGGACTCGAGCATCCAGGGTTCCGTACAAACTTGTAGGTATTTTGTTATTAAACTACATATTTACGGTTTTCAGATTTTTTCCTTTACTGTGCTGTAAGACATTGCTTCTTGCCAAATTTCATGATTCTAGGTCAACGGGAAGTACCCTATAGGTCTCCCTTGTTTGACCGAAAGGAATTTGACAAATTTTCACTTCCCAAAAAATTTTTCGCATAATTTCATTTGCCAAATTATTACTTAGCAAAAAATCTATTCACAAAAAATTGTAACGCAAACCTAATGTTTGGGAAGTGAACGTTTAAACTATAACTTGTTTACCAACTAGTACTTTTAACATTTTTTATTTAGTTAAATATTTCAGTTGGAATAACAGTTTTTACGCAAAATCAAATAAGACAAATTCTAAACAGGTTATAATAATGTGAATATTAACTATTCTTTTTTTTTAGTTAGTAGCGTTTTTTTCCATATTTTTGTTTTCTATGTAATGTAGTCGTTCCTGGAAGTCACAGTTTTAACCTAACATAACCATTTAAAAAAAAAAAATAGTTATCCTAATCTAAATAGTTCAGTTCCGGGTAACCTACTAAAAACAATCTCTTTTTTCTATTAATGCAAGTCGTTTCTGGCGTAGGAGGTCACAGTTTTAACCTAACCTTACCTACCCTATTTTTGCCTTAATATTTTTTGTCTTAACAAATCATTTCACCAAACGTTTATTGTTTGAAGATTGTTTGCTGTAATAAATCAATTGAGTAAAGACCAAATGCCATAATGACATTATACTTGGTAATATTTTGCCAAGTAAAAATTTGACTAAATAAAAATATGTGTACTAAAATCATTCGAAATATTGCAATGGTATAAAAAAAAGTTGCTAAAATTTGTTTGGGCAATGAAATTTGGTCAAAATCTTTTCGGCAAAACGGCAGGCTCCCACCCTATAGGTTTTGATTCCCTTGTGAAATCGCAAAATATGCGACATAAACGGTCATATCTTTTGATCGCGTTGACTTACAAGTTTGATTTTATCACAACTGAAAGAGACTGTAAGCCCGAAAATTTGACATACATTTTAATTTGATAAATTTACATATAATCATCTGCCTAGCCTTTTCCCAACTATGTTGGGGTCGACTTCCAGTCTATCCGGATGCAGCTGAATACCAGTATTTTACATGGAGCAACTGCCTATCTGACCTCCACAACCCAGTTAGTACTGGGTAATACGATACCCCTTGGTAAGACTGGTTGTCAGACTTTTTGGGCCACTGACTACCTAACGACTGTCAAAGATTTGCAAATGACACCCGGGACCAACGGCTTAACGTGCTTTCCGAGGCACGGAGGAAACTCGGTATTTAATGGGTGGTCACCCATCCACAGACCAACCTAGGCAAGCACGGCTTAATCTAAAGATCGACCCGAGCGGCTGTTATTATTTAGCCACGAGCTCCTCAATTTGATACATTTACATGTTCCTGAGAAAAAGCGTCCTGACAGACAGACGGACAACAAAGTGATCCTGTAAGGGTACCTTTTTCCTTTTGAGATACGGAACCCTAAAAAGTGTTATGTTATCCTTCATGGTTTAAGTTACATAACATAACATCATGCCTGGAAGGGTTAGGCAGAGGTCTACCTAATAGTACACCCACATTTAGCCAGTTATGTTTAAGTCCCATGTAATAGGGGGCGAGCCTATTGCCATCAACCGGGCGCAAATCCACACTCCGTGGCTGCTGCTGAGAAATTCCTGATGGAAAAACCCAATAACACTTTGCCCTACACGCAAATCGAACCCAGGACCTCATGTCGAATTTAATGACTCATCATATATAATTTCGATTGCGAAAAAACGCAAAAAATGCTACTACTACTACTGCTAGCCTGTGTCATCCCACTGCTGGGCAAAGGCCTCTCTCCATGACTTCCAAATTCTTCGATCCAGAGCCAATGCTTAATTTTCTTGCGATTTCTTTAGAAATAAGCATCACCTTTGTACTATTTTCTGTTCCTTTCTTCTTTTCTGTATTAAGTGTGTACATAAATTGTTAAATAAATAAATAAATAATTATAATTACAACAATATCCCACTCGAATCGCAAATCATTGTCACAACAACCGGACCTAATGAATTGACTACCATCGACAAATGATTTCCAACCCTTATTACTCATGATAAAGTCTCTTTTCCTCTATCAATATTTTCGATTGACTGGCTATGAAGAATTTTGTTGAATTGACGGTGTATTCTGGACTTACGATTGAGGAAATAAGGTTCAATTTGCATTGTGGGGGTTTCTGATATAAATGTAGGGGTCGAATTTTGTATAGATAAATGTATTTGGATATATAATCAAATTCATGCTGAAATAAATTGAATACTAAGATGATAAAGATCCGGGAAATATGTATTCGATTATCTCGTGTTACACGAGAAAAACTCGTGTCGTCTGTCTAGCCTTTTCCCAACTATGTTGGGGTCGGCTTCCAGTCTAATCGGATGCAGCTGAATACCAGTATAATGGGTGTAAAACTACCCTTAACGAAGCCGAAAGGCACTTGTTCTCCCCGTCATTGCGATCATTTTTTTGTTCTAGATCATACCTGGGAACCTTCTAGTTACGGAGATATTAGGGGTCAAAGTTCCAACTTTTTGACAAGTTTTTTTTAAATACATGTTTCTAATGTAAGATTTTTACTTTAAATACCTTCACAACTACCGTTCTATTTACCCATCCATCGGCACAATTTTTCGTGTGCATTACATTGAGTCCTACCGTAAAACGTGATATTTCACCCCAAAAAAAGTCATTTCCCAGCTATAATTTTTAGATGAAAATTTTAATATAGCTCAGAATGATGTACTGAATACGTAGTAACCGTTTTCGCGTCGGTGTCCCTTCCATACTGTATAGGTAAGGTACATAATATAACAAAAAAAAATTAAATTCTTAATTGTTGTCTGTCTGTCGTCTGTTTGTTCCGGCTAATCTCCGAAACGGCTGGATCGATTTTGACGGGATTTATACTGGCTGATGTTATAAGAAGTAACTTAGACTTTTTTTACAAAAAAGATTAGGATTCCGTGCAAAAAAATTAAAACCCTTGAAATTGTTAACAAAATCCGTTTCAATTAGGGGAAGTAATATTCTATTCAACGTAGAGGGGCACAGCTATTTAAAAAAAACATCTGTTACCTACAAAAGTACACTACCTCCTACACGATCAAATATAAGGAACAAGCTTTCCATTAATGTATTTAATTTAATTTTTATGAATATTTGAACGCTTTCGGATATAACACAGCGCGCTTGTAATTTTTAATAACAACTATTTATTGTACCTGTGTTAACAAATTAATAAATTACTAATGACTAACTGATGTTTTTTAAATTTCTATGGTGATTTTCCACGTGAAGGGGTTCAGAATGCTCTACTGAATATGTGGTAACCGTTTGTGCGACGGGGTCTCTTCCAACCTGTATTCTCTGCTTCATCAACATAGAAAGAAAACATATTTATTTGGCACATGCCACAAGTGCATACAACAAACAAATAAAAATAAAATAAAAAACTTAAATCTACACAATATAAAACGTAAATTAAACAGAAAAAGAAAAAAAAAGAGACACGGCACGGTTGGCGCAGTGGCTGAGCGATTGACTGCTGCGCTTCGTGTCGTGGGTTCGATTCCTACACGGAACAAATATTTGTATGGCCTACAGGTAGTTGCCCCGGGTCTGGCTGTTTGTGTATGTGAGTTTAAATGTTTGTAAACGCACCCACGATACAGGAGAAATTCCTAGTATGGGGCAAAGTATAAAAAAAAAAAAAAATTGTGTGTCTCACGACTGCGCCAAATAGGCCCAGTTCAGCAAACTGCCGAGCAGCTAGTGCCCGACGCTGGTTTTCAACTCGACCATCATCATCATCACTCTCTTGCCCTTATCCCAATTCATTTGTGGTCGGCGCAGCACGACTTCTTCTTCCATACTTCTCTATTACTCGTCATCTCATCAGACACCTCCTTTCTAGCCATATCATCCTTTACACAGTCCATCCATCGGTTTTGCTTATTCCGTCGAAACTGCTAGAATATTCCACTCCTAAACTGATTCTCTTGGCAAGATTGGTTCAATCTAGGATCAGGCACGCGCGTCGCTAAGCAACCGTGAGGTGTACTTTAAGTTGGTCTGTACTTTCGACGATCATAGATCTTTGTCATGTAACTATTATCTGCTTATTTTTTCATGGTTCCGTACTCGAAAGGTAACCAACGGGACCCTATTACAAAGCCTTCGCTGTCCGTTCGTCCGTCTGTCTGTCAGCGGGCTGTATCTCAAAATCCGTGATAGGTAGACAGTTGAAATTTTCACAGAATGTGTGCTTCTGTTGGCGCTATAACAACACATAATAAAAATAAATTAAAAATTAAAGGGGCTCCCCTACTACGATGGTACGGAACCCTTCATAAGCGAGTCCGACTCGCACTTGCACTCGCAACCCTTCATGAGAGACGAATCGCATGAGACTAAAAGAGTGATGAATATAAATGTTGATAGATGGAGAGGGAGAGGAAGACCAAGGAAACGATGGATGGATTGTGTGAGGAATGATATGAAAGATAAAGGAGTAAATGATAGCGTGACGGTTGACAGAGGAAAATGGGAGAAAAAAACGTGTTGCGCCGACCCCAAGTAACATGGGACAAGGGCAGGAAGATGATGTTTATGAGGATAAAGTATTTTTCAGCAGCCACCCAAAATCTGGAGTAATAATACCCGAATAATGTCAAAAGGCTCTCCCTTTTACATACCTGGAGAAATATGGCTGTAATACAGGTTGTAAACGGCCCTTCTCGAAGCCGTCAACCAAGCATTATCATGTATATATCAAACTAAGTAACTCTACGCAAAAATTATTGATGGGAAACTTTTTTTTAGGTGAAAAATCACGTTTTACAGTAGGACTCAATGTAACGCACTCAAAACATTGTGTTGATTGGATGAATTGAATAGTACGTGGATCGTGGAGGTGTTTAAAATAAAAATTTACATTAATAACATTTTAAAAAAATTGGAACTTTGACTCCCAATATCTCCGTACCTAACTAGAAGGTTCCCAGGTATGGTCTAAAACAAAAAAATATCGCAATGACGGGGAAAACATGTGTCTATCGGCTTCGTTTAGGGTCTTTTTACACCCTTTATACACCTCTGCTCATCTCTTCGAAGACTACAGGCGTGATATCTTATATCTTCAATCTATAGGTTAGTATAGTAAGGCAGAGGCGATGATTAGACGCAAGTGCAGATCTGTGTAGCGCCCAGTCGCGGTGGCGGCATAGGAGAGCTGTGGAGTCGAAGATGATACTATTATTTTGTTCTGCCAACATTTATTCATCATCATCATCTGCCTAGCCTTTTCCCAACTATATTGGGGTCTGCTTCCAGTCTAATCGGATGCAGCTAAATACCAGTATTTTACATGGAGCGACTGTCTATCTGACCTCCACAACCCAGTTAGTACTGGGTAATACGATACCCCTTGGTAAGACTGGTTATCAGACTTTTTGGGCCACTAACTACCTGTAACGACTGTCAAAGATCTAGAAATGACAGCCGGGACCAACGGCTTAACGTGATTTCCGAGGCACGGAGGAAACTCGGTATGTAATGGGTCAGACCAACCTAGGCAAGCACGGCTTAACCTAAAGATCGACCCGAGCGGCTGTTATTATTTAGCCACGAGCTCTACATCTACACAATAAATATGATAATTATATTTATAAAATATTACCCCACTCCATTGCATTCTTGTCTGTCCATCTGTCCCTAAAGGACTTTAAGTGTTAGAAAGAGCCAGGTATAAAGCTAGAGAGAGAGAGCAATAGATCTCTCGGCTTAGGTGTAGGGTGACTATCCATCATGGCTTTATCAGGAACAACCAGACCAAGTAGCAGTATAGCTTTTTCGTTCGGAGACGAACTGCTATCATACATATTCCGAGCCGAGCGTTGCTGCAGTCCAGTTTGAAGAGTATATTGGAGTATATTGGGCGTAATAGTATAGAAGAGAAAGTCTGAAAGTGGCGCCGGTGACTGAAAAGTTGTGTGGTAACCGGTTGTCGTGGTATGTGATGCGGAGGAATGAGGGAAATGTCGTGAGAAAAGTTCTGAGTATGAATGTGGATGGGTATATGAGTAAAGGAAGACCAAATAAACGATGGATGGACTGTGTAAAGAATGATATGGCAAGAAAGTGTCTGATGAGATGACAAGTAATAGAGAAGTATGGAAGAAGACGACATGCTGCGCCGACCCCAAATGAATTGGGATAAGGGCAAGAGAATTATGATGATTGGACGTAAAAGTACCCTTAAAGAAGCCAAAGGCACTTGTTCTCCCTGTCATTGCGATTATTTTTTTGTTCTAGACTATACCTGGGAACCTTTTAGTTTCGGAGATATTGGGGGTCAAAGATCCAACTTTTTCACAATTTTTTTTTGTAATAAAAGTTTTTAATGTTACCAAAACTTTACTTTAAACACCTCCACGACCCCCGTACTATTCAATACATCCATCAGCACAATGTTTTGAGTGCGTTACATTGAGTCCTACCGTAAAACTTGATTTTTTACCTCAAAAAAAAGTCGTTTCCCAGCAATAATTTTTGCGTAGAGTTACTTAGTTTGATCTACAGATTGCTTGGTTGACGGCTTCGTGAAGGGTCCGTTTATACCCTGTATATGGATGCTGATGACATTATGGGGACATAAGACCTTTCAGCTATGTCTCTGGACCTACGATGCCTCTGATATTGCCTAGCATAGCCCAGTTGCCTAGCACGACGGATAAACATTTTCATGAATCGTTTAAAAATATATGGTTTCCCTACAGAATGACTTCAGAATAGATATCACGTTACTGCTATCTTCTGCGTAGACTTTCTATTTACAGCTTACAGTTTCATCCGATCTGTAATCGGATCGAATTATAAGATTCAAAGATTAATTAATACCATCAGCTTTTAATTGAAATTGGTGTTGTAAGAATTGCCTTTCATTCATCCCTTTTTTGCGCCACAAAAGAGATGAATGAAAGGCATTTGCATGTGACTGAGATGAGAATGCTAAGGGAGATGTGTGATGTTACGCGAATGGATAAAATAAGAAATGAGTATAGGGGTTGTAAACAGACCCTTCACGAAGCCGTCAACCAAGCATTCTGTAAATGAGTACATCAAACTAAGTAATATTACCTACGCAAAAATTGTTGCTGGGAAACGACTTTTTTTTTGGGGTAAAAAATCACGTTTTACGTACTCAATGTAACGTACTCAAAAGCCAAACATTGTGCTGATGCATGGATTGAATAGTACGGGGGTCGTGGAGGTGTTTAAAAATCTTACATAAAAATCATGTGTTTAAAAAAAAACTCGTGAAAAAGTTGGATTTTTGACCCCCAATATCTCCGTAACTAGAAGGTTCCCAGGTATGGTCTAGAACGAAAAAAATATCGCAATGACGCGAAGAATAAGAATATAAGCCTTTCCCCAAGTAGAATGGGACAAAGGCAGGATGACATCGCGGGCCTGTGGACGGTGAGTAATGGTCTAGCTCGCCGTCCGTCTTGTGACGACAGGCCGTGTCGACGGCGCGTTCGTGTTCCACGCGCGCCTCAAAGAGAAGTCAGCAACCAGGAAGGGGTCCGCAATGGCTGATGCCTGCCTGCGGGACTGTTCGAAAGAGATACCGCGGTCCTGGAACACAAAGGGCAAAGAAGGAACATGGATGGGTTTTAGTCAGTAAAAGTCTGACACTCCCTTCCACTCCGCCCAGAGCGGGGAGGGGTCATTTGATGATTTCCCATCCGAAAAAAAAGGGCAGGATGACATCATCGGGTATTCTTTGCTTCGGGAAGCCTACAAGCGTAATATTGTGTGCAAGTTGTTTATTTGACCTTCAGTTTTAAAAATTGATGGGTGACATTGAAGTCTTGCGTAGGTGAGGCACAAGTGACCATTTGTCACTATTTTGCAAGCAGGAACATCTCATTACCAAATTATCTACTTATGGCATTTGAGTGAACTGTTATGCATGAAATTGACCCAAAAATAAAAATTCTTGTAGTTCAAACACTGTTTTAAGCTTTCACGGTTTACAACTAAACTTATACTGTCACTTACGGGATATCTTCCGTGATTGTTCACGGAATCACTGAAGATATGCACTGATATGATAATGCGCTGTATCATCATTTGCCTGTCCTTACTCCAATTTATTTGAGGACCGGCACCATGTCTTCTTCTTCCATATTACTTCTCTATTACTCGTCATCTCATCAGTCACCTGCTTTCTACCCTCTCTTCTCCTTGTAACATAGCATCATCACCTGCCTAGCCTTTTCCCAACTATATTGGGGTCGGTTTCCAGTCTAACCAGATGCAGCTGAATACCAGTATTTTACATGGAGCGACTGCCTATCTGACCTCCACAACCAGGTTAGTACTGGGTAATACGATACCCCTTGGTAAGACTGGTTCTCAGACTTTTTGTGCCACTGACTGCCTAACGACTGTCAAAGATCTACAAATGACAGCCGGGACCAACGGCTTAACGTGCTTTCCGAGGCACGGAGGAAACTCGGTATGTAATGTGTGGTCACCCATCCACGGACTAACCTAGGTAAGCGCGGCTTAACCTGAAGATCGACCCCCAGCGGCTGTTATTATTTAGCCACGAGCTCCTCCTGTAGCATAGTATGTAGGCTATAAGTACTCAGTGTCATATTAAACCACCAGATGTAGTTCCCGTAAAATATTTAACGGCTTCTTCTATTATTCTTTTATTTAATGCTATCGTAAAGCATTTTTAAACGAATGCAACAACAATCCAACATCGTTGTGGTAATACATTGTAATTTCTTAACCTAACATGAGTATAATCTTCTTTATCGTGTGGTTAGTGCCTAACCTGGTATCAGAGTTTTTACGCCGCCCATGGGCTTCTGACTTGGCTATACATGCCGTCGAGAAATATCTCTCAGGCATGCTGGTTTCCTCACGATGTTTTCCTTCACCGAAAAGCAAGTGATAATTATACTATAAGCACATGAATCCGAAAAATCAGAGTTGCGTGTCTTGGGTTCGAACTCGAGACCTATGACTTGGCAGTACGACGGTCACACCACCAGGCTATCACTGCTTTATATGAGTGTAATCAGCCTAATATTTTCCCACGGGTGGGAAACAGGCCTCCTCTCTATGAGAGGGAGTGGGTCGGTAGATGCAGTGCGGGTTGGTAGATGTCACATGTCTTTGAACATAGTTGTGTAGTAGTAGTTGGTTGTAGGACATACTGGTTTCCTCATGATGTTAAACTTCACCGTTTTGAGAGCGCTGAAATAAATCACTTAAAGTTTTTGACGTGACAAGGTCTAAAGGTGAGTATAGCCTACAACAGTTTCTGGAGCATTTCTGTGTAATGTAACGTTCTTACGAATGGTACAATACAGGCAAAAGCTCAGTTTCCAAAGCATTTCCATGTAATGTAACGTTCCTGCGAATGCTCGGCGTTATGTTACGGGTAAATGCTCACAGCGAGTGTGCATTTATCAACATTTCGTTGTACCTTTGAACAACTAAACGACCGCGCGGACCGCGTGCGTCTTTCGTCCCTCTCCCTCCGCGTCACCCTGCAACCGCGCATCGCCCGCACTCGTGGCTCGACGAAATGTTACACCAATACGCTCGACGAAATGTTACACCAATACGCTCGTTGGTTTGTAACAAAAGGTGAGTATAGACTACAACATTTTCTGGAGCATTTCTGTGTAATGTAACGTTCTTACGAATGGTACAATACAAGCAAAAGCTCAGTTTCCAAAGCATTTCCATGTAATGTAACGTTCCTGCGAATGCTCGGCGTTATGTTACGGGTAAATTCTCCCTCGGTTCTCCCTCCGCGTCACCCCGCAACCGCGCATCGCCCGCACTCGTGGCTCGATGAAATGTTACACCAATACGCTCGTTGGTTTGTAACAAAGAGGCGAGCGTGCTCGACGTTTAGTTCGTAAAAGGATGATACACTAGAACATATCATAGAGCGGCTCGTTGTTCTGTTACAAGTAAATGTTGTAGTCTATACTCACCTAAAGAGGCGAGCGTGCTCGACGTTTAGTTCGTAAAAGGATGATACACTAGAACATATCATAGAGCGGCTCGTTGTTCTGTTACAAGTAAATGTTGTAGTCTATACTCACCTTTATAAATCAATGAACGCCGGCTGGATGCACGAAAAAGGATGACTCATTATCCCGCTACCCTCATTGTCCCGTTACGCTCGTTGTACGCTTGCGCCGCATTCAATGTTTTGTTATGACGTTGTCACGTTAAACTATCGTCCGTAAACCAACTTTACAGACAATCATTTTTTTTTCTACTAAAGAGTTGTCAGTATTTTTTCATTACTCATACTCTGAAAGTAGGTCTGAAGTTGTCTGAGGAGCGGGTTGAAAGTAATACTTTCAGCCCTAGGGAGAATCGTTTTCAACTGACAGCTGCCAAATTATAAAAAAAAAATTAGTTCTGTTTTCACATTTCTATTGAACCATGTTCCAACTTTCTAAACAGCCATTACAAACATTCACCCAATAATCCCAGTATACAATAGAAACTCAAGTTTCCCAGAAAATATCAAATATCAACATACCCGGACAAAACCATTCACTAGCTATAACTAATTGTTCTAATTTTACCATAAACTTTAAATAAATATCTCACCAAAGTTGTTGATTTATGTAAATTAAAATTCAACATTCTTTAGGTAATTCATGTTTTTATTTTTACTTTCCTTGTATTCGTAATGAAAAGCACAGTGTTTACCTCGGGTTAAAGACTTGTTTAGTCCCTCGAACTATTAGCGCCCTCGCTACGCTCGGGTGCCAAACCTCGTCTCGGGACTAAATAAGTTACTTTCACCCCTAGGGTAACAATGTACTATTGTTAGTCCCTCTACTTCTTCAATAGTGCAACAGGTGGGAATTGACACCACGATTTCTTGCTCCTTTGGCCTCTTTGAGTTAAATGTAAACCTTACCGCGAAAAAAATTCTTTGTATTGAAAAGTATGCCACTATGCTCACTAGACTGTTCCGTCACCGACCAACACCGTCGCGTATCGGCACCGGAAAAAAATCTCGCCGGCAATAGGGTATTTGACTGAAAAATCTATTTAGTCCGTCAGTTAGATTATCAAAAAATATTGGACACGTATTTTTTCTTTTGTCATGTAAACGAAAAATGACCACGATACAGCGCGTTGAAATCTCGCGTGACGTCACAATTTCCGTTACTTTTTACTGTCCAGTGATGTCACAAGCCCCCTCTCTTGATCTTTGATGCGCTGTATTGTCGTCATTTTTTGATTATGTGACAAAAGAAGTTCCAACTTTTTCACAAGTTTTTTTTAAAATACAATTTTTTAAGGTTATAACTTTACTTTAAATACCTCCATGACCCGTTTACTATTCAATGTTACATTGAGTTTTACCGTAAAACGTGATTTTTCACACCCAAAAAAAAAAAATCGTTTCCCAGCATTTTTTTTTGCGTAAAGTTACTTAGTTTGATGTACAGAATGCTTGGTTGACGGCTTCGTGAAGGGTCTGTTTACATCCCGTTTAAAACATCAATAAAAAAACTAAAGAAAAACGAATTATAACCTTTTAAAAGTACATTCATTATCGCTGGCAGAATGTCCTTAGTCCATGCTCTCGTGGGCACAGATAATATTATATAAAAAGTAGAATACTTCGTCTCTCTGAAGACCTACTTAATAGTAAAAAAACTAAGTATTAGTGCCGATTTAGAACAAAAGATCCAACGGCTTTTAAAGAATGGAACGAAAGTTTGAAAGCCACAGAAAATAAAATGAAGTCGCTTGAAGAGTTCGACTTTGTGTTAGAGCAAGACGGAGAATATTAGCGTTGAATGCAGTCGGTCTGTCCGTCTGTTTGTCAAAACTAAAGAGATTTCAAACACGGACATTGGGAATATTGTCATACAACAAAGACATTCAAATATTTACGAGCTATAGACGGGACAAGACGAAGAAAATTGTAATCTAATACTTGTTACTACTTAGTAACAAGACGTTCTGTCTAGTGTCATACGCCCGCCTGTCAGGTAGCATTCGTATGTCAAAATCGAAAATGTCCGACATCAAAAATTTTGAAAATATTCTCAATGTCCGCTCTATAGGTCTTTTAAATCTCGTTGTCGTACAAAAATTTTTATCCCGAAAAGATGGATGGATTGTGTGAGGATTGATATGAAAGAGAAAGGAGTAAATGATGCCGTGACGTCTGACAGGGGAGAATGGAAGAAGATAACGTGTTGCGCCGACCCCAAGTAGAATGGGACAAGGGCAGGAAGACGATGATGAATACTTTTCATCCCGAACATTTTTGATTTTGACACACGAATGCTGCCTGACAAGCGAGCGTATGACACTAGACAGACCGACTTGACACAAAGTAGTAACAAGTATTGGATTACGATTTTGGCTGGTAGGCTGGTAGCAACTGGATGAGAGTTGAGTGGCGTGCGATTGAGGAGGCCTAAGTCCAGCAGTAGACTGCTGTAGGCTGGTGATGACAATTCAGAAGGTTCAAGCACAAAGTGCAGCGGCAAAACCGTCCATCGCTACATCAGCCCACAGCGACACGACTGGTTATATGTAACTCTTTGAAAACGAAAACAAGCGGCAGTGTCACCATCTACGGGAATGTATTCAATTATTCATAGAGCATATAGTCTCAAAAGGATATGAGGATCTCGTGGTTAGGTTTCCAACCTCGCCTCGCCCCCCCAGACCCTTGCTCGAGCCAGCTCGCGATGCTGAGCCAGTAGTTTTAAACCAGCTTCTAAATAATCTCACTCAAATCCATCCTGTCCCTTTGCTGCCCTCCCCAGCGACGCTCTAAGCCGAGGCTCGTACCCCACGGGGTGCCCTTAGCGCACTCTCGCTTAGTTTATAAGTTTATGCCCATAGCTTTAGGCCTTACACTCAAGGCATCCACAGGATAGTCCGGTTAAGCAGAAGCCAGCCTCATAGGTTGACCAGCGAGATGTCATGTCAAAAAAAAAGGGTTACTACGGTTCGATCGATCAAGGTACCGCTTCACCGGCTGCGGTCGTTCTGATGATGGATCTGTTTCAGAGGGGGGTGACCACTGACCATCTATGAAATCCGAGTTTCCTCCGTGCCTTGGAAAGCACGTTAAGCCGTTGGTCCCGGCTGTCGTTTGCACATCTTTAACAATCATTACAAGTAGTCAGTGGCCGGAAAGTCTGACAACCAGTCTTACCAAGGGGTATCGTATTACTCAGTACTAACTGGGTTGTGGAGGTCAGACAGGCAGTCGTTCCATGTAAAATACTGGTATTCAGCTGCATCCGGTTAGACTGGAAGCCGATCCCAATATAGTTGGGAAATGCTGGGCAGATGATGATGAGAAATTAATTTGTCAAGAAACCAAGTCAACCCGTGTGTTTCAGACCATGAAACTGATCCACTTTTGTTCTTTGACTTTCGGAAATTCATAGCTTTTTTTGGGTTAAGTTTAATTTTTAATTTATTTTTATTATTTGTTTTTATAGCGGCAACAGAAATACACATTCTGTGAAAATTTCAACTGTTGCTCCATGTAAAATACTGATATATTAGCTGCATCCGGTTAGATTAGGAGCCGACAACATCTTACTAATATTATAAAGAGGAAAGATTTGTATTTTTGTGTGTGTGTATGTTTGTAATGAATAAACTCAAAAACTACTGTGCCGATTTCAAAATTTTTTTCACCATTAGAAAGCTACTTTATCCCTGAGTAACATAGGCTATATTTTATCCCAAAATGTATAAAAAATTAATGTCCACCCGTGCAAAGCCGGGACGGGCCGCTAGTACTTAATAAAAAGCCAGGCAGATATTGAATAACCACAAAAATAATCTCACAAGCAAAGTCAAGTGTAAAAGCAAGTCATATTACGTCAAACGCATGGACTCGGACTTCTAAGTGATGAGAGAGACAGCGATATATTCTGTAACGTGACAGACAAGGATGGAGCGAGAAATTAAGTACCAGGCGACGCTTTACAGGGAAAAGTGAGCAAGTGCACTTTGTTAATGGAAAGTATTTTTATATGTTTTGTTTTATTTTTGCAGAGAACTTGCAGCTAGGATATATATCGTTTAACATCGGTGAAGGAAGGCCAATCACGAGTTCTCATTGACCATATTAGGGTAGAACAATAATGGGTGTAAAAATACCCGTAACGAAGCCGTCAACCAAGCATTATCTACATCAATCTACGCAAAAATTATTGCTGGGAACGACTTTTTTGGGGTGGAAAATCACGTTTTACAGTAGAACTCAATGTAACGCACTCAAAACATTGTGCTGATGGATGCATTGAATAGTACGGGGGTCGCGGGGATATTTAAAATAAAAACTTGATGAAATAATTAAAAAAAAAACTTGAAAAAGTTGGAACTTTCACCCCCAATATCTCTGTAACTACATCTATAAGTATGGTTCGCAATGATGGGGAGGACAAGTGCCTTTCGGCTTCGTTAAGGGTATTTTTACATCCATTATGCACAATATAGGGTGACTGGTAATTATATATAATATATTCTCTATATATATATAGTCTGGTAATTCTTTGGGAAAGTTGTTTGTTATTATCACTACAATCACGTGTTTAAGTATCGGTCATTAATTACCAGTCACCCTATATAGAAAAAACATACATGAGGAGGGACGAATCGCATGTGACTCAAAGAGTAATAAATATAAATGTTGATGGATGGAGAATGAGAGGAAAACCAAGGAAACGGTGGATGGATTGTGTGAGGAATGATATGAAAGATAAAGGAGTAAATGATAGCGTGACGGTTAACAGAGGAGAATGGAAGAAAAAACGTGTTGCGCCGACCCCAAGTAACATGGGACAAGGGCAGGAAGATGATGATAGAGAATTGTTTTTTTTTAAGTTAAGTAAATTTATTTTAGAATTTTTTAGTGTTTTTTTGCATTTTTTTTCTATTTTATCCTTTTTAGTTGTAGTATACCACACAAATTCTCGTCAAGAATCAATTTTACATTGTAACTAGAAGTTATTAAGGACCATCATGTCAACAACCAAAAGCAGAACCAATTTTGATGAAATTTTTATGGGACCAAATTTTTTTTTTTCCTTTTTCATAAAAAAATTCAAATAGGTTCATAAGTGACGGAGTTACGATGTAACAAACATAAAAAAAAATTAACCGAATTGAGGACCTCCTCCTTTTTTTGAAATCGGTTAAAAATACAAACATGATTCTTTATTTTTGAAGTCGGTTTAAAAATAAAAATATGATTCTTTAATGTCAAAGATTAATGTCAAAGATTTATATATTTATTTATTTATTTACCACCAATTATAACACCATTACAGACTCGTCCAATACGATGCTATAAGACATACAATATGTTTAAAAACATACAATATAAACACACAAAATAGAAAAACATACAAAATAAAATAAGTAAGATAACACTCAGTAAAAATAATAATACCTAAATTAAAAGATGGAACATAGGGCCCAATTTTCGCTCATCAAGTTATTTTTTTTTAATAATGTCCCAATTATTAGACTGATAAAAGGCGATCATTATCAAGTAGAAAACTCGAATTAAAATATCAGCAATTACCAGGCAGAGCTGCCCTACTGTACAGGGATTATAAGCGTGATGTTTTGTCCATTATATTCTGTGAGATAGAGCAATAAATCAAACCCTAACAAAAAAGTACATTTACCCCATTTTCTCTGATAACGCTGCGCGCATTTTCAGTGGAAACTTATCGAAAACCTGTAGCTTTTGGGTTGACTACAAGTCAAATTGAACCTTATTTACTTCAGCTACACATCTGAAAATCCCTTGCTATCTTCAGTTGTGTTGGAAAATTCATTGACGCAACGAAAATTGAGACGTAAATTGAGGAGAACAGTGTACAGATTTGAACATAGCCGTCTTAACAAGCTGATAAGACGCTACCAGTGATCTCAGAACCCCCCTTCCCCCTGTGACGTCAACTATTGACTTATATAAGAGGGGATACCATAGTATAAGTCATGGTTCAAAGTAATTTGGTCTTCTGTGTTCGGGCATCGCGTATCTGTGGTTCTTATTCAGTCGCTCCGCGGGCATTGCGCGGCGCGGACGTCAAAAACTAGTTAGTATTAATTTTACAAATTATTTTTATTAAATATATTGCAGAACATTATATTTTAATTAAGTTTTCTAATCCAAAATGTCGTTTGGTGTCTTCAAGATTTGTATTTAGCGTGAGTATTGATTATGACTTATTTATTTAGTACGTGTAGATATTATATTGGGTATTAATTTTTTCGATTTCGAAAAGGATGTGTCCATTGCACATTTCTTTGTTATTTAATCTCTTTTGGGTCATATAAAATGTCTAAAGGATCGTTCAAAGACAATATAGAGCATTTCTCCAGATTTCAGATCCTTCCAAAGACAAAATTACATTCTAATAGCGACGATATCCGAATTGTCTAAAATATTATAAGCCTGACATCAGCTATCGAAAAGTTTTTCGATCCAATTGAAATACGCTACAGAATAGAAATACGAAACGTTTTTAAACTGATTGTCACTTGTCCATAGACTATATGTTTCTGCGACGCATAGAAGTGAGTAAATTGGAAATAATTGACTGTCATTGTGATTTCTGACCTCTGTACTAAGTTACAAGTGATTTTTCCAATTCTACCTCTAGATAATCCATTGCGATCTTTTTGTACAGATTATATTTCAATCTGGTAGACCTAATGGTGCATACGGGGTGTAAACAGACCCTTCACCAAGCCGTCAACCAAGCATTCTGTACATCAAATTAAGTAACTTTACGCAAAAATTTTTGCTGGGAAACGAAATTTTTTTTTGGGGTCAAAAATCACATTTTACGGTAAAACTCAATATAATGCGCTCAAAACTTATTGCTGATGGATGCTTTGAATAGTAAACGGACCATGGAGGTATTTGGAGTAAAGTTAGAACCTTAAAAAGTAGTATTTAAAAAAAAACTTGTGAAAAAATTGGAACTTCGACCCCCAATATCTCCGTAACTAGAAGGTTCCCAGGTATGGTCCAGAACAAAAAAATGATCACAATGACGAGGAGAACAAGTGCCTTTCGGCTTCGTTAAGGGTCTTTTTACACCCTTTATATTCGAAGTCGTCAACCAAGCATTCTGTAATTTATAAAACTAAGAAACTGTACGCAAAAATTATTGCTGGGAAACGACTTTTTTTTTTGGTGAAAAATCACATTTTACGGTAGGACTCAATGTAACGCACTCAATACATTGTGCTGATGGATGCATTGAATAGTACAGGGGTCGTGGAGGTATTTAAAGTAAAGATATAACATTTAGAATTTCTATCTATATTTATTTCTAAGTAGAAGGTCCCCAGATATGATTAAGAACAAAAAAAATGATCGCAATGACGAAGAGAACAAGTGCCTTTCGGCTTCGTTAAGGGTCTTTTTACACCCTATATTTTGAACATCTGTCTTTCTTTATCGTGTGGTTAGTGCCTAACCTGGTGTCAGAGTTTTTACGCCGCCCATGAGCCTCTGACAAGGCTTAACAAGCCGTCGAGAAATATCTCTCAGGCATGCTGGTTTCCTCACGATGTTTTCCTTCACCGAAGCAAGTGATAATTATACAATACGCATATGAATCCGAAAAATCAGAGGTGCGTGTCTTGGGTTCGAACTCGAGACCTATGACTTGGCAGTCGACGGTCACACCACTAGGCTATCACTGCTATGATTTTGAACATTTTGAAACGGGTAATTTTTGGCTCGTTATAAATCCAAAATCATTCATATCCCTAGTAATATTTTAAATGCGAAAATAACTCTGTTTGTCCGGAAAGTCATACCTTAATGACTTAATGGGTTTGGAGCACAGGTAGAGCATGAGCTACATCGTTAGTAGAGTGGTTGCAAGCATGACTGCTGAGCATGAGGACCTGGGTTCGATTTCCGGGTCGGGAAAAGTGTTCTTGGGTTTTTCCATCAGGAATTTCTCAGTAGCAGCCACAGAGTCTGGATTTGTGCCCGGTTGATGGCAATAGGCTCGCCCTTTATAACAAGACCCTTAAACTACTAGGTACTCCTAACCCTTCGGGGATTACAGGCGTGATGTTATGTTACGTATAGCATGATTTTGGAAATAGAACAAGTAAATAATTAAGCTTTTTATACCAGTTATCCTTTACCGTGAGATAATTTTCGACCCTACGTGGACGAAAGCAAGTCATTTCTTTGTGAAGGAAATCTGTTCATTGTTTGAAGACAGACAGAAAATAATAAAATTATTTATACATGTTTTTCTCGCTATACGGGGTGTAAACAGACCCTTCACGAAGCCGTCAACCAAGCATTCTGTACATCAAACTAAGTAACTTTACGCAAAAATTATGGCTGGGAAACGACTTTTTTTTTTGGGGTGAAAAATCACGTTTTACGGTAAAACTCAATGTAACGCACTCAAAACATTGTGCTGATGGATGTATTGAATAGTACGGGGATCGTGAAGGTATTTAAAGTAAAACTCTTACATTAAAAACATGAATTTAAAAAAAAACTTGTGAAAAAGTTGGAACTTTGACCCCCAATATCTCCGGAACTAGAAGGTTCCCAGGTATGGTCTAGAACAAAAAAATGATCGTAATGACGGGGAGAACAAGTACCTTTCGGCTTCGTTAAGGGTCTTTTTACACCCTTTATGCATTAACTAACTTATGCCCGTGGCTTCGCACGCGTATAGTTTGGTAATTGTCCCATGGGATCAAATCCTATGAGTTAATCCATCATCATCATCTAAGTGCCAAATCCGTTCAGTAGTTTGTGGAGCAAGCTAACTATGTATTTAGACTTTTTTTCGGATGGGAAATCATCAAATAACCCCCCCGCTCTGGGCGGAATGGAAGGGAGTGTCAGACTTGTACTGACTAAAACCCATCCATGTTCCTTCTTTGCCCTTTGTGTTCCAGGGCCGCGGTATCTCTTTCGAACACTCCCGCAGCATGTATTTAGGCACAGTTGTCAGTTACGGAAAAAGATTATTAAGTACAAAGATTACATGTCGTGATAACTAAGGTCAAACACTCACATTTGATCTCTTCAATTGAATTTTATCGTTTTTTATTATCTCAAGCAAACAAAATGATAAACTGGCATACTTTCTTTGTTATAATTAGGGTTCCGTACCTCAGTCAGCAAAAATGAACTCAAACTCAAAGCATTTATTACCTTAGATTTTTATTAGTTCATTTTATATATATACATTAATAAATTAAAATAACCTAAAGTAACTAACTTAAAAAATGGCGTCAAAAAACTCCTCCTCAACGCTGTCAACTGGTAATGTACCCAAGAGACTGGCGGCGTTGCCACGTTGTATGGCAACGCTAAGCCTTTGGCCGAAGTAAAAGCCAGCCCTTGGGTCAAGGGAAGTGGAAGGATTAAGCATTTATTTGAATTAGACCATAACAGGCACTTTTGAATGTCAGAAAAACAAAGAAGGCGAAGCTACAGTCCCAGACACAAGGCATAATAACTTGTGAAAGTACTGTAGTTGCCCATTCCAAAGCGTAGATCTCTATGGAGAAGAATGGGCAAGAAACTCCATGGACACTCTTTTCAATCAATATATTTTTACAAGATCTTGGTTACATCATTCATGTTGAGATAATAAAATGGAACCCTTATAGGATCACTTTGTTGTCCGTGTCCGTCTGTCAAGAGTGTTTTTCTCAGGAACACGCAGAAGTATCTAAGCTAGCAGTTAGCTAGCTCCCCCCTTGAAGCAGTAAAAAAATCAAACTTGTAAGTCAACACGAACAAAAGATATGACCGTTTATGTCGCATATTTTGCGATTTCACAAAGTAATCAAAACCTATAGGGTACTTCCCGTTGACCTAGAATCACGAAATTTGGCAAGAAGCAATGCCTTACAGCACATATAAACGAAAAAATCTGAAAACCGTAAATATGTAGTTTAATAACAAAATACCTACAAGTTTATACGGAACTCTCGGTGCACGAGTACAACTCGCACTTAGCGACTTTGACAGACAGACCAAAATTCTAAAAACTGTTATTTTGGCTTCTGTTGCTCTAAGAAAGACCACCCATATATTTTTTTTTCAATATCTTCAATGTACAGACATCGGCCTGTTACAATTTTATTATCTGTATAAAGGGTGTAAATAGACCCTTAACGAAGCCGAAAGGTACTTGTTCTCCCCGCTATTGCGATCATTTTTTTGTTCTAGACTATACCTGGGAACCTTCTAGTTACGGAGATATTGGGGGTCAAAGTTCCAACTTTTTCACAAGTTTTTTTTTAAATACAAGTTTTTAATGTAAGATTTTTACTTTAAACAAACTTTTTCAAGACCCCCGTACTATTCAATCCATCCATCAGCATAATGTTCTGAGTGCGTTACATTGAGTTTTACCGTAAAATGTGATTTTTCACCCCAAAAAAAAAGTCGTTTCCCAGCAATAATTTTTGCGTAAAGTTACTTAGTTTGATGTACAGAATTCTTGGTTGACGGCTTCGTGAAAGGTCTGTTTACACTCTGTATACAGACTTGAAAGTACACGTGGTCTTACACAAAAACGAAAAATAAAATTCATTTCCTTAACATTTCAGGGTCTTACAATAGAAAAAAAAACCCGACATAACGACTAATTTACATCCATCATGTATTTAATAGGCCTTTACATTTGTGAGGCCTAAAAGCGTCGAAACGTAAACCATTATAATTAATAAGAAAATCTTGAAAAGAAATGTCAACGGAGATTTTATTTAGTAATTGGGAGACCCGTTTTAGAATCTTTTTGTGGTAATGATTTGAGATTTGAATGGGTATTATCCATTTAAAAATCTTGAATTCACTCACTGACATTTCGAATTTGCGCACAGACCAAACGGCTAGGTCTATTATCGTCTGCCTAGCCTTTTCCCAACTATGTTGGGGTCGGCATCCAGTCTAACAAGATGCAGCTGAAAACCAGTATTTTACATGGAGCGCTGCCTATATGACCTCCACAATCCAGTTAGTACTGGGTAATACGATACCCCTTGGTAAGACTGGTTGTCAGACTTTTTGAGCCACTGTAACGACTATCAACGATCTACAATTGACAGCCGCGACCAACGTCTTAACGTGCTTTCCGAGGCACGGAGGAAACTGGTATGTTGTGTAAGAGATGAGCGCTGGAACACAAAGGGCAAAGAAGGAACATGGATGGGTTTTAGTCAGTAAAAGTCTACCATGCCTTCCACTCCGCCCAGAGCGGGAGGGGTCATTTGATGATTTCCCATCCAAAAAAAAAATAGGTGGTCACCCATCCACTGAACAACCTAGGCAAGCACGGCTTAACCTAAAAATCGATACGAGCGGCTGTTATTATTTAGCCACGAGCTCCTTTATATATTATTATCCTATTAAGATTCTTCTAAAGCGACCATTTTAGAACCCCAGAACTCAATTTTTATAACCCAGTTTCGTTGCGGAACCCTAAAAAAGATATAATACCTCCATTAAACGTGGGCTGTGGTCGGAGATTGATTTCTCCAGAGATATAACTTGTGACAGAGATAGAAAGACAGCTATTAAGAGATTAGGAGTAAGTTGAATGATAAGCTGAAGTGGGTCTTAAGTATTTTTGTAATAAGGTTTTTTTTTAGCTTTTTGATTTGTCGCTGGTGGAGTACCTACATTAGTTTCTAGTTACTATCTAAAGTAAATAGACAGAGAGCTCGTGGCTAAATAATAACAGCCACTCGGGTCGATCTTTAGGTTAAGCCGTGCTTGCCTAGGTTGGTCTGTGGTTGGATTTTTTCAGAATTTTCCTCCTCTTACTTTAGAAATTAGAGGGGGAGGACACACATTTTACCACTTTGGTAGTGTCTATCTTTCAAACGATTGACTTTGGGAAAAATGGAACCTCAATGTAATTTTTAAAGACCATTGAATGAGAATGTCATTTTTATAAACAACCCGCACGAATAGGTTTGATGAAAAAATTTTTTTTTTAGTTTCTGTTCCATGTTTGGGGAACCACCTTTAATCTTTTAATTTTCTTATTTTTGTACAAAAAACGTAAAGTGGTTCACAGAATACATCTACCTACCAAGTTTCAACTGTATTACATAGTTCTAATAGTTTCGGATTAAAATGGCTGTGACATACACGGACAGACAGACAGATATTGACGAATCTATAAGGGTTCCGTTTTTTACCATTCGGCTTCGAAACCCTAAAAACGAAACTACAGTAACCGATTTTTATGAAATTTTTATGCGGCCAATTAGATTAGTCGATTTGACAAATACGTTCATAAATGACGTCGTTACGACGAAACAAACATTTAAAAAAATACAACCGAATAGAGGACATCCTCCTTTTTTTGAAGTCTGCTAAAAGGAAAAAGAAATATTCCATCCGAAAATAATTTCTAAGCTGATCCATCATACGAAGGTCATACCTACACGACCCGGCAGAGGATTGATATTCATAGAGTTGAAAAGGGTCAGAGGTTTGAGTTAGGTCACCTTAGGTACTCTTACCTTTTATTTAGCTTCAGTGCGTCTAGATATGTAACATAACATCACGTATGTAATCCCCGAAGGGTTTGGCAGAGGTGTACCTAAAAGGATACTCTCATTTCTTCCAGTTATGTTTAAGTCACATAAAGGGTGTAAAAAGACCCTTAACGAAGCCGAAAGGCACTTGTTCTCCTCGTCATTGCGATCATTTTTTTGTTCTAGACCATACCTGGGAACCTTCTGTTACGAAGATTACGAAGATATCGGGGGTCAAAGTTCCAACTTTTTCACAAGTTTTTTTTTTTAAATACATGTTTTTAAAGTAAGATTTTTACTTTAAACACCTCCACGACCCCCGTACTATTCAATCCACCCATCAGCACAATGTTCTGAGTGCGTTACACTGAGTCCTACCGTAAAACGTGATTTCGTGCAAAATCTTTTGCGTAACGTTACTTAGTTTGATGTAAAGAATGCTTGGTTGACGGCTTCGTGAAGGGTCCGTTTACACCCTGTATAATAGGGGGTGAGGTAATTGCCATCTGCATCGGCTGCTACTGAGAAATTCCTGATGGAAAAACCCAATAAAACTTTGCCTGACCTGGGAATCGAACACGGGACCTCTCTGTGAGTTTAGATGTGGCTTGATATTCGAATCCGAACGGATTTATTAACCGCGGTAACAAGGATAGGTTATGAAATTGACGAGCTTTCGTTTAATTTTATTATACAGGGTGTAAACAGACCCTTCACGAAGCCGTCAACCAAGCATTATGTACATCAAACTAAGTAACTTTACGCAAACATTTTTGCTGGGAAACGACTTTTTTTTGAGGTGAAAAATCACGTTTTACGGTAGGACTCCATAAAACGCACTCAAAATATTGTGCTGATGGATGGATTGAATAGTACGGGGTTCGTGGAGGTGTTTAAAGTAAAAATATTACATTAAAAACATGAATTAAAAAAAAAACATGTGAAAAAGTTGGAACTTTGACCCCCAATATCTCCGTAACTAGAAGGTTCCCAGGTATGGTCTAGAACAAAAAAATGATCGCAATGACGGGAAGAACAAGTGCCTTTCAGCTTCGTTAAGGGTCTATTTACACCCTTTATAGCTTCATCGATTATACTTGAAAACAATTATTATACAAATTGTTGTTGTGTAGGTGTCATAAACTATAAAAATAAATAAAATTGACGTGTCTCTTTGTAATTTTAAAATTACAGCTTTATACTGAACTGAATGCATATGAAAGTATATACGGTACTTTTAACATTTTTTTTTTTAATTTTGTAAGTCCGTCTGTTTGTTCTGGCTAATCTCGGAATCGACTTTTACTGGCAGATATTTGATGTTAGGAGTAACTTAGGCTACTTTTATTTTAGAAAAACTTTAGGGATCCGTGCAAAAAAAAAACACTTGAAAATGTAAACAAAATCCGATTCAAATATAAGTAACATTTTTATAATAATTCCACGAGGACAAAGGTCGCGTGCAACAGCTATTAAATAAATTAAAATAATTGAAAGTATCAAAAAAAAACGTTGAACGACAAATAGTTCGCTAAGGGCTATCTCCTTTGTGCAGCTACGCGTTTGCTACGGCGTAGCGGTCACTGCTACGGCGTAGCGATAATTGCTACGATAGCGTAGGCCGCAGTCTCCCTCACGTAAATTTGAGTGATTTTGGGGCGCTTTGATATAATATGTACATGTGGGTATGACAGTATTGAGTGAGTGAGAGCGAGAATGTGTGAGAGTAATACATTCTCGCTCTCACTCATACTAATCCAGTAATGTGACGGAGTGTAGATTTTGACGTTAAGACGAAAAAAACAGAAATACTATTGTAAAGACTACATACAGGGTGTAAAGGGACTCTTCACGAAGTCGTCACTCAAGCATTCTGTACATCAAACTAAGTAACTTTACGCAAAAATTATTGCTGGGAAACTACTTTTTTTTTGGGTGAAAAATCACGTTTTACGGTAAAACTCACTGTTACGCACTCAAAACTTAGTGCTGATGGATGCTTTGAATAGTAAACGGGTCATGAAGGTAATTAAAGTAAAGTTAAAACCTTTAAAAGTGGTTTTTAAAAAAAAACCTGTGAAAAAATTGGAACTTTGACCTCAAATATCTCCGTGACTAGAAGGTTCCCAGGTATGGCCTAGAACAAAAAATTATCGCAATGACGGGGAAAACAAGTGCCTTTCGGCTTCGTTAAGGCTTTTGTGACACCCTTTATTATAATTCGGTTCTTGAAATGTTGTTAAAAATAAAATGGACTATACAGGGTGACGGGGAATCACGACCTATTCCTTGAAAGAGGGTTATATTATTCTAGTCTAACCGGATGCAGCTTACTACCAGTATTTAACATGGAACGACTGCCTATCTGACCCCCACAACCCAGTTAGTACTGGGTAATACGATACCCCTTGGTAAGACTGGTTGTCAGACTTTTTCGAAAAGGGCCCCAAAGTTCGTAATATAATGTTTTTAACTTCATACCTACCGCAGCCTCATTGTTGTTTCGTATTCCAAAAATGCTTAAAAATATTTGCTTTGCCAACATTTTCGTGGTACTGACGAACAGAGACATTTTTGTAAAACGTTCGAGTTTTTACAAAGGTTACATTCTTGGTTCCCGACATGAACTATGGCCGCGTTTTCCGCCATCTTTCTTCGTGTTATTGAGCAGGGAAGAAGGACTATACCTAATAATAATTCATTTATTTATCTGTTAAAATATACTGGCTGTCGTTTTGCATCCTCGCAAAATTCAAGGAGGAAACTATGCTAATGATTTTCGACCCGAATCAATATTGAAATTTTAAAAGTTTTTTTTTGTTCACGGAAATCGATAAGTTTGAAACACCAGTGTCTGATCCTCGCCCTATAACCGCGCTTTCACACACATAAACAAATTCAAACGTTTATTCGATAATTTCTTATCCCTAAACCACTTTCCCCTGCCTATTCTGTTTTTTTTTTACTGTTTTGAGGCGATTATTCTGAATTAAAGAACTAAAAAAGTAGCGTTTATTAATTATTGACCGATCCCGTTTAATTGATTAATTTATGACAACCTCCTGAATTTGAACGAGGATGCAAAACTGCACCTTGTATAATAAAGGTATCGTAAGCATAAATAGGTTTACATTCATTTATTCATTCAAGCTACAAGACTCATTGATACACACAGAATTAAATAAATAACACAAATTATATATTAAACAAACACTATATACATTAAAAATTCCAAAACAATTCAAAACAATAACAAAAACCATCACGCCTGCGTTCCCCGACGCAAGCAGAGCTGTATGGAACACCTATAAAAGGTCCCATTAAAATACGGGGTGTAAACAGACCCTTCACCAAGCCGTCAACCAAGCATTCTGTACATCAAACTAAGTAACTTTACGCCAAAATTTTTGCTGGGAAACGAAATTTTTTTTTGGGGTCAAAAATCACATTTTACGGTAAAACTCAATATAATGCGCACAAAACTTATTGCTGATGGATGCTTTGAATAGTAAACGGGCCATGGAGTTAATTAAAGTAAAGTTAAAACCTTAAAAAGGGGTTTTAAAAAAAAAACTTGTGAAAAAATTGGAACTTTGACCTTCAATATCTCCAGAACCTGTGGTTTCCCAGGTATTCTCTAGAAGAAAAAAATTATCCCAATGATGGGCAGAATATGTGGTTTTCGTTTTCGTTAAGGGTCTTTTTACACCCTTTAGATGCACAAATTTTAACACAGCGTTCAATACGTCTAACCAATGATATCCAAGCAAAAAAAAAAACACTGATTAAAGTGATTTTATTTTGACCTAAAATAATAAATTGCCGGCACTCTAGAATAAACACATCCATTATGGGTAGGTACTTGCACTCGCGCCCCGCCGAGCGCGTTCTCGTAAGTAGGTACCCAGTCAGTTACAGTTTAACCAGTTGACTAACATTTTTAGTGTATTTTCGTTAGCTATTTTTTTTTCTTGTAAGTATCTAATGTGTTTTTCTTACTTTTTTTTACCATTGTCCTTATTTTGGTGGTCTGAATGATTTCTAAAAGTTTGTCCAACTATTTTAATGGGACCTTATAAAGGGTGTAAAAAGACCCTTAACGAAGCCGAAAGGCACTAGTTCTCCCCGACATTGCGATCATTTTTTTGTTCTAGACCATACCTGGGAACCTTCTAGATACGGAGATATTGGAGGTCAAAGTTAGTAGTAGTTAGTAAAAAAAAGTCGTTTCGCAGCAATAATTTTTGAGTAGGGTTACTTAGTTTGAAGTACAGAATGCTTGGTTGACGGTTTCGTGAAGGGTCAGTTTACACCCTGTATTTTGTAACAGATGTAGATCGACTCCTGCCCCCCTTACTATTTAGCCACAAACTTCTCCAATCTAAGATTATCATACCAATTACGCAAATCATTCCGAAATGAGTAACTTCACGAAAATCAAAATTAATTATTCAGACAAAAGCGCAGACGGCCCGGAAACGGCGCCATATTGGTGGAAACGGCTCGTTACCGCCGTCGACTTACATCCGCCCGCCATCTTGAATACGTCACCAGCCTCATTATGGCCATTTTGTAATTGTTAATTGGAGATATTTCTGTTAATGAGGATTTTTAAGGCTCTTTTCATATTTAAGAATTAATCTGTTTTGATTTTATCATTTATTTGTAACTCGACTGAGGAGCTCTGGCTAAATAATAACAGTCGCTCGGGTCGATCTTTAGGTTAAGCCGTACTTGACTAGGTTGGGCCGTGGATTGGTGACCATCCATTTTATACCTAGTTTCCTCCGTGCCTCGGAAAGCAAGTAAAGCCGTTGGACTTGGCTGTAGATCTTCTTGCATTTGTAGATCTTTGACAGCATTTATTAAAAAAAAAAACTCACACGCACCTCTGATTTTTAGGAGTCATATGCGTATTGTATAATTATATTATCACTTGCTTCGGTGAAGGAAAACATCGTGAGGAAACCAGCATGCTTGAGAGATATTTCTCGACGGCATGTAAAGCCAAGTCAGAGGCCCATGGGCGGCACCAGGTTAGGCACTAACTAGACGATAAAGAATAGAAGCTAGACTGACGATTTCAGACGAAACCTAACTTTATTTTTTCTTCTTACAGAATTTAACTAAACCATCAACATGGGCGTCGCATCAGACGGCTTCACCAGCCGGTGGAAAGCGAAGATAGCAGCCTTGAGGGAGTCCAGGAAACTAGTCCTGGTCATCGTCGCCATCGCTCTACTGCTTGACAACATGCTGTTAACAACTGTCGGTAAGTTCGGCTTCATCGTCAGCCTACAACAGTCCACTGCTGGACATAGGCCTCCTCAATCGCACGCCACTCAACTCGATTCTCAGCAACTCTCATCCAGTTGCTACCAGCCAGCCTGCGAAGATCGTCGCTCCACCGAGCCTGAGGGCGTCCCACCTTACGCTTGCCGATTCACGGTCTCCACTCAAGAACACGTTTACCGCAACGGTTATCGGTTCTACGGCTAATATGGCCGCCCAGTGCCACTTCAGCTTACTTATTCTGTGAGCTATGTCGACAAGTTTAGCTTACGAATTGTAGAACTTTCGGCTACTTCATTACCAATCGTACTAAAACTGACTGCTATTGATGGATCTAGGAATCGATTTAAAGTGCTGTAATTATAACTTTTAGTCCCTTCTTCATCCATTAGAACATCATTATAATATAGATTAATGGACATCACTGTACTTGTGGAGCTCGTGGCTAAATAATAACAGCCTCTCGGGTCGATCTTAAAAGGTTAAACCGCGCTCATTACATAACGAGTTGCCTCCGTGCCTCGGAAAGCACGTTAAGCCGTTGGTCCCGGCTGTCATTTATAGATCTTTGACAGTCGTTCAATACTCAATACATTTATTGCTTCCACAATTGTACTTAGATGGTAGGTTATACAAAGTTATGATCATTGTGGACCCTGCCGGGCACTGCAAAAGTAGGAGAGAGGAAGAGGGCTTTTATTTGACTAAACACGTTACAGGTAGTCAGTGGCCCGAAAGTCTGCCAACCAGACTTACCAAGGGGTATCACATATTACCCAGTACTAACTGGGTTGTGGAGGTCAGATAGGCAGTCGCTCCATGTTAATTACTGGTATTTAGCCGCATCCGGTTAGACTGGAAGCCGACCCCAACATAGTTGGGAAAAGGCAGGCAGATGATGATGGACATCACTAAACGTGTGTAAAATATACGGCCGAAAGTATTTATTGGCTCGATAGATTTTGCGATTTTGCCTCTATTGCCTCGGAAGGAGTGTGGAAACAGAACTCGGACTCGCGTAGGGCGCGAGAGACCTCTATTCAACGTCTAATTTATGCAACAAGAGCGAGTTTTATAAACTTTAAAAAAATACGTAGTTATCCTATCCTAACTAATATTATAAATGCGAAAGTAAGTTTGTTTGTTTGTTACCTCTTCATGCCTAAACCACTGAACCAATCATCTTGAAATTTTGTATATACGTTGTCAGGTGTACAGAAACGGACATAGGGTACCTTACATCCCGAAAAAAATTACTGTCCCCGAGGAAAACGACAATAACTTTCTTATGATAACAGATGGCGCCACGTGTTTCAAATCATGATTGTATTATATTATTAAAAGCAGAGTACAACCCGAATTGATTGTCAAATTCTTAAATAACGCGAGCAAAGCCGCGGGCAAAAGATAGTTAGGCATATAACCAATATTATGTTGCACTAAGGGCCTGTTTCACCACCTACGATCAAGTTCCCGTTAACTTATTTGGCAGATAATTTCATAAATTCCATTTCATTTTTGAACGTAGTGGCTATATTCGAACATCGTGAAAATAAAGGGTGTAAAAAGACCCTTTTCGAAGCCGAAAAGTGGTTGTTCTCCCCGTCAATGCAATCATTTTTTTGTTCTAGACCATACCTAGGAACCTTTTAGTTACGGAGATATTGGGGGTCAAAGTTCCAACTTTTTCACAAGTTTTTTTTTAAATACATGTTTTTAAAGTAAGATTTTTACTTTAAACACCTCGACGATGCTATTCAATCCATCCATCAGCACAATATTCTGAGTGCGTTAGATTGAGTGACCCCAAAAAAAAACATTGTTTCCCAGCAAAAATTTTTGCGTAACGTTACTTAGTTTGATGTACAGAAGGCTTGGTTGACGGCTTAGTGAAGGGTCCGTTTACGCCCTGTAGGTCCTAAGAATCATTGCTATTCACTAAAAACTTTAGTCAAAAAAACCATTGTAAACCTGCGCGAATATTTCGACGGACTGTCAATGTTACTGGACTGGGCCCTTGACTTGCCTTGTTAGTTGGTATGTATTGGTAAAATCTTGCAACTGACTTTCAAACCAGTGTGCAGTGGTGGCCAAAAAGTCAATGAAACAAACAAAGTCACCGACTTCCGAAAGTAAAGTTATTTTAGACTTTTTAAGTGTCTTTTTGGAAGTCGGTATTTTATTACATTTTTTTCATACACCGTGACTTTTTAGTCGTCTTACAAAGGTGGTCCACTGAATGTGCCCGACATAAAATAGGCGCTTTTTTTTTAAATACATTAGAATAAAATTCTGAAACACCCTGTTAATGATGGTTACGTGTCAAACGGGAGAACATACCTACCCAGCGCTCGAGTCCAGTAGATCATTGCTCACAAACAGGGTGTTTTAACTACGTCATGCGTCATAATATTGAATAATATTTTGTTTTTAAATTATTAAAATCTCATAGATATATATTTTTTTATGAATGTTTAGTGGTCATTGGATACATGAAATGAGCTGCCGTTGTAAGACGACTAAAAAGTCACAGTGTATAAAGGGTGTAAAAAGACCCTTAACGAAGCCGAAAGGTACTTGTACTCCCCGTAATTGCGATAATTTTTTTGTTCTAGACCATACCTGGGAACCTTCTAGTTACGGAGATATTGGGGGTCAAAGTTCCAACTTTTTCACAAGTTTTTTTTTAAATACATGTTTCTAATGTAAAATGTTTACTTTAAACAACTTCACGACCCCCGTAATATTCAACCCATCCATCAGCAAAATGTTTTGAGAGCGTTACATTGAGTTTTACCGTAAAACGTGATTATTCACCCCAAAAAAAAAAGTCGTTTCCCAGCAATAATTTTTGCGTAAAGTTACTTAGTTTGATGTACAGATTGCTTGGTTGACGGCTTCGTGAAGGGTCTGTTTACATCCTATATATATATATTTTTAAAACGTTGCCCCACACTAGGAATTCCTCCTGTATCGTATTTCATCGTCGATATTTCTTTCTAAACACCTAAGTTTTCACACCAACCGTACAAATACTCTTTTATTCTCCCAGCAAATTCGTAAACTACTTCCCAGGGATTCTTTTCTAAGGAAAGATGGGCTATTACGCGATCTAATGAATTGCAGATGAGGTGAACCACTCTTCTGATTGTGCTCCGCCATCTTGGAATTGCCACCATCTTGGATTGTGTCTGGCTGGATAGGAAGCCGTTTAAAACGGTTCCGATTTTGAATTGGAAAGAGGTTAAATAGAATAAAGGGGGTAAGGAACAGCCCTTCGCAGACTGATGGGGTGTATTCAGTATATCATACTAAGATGACCGGTACAAGAAATTATTTCAGGAACGTTATGGGCATCCAATAAATCTGATTTGTTTTATTTCCTCATACGCAATGTGTCGTTACCGTGGCAAAACGTACAATGAACGGTAAGCGCAACGACGAGTTCGATGAAATCTGTAGCTAGGCAAGAAGTGAACAGCTGATTTCACGCGTCGTTCGTTAGAGTATTTCTATATTCATTGTTGTTTATTTTTTATTTTAGCGGTATTATTTCCATAAGTGGAGTGCTGCGTACAGATTGTATTTTTTAAAATTAAAAATAAACGAATAGTAACTGAAAAAACAATAAAATTATGAAAATTTTCCTGAGAAAAATTCCGGGAGAATATGATTCAAAATAAGGATCTGAATGCGCCCTATCAGTTTGCGGAGGGCTGTCCCTTACACCCGGGGTGTAAGCAGACCCTTCACGAAGCCTTCAACCAAGCATTCTGTACATCAAACTAAGCAACTTTACGCAAAAATTATTGCTGGGAAACGACTTTTTTTTTGGGGTGAAAAATTACGTTTTACGGTAAAACTCAATGTAACGGGCTCAAAACATTGTGCTGATGGATGGATTGAATAATACGGGGGTCGTGAAGGTGTTTAATGTAAGAAAAATTCTTTAAAAACATGTATTTAAAAAAAAACTTGTGAAAAAGTTGGAACTTTGACCCCCAATATCTCCGTAACTAGAAGGTTCCCAGGTATGGTCCAGAACAAAAAAATGATCACAATGACGAGGAGAACAAGTACCTTTCGGCTTCGTTAAGGGTCTTTTTACACCCTTTATGTTCTTCTGTAGTGCTTTCACAGTTCATTTTACAACGCAAGATAGAATCACTGTGATCTTTTTTTCCGCTGTCCACCTGTCTGTCAGCGGGCTGTATCTCATGATCTGTAATAGGTAGACAGTTGAAATTTTCACAGAATGTGTATTTTAGTTGCCGCTATAACAATAAATAATAAAAATAAAATTAAAAATTAAACTTGCTTATGAAGGGTTCCGTACCATCGCAGTAGGGGAGCTACTAGGATAGTATGGAACCCTTCCCGATTTTGCTGACTGAGGTAAGGAACCCAAAAAACAGCTATGAATTTCCGAAAATCAAAGAACAAAAGTGGTTCCATTGTCGAAATAGTATTAATTAGAAACCTGCCGCCTGTGATACAGGTTTAACCTAGTACAGGCATCGAACTTTGTTATACCAACATTATTTCTAAGATTTAAGTTGTATTTATTGCGCAAATTGTAATTTTGACTAAAGATATTCGTATTCATATTCGTATTCGTAGTTTCATGGTCTGAAACACCACACGGGATGTCATGGTTCCTTGACAAATTAATTTCTCATCATTATCTGCCTAGCCTTTCTCAACTATATTGGGGTCGGCACCTAGTCTAACCGGATGCAGCTGAATACCAGTATTTTAAATGGAGCGACTGCCTATCTGACCTCCACAACCCAGTTAATACTGGGTAATACGATACCCCCTTGTTAAAACTGGTTGTCCGATTTTTTGGGCCACTGACTACCTGTAACGACTGTCAAAGATCTACAAATGACACCCGGGACGGGCTTAACGTGCTTTCCGAGGCACAGAGGGAACTCAGTACTCGGGTGGTCACCCATCCACAGACCTAGCACGGCTTAACCTAAAGATCGACTCGAGCAGCTGTTATTATTTAGCCACGAGCTCCTCCTACAAATTAATTTCTGTTATGCTTTTTTTTTTACGGATGGGAAATCATCAAATAACTCCTCCCGCTCTGGGTGGAGTGGGAGGGAGTGTCAGACTTTTACTGACTAAAACACATCCATGTTCCTTCTTTGCCCTTTGTGTTCCAGGGCCGCGGTATCTCTTTCGAACAGTCCCGCAGTGTTATGCTTTCTTTTAACACAACTTTCTAAAACTTTGATTCAACAAAAGAATAGTAGTAATGAAATTCGTCTCACATCTCAAACACGCGATTTCCATCTACTGAACTCGGTTCAGCACGGAAGCTGGGGCAATTTCCCCGTCGCAGAGATCAAAGTGAAATTCACTTAGCCGCCTCATCAAAAGAGCCGACTACTAGTGTTGGGCTGCGTTCTAAGATTGTCGATACTATTAATGGTAGTACAATTAGTAACGCTGGTAAAATTTTAACTGGAAAATGTATTTATTTCTGGGTTTTCATAATTCCAGGTCATTCAATTATTTTGTTTCGCTTTGTCAGTCTAATTCATAACCTCCTTCCGATTTTGTCAACTTTTTATTTTGTTTTACATTTTTTGTGTAGTAAGCAACGGCTTATTGTCGGGTCTATGCTGTCACCCCATTCTTATTTTATTTTTAACCGACTTCAAAAAATGAGGAGGGGTTCTCAAAAAAAGAGTAACCAAGGAGTTTCTTGCCGGTTCTTCTGCATAGAAAACGACCAACCCGAACCGTGCACTTTTTCTCGACGTTTTAAAACTGCCCATGTATATGTGAGGAGCTCGTGTCTAAATAATAACAGCTGCTCGGATCGATCTTTAGGTTAAGCCGTGCTGGCCTAAGTTAGTCTGTAGACGGCTGACCACCCATTACATACCGAATTTCCTCAGTGCCTCGGAAAGCACGTTAAGCCGTTAATCCCGGCGGTCATTTGTAGATCTTTGACAGTCGTTACAGGTAGTCAGTGGCACAAAAAGTCTGACAACCAGTCTTACCAATGGGTATCGTATTACCCAGTAGGTAATAATTGGGTTGTGGAGATCAGATAGGCAGTCGCTCCATGTAAAATACTGGTATTCAGCAGCATCCGGTTAAACTGGAAGTCGACCCTAACATAGTTAGGAAAAGGATAGACAGATGGGTGAAATAAAATATTTTGATTTTGACTGATCCTTCCATAAATTTCTATCGACAATAAAATTTATCGACACTGCCCCCTCACTCGTCAAGACAAGGTTCTCGTCGTCGCATTTCAAATCATATTTCGTCGAGTTTTCACCCTTTTGCTACCGGGTAGCGTTTAACTCTGTTAAATAGTTGAAAATTGCCTTTTGGCTAGCTCGACTTTATTATATAGCCCGCACAACGAGACACTATGAATTCTGCTTTTGAGATTTGGTTTGAACTGTTTTTACAGTGGCCATTAACTTTTTTATTTCGTGTTTTATGAACTGTTGTCCAAGAAATGTGATTCTTTATGAATTTTCTTTACCTTTTAAATACCGTTATAATAAAAACACCTCTTAGTTATACAGGGTGTAAACGGACCCTTCACGAACCCGTCAACCAAACATTCTGTACATCAAACTAAGTTTTTTTTTGTGGTTAAAAATCACGTTTTACGGTAGGACTTTATGTAACATTGTGCTGATGGATGCATTGAATAGTACGGGGGTTCGTAGAGGTATTTTATGTAAAGTTATAACATTAAAAACTTTTATTTAAAAAAAAAAAACTTGTGATAAAGTTGAAACTATGACCCCCAATATCTCCGTAACTAGAAGGTTCCCAGGTATGGTCCATAACAAAAAAATTATCGCAATGACAGGGAGAACAAGTGCCGTTCGTCTTCGTTAAGGGTCTAAATACACCCTTTATAGATGGTTTTAACTGTAGCTTTGTTTTATTTTCCTATCTCTACACTGTGCTCACATATAGAAGCAACAATATTGTACCCAGGACTATGTAATATATAACTTGATTTGAAAAGAGTGTCCATGGAGTTTCTTGCCCATTCTTCTCCATGAGATCTACTATTTTCGAATGGGCAACTACAGTCCATTCACAGTTATTATGCCTGTGGCGGGACTGTAGGTAGCTTATTTTTGACTATGCAAAAGTGCCTGTCATGGGTCTATTTGAAATAAATGCTTTGAGTTTGAGTTTGAGCTGATAACTTTAACTGCGTGATTTAGAATTTTGATGTTAGTTCTTCATTTGTATCATAGATGGCACTGAAGTACATTTTGTACTATGTTGCTGTAGTACTTCTTTTTGTGGTGCTATACAAGTTTATAAATCGAGAAGAAGAAGAGTGCCATAGTCTACCACGGACGTCTCATGTCTTCGATTTTTTGGGTTCTTAGACAAGCTGGTTTTCTCACGATGTTTTCCTTCATCATTTTGAGAGCTGTGGTAATAAAATTGCAATAGATTCAAAATTACAATATTTTATTTCACATAGGCCTAGATAAAACAGCCGGGACCAGCTGCTTAACGTGCTTTCCGAGGCGCGGAGGAAACTCGTAATGATGGTCACCCATCCATAGACCGATCTTGGCAAGCACGGCTTAACCTTAAAGGTTGACCACGAGCTTCTTGAGCTCTGTATTCCTATTGTTACCCTTGGCTAGATTTTCCACAGCTCCTTAAACTTTTAAGTTAAACGCGTCTTTAATCCCAAAATATCTCAATTCAACACCTATTAATAAACTCCTCATTGAACCTGTAGCCTTAGTACTTGAGTCCAACCTATTAACCCGACGAGTACTTCGGGAAAGTTCGGCAGTTTCCGTCGAAAGCCGACCGCGTCATACTCGGGAATATTCGGAATTAACTGTCATTTCAGGGACCCTTGATGGAGCGAAGGGCTTTTCAAATTCGGAATGTCGATCGGATGGTATTTCGTAATGAATTCATACGCTTGGTAGAAATCTATGAATTTTTATTGTTTTCGTGTACGTTTGGAAAAAGGATGTGCTCGTGGCTTGGTCGATCTGCACTTGCCTGGGTTAGTTCGTAGATGGGTGACCCTTATATACCGAGTTTCCTCCGTGCCGACTGCTGAGTAAGAGGTCCTGGGTTCAATTCCCAGGTTGGACAAAGTGATATTGGGTTTTTCCATCAGGAATTTCTCAGTGGCAGTAACTGAGTCTGGATTTGTGCCCGATTGATGGCGATAGGTTCGTTCCCTACTAAATGGGACTTAAAAAAACAAAACTGACAAAATGTGGGTGTACTATTTGGTACTGACAGCAGAAAGCGGGAAGTGTCAACAGCGTATCATACCCGTTTATAGCGGGTTTTGAACGGTCAACATACGTGATTAAACTATACGGGGTGTAAACGGACCCTTCACGGAGCCGTCAACCAAGCATTCTGTACATCAAACTAAGTAACTTTACGCAAAAATTTTTGCTGGGAAACGAATTTTTTTTTGGGGTGACAAATCACGTGTTACGGTAGGACTCAATGTATACCACTCGGAACATTGTGCTGATAGATGGATTGAATAGTAGGGGGGTCGTGAAGGTGATTTAAGTAAAAATCTTACTTTTAAAACATGTATTTAAAAAAAGACTTGTGAAAAAGTCGGAACTTTGACCCCCAATATCTCCGTAACTAGAAGGTTCCCAGGTATGGTCTAGAACAAAAAAAATGGTCGCATTGACGGGGAGAATAAGTGCCTTTCGGCTTCGTTAAGGGTCTTTTTACACCCTTTATACGGGGTGGAAGGGACACCGGCGCGAAAACGATTACCACGTATTGAGTACATCATTCTGAGCCCCCTCACAAAGACATTTTTCGTCGGCTATTAAAAAAAAATCTGCAAAAGTGCAATACCTACACGGTCAAAATGTATGGAACAGCAAATTTTTTTTCTAATAACTTATGAAAAATTTCTTTGTAGGGGGGCTAAGAATGATGTACTGAATACGTGGTAACCGTTTTCGCGTCGGTGTCCTTTCTACCCTGTATTCTTTGTATTGATAAGTATATATACAGGGTGTAAACAGACCCTTCACGAAGCCGTCAACCAAGCATTCTGTACATCAAACTAAGTAACTCTACGCAAATTTTTTTACTGATCCTTTATAAAGGGTGTAAAAAGACCCTTAACGAAGCTGAAAGGCACTTGTTCTCCCCGTCATTGCGATCATTTTTTTGTTCTAGACCATACCTGGGAACCTAGTAGTTACGGAGATATTGGGGGTCAAAGTTCCAACTTTTTCACAAGTTTTTTTTAAATACATGTTTTTAATGTAAGATTTTTACTTTAAACACCTCCACGACCCCCGTACTATTCAATCCATTCATCAGCACAATCTTTTGAGTGGTTACATTGAGTTTTACCGTAAAACGTAATTTTTGACCCCAAAAAAAAAGTCGTTTCCCAGTAAAAATTTTTGCGTAAAGTTACTTAGTTTGATGTACAGAATGCTTGGTTGACGGCTTCGTGAAGGGTCTGTTTACACTCCGTATATAAGGTCTAACTTTTTAAACACGAAATATTTCAAGAGTAACTTCTATAGGTCGTAAAGTCACCATAGCAACGAAAAATTTTTTTTTATCTAAATGTAATTTTATAAAAAAAAAAAAAAAAATATTACTTGAGCCACAAAATAAATACTGTCTAAAGGTTTAAAAAGTAAAAAAAAAGTTTAAAAAAGTAAAAGTAAGTAAGTAAGTTTAAAGTTTGTAAAGGTTTTATGCAAAATATCGCAAGAATATTTAGAACTATAATAATTTCGTAAAAATAAAAACTTTCAGAAAAAAATTTTTTTTCGTTGTTATGGCGACTTTACGACTTGTAGAAGTTACTCTTGAAATATTTCGTGTTTAAAAAGTTAGACCCTATATACAAGACCGTTCCGAATATATTTTTGCCTGATATGTTCATTGTACGGTCATGGTTGGTACGGTGTAGTGGGCAGACTCCTTTACTTTAAAAACAGTTGATGTCGTTTACGAACTGTGTGCGCCCACTTGAGTGCGGTTCCAGGTGAACTTGACAGACTAGCACTACAAAAATAAGGATTAAAAAAGTGCACACAATATGCAACCGACTATAAAAAAACCGGCCAAGTGAAAGTCGGATTCGCGTATGAAGGGTTCGTACCATCGTAGTAGGGGAGCCCCCTTTTAATTTATTTTTACTTTTTGTTGTTTTAGCGGCAACACAAAAACACATTCTGTGAAAATTTCAACTGTCTACCTATTACGGATCATGAGATACAGCCCACTGACAGACAGACGGACGGACGGACAGCGGAGGCTCAGTAATAGGGTCCCGTTAGTTACCCTTCGGGTACGAAACCCTAAAAAGTGTTTAGTTTATTTTGGTAGATCACTCCATATCTATATACTAATATATAAAGGTGAAGAGTTTGTTTGTTTGGTTGAACGCGGTAAACTCGGGCACTACTGGTTCGAATTGAATAAATCATTTAGTGTTGAATTGCCCATTTATTGAGGAAGGCTATAGGCTATAAAACATTACGCTACAACTAATAGGAGCGGAGCAGCAATGAAAAATGTTGCAAAAACGGGGAAAATTGTATTTTTAATAATTTTACGCGGACGAAGGTCGCGGGGAACAGCTAGTTTCGGATAAATCTGAACCGATGTTCATGATTTCTCTTAGAAATCGGTGTGCTACCAGCTTTGTCCAAAAGTATTGTTTTGATAAAAAAAAACTTGGTAAGTTAGAAGACACAGTTGGAACTAGGCAAAGTTTTTTTTTGGGGTCTCCCCACGTCTGGGCACTCCCCAGGGCGCTTTTTTCGCGACGTTTTTTGACTGTATACTATAATAGTCAACTCTCGGCCTAGCTCCGAGAGTTCAAAATCGAGAATCGGAAATCCAGTGCCTGTAATAACGTGTTCTCTTGCAGTACCAATCATCCCGGAGTTCCTGTACGACATCCGCCACCCGGACGCCCCGCTGTCGATGTCCCTCGAGGATATCACCCTCCCGCCGCCGTCACCAACTCCATACTGTCCCTGCATGCAAGTCAACAACACGGGGCTTGTACAGAACGAGACGCAGACGCGTGAGTATTGCTGTCTTCTTCATTTTACAAGCTTTTTATTGAACTAGCAATATTTGTTTCTTGGTTATGGTCAAATCCTGCAACTTAATTTATTATAGCTAGCCCATTGTCCCACTGCTGGGCAAAGGCCTCCCGCCATTCCTTCCAAAGGTCACGATTCTGTGCTACTTCTTTCCAATTCTCAAGGAAGACATCCAGTTCGTCCCGCCATCTCCTTCGTGGCCTGCCGCGACCCCGTGTCACTCAACTTAATTTTAAAGCAGTTTTTTGGGACAATCCCGACACACTATTCCCAACCACTGTAACTCCTGCGCGCCAGAATCAATAGTAGCGACCACCAGAAAAGCACCGAGACAATGAAGCTCGACGAAGTCCCAGATAAACAATTTAACCTGTCTGGTAGGAGGATCCCCCTTTTCTATGGAGAATTAGGCACCTTATACCCTGTTCCGCAAAGCTACCTCATAATCACCCCCCTGCTCTAATCCCAATTTATTCGGGGTCGGCGCAGCATGTCTTCTTCTTCCATACTTCTCTATTACTCGTCATCTCAGCAGACACCTCCTTTCTAGCCATATCATCCTTCACACAGTCCATCCATCGTTTCTTTGGTCTTCCTCTACTCTTATAGCCATCTACGTTAGCATCATAGAGCTCTAAAAGTCTATTTATGTTTCTTTATTGCAGTGAATCTGACAGTGCAACGCGAGGAAAGGCATGAGGAGCTGATCCATGAGACTGTGGCTGTTGGCGTCATGTTCGCTAGCAAGGCTCTAGTCCAGCTTATCGCCAATCCCTTTGTTGGACCACTCACACACAAGTAAGTAATAGGAGCAGAGGTCTTGTGAAGGAGATCGTTCGGTGATGTAAGAAGAAATAAAACATATTTATTTGGCATATGTCACAAGTGCACACAACAAAAAAAAAAAACTAAACAGAAAAAAATCGGCCAAGTGTTGGGCTATGCACAATGTAGGGTTCCGTAGTCTTTTAATCCACTTCCTACGATCCGATTTGCCTCGGAAAGATGATTTTTTTTGTAATAATAAAAACAAACTTACACTTGCAGTTGATAAACCTGTGCTCCTATACATGACGTTTAGGAAAATATGTCATTCAATTACAGTTTATAAGTTAGTCGACTCTTAAACTTGTAAAGCCTACTTAGTTGTGACAGTTTTTCTTTTAATTTCGTTATATATACTACCTCCATGAATTTTTTCATACACCCAAACACAACCGTTTAGCTAGTAGAGGGGGTATTACACTTGAGTCTAACAAAAATTAGCACTTTAAAGCTTAATATTTTACAAACGAATCCCTTAATCGAAAAATTATATAGCAAACTCGCAATATTTTTTAAAGACCTATCCAACGGTATCCCACACTATGGGGTACGCGAGAAATAAAATAATCTCCACTTTATTTGTACAGTCACGAGCACCAATATGTAAAAGTATTATTATTATTTAACAACTTTTAAAAGTGTTTTTCTCTTACTGTTCTCATTAAAAATTCATGTTGTTACGAACATAGTATTCTGGAACTCATATTTTTATGAAAAAGATCCTATCTCCAAGTTACAATCGTTATTTCTCGCGAAAATTGCATTTCAATTTAGGAAAGTGTATATATATTGGTGCTCGTGAGTGTACAGTCACGAGCACCACTATTATGTAAACACTTAACAACTTTTAAAAGTGTTTTTCTCCTACTGTTCTGATTAAAATTTTATGTTGTTACGACCATAGCATTCTGGTGCTCATATTTTTATGAAAAAGATCCTATCTCCAAGTTACAATCGTTATTTTTCGCGAAAATTGCTTTTAGGTTTAGGAAAGTGTACTTATACATATTGGTGCTTGTGACTGTACAGTCACGAGCACCAATATGTAAACACTTAACACCTTTTAAAAGGGTTTTTCTCCTACTGTTCTGATTAAAATTTTATGTTGTTACGACCATAGCATTCTGGTGCTCATATTTTTATGAAAAAGATCCTATCTCCAAGTTACAATCGTTATTTTTCGCGAAAATTGCTTTTAAAATTAGGAAAGTGTGCATATTGGTGCTCCTAAAAAAAACTTTTCAAGATTTTATTTTACCACTAGCACCACAGATTAAATATATCGGCTCTAATCGTAGTTGGATGTGACGAATAGAAAATCACGGTCATATTTAAAAAACTCGAAAACTAAAAAAAGAATCGGTAACTTTTTAAAAGTACTTAGAGAGTACCTCTAATATTCTATTTTGTCTTTGTTTCAGGATCGGTTACAGCGTCCCAATGTTTACTGGCTTCATTCTTATGTTCCTGTCGACTTTGAGTAAGTTTTTATGATTCACTAAAGCGAAGGTACCATACGATTCCTACCGGATTCCCTTTGAAAAATGTCACAGTCAGTATTCTATAGACAAATAATATACATTATAGATTAAAGATATGTACTCCTGCTTACCTCTTACAAAAAAAAATTGAAAACAATAGCTCGAAGCATTGCGAATACATACACTCACACCTTTTTCTTATGGGGGTGGGCAGAAACTACAGAACGCCACCAGCTGCGATCCTTACATGCTCCTTTTGCGAGTCTACGTTCATATACCTGGTCATACTCGCACGCCGCCGGTTGCGAGGGTTACGCACCTGACCTTGCGATCATTCGTACAAAAACTTTAAAACATTAACTTTAAAAGTATGGATTCTATTTTGCGCATTAAGCACTGGATAGGGATAAGTGGAAGGAGGGAAGGGAGACCTTTGCCCTGCAGTGGGACACAAATGGCTGATAATAATAATAATAAATAATGGTCTATGAGTATATTTTGAAACGGATATAAGTCCCAAACGATAATTTTTCTTGGACCCATTTCTCTAATTAGGGTGAAAAAACGAAGTTTTTTCGGGCGGGTCTTAAGATGTATTGCTGTGGAGTTTGTTCCTCCACTTCTTCACTCCATTTATGATGACCTAGGAAGTGAGGAAGGGCGGGCAGTTTGGGAGAAAGCAATAAGAAACAACTTTTGATTTCGATAAAAAAGCCAGTCTCATTGTACACAACGTGTAAACGGACCCTCCACGAAGCCGTCAACCAAGCATTCTGTACATGAAACTAAGTAACTTTACACAAAAATGATTGCTGGGAAACATCTATTTTTTTCACTCAACACATTGTGCTACTGGATGCATTAAATAGTAAACGGGTCATGGAGATATTTAAAGTAAAGTTATAAGCTTAAAAACAAGTATTAAGAAAAAAAACTTGTGAAAATTGTTGGAAATTTGAATTCCAATATCTCCGTAACTAGAAGGTTCCCAGGAATAGTCCAGCACAAAAAAAATGTCACAATGACGGGGAGAGCCTCTTGGCTTCAGTAAGAGTCTATTGGAGAACAGCGGTGGCCCAGTGGTGGCGGCCCCAAATTACGAGCATTAACCCAACCCAGGAAGTCGCATTACTTTGTGTAATTTGTTGTGTTAATTAAGAGGTGTAAAAAGACCCTTAACAAAATGGCCTAAATTCCAATTTTTTCACAAGTTTTTTTTAAAATACTACTTTTTAAGGTTTTATCTTAACTTTAATTACCTCCATGACCCGTTTACTATTCAAAGCATCCATCAGCAAAAGGTTTTGAGTGCGTTACATTGAGTTTTACCGTAAAGCGTGATTTTTCATCCCAAAAAAAAAGTGGTTTCCCAGCAATAAGTTTGATGTACATAATGCTTGGTTGACGGCTTCGTGAAGGGTCCGTTTACACCCTTTATGTATATGTGGGAACATTATATGATGCTAATAATGCTATGCTATGGGTCTATTTACACCCTTTATATCTAGCTACACTCTCTGACTAATTATTTTTGTCATCAGTATTCGCCTTCGGCCGCTCCTACTCGGTGCTGTTCATTGCGAGGGCGCTGCAAGGCATCGGATCCTCGTGCTCATCCGTGTCTGGTATGGGCATGTTGGCAGAACGGTATCCTGACGACAAGGTAAGGATGGTATCTTTGGATACTAAACCACTCTTTAATCCCACCCTGGTGTAAATTTCGTTGCAAGTTTTTTTGCGTCATCTCGTTTAAAAACAAGTGAGTGTCTCGTCATTCTTGTTGATTTGCGCCTATTTGTTTTCATAGCAATGGGGTCGCCCCCTATTTCATGGGACTTCAACATAACTGACGAATGTTGTGCCCACCTTTATCTGTGATGTTATGTTTTGAACCATAAACTAACTATTGCCATCATCATCATCTTCCTGCCTTGTCCCATGTTACTTGGGGTCGGCGCAACTCATTTTTTTCTTCCATTCTCCCCTGTCAACCGTCACGCTATCATTTACTCCTTTTTCTTTCATATTCCTCACACAATCCATCAATCGTGATCTTGGTCTTCCTCTCCCTCTCCATCCATCAACATTTATATTCACTGTTTTAGTCACATGCGATGCGTCCTTCCTCATCACATGTCCATACCAAGATAGTCGATTCACTTACCTATTGCCATCAAAAGGGCACATATCCAAACTCCTTGGGTCCTATTAATGAGAAATCCTGTACACAAAAGCTCAATAACACTTTGCTTGACCTGGAAATCGAACGCAGGACCTAATGCTCAGCACTATATAGGATCCAAACCGATCAATGATTTTGTAAACACTATTTGTCACTTACGGAATACCTTCCGTGATCACATCCACCCGCATTCTCCAGTCATCCCGAGATCATATGGCGCTTGCAACAGCGTCGAAATATCAGGAGCGCAAAATAATGAATGATCACGGAAGATATCCCCTTTAATGATTTTGTATCTCTACTCAGGAACGAGGCAACGCCATGGGCATAGCTCTAGGAGGTCTGGCTCTGGGCGTCCTGATCGGTCCACCATTTGGCGGTCTCATGTACGAGTTCGTCGGGAAGACGGCGCCGTTCCTGATGCTGTCAGCCTTGGCACTTGGAGATGGATGTAAGTTCTTTCACTGATTTATTATTGTGGTAGCTGTAGGTATACTCTTGAACGAGAGCTCTCTCTGTGTCTCCGCCGAGATGTCTCGCAAATAACCGATACGGGACGAAGAGCAAGCGAGGAACACCGAGGCTAGACGAGCGCTCCTATACAAGGTATTTTTTTATATCCCACAACTCTAAGGTATGAATGAGATCATATCAAAGAATCAACTGGCATAATTATGAATTATTTTTCAATCAACGTTTTTTTGTTTTAATTTTTCGTACAAAATAAAGTCACGAATATTAATGTAAAGCAAGTACCCTTACGTCAAATATGACAACGTCGACATTGTCTTAAAGTAGCTTTAAACATTTGGTTTGGATGAAGATAAATTACTCGTATTTATCTATGAAACTTAGATACCTTTACTACTAAGATACCTTCTTTTTTATGGACCACATCCTCGAGTTATGGGATATACAAAAAAATAAAATAATAAATTATACACTCGCGCACCCGCCCTGCCTTTCCTTTAGGAGCAGCTTGCAAAAAGTCAAAGTCAAGCCGTTTCTGACAATAGGGTAATTAAAAGGCACTTTGGAAGTCCGTCTTTAAATCATGGGAAATAGAATTGTTTCTATAGTCTCTAACGATACCCCTTGGTAAGACTGGTTGTCAGACTTTTTGGAAACAAACAAATGACAGCCGGTACTAACGGGTTAGCGTGCTTTCCGAGCCTCGGAGGAAACTCTGTATGTAATTGATGGTCACCCATCCACGGACCAACCTCGGCAAGCGGTGCTTAACTTTTAAGATCGATTCGTGCGGCTGTTATTATTTAGCCACGAGATTGTGCGGTCCCTTTTACTGGTGAAATTCATTATGTAGGTTACACTAGCTTATTTACCTCGAAACAGTAAATTTTGATATAAGTGGGGAAACTTTGTTATTGCAGTCGAGGCAGAGTTCACACCCGAGCCGCAGGCGAGGTTGTTGAACTGCAGTAACAAATGCCCACGTAGATCAAACGACCTTTTTTAAAACATTTTCGAAGAAATAAAATAATAGAACGAATAGTATTTTTGTCTATGATTTAACTTGCGTTTTTTCCGCGCTTTTCTTTCGCCAGGTTGAAGAAGAAGCAAAGGTATATAACCACTAAACTGTCTAATATGAAAAATAGTAAATTAAAATACATTTTTAGTTTACTAAACCCATTAAATCACTCGATCTGCCACAAGTTCTCATTTACCCGTTTATCTACTAATTTATATCACATTGCTGACACTGCGCACAATGCCCGCCCACAAGTCGACAAGAGTAGGAAATGAACTGTTGTCGTAATAGTTTATAATGAGCGAGAATCTTGTTACTCGTGTTGAGTTACGGAATAAGGAATAGTAGGTATTTTACGTATTTATGTTATTTTAAATAGAACGGCCGAAGCCAATTACACTATTTGTACATACAAGGTGTAGACCCTTAACGAAGCCGAAAGACACATGTTCTCCCCATCATTGCGATCATTTTTTTCTTCTGGACCATACCTGGGAATCTTCTAGTTACGGAGATATTGGTGGTCAAAGTTCCACCTTTTTCACAAGTTTTTTTTTGTGATACCCCTTGGTACACTTGGTACCAGACTTTTTGGGCTACCTAACGACTGTCAAAGATCTACAAATGACTGCCAGTTTTCCTTGGCAGTAAGTTACCTCATTTTTGTTAGCTCTAGTTTAGGGTAACTCAACTAATCTATAATTGTTTATTTGCAGTGCTACAGCTGATGATCCTGCAACCCGGAGTAGTTCGTCAAGAGTCGGAGCCACCATCCCTGAAGGCTCTCGTCTGCGACCCTTACATCCTCATCGCTGCAGGTTTGTATGCAGTCTACTAGTGTTCAGTTCATAATGTTTCTACCAAGTCATCGCTGCCCATTTGAGAGCCTGTCCCAATTTATTAGGGGTTGGCGCAGCATGTCTTCTTCCTTCATACTTCTCTATTACTCGTCATCTCATCAGACACCTCCTTTCTAGCCATATCATCCTTCACACAATCCATCCATAGTGTGAGGAAAGTTTTGAGTATGAATGTGGATAGGTGCAAGAGTAGAGGAAGACCAAAGAAACGATGGATGCACTGTGTAAGGGATAATATGGCAAGAAAGGAGGTGTCTGATGAGATGACGAGTATTAGAGATATATGGAAGAAGAAGGCATGCTGTGCCGACCCCAAATGAATTGGGATAAGGGCAAGAGAATGATGATATAACTAAACAGTGTTTCAAAGTTTAACTGTTGTGTCCTTTGACTTTTAGGAGCCATAACCTTCGCGAACGTAGGCATTGCAATGCTGGAGCCAAGTCTACCAATCTGGATGGCTGATACGATGGAGGCTCGTCGTTGGCAGCAGGGCGTCGCTTTTCTACCGGCCAGCATCTGCTATCTGATTGGTAAGTCGCCATACTCCTTTTTCTCCTAAGCGTCATATCGGCCTAGACTTGTCTCAACTATGTTACTGTAAAGGGTGTAAAAAAACCCTTAACGAAGTCGAAAGGCGCTTGTTCTCCCTGTCATTGGGATCATTTTTTTTGCTGTGAACCATACCTGGGAACCTTCTAGTTACAGAGATATTATAAAGGTCAAATTTTTTTACAAGTTTTTTTTTTAAATACCTCTTTTAAAGGTTCTTATTTTACTTTGATTAACCCGATGACCTGTTTACTTTTCAAAGCATCATGAGTTTTATCGTAAAACGTGATTTTTCACCCCAAAAAAAAAGTAGTTTCCCAGCAACAATTTTTACGAAGAGTTACTTAGTTTGATGTACTGAATACTTGGAGCTTCGTGAAGGGTCTGTTTACACCTTGTATAACATAATACTTAAATAATTTTAATTTCAGGTACAAATCTGTTCGGACCCCTCGGCCACAAGATGGGACGCTGGCTCGCAGCCTGCTCTGGACTGATCATCATAGGCATATGTCTCATTCTGGTAAGAAATATTCAGCAACCTGTCATTTGAGACAAAAATAAAGAGTTTTGCCAGAGGGCTGACTCATTTTTAGGTCAAAAGTCAATGCTATTCAACGTGGCAATGCTGCCAGCTTTTTGGGCACTTGTCCCATTGACAGCAATGCGGATAGTTCTTTTGAATGCCAGTGAAAAAAATAATCTTCTTTTCGTTTTAATAGTATTTACATAAATGTTTTTATTTAAGACTTTAGCGGTGAAGGTGGTTTGTGTACTGATCTCGTTTGCGAGGTGAACATGGCCAGATATTGCACAGGACTGAGAGATTTGGAAGGAGAAAGGGGAGACCTTTGCCCAGCAGTGGGACACTCAAATAGGCCCTCCCGCTAGGCATCTCCCGTTGTACCGTATGCAGCCATTGACCTACACCAACAATGGTGCAGAGGAGACTAATTAGTTTCATTTGCACCATTAATGGTGCAAATGAAACTGCATTGATAGTATGGTCTCATCTGCACCATTGAGATGACACTACACTATCAATGCGGTTAGGTATTTTCTCAAAGTATTTCCTCTTTGCATATTATTATGTTTTAATTCTGTCATTTTGTGTCAATAATTGTAAAATTGGTACCTAGTTCCTCATACCTAGTTCTTTGAAGGTGATCCTCTCCCTGACTCGCCACATTTCGATCACGTAGACTGTCCTGCCGTTCTTCGAGAGGATTGGCTGGTACATGACGTGGTTTGCTCTGTAATGTAAACAATTTCAAAATTAACAATTTTAACCCACAGATCCCAATGGCCCGTAAGTTAGAGCACCTTATCATCCCCAACGCTGGGCTCGGCTTCGCTATCGGCATGGTTGACTCTTCGATGATGCCGGAACTTGGGTTCCTGGTCGATATTCGACATGCTGCCGTCTACGGGTCGGTGTACGCTATTGGAGACACGGCGTTCTGTCTGGGATATGCTGTTGGTAAGTTATTAACCCAAATTGATTGTCAAATTCTAAATTAACGCGAGCGAAGCCGCGAACAAAAGCTAGTGTATTGTACACTAGCTAAGCTAATGATTTACTTCTGCAATTCCAGGACCGGCCCTGTCAGGCGCCCTGATGAACAGCATCGGCTTCGAGTGGATGCTGGTCATCATCGCAGTCCTTAACTTCGGATACGCACCTTGTCTGCTGTTCCTGAGGTCCCCACCAGCTACAAATGAGAAACAGGTAGGTGCAGCCAAGGTATCCTACTCATCATCTGCCTAGCCTTTTCCCAACTACTTTGGGGTCGGCTTCCAGTCTAACCGGATGCAGCTGAATACCAGTATTTTACAAGGAGCGACTGCCTATCTGACCTCCGCAACTCAGTTAGTACTGGGTAATACGATACCCCTTGGTAAGACTGGTTGTCAGAATTTTTGGACCACTGACTACCTGTAACGTCTGTCAAAGATCTACAAATGACAGCCGGGACCAACGGTTTAACGTGCTTTCCGAGGCACGGAGGAAACTTGGTTTGTAATGGGCGGTCACCCATCCACGGACCAACCTAGGCAAGCGCAGCTTAACCTTAAGATCGACCCGAGTGGCTGTTATTATTTAGCCACGAGCTCCTACTTCTTACTAATATTATAAATGCGAAAGTTTGTGAGGATGGATGTTTGTCACTCTTTTACGCAAAACCTACTGGCCGGATTTGGATGAAATTTAGCAAACAGATAGTTTTTAACCTGGATTAACACATAGGATACTTTTTATCCCGGCAATACGATATCGTGGGACAATTACTGAACTCCACGCGAGCGAAGCCGCGGGCATGAGGTCATTACATATCATTCAGAAGAAAGTACTATTTTGTTTGTTCATCAATACTGCCAAACTTGGCATCAAACCCAGGACCACGTGTTTAGCAGTAGCCCTTGCCACTACTAGACCAACGATCTTCTTCTTCTTCTTTGCGTGTCGATAGACTCAAATAATACCCGACTAGTATATTGCCACCTGCACAGCTCTGTCGTTGGCTTCGTTTAAATCCTGGAAGGTGCAGGTGGCTGTGCAGGATGGGCAAGAAAGGAGGTGGGGCATATCCTGCAGAGGGGCCAACGATTAATATTTGTTTATTATAACTTTCAGAGCCTCATAGCCAGCGACAAGTCCTCTGTCCGCTACGTGAGCTACCAAAACGAAGAAGAAGAATAAAAACGCCACTTACCGCCATCTTGTTCCCGCCAACGAAACCCGCCATTTTGAATTTTAAAACTCGGGAGTTTTTTTTAAAATGGGGTTTGCTTAAGACGTCCTAGGAGTCAGTTTAAGACCAATAAGGAATATAATATTTATATGTATACTGTAGAATATTGCCCAAAAAAAAAGTATATTTAAATCATATCTAATATACATATTATATTAGATTATATTTTATGTCTATCAATATACAATGTATTTAGATACTTCTCTGTATCCTTCTGACCAATTTTTGCTCGGTGACCTGTTGAATATAAATGTGTGTATACTTTATATAATGGCTTGTATGTATATAACCTATTTATGTATACGAGGTTGTTGCCAGAAATATAAATTTAAAAGGATTATTTTTCACACCTGTCAACATTTTTAATATTAAAATAAACGGCTACATAAATGAAAATAATAGGGATTCCATTTTAGACACGGCAAATAATCAGCTTGTTTAATTCAGGCAGACATACAAAATAAACTAGATTTTCTTAAATAGCTAACACCCTTTTAATACTGCCTCGTATGTTGTAGTAAAAATATATATCATGCCAAAATACTTAGATCAGGGTGTACATTTTTAGCAAATTAAATTCATATTTTATAGAAACCTATGTATACTTGACAAATATGTATATTTTTATGTAGTGATTATTAAAATGCGCTGTCCAAGACCCTTAACATTTAAAACGTTACAAAAACATTAAAAGTTTTCGAAAATTATCTAAGTATACATTTTCAATCAATTTCCTTCTGTCGCTTAGAATGTATGTTGTTTATTCTCAAAATGACTATTTAAGTCCACACAGTCTTCGTTATTTTTATAATTATTAAAATCAATTGTAATGTATCTGAATTTGGTTAATTTTCATAGCTAAGTCATTCATTACTAAATGAATAGTAAAGTAAACGAAAAAGCCATCTCAACTTCTCTTTTGACTAATAAAAGTGTTAAATGGCATATCGGCATTCAAATATAAATTATATAAACATTCTATGGCTAATAAAGTATACATATTTATAATACGCATATGTATTAATAAATAATATTGACGTATACGTTTTTTCGCAGAGGTGACTTTGACAATATTTTTCATTGTACATTTTTAAATTAAAATATGTATACAATATTTATAGACAATAATAATTATAATTTGCATTGTGACTTATATAAAAATAATAGAAAATTTGAAAAGAATTGCTGTTTTATAAGTTTGTATTTATTCTTTAAAAGATGCCAAAGTAACAAAAAATAACGAAATATGTCACAGACATTTTGATAACTTTATTTTACTGTAAATGGACCAAAAAGTTGTAGATTTTTTAAATATTTTTTTTGTATGAGCTTAAAATGTCTCATAGATAATGCCAAAATGATTTAAATGACAATATATATCACAATAATATGCCTAAATATATTGAATGTACATAAATTGTTCGTATTATGAGAATTACCAGTCTTTATGTTTTTTAAACGTAGAGATACAGGGTGTAATTTAAATAACTAAAAATCTGAAAAAGGTTTTAACTGTCTTCATCATTATGAACCCTAAAATCGACCATCGACTGTTCGCCATATTTTATCGTGTTATGCGAACATTTCAGCATTGGTTCTATAGTAAAACTTATTCATAATTATAAGTAGTTTCAACAGTCTTTTCAGGTTATTAGTTATTATATTACAGCTTGTGAGTGGAGATGAGAACTCGACATTACAGTATTTTAACTGTTACTATTTTCCATAAAGACCGGTGATATAACAACTCTTGAATAAAAAAAAAAAAAAAAAAAATAAGTTATTAATGTTTTGCTTCGATTTTATAAACTTTACGGTAAGGAGGTAATAACGAAATATAAACAATAATATAATTATTTAAGATGTTTATGTATCGATACTTTATTTTTCATTCGAATATTGCGAATATGAATGGTTGTAAATATAATTTAGTGGGTATTTGAAGTTTGAATATTACAAATATTTAATATGTTAATATTTACATAAATATTACGTTAAAAACAGACAGTCGAATCTCTCGTGTATTATTTTTATAAGTTATATAAGCTTATACATTTTATACAACTGCAAAGTCAAGTCTCGATATTAAAAAAAAAAAAATTGCTTAAAAAGCAATAATTCATCATAATATTGTCAAAAAATAATAAAATACTAACACTCCTTCGAACACGATTTGTATAAAATTTATATTTCGGAATTCTCAAATAGTTGCTTATTAATAGTAGCTTAAATATATTATCAATTTAGAGGTAGGAACATCAAATTAATGCTGTGTCTAAATCATAATCTTGAATTCGATGGACGTATTTCTTCATTTGTGTCTCCCCTACAAATAAATTAAAATCTAACTCAGTTAATCAATAAAACATTATACTTATAGTTAAAAAAATACCTTCTTGAAATACCGAATCTGGATCGGAAAGTACCTATTTTATAAAAAGGTTTTTTTTTAGCCTGTATTGTCCCACTGCTGGGCAAAGGCCTCCCCCATAGCCTTCCATTCTTCTCTCTGTGTGGTTTTCTCCAGCCAATCTGTCACAAACCCTTCTAAGTCGTCACGCCAGCGTTTTCTAGGCCTCCCTCGGCGATGACGCCCGTCTTCCGGCACCCACTGCGTGAGGACTCTGGCCCATCGGTCCGGATAAAAAGATACCACATAATATTGACTTCTAAGAAAATAGTTCCGACCTTTTTTGTATTTAAACAGATTAAAATCATTTGAATTATTTTCTTAATATATACTTACCTTCTTGTATTTTCTAGGTGACACGTAAAAAGCAAATTGTGTATGGCTGCACAGTTTGTTTGTCAAAAATGTTGAAAAATGTCCATTTCATTCTTTTTTCTTAAAAAACTTATTCGACTTTAACATTGTAGTAAAATTTGATTCAAAAAAATTCACGGTAGTTGAAACGTGCGTTACAGTCATAAAAATATCATAATTTTTATGTAATTTACTTCACTTTAATACATTTTACGACATAACTGAAATATGTAATCACTTATTCTTCCATTCTTCTTTAGGTACATGCAATATGCATTTATGAATACAAATATATTCTAATATATTACATACATATGTTCGCTACACGCTATACATCTTTTCAATATCTATTTATAAAAATTTAAACAATAATATTCCTCATTACTAATGTATCTATAGGATATTCAACGAATATGTAGATAGGTAGGTATAGTCAGTTTTCATATTCATTATTCATAGTAGATATATTTGTAGAATATACGTAATAATATTGAAAAAAAAAACAATATTTATGCGTAGAATATGTACCTTAAGGTATAGAAAAAGTCGTTTGTAGTAATATTAGTATAGTAGTCAAATTTAAATTAATGTATAAAAATAATATATAATATATATATTTTATTATTACAATCATTCATATTTGATGATATTTTACTTTTGCAATAGCTGGGTTTGGGTCCTATAACTGAATTATTGTGTATTTTTAATCTTTTGACGTATAAAATTAACTGACAAGTAAATTGCATTGTTTTTATATAATTAAAATAAATAGATTTTATATGTTATTAATGTTTACTTAGACTTGTAGTGTTTCTAAGCAATATTGTTATTTTTTGAAGTTATTTTCTTTAAAATTTAAAAACGATAAGAATTTCCGAAACGTATATGCTATTCACAGTTTTAACAAATTTTATATATAATTCTTTAAAAATTTTAGTGTTTATCAAAATAACTTTGAAAAATAACAAAACAAAAATAACTAATTGTTAGTACAAGAGCCTCGAGCTGAAAGTGTATCGTAGTAATAATTCGAAATCTTTGTAAAATACAAACAATATATTTATATAACATTTAATATACATACATATACATTTAATATCATAAATGATATACATTATCCAGGCAATGTTTGAAGTTAGATGTACAAGTATAGAAACTTAGGATAGAAAATGTATTTAGAAGTTATTATTGTCATAAAGTGATTCTATAGGATGCCAAATTTTCTGCTTAATACTTGTAGGTATTTCTTCATACTTTACACTATACGCAGTCCAATAATGACTTATTGTTTCAACTAGACCTTGTATGTTAAATAATATATTTTTGTAGAATGCCAGCTCATTAAGAGTGTGAGATTCGTGATCCTCATCTAACATCATTGTAGTATCCGTTGATAGCTGGCTATTTACTCACTGTATCACAGGCTCACCAGCACAACCAAGTCCAAGTCCAGGATACGCTTCCTTTCCAACTTCGCGCCATCCGTGATGCGTGACAGCTGTCATAAGTGACAGCTACCTGACTACTTGTGTGTGTGACGGTGTTTAGATATCTATTAAATAGATACACTACAATCAATCATAAATGTTAGAACCAGCGGTCTAACTGGATACCGAATCTTACATGGAGCAACTGTCTATCTGAGCTCAACAAAACCCAGTTACTGGGAGAACGAGAAAGATCACTTGTCCGTTTTTATTAATATATAAAATCTTGGCATTTTACACATTGGCCGGGTGTTTTAGAAAGTGAAATCGTGTCGCCATTTCTCTATAAATTAAATATAATATATAATCATTAAATAAATGTGATAGTTTAGTGATATTTTCGCTTTTAGATGTTTAATATAACTTTAAGTGTATGGTAAGTATTTCAAATATATATTTGTTAGAGTGTTAGGCTATACGTGTATACATTTAATCATAGATTTTTTTAAATGTAAATTAATGTTCGTTATTATATTTAATTGACTATCGAGTTCGCTGTCTTTTACATACATTTTCGATATTGTTAAACTTGATTTTTTTGACACTTGTTTTTATGATGCTTAATGAGCACATTTCATAAGTTTTTTTTTAAGTAAGTATTTGATTTGACAATTTATTATAATTGGAATTATCGAGTTATATCGAACTATAATGTTAATATATCTTTTGAAATATTAAGATTATATTAATATTTAGCATCTCTGGGAAAAGTTGAGATTTTCAACATTGTTATGTTATTTATGTAAATGTTACTTCTTTTAATGTTATTTTTAACTACGTTATTTAAGTATAACATATCTAGTCCTGCCCTGAATGTCTAAATCTTTAACTTAGATATAAGTTCATATTTATAAAAAATCTTACTGCGCTTGTTCAGACTAATCTTGGCCAAACTTGGCTCTTATTTTCATTCATTCATCAAACTACAATAAAACTTGGCTAAGGTCTATTGTCCATGATTTACAAACGCGTTATTGAACAGTTTTTTTTTAATTGGTTTTTACGGTCACTTTAATACGCCAAGAAAGAAAATATTTTAGAACTTAGATGAGGTCGGTTTTTGGATACCCGAGTACTCTGAGACAAACCATTGAAATAAACTCAGACACCACACAGGGCGAAAACGCCAGGGTAGCCCGCGCAATTCAAATCTTACATGTTTTGCAATTTGCGGGTCACCCTAAGGTGAAACTGGTAGAAAATGCCCAAGGCATTAAGTCCGCCTGTGTACATTATCTGCATAAAGTTTTAATAAATAAATAAATCAATATATTAACTTTGTAAAAACAAGAATGAACGCCTATTATAGTATACAGGTCTTATAAAGAAATGGGAAAATAGCGAAATGTTTTTAGTGGACGATAGGCCTATGTCATATCACAATCAAACTTGGCAACATATCAAAATAATCCAAAATATACTTGACCAACTAGACTTGGCCAAAAATAAGTCAAAATATCAACGACTTGGCCCAAAATAAGTCAAAATGTCAAAGACTTGGGCAAAAGGGAGTCAAAATATCAGGGACTTGGCCAAAAATGTATCATAATCATGAGATTTCACATCATTAAAATTAAGCAATGTTTAAGTCACTTGGCCTATATGTGATGACAATATAAGAACTTGGCCGATCAGCCAAGTGTGATTACCAAGCTATGGAGACAATAAGAAGCGCAGTATTGGATGTGTTGGACTATAATTTATTAAAAATGTGGGTATATGAACTAATTTATGGAGTTTTATTTCTAAATAACCTATTTAACAACATATTACCGCTGATCAAAGAGATTTAAAACACATATAGAGAGGACATTGGGAATATTGTCATACAATAATTTTCATCCTGAATATTTTCGATTTTGACACACGAATGCTACCTGACAAGCGTGCGTATGACACAGATGAACAGATGAACGAATTGATACTAAGTAGTAACAAGTTTTGGATTACGATTTTCTTCGTCATGACCCGTCTATAGCTCGGAAATATTTAAATGTCTTAGTATCATATGAATGCGACCTGACAAGGCGACGTATCGCACTGGACTGATCGACTTGTTACTAATTTGTAACAGGTTTTGGAATTGTCAGTTTCTTGGTCTTGTCCCGTCTATAGCTAGTTATATTTGAATGTCTTTGCCGCTGATCAAGTCGGAAATACGTTCCTTTTACCTCGTCCACTTTCATACAATTAAGTAACGCACGCCGCGTGTATGACCAGTTGTATGTGGACGGTGGTTGCGAGTACTACGCACTCTGACCTTTGTAAAAGGTACAAAGACATTTAAAATAAAGGGTGGAATTTTGAATGGGGTAGTAAGGGCAGGTTCCTTAATCGCCGTATCTACAGGAAAATAGTCTTAGGAGACTAACTATTTACATGGTACCGTATACACTGTAAACGGACCCTTCACAAAGCCTTCAATAAAGCATTCTGTACATCAAACTAAGTAACTTTACGCAAAAATTCTTGCTAGGAAACGATTTTTTTTTGGGGGTGAAAAATCATTTTTTACGGTAGGAGTCAATGTAACGCACTAAAAACATTGTGCTGATGTGTGTATTGAATAGTACGGAGGTCGTGGAGGTGTTAAAAATAAAAATCTTACTTTAAAAACATATATAAAAAAAAATGCGAAAAAGTTGGAACTTGATCCCCCAATATCTCCGTAACTGTAAGGTTCCCAGGTATGGTCTAGAACAAAAAAATGATCGCAATGACGGGGAGAACAAGTGCCTTTCAGCTTCGTTAAGGGTACTTTTACACCTTGTATACATCACTGCACAAGAAGGCCTAGCCAATTGTATCTCAAACACTTTAGAAATTGATTTTAGTCATTTTATCACTAAAGGATTTTTTTATAGTAAAACAATTTACATCGTCACACAGTGGGTGCCTGAAGCCGGTCGTCGTCACCGAGGCAGGCCCAAGAAACGCGGACATGACGATTTGGACTCGTTCCTGACTGATTGGCCAGAGAAGGCAAAACACCGGGAGAGTTGGAAAGGAATGAGGGAGGCCTTTGCCCAGCAGTGGGACAGAATAGGCTAATTAAAAAAATAACAAAATTGAATCACTTAGGACACATCTTTATTAATTCGTATTTATATACTTTTGATTAAATTATAATTCTCTTAATAATTTTACATAATACTAGATAGAAATACACCCACATAACACTCACATAACCGACGGTATGTGGGTGTACTTTAACCTTCTGAACATTGTCAGATATCCGTGACAAGCAAGCGCGTGCCCTGGACGCCAACGACAGAAATATGTGACAAAAAATGCGGTGCACTATAACACACGAAATAAACAATTAAATAGTTTTGGAATCCGTTCCTTTTGTTGGTATTTGCGGTAAAATTGTGGCTTGGCGTGGAGGACATGCGCATGCGCATGTTCAGGCGTTCTGCCCGATCCTTCAGCGATTACACGCCGTGATGTTATGACTGTCTCATCACTCAGCAGGCTGGCTGGGTGTAGCAGCTCGAAGAGATTTCTCTAAACTCCTCAAAGATGGAGTGATACTGCTTCCTAAGTCTTCAACTACGCTTGATAAGTATACTGGAAGAGAGGAATAAGTCGATTTAGAAAGAAAAACATAACATCAACATACATGACCCTCTTATAAAATGACAAAAAAAAAACTTTTTTGCAAATGAATGATAAAACAACGCATAACAAATATTTATAAATACAAGATGCTGTGCTATTATAGGGGGCCCACAGCACAGCGCTGGTTTTAACTCTGGTCCATCTGTCTATTTGTTAAGGCTAATCTCCGAAACGGCTGCACCAATTTTGACGGGAGTTTTGCTGGCAGATAGCTGATGTTATAAAGTCTAACTTAGGCTACTATTATTTTAGAAAAAGAATTAGAGTTCCGTGCAAAAAATTAAAGCCCCTTGAAGTTGTTAACAAAATCGGAATATGGAAGTACCTACCTAATATTTTTATAATTATTTCATGCAAACGAAGGTCGCGGGGAACAGCTTGTTATCCGACTGCGCGACGCAAAGGAGGGTAATGTGTTTATCAGTCTATGTATGTGTGTTTGTTCCTACGTGGCGTTGTAAAGCCCAAACGTGTAGGCCGATTTTGTTGATTCTTACGTCAATTGATTTGTCTTAACCTAGCGCGTGTCACTAAAGACGTGACAATAATTAAAATTCACCACAGCGACAACCAGACGCCATATTGGCAACTAATTTTATATTCAATTAAAACCTAAAAAACTTGACTGACAAAATTGGAAAGAATAAAACAAGCACGTGGGGCCTATTTGAATATAAAATTATGAAAATGGAATGGGTCCTGCCTGTCGTATTTATATTAAATTCTTACCAATATCGTTAAGACAGCGCTTAGTCCCCAAAGCGTCCATATTTCTTATATTCAAGATTTTCTCTGCATACACTTCGCACGTATGTGTGCATACCTGCAAATATAAATAAAAAAATTACATGATATACAAGGTGTTAACGGACCCTTCACGAAGCCGTCAACCAAGCATTCTGTACATCAAACTAAGTAACTGTACGCAAAAATTAATGCTGGGAAACGACTTTTTTTTGGGGTGAAAAATCACGTTTTATGGTAAAACTCAATGTAACGCACTCAAAACTTAGTGCCGATGGATACTTTGAATAGTAAACGGGTCATAGAGTTAATTAAAGTAAATTTAAAACCTTAAAAAGTAGTTTAAAAAAAAACTTGTGAGAAAATAGGAACTTTGACCCCCAACATCACCGTAACTAGAAGGTTCCCAGGTATGGTCCAGAACAAAAAAAATGATCGCAATGACGGGGAGAACAAGTGCCTTTCGTCTTCGTTAAGGGTCTTTTTACACCCTTTATAATATTTTAGGTTAAGTTCGGTAAGGCACATAAACACATTATTCTCTTTTCTCACACACTATTGTCTACATTTCTTTTTCATTTCTCCTTTTGCAGGTCTGCTGGCAGAAATTTCTTAAAAAATAAGCAGTACCTATGTACTCATATATTATAATGTTATTTTCCTGTGTACTGTGTGTATATAAATAGTTAAAAATCGTTAAAAAAGTAAGTGAAACTGGTCATTAGACTTACCTCAGATAAGTACTGTAGTGGAGCCTGTTTCTCTGATAGATGCATTTCTAGATGTTGAGGCAACGTCATCAAGTACTGCCCAATCTGTTGGAGAAAAGAATAAAATATATAATTTAATCATTTAATTCAAGCAACACGACTCATAGTGTTAGTAACAAAGTACTTATAAAAACTATGTTTGTAATACACTCACAAAGACAAAAACAGAAACAGATGTTGACATCATTGCTGCAAGGTGACAGGCCCAGCCGAAACCTTGCAGCAGTGGTTCACAAACTCACAATTAAGCCTGCTTGCTATCATAGATAGGATGCTGTTAGCGCTGCCCCGCACCCTACGGACCAAGGAAGCACACCGCTTCCGCATCACCGTGTAGAAACAGTCCACGTGAGCTTCAGCAAACATCTCTGATGCGCTGCAGTATCGGGGCAACCCCATCAGCATATGTATAGAGTGACTGGTAATTAGTGACCGATACTTAAACACGTGATTAAACTCATGATAACAAACAACTTTCCCAAATAAACTTTTTTTATACTCTTTCACTTTTATCCCAATAACACAACAGCCGTATGAAATTCTATTCTATTTATTTCTCTATGAATTCCATTTCTCTAATTACTATCGTACCGTGCAACAGTGGGTTAGCCTCTGCCTCTGACAGAACGGCGTCACGCGGCTAACAGCTGATAGGTAAAAGGCGCGCGCGAATTTCATACGGCTGTTGTATTATTGGGATAAGATAAGAGACGACATTTTTGACATAACATGGCACCTGTAACTAGCGAAGGGTAGGTTTGTTCCGGTCTGCCCCACCGGTCTATCACCAGTGGTGGCAGTTGCAACTATTTTTCTCATCTACCACCACTGGTGGTGGTTGCGTCTGATGACAGTTGAATTGGTGGTATCCTGCACCAGTAGTCGATCAAGTAGCCGTGGCAGAGGTTTTACATTTTTATTTTTTCTATCGTTTTTTCAGTTACTATTCTTTTATTTCAATGTAAAATTACATTCTCTGTACGCAGCACTCCATTTATGTAAATAATACGGCTAAAACTCAAAACACCAACAGTGGATGTTGAAATACTCTAACGCGTGAAATCAGCTGTTCACTTCCTGTCTAACTACACAGTTCATCGAACTCGTCGTCGCGCTTGCTGTTCACTACGTGCGTTTTGCCACGGTAACGATACATTGCGTATGAGGAAATAAAACAAATCAAATTTCTTGGATTCCCATAACGTTCCTGAAATAATTTCTTGTACCGGTCATCTTAGTATGATATACTGAATTCACCCCATCAGTTTGTGGAGGGCTGTCCCTTACACCCTGTATTATTTACCTCGGTTATATACTCTTGCGGCGATAGCGCGAAGTCAGGCAGATCAGTTGATAATGCGTCGTTATTGTTCCATACTGACAGCTGCGGTATTTTTTCTGTAACAATAATAAACGTATTCATTACTAGTCGTCGCAAAAATTGTGATAGCTCGACTAATAGCCGAGTGCAATTAGACAAAAAATACTCTAAAGGTGGAACGAAGTTTATAGTGGTCGGATTTTCATGGGACTTTTTTATTGAGTTCCTAGAGGTGTAGAGAAGAAAGTTAAAAAAAAAAATTTCGCCGCTCGCAAGTATTTTTTTTTTTTTGAATTTCCTTTGTAATATTTTTTTTTCTTTAATGTATAACTTGAAATTCGACGAATTTATATTGAGACATAATAAAAAGACCTGTGTGTATCCATTAAACGCCAATTTGGTCTGTTTATTTGTTCAATGTTCATATTTCAAGTTTTTCTTTGAAAATATCCTATTTTCTTCAATTATTTCTAAGTTACCGAATTTAAGACTAAGATTTCTTTTGAAATTGGTAATAGATACATTTTTACAGATAACTGGATAAGAAAATGTTCAAGAAAACAATATTCATGCGTTTAGTGATTTAAAATTTATTAGCAAAAATCAGAAAATCATCTATGTTAAATGAAAGCATTTTTTTTTCAAAATTTGTGAATGTAACTCAATGTGCAAATTATTTTCCAAAACCTTATTTTAGTAGCTATCTAATAAGGTATAATAACTAGAAAAATATTCAAGGATACTTGTTAAATGCCAGTTACTGCTGAGAAAGTAAAAAACGACAAAAGGGCTCTATAGCTAAGAATTGGGAGCGGTATCGGTATCGGTATTGATATTAAATGAGGCGCAGAGACCCAAGCTTGCAACTAATTCTAAATATAAATTATGAAAAAAGGTTAAGTTACAATTACGATAATTTTTGCGAGTTTACCAGCGGTCCCATCCCACCTTCGTCAGCATTAATCAACATGTATCGAGTACCTCCGAATATTTTTATTATTTTGTGTTCTCTGTGGATAGCTGATATAATAAGGATATTTCCAGGACAATATTTACAATGACCACCATAGAAACATTTTGAGAAAAATTGCCTTCTTTAACTTTTACATTGACGATTTCCTGATATTTGCGAATTAATTTTTAGTCACTTCACTCGTAAATTTGGATTTCTTGAACATTTTTACATCCAGTTATCTGTGAAAAAGTGTCAGTTACCAATGACAAGAGAAATCCTTGTGTTAAAACTCTGTATTTTAGAAATAATTGAAAAAATAGGAAATTTTCATAAAAAAACCTGGAAATATGCATATCGTCAACAACAATGAACAAGCAAACAGACCAAATTGGCGTTAAATGGATGCACACAGGTCCCACTATTACGTCACAATATAAATTCGGCGAATTTCAAGTTATTCCTGTATGAAAAAAAAAATATTCAAAAGGAAATTTTAAAAATTTAAAAAAAAATTCGCGAGCGGCGAAATTTTTTTTTTTAACTTTCTCCTCCACGACTCTAGGTATATATATATATATAATAAAAAAAACCCCATGAAAATCCGACCACTATAAACTTCGTTCCACCTTATAGTCTAATTGCACTCGACTATAATATGCATGATATAAATATAATTTATAGCCTATAGCTCCCACGAATAATGTAGCTTTCTGCTAGTGAAAGAATTTTTTGAATTTGATCATTAGTTCCGGAGATTACCCCCTACATACAAAGTTACATATTTTAAATTTCGATAGTCTGTAACGCGTCAATAGTTTGTAAAATCACTACTCAGTATTATCATCCCACAATCTATAATCTTCTATACAAATAAACCGTTAAATAGTCCGTCCGTCCGGACGAACAGCGGAAGCTTAGTAATAGGGTCCCGTTGATTACACATCGCGTACGGAACCCTAACATGGTGTACAGTCACGAGCATCAATATGTATACACTTAACAACTTTTAGAAGTGTTTTTCTCCTACTTTTTTTGTTAAAATTTCATGTTGTTACGAACATAGTATTTTGGAACTCATATTTTTATGAAAAAGATCCTATCTCCAAGTTACAATCGTTATTTCTTTCGAAAATTGCTTTTCAATTTAGGAAACTGTATACATATTGGTGCTCGTGACTGTACCTTCACGTAGATCGCACACACACACACATACAGATAACGCGATCCGACTACCTACTACCTATCCGACCAACGCGCTTTGTTTTTAAATGGAGCGACGGCCTATCTGACCTCCACAGTCCACAACCCAGTTGCTTATACAGACATCTCCAAGCCCCTGGGCGCACATGGTAGACCACAGCAGAGGGAACATTACTATACTTATGCTTACCCAACTGAACGTCAACAGGATTCCTCAAAATAGCTCTAGCTAGACTTCTGAGCTGCTCCTTAGTGCGCCTGAGGATGGCGGCGGAGGCCGGGGGCTCCGTCCTGAATGCCGCGAGGCGCTGCCGCACGTCCGCTTCCAGCAGCAGGGTGGGCAGGTCGTGTAGGGGATCTGGGTCTTTTGATTCTGGAAAAAAAAAAACTTTTGCAAAAAAAAAAACCCCTAAAAACTTTACTTTCGGAAGACTTTGATACATTTTTGCCACCGTCTTCGAAAGTAGACCAGAGGTGGCCCAGTGGTGGCGGCTCTGACTTACGAATCGCGAGTCGCGGGCTCGAACCCAGGCAGGCGCATTACTTTGTGTAATTTATTTCATCACCACTGCTCTCAAAACGGTGAAGGAAAACATCGTGAGGAAACCGGCATGTCCTAGAACCAAAAATTCGAAGACATGTGACATCTACCAACCCGCACTGGGCCCGCGTGGTGCATTATAGCCCATTCTCTCTCATAGAGAGGAGGCCTGTCTTCCAGCAGTGGGAACATTAAAGGCTGATTATGCTTCGTAAAGTTATTTTAGACTCTTTTTGGAAGTCAGTTTTTTTTTTGCAAAAAGTTTTATTTTTATTTTACACTTTTTAGTTGTAGTATACCACACAAATTCTTGTCATGAATCAATTTTACATTGTAACTAGAAGTTATTAAGGACCATCATAAAGCTGTGGCGAGGTACTGCATCCTTACCTAACAAATTCGTTCCACCTGCTGAAAATCTCCCGCCTGGACATGAGTTGCCATGGCTGACCTGGAAGTCTTTAAATAGACTTCGGACCCAGGTTGGCCGCAGCAGTGAAAACCTACTCAGGTGGAGATTCATTAATAACTCTGCCCTTGAGTGTAAATGTGGTGCTGTTCCACAAACGATGGGGCACTTAATATCGTGTCCCCGCGTGTCCTGTTGTTTGTTAACTACAGGAACTGATGGACGCTACCGAAAGCGCCAAACTAGTAGCTCAGTTCTGGGCTGACACTATTTAGATTGTCATCGACACACTAAGAAGAAGAAAAAGGACCATCATGTCAACATGTAACAACTCAGTATCATTTTAAGAAACTTGCCTCGAAAAACAAGTTAAGTTTTCATGATCGTCCATTGTATTATTCTTTTTAACAGATGTCACAATAATGAAAATGTCATAAGCAAATAATATGCATCTATGATTAGTTATATTAGTAATAGAATTAATATAAAGAATGAATAAAATTGGCCCTAATACACTTCCTTGTGGGACGCCATATTTGATACATTTAAGTTACAGTTCAGAACAGTGTGGTGTTATGTCGTTATATCTATTCACTTTTGTAATTATAACACGCTGTTGTCTGTTACTTAGGTATGTCGATATCCATTGAAGCCAATTGCCTCCAAATTCTGCGGTCTGTTACTAGTCAGTCGTGAGATACTAGGTCAAAGGCTTCAGATAAGTCAAAAAAACTACCCTGTCTTCTTCTTCTTCGGCCCGCAAACGGTCAAGTGACTTCCAGATTGGCCACTGCAGTTCCTGTCCAGGAGGAAGATGTTCTGCTGAATTGATGAAGTGAGGAGGGTTGGGATGTCTGTTCCTCCACAATTCGGATCTTTCATCTGATGCCTTCTTCTTCTGAGAAAATCGTGTGTCTCACAAAGCGTTTAGGAAATCGTGCTTTTACGGCTTTTTAAGCGTGAAGGTGGAAGTTGATGCCCGAACAGGGGGTGGCATCCCGTTCCTGTTTTCCCTTCTCAATGCGACTAGCTATTTCGCGCCGAACGTCTGGTGGAGCTATACCTGCCAACGGATACAACATCGCAAGAGGGGTGGGTTTTAAGCACCCCGTTACAATGCGACAGGTATCGTAACAACCCTGTAGTAAGGTGGTTTCAGTTAATATTGGTAATTTTATTGTGAATTTGTGTTTTGTAAGCTAAATTGCTGTTCTTTAATAGTGTTAAATTTATCACAGTATTCAATTAATCTCGATATAATAGGTATAAATGTTATTGGGCGATAATTATTAATATCAGATTATCACCTTTTTTTAAAGTGGCTTAACAATTGATACTTTTAAAGATTCCGGAAAAGTGCCAAGTGTAAATGATCATTATCTGCCTAGCCTTTTCCCAACGATGTTAGGGTCGGCTTCCAGTCTAACCGGATGCAGCTGAATACCAGTATTTTACATGGAACGATTGCGATACCCCTTGGTAAGACTGGTTGTCAGACCTTTTTGGGCCACTGACTACCTGTAACGGCTGTCAAAGATCTACAAATGACAGCCGGGATCAACGGCTGTAAACGATAGATTTATTAAATATGTCATTATTATTTCCTTTATTGATTTCTAAACATATTATTTACATTTTTAAATATTTATGTATACAGTAATATCAAAAAACATTTAAAAAAATTAAAAAATAGTAGGCCACCAGCACTGGGAACCGAGCTGCCGGTGGTCAGAGCTCTTGAGAGAGGAACCTCCTAACAATACGCGCCGTGTCTAGGAGAACCGCGCACTGAATCAAGCCTTTGATCCAGCTGCCAAGCGCGAGCCTCCTCAAATGTTGGTCGAGGCTATTGGTTATTAAGCCATTGGCCGACACGACAATCGGCACAATGACTGCCGTACTCACGTCCCACAGGTCGGCAACCTCGCGAGCCAGATCTTGATATTTGAATTGTTTATTTTTTTCTGCTTTCACGAGGTTCTGGTCATGCGGAACCGTTATATCAACAATAATTGCGCGACACTCCAATCGATCTATCACCACAATGTCAGGCTTATTGGCAACAATAGTCCTGTCAGTGATGATAGGTCGATCTCAATACAACGTGATATTACCATCATCGAGAACTGGTTCGGGCGCATACTTATAGTATGGCACTTCTGATTCCACAAGGTTGTACTTCAAAGCAAGTTGCTGGTGGATAATACTGGCAACGAGGTTGAGTCTATGCAAGTATTCTCCGTTAGCCAGACTAGTTGATTAGTTAGTTAGTTAATTGTTATTATTATGACATCTATACAGGGTGTAAACGGACCCTTCACGAAGCCGTCAACCAAGCATTATGTACATCAAACTAAGTCACCCTACGCAAAAATTATTGCTGGGAAATGACTTTTTTTTTTTGGGTGAAAAAATACTTTTTACGGTAAAACTCAATGCAACGCACTCAAAACATGGTGCTGATGGATGCTTTGAATAGTAAACGGGTCATGGAGGTAATTAAAGTAAAATTACAACCTTAAAAAGTAGTATTTAAAAAAAAACTTGTGAGAAAATTGGAACTTTGACCTCCAATATCTCCGTAACTAGAAGGTTCCCAGGTATGGTCCAGAACAAAAAAATGATCCCAGTGATGGGCAGAATATGTGGTTTTCGTTTAGGGTCTTTTTACACCCTTTATATATAAAAGAAAGTCGTGTTAGTTACACTATTTATAACTCAAGAACGGCTGAACCGATTTGGCTGAAAATTGATGCGGAGGTAGCTTAGAACCAGGAGATGGACATAGGATACATGGTAGGTAGGTAGGAAGGGTAGGTAGGTAGGTAGGTAGATAGGGTAAGTAGGTTCTTAGGGTAGGTAGGAAGGTAGATAGGTAGGATAGGTTGGTAGGGTAGGTAGGAAGGTAGGTAGGTAGGATAGGAAAAGGTGCATTGCAACGCATGCCGGGCACAGCTAGTATTTAATAAATCTATCATTATAAGTTCATCAGTGCATGCTTTTATAATTCGTCATAACCTACCGAACTTGTTTCTTAATGTTGTCATTACCGCTCTGACTTCATTATCGGACACAGGTTTTAGGAACATCGAATGAACCAGGGAACTTCCGTCACAGTTCGGCTTTGTACTTGTGCTAGGAGAGTGTGCTGTATTAATTAATATAGTGGTTATTAAACGCAGTTGCTATTTCTACGGGGACTGTAAGTACTTTATTGTCAATTAGGATATTTTCTAAATCGTTCTTGAATTTATTGCCCATAATTTCGTCCTTAATTACTTTCCATACCCCTTGTTTGCGCTGGTTTTTTGCTAATAATTTAAACAATTGAAATTGACACAGCTAAATTGGCGGGAGGAATTGCATACTGTCGGGAACACGTGGAAAAAACGAGCAGTACGCTTATAAGGAAGGATTGCACATACCTCGATTTCCCGGAGCAGCTTCCAGACATGTAGCACATCACACGAAGAAGACGAAAGCGAGAAGATCACACCAATTTCACCAACTTTTTATTAATGTTTCGAGAGCGCTTGTTATCGCGATGAATTGTAGCCAGCCATTGCGGTTTACATCGACAACGGAGGGTTTGTGCGGGAATGATTTAGAGGTGGGGATTACCTGTGCCAATCAACAAACTAATTGTCTATGTATCCGCGCAACCATTCCCCCGGGCTTGAAGGGATGCCTTCAAATACGAAACTACAAACTACTAAAATACCTAATTGCTAACGTTAACCTAACCTTTGATGATAAACCGACGTGTCTATTGGTTAGGCAACGGGCAAAGACGCACGACGGGACGCAAGTAGGATCCAGTCGCTGTCTCAACCCCAGCGATACGAGTGACTCCGGTGGAGTCAGGGAAAACTTCCTCCACGACACCCAAAGGCCAGTGCAGTGGAGGCGAATTGTCGGTTATAAGAATCACGACCGTGCCGACAGCGACTGGATCGACCGGCGTGTTCCATTTGCGACGCGATTGCGACGTGTGGAGGTATCCACCTCTCCAGCGCTTCCAAAACGACGGTACTAAACTATCTAGCGACTCGTGTCTAGCAGTAATAGTCCTTTCCTCTATTTCCTCCGCAGGCAAGTACTTTAAAGGCGTGAAATTCAAAAAGTGCGCTGGAGTTAAAGCTAGCGGTTCCGAAGGGTCGCTAGAGAGCGTCCTACAAAGAGGTCTAGTATTAATAACGGATTCGATTTGAGTAAGCACGGTGCTTAACTCTTCAAACGAAAGAATAGTATCACCTTGGTCGTTTTGTATTTTCGACACTCTGTTGGCAACAAAGGTGTTCCACCGATGGGGCGACGAATGTACCCAACAGAGAGCGACTGTCGAATCCGAAAATGCGAATATATTGCGAAAAACAATGCGGTTTTGACAAGCGACTACGACATTTTTTATTAGTTGAGCTAGCACAAGAATAGCACATAGCTCAAGACGAGCGAGAGAAACGACCTTCTTAGGAGACACCTTAGACTTAGCGGTTAACAACTTAACTATATTGCCATCGCTATTTTGGACGTGGAAGTAAATCACTCCCCCGTATGCCTTCTCACTGGCGTCCGCGAAAGCCAAGATAGTGACCACACTATCAGCGACGATACCAACGTGACGTGGGATTTTTATACTACCGAGCAAAGGAAGCTCTTCCTTAAAGCTAGTCCACAGCCTCACTATATTTTCAGGTGGGGTATCATCCCAGTCACAATCACACAGCCAAAGCTGTTTGATCAGCAGTTTGGCGTACAGGACGACTGGCGCGACAAATCCCATGACGTCCCATATTTTAGCGACACACGACAATATTGTACGCTTAGTACAATTTTCAAAAGGGGTACTAACTTTCATGCCGAAGTGGTCCGACGTCGGCGACCAACACAAGCCCAGTACCTTATGTTGGTCGGACTCGTCGAATTCTTTGACAGCTGGCAGGCGATGCGAAGGCGGAATCGAATCCAAGACGACTTGGGAGTTGCTGGTCCATTTAACTAATTCAAATTGACCAGCTTTCATGAGACCTATCATTTCCGAAGCTGTGGAAATGCCCTGGTCTTCCGTGAGAACGGAATGGACAAAATCGTCCATATACAAACCTTCAGCGACAATATTTTTTGCCTGAGGGTAAGAGTCACCCTCGTCCTCTGCCAGCTGCTTGATAGTTCGCAGCGCATGAAAGGGGCTAGACTTGAGCCCAAAAACGACACGATTAAATTCATAAACCTGTAAAGGTTCTTGCGGGGAAAAGCGATACAAAATGCGTTGGAAACGCCGATCAGATTCTCGGATTCCAATGCTGAGAAACATTTGACGAATGTCTGCGGAAAGAGCGATCGAAAATAAACGAAAACCAATAATAATATTAAAAAGATTCCCTTGTAGATTTTGCCCACCATACAAGAGATCATTTAGAGAAACGCGGGAGGTAGTTTTACAACTACCATCGAGAACGACACGAAGTTTGGTTGTGACCTTATCATCTCGGATCACACCATGATGCGGAATAAAATATGAAATTTCTGAAGAATCAGAATTTGTAGGTGAAATATAGCCCTTTCCTAAATACTCGCGGATGACACCGTCATACGCGACCTTTAATTGTGGAGAAGCTTGCATCTTCCTTTCCAAGCAGTAAAACCGACGTTCACTTGCTTGACGCGAGTTACCAAGGGATTCGACATCACCCTTGAAAGGCAAAGCAACCACGTATCGTCCGTCACTATCCCGAGTGGTAGTGCGGTTGTAGAACTCCTCACACAATTTGTCATCCGGGCTGAGCAGCGGGGGGACGTCTACTTCCTCCAATTCCCAGAACTTTCGGATCGCAGAGTCCAACGGATCAGCGGTACAACAATATGAAACGGTCGTGTTGCTGTCAACGCGTACCGGGGCATCACCTACAATAACATAGCCAAGGACAGTTTCCAATGCGAGAGGCGAGAAATGTTTCGCTTGTCCTGGCACCTTGTTCGACAAAAGTAAATGCGGGAAAATTGAAGCACCGATCAATACTTGAATTGGGCCTGGAGAAAAATACGTATCGTCTGCCAACGGTAAATTTTTGAAGTTAGACAAAAGAGAGGCGTCGACCGTAGCAGTTGGCAAACGTTCGGTAATTTTATCTACTACTAAAGACTCGATATTATAATTTATGTTGCGGTCGAAACGAGAATGAAATTTAATTTTTACGGAACCCTGAATTGTTTTACTCGAACCTCCTATTCCCTTTACGGTAGAACAGGCAGGTCGATTATTTATGTTCAAACCTAAGCGTTGACAACACTCGCGAGTTATAAAATTACTTTGAGAAGCGCTGTCCAATAATGCCCTGAAACTATGTTCAATTCCGCGAGAATCCACGATAATGATACGTGCGGTTGCTATGAGTACCGTGGTAAGAGGTCGAATCATGTGGCTACTCCCACCATGATTATCGGATAATGAACACAGGGCTACGTCAGTGTCCGCGCGAACAGTGGTTGAGTCACTGGGAGCGGCCTCTGTGGGACGGGAGCGGGTTTGACTTCCGAAACACAAGAGAGTATGATGTTTGTGATTACATTTCCTGCATGTAGATGTTGACCCACACGCAGAAACACGATGACCACTACTTAGGCAATTTATACATAAATTGTTAGACTTAATGAATTTAAAACGTTGATCTGGGTTATAACTATTAAATACCCTACATTTATAAATGTAATTATGATGCTCATTGCATAGATTACACGCGGCGGACTCAGAACCAGATGTACTCGCGTAAGCCTGTGTAGATTTTGTAGATTTACGATCGGATCCTCTGTTGCTGACGACTCGAGCAACAGGAGATGACGTACGTTCTAATACCTTTATGTGTTCGCGAACAAAACTTATTAAATCAGAAAAAGATGGAATTTCGGAATTATTCGATCTTAATTGATGATTAGATTCGAAAGTACGCGCAGTGTCTGGATCAAGTTTTTTAAGAGCGATATGCAACAAAATAAAATCAGATAGGTCATTGACCTTTGTGTTTTTTAACGCGGCTACAGACGATGCGAATTTATCGAGAAAAGATTCTAAACTACTAGGGGTTCCTGACGAAATAGATTTAAATTCAAATAATTGGTCTAGGTATGAAGTCGCTGATTGACGCTTATCTTCATACCGTTTACAAAGTAAATCAAAAATAAGAGGGTAGTTGTCAGCGGTTGGAGATATGCCGGCACAAACAGATCGCGCCTTGGCAGTCAACCTTCCTATTAAATAATATAACCTCTCACTGTCTGTCAGAGAAACATTATTGTGTACGGCGTTGCGATAACTAGCTATAAATAAAGGCCAATTTTTAATATCTCCGTTAAATTCGGGTATTTCGATAGGAGGTAATCGAGGTGACCTTTGAACCTGACTACGAGATTGGACCTGTAGTTTTTCCTCGGCTCGTTTTACACGGCCTAATAGGTCTTCGAACGAAGAAAGCGCCTGATAGTTGATGACGTAATCAGGATTTAATTTAAGCTCATGATCAACAATATCATCCAACACACTTTCAAAATCTGCACGCATTGAATCTACTGTTTTAACGTCACAGAGGAAGGATTCCTTATTGAATTCTTCCGAATCAATATGTTTTAACGAATCACATATTGCTTGCATACGACAAAATATTCTATCTCGCTTAGAAACCAGTCGCCTGAGCGTTAAGTCGATGGGCATGTTAGCGATTTATGAAACACGAAATAATTAAGAAAGTAAATAATATAAGAAAGAATTAATATTAACTATTCTATTGTGCAGATGTACTAATTGATAGTTTTGTTAACTTAACCTGGCCGGGCAGTCGAGCGCACACGTGCTGTGACCTACTTACCGAACCGGTTTTCGAACAAATTGAAACTTATTTAAATAACGCGATGATTACGACAAACGCTAGTACCAATTACTAGCTAGGATAACGACACGAAACGAATACGATAGAAATTATGCGGTGTATGTAACTACGCGGTGATGAGCGAAATACGAAACGACAGGGACGATACGATACGATAGAATTGGTAAATGATTGCGGTGTTGAGCGAAATATAAACGATGCTACTTAATCTAATGCGGAGTTTACGAGATTTTAACTAAATACCTAACTTGCCTCGTGGCGAAGTATTTGGTACAAATACGCGGGATTAACTAAACGAACTACCTAGGATTTCCTAGGGAATGGCTGCCACTGATTTTACGACACTTATACGGCTGAAGGACCAAATGTTTGCGCTGGTTTTTTGCTAATAATTTAAACAATTGAAATTGACACAGCTAAATTGGCGGGAGGAATTGCATACTGTCGGGAACACGTGGAAAAAACGAGCAGTACGCTTATAAGGAAGGATTGCACATACCTCGATTTCCCGGAGCAGCTTCCAGACATGTAGCACATCACACGAAGAAGACGAAAGCGAGAAGATCACAACAATTTCACCAACTTTTTATTAATGTTTCGAGAGCGCTTGTTATCGCGATGAATTGTAGCCAGCCATTGCGGTTTACATCGACAACGGAGGGTTTGTGCGGGAATGATTTAGAGGTGGGGATTACCTGTGCCAATCAACAAACTAATTGTCTATGTATCCGCGCAACCACCCCTTTTGTTAATATACTTAATATTTGCGTTCTTTTTTGAGTATATATTTCCATTTCTGTAAAAGTTTTGAGTATTGAATATAATTAATTTTATTTTGTATATTTTTATTCTTATAATACATATTTATAGTAAGAACCGTTTCGTTTTACAACTTTTTTTAGGTACTTATCCTGTTCTGTTTTTATTTTTGAGTTATATATGAATTTCTGTAAAAGTTTTGAGTATTGACTGTAATTAATTTTATTTTTTTATATTTTTATTCTTATAATATTGATAACGTAAGAACCGTTCCGTTTTACAACTTTTTTAAGTCCTTTACTTATCCAGTTCTATTTTTATTTTGGTGTTTACCTTTACCTTTATTTTTGAGAAAACAAATTAAAAAGAAATCTATATATATAAAATTCAAAGTCCTGACTGACTGACTGATATATCAACGCACAGCCCAAACCGCTGGTCCTAGAGACATGAAATTTGGAGGGTGTATTCTTTGTGAAGAGTAAGTATCCACTAAGAAAGGGTTTTTCGTAATTCCACCCCTAAGAGGGTGAAATGGGGCGTTGAATTTTCTATGAAACTTTTTATTCTCGCAGTCGATTGACTTGACAATTTGTGTACATACTCTTCAAATAAAATTATGAGAGACGTGTATCACAGTTTTTCCAAAATCATCCCCCAATTTAAAAATTCAATGTCTTGATTGGCTGCCTGATATATCAACGCATAGCCCAATCCCCTGGTTCTAGAGACATGAAATTTGGAGGGTGTATTCTTTGTGAAGAGTAGGTATTCACTAAGAAAGGGTTTTTCGAAATTCCACCCCTAAAGGGTGAAATGGGGTGTTAAATTTTCTATGAAACTTTTTATTCTCTCAGTCGATTGACTTGACAATTTGTGTACATACTCTTCAGATAAAATTATGAGATACGTGTATCACAGTTTTTCCAAAATCATCCCCCAATTTAAGAATTCAATGTCGACTGGCTGACTGATACATCAATGCATAGCCCAATCGGCTGGTTCTAGAGACATAAAATTTGGAGGGTGCGTTCTTTGTGAAGAGTAAGTATCCGCTAAAAAACAGTATTTTTTTAAATTCCACCCCTAAGAGGGTGAAATGGGGCGTTTAATATTCTGTGAAACTTTTTATTCTCTGAGTCGATTGACTTGAAAATTTGCATACATACTTTTCAATTAAAATTATGAGAAACGTGTATCACAGTTTTTTCCAAAATCAAAATCATCTCCCAACAGAGTCCAATAGGGCTTCGAAGCTCACGTAGACGGGCGCATGGCGCGCAGTGTTGCGTGGGGCGTGCGGGGCGCGGGAGTATTTACCTATTAAATAAGTAGGTAGGATTTTTCTGAGGTAGACGTCTGTAAATATGGTTTATTCCACAGATGGCTCGTGATACGCGAAATTGATATTAAATATTATAAAAGTTTAATGTCTATAAATAGATTCCTAATTAATCATTTGATGGTTGTCACCGGTGTCCAATTTCAAACCAAGGTATCATATTTCACGTTCAAATGTAACTTAATTGACATTACTATGAACGAATGTTTGCAAGTTATAAGCAAGTACATGTAAATCTATGTAGGTATGTACTATACATACATAGATTACTTATTATCCCAGAAGTAAGATCCCGTGGGCAATTCCCGAACTCCACGCTAGCTTATGCCCGCGGCTTCGCCCGCCTGGAATTCGGGAATTGCCCACGGGATCTTACTTCTGGGATAATAAGTAATCTATGTATGTATAGGAGATACATGGTTTTTATATACTTGCTTATAACTTGCAAATATTAGTTCGTAGTAATATCAATTAGGTACTTTACATATTATTATGTGAAATATTGATAGGTACCTTGGTTTGAGATTGGACACCGGTGACGAAAATCAAATGATAAATTAGGAATCTATTTATAGACATAAAACTTTTACATAATATTTAATATCAATGGCACGTATCACGAGCCAACACGAAAATCGGTGCAATAAACCATATTTACAGACGTCTACCTCAGAAAAATCCTACCTACTTATTTAATAGGTACTAATAATACTCCCGCGCCCCGCACGCCTCGCGCAACACTGCGCAAGATGCAAGATCGCAAAACCGCTGATCCTAGAAACATGAAATTTGGAGGGTGTATTCTTTGTAAAAAGTAAGTATCCACTAAGAAAGGGTTTTTCGAAATTCCACCCCTAAGAGGGTGAAATGGGGTGTTGAATTTTCTGTGAAACTTTTTATTCTCCGAGTCGATTGACTTGAAAATTTGTGTACATACTCTTCAGTTAAAATTATGAGATACGTGTATCACAGTTTTTCCAAAATCATCCCCCAATTTAAAATTCAATGTCCTGATTGGTTGACTGGTATATCAACGCACATCCCAAACCGCTGGTCTTAGAGATATGAAATTTGGGGGGTGTATTCTTTGTAAAGAGTACATATCCACTAAGAAAGGGTTTTTCGAAACTCCACCCCTAAGAGGGTGAAATGGGATGTTGAATTTTCTGTGAAACTTTTTGTTCTCTGAGACGATTGACTTGAAAATTTGTGTACATGCTCTTCAATTAAAATTATGAGACACATGACGTAACACAGTTTTGCCAAAATCATCCCCCAATTTAAAATTCAATGTCCTGACTGGCTGCCTGTGCCTGATATATCAACGCACAGTCCAAATCGCTGGTCCTAGAGACATGAAATTTGGAGGGTAGTATTCTTTGTGAAGAGTAGGTATCCGCTAAGAAAGGGTTTTTCGAAATTTCACCCCTAAGAGGGTGAAATGGGGTGTTGAATTTTCTGTGAAACTTTTTATTCTCTGAGTCGATTGGCTTGAAACTTGCCAGGGTGTGAGGACCTAGTGGCTAAATAATAACAGCCGCTCGGGTCGATCTTTAGGTTAAGCCGTGCTTGCCTAGGTTGGTCTGTGGATGGGTGACCACCCATTACATACCGAGTTTCTTCCGTGTATCGGAAATCACGTTAAGCCGTTGGCCCCGGTTGTCATTTGTAGATCTTTGACAGTCGTTAGGTAGTCCAAAAAGTCAAACAACCAGTCTTACCAAGGGGTATCGTATTACCCAGTACTAACTGGGCAGTGGAGGTCAGATAGGCAGTCACTCCATGTAAAACACTGGTATTCAGCTGCATCCGGTTAGACTGGAAGCCGACTCCAATATAGTTGGGAAAAGGCTAGGCAGATGATGAGTCGATTGACTTGAAATTATGAGACACGTGTATTACAGTTTGTCCAAAATCATCCTCCAATATTAAAATCAAAGTCCTGACTGTCTGACTGATATATCAACGATTCTACGCACAGCCTAAACTGCTGTTCTTAAAGACATGAAATTTGATGGGTGTACTCTAACGTAAATATTGGGTATCCGCTATGAAAGAGTTTTTCGAAATTCCACCCCTAAGAGAGTGAAATGGGATGTATGATAAATGATGAACTTTCTGTGAAAATGTTTGTTCTCTCTCCGAGTCGTCTCTCGGATATATTTAATATATGTACATACATAGATTACTTATTATCCCAAAAGTAAGATCCTGTGTCCTGTAGATCCTGTGTCCTGTGTCGTATTCTCGCAGTCGCTTGACTTGACAATTTATGTACTTACTCTTCAGATAAAATCATCCTCCAATTTAAAAATTCAGTGTCTTGACTGGCTGACTGATATATCAAAGCACAGCCTAATCCGCTGGTTCTAGAGAGATGAAATTTGGAGTGTGCATTCTTTGTGAAGAGTAAGTATCTGCTAAGAAACAGTTTTTTAAAATTCCACCCTTAAGAGGGTGAAATGGGATGTTGAATATTCTGTGAAACTTTTTATTCTCCGAGTCGATTGACTTGTAAATTTGTATACATAGTTTTCAGTTTAATGTCTATAAATAGATTCCTAAATTTTTTTTTTCTCTTTATTTAAGGGGCTTGTTCAATTTGAAGATGTCGCCCCTAAAAATAAATAATATAAATATATATATATATATATATTTTAATATTCCTAATTAATCATTTGATTGTTGTCACCGGTGTCCAATCTCAAACCAAGGTATCATATTTCACGTTCAAATGTAATTTAATTGATATTACTATGAACGAATGTTTGCAAGTTATAAGCAAGAACATGTAAATCTATGTATGTACTATACATACATAGATTACTTATTTTCCCAGAAGTAAGATCCCGTGGGCAATTCCCGAACTCCACGCGGGCGAAGCCGCGGGCATAAGCTAGTAAATAAAATAAAATTATATAAAAGAATAGGCACAATATGTCATGAAAAGAACTAAGTGCATTATTTATGTCCATCCCTGCGTAAGTTTCGGACCAAGACAAATTTTGTAAGAATTTTTAAACTTCTGAATGTTATTTGCTGAAAACTCTTTTGTAAGCATAGTGCGTTTGTTTGATTTTACGACAGCAAACGAATTAACAAACAAATATGGCGGCGCGGGGCACAAGACGTTCAACCAATCAGCGCACGTGGTGCATTCCGTCGCATGCCATTTCACAATTTGACGGTTTCACTTCGCTAGATTATAATCTACCGAAAAATAATGCGTTAAATTGTAAGCCATATGCTACGGTTGCGGTTATTATAATCTAACGGTATTTACAATTTTACGGTGATATATACAGGGTGTAAGGGACAGCCCTCCACCAACTGATGGGGTGAATTCAGTATATCATAATAAGATGACCGGTACAAGAAATTATTTCAGGAATGTTATGGTAATCCAATAAATTTAATTTGTTTTATTTCCTCATACTCAATGTATCGTTACCGTGGCAAAACGCAATTATAGTTCCCTGAACTAGAATATTAATAATTGATTACAATTAAAAAACTGAATTTGATGTTGTAACCGTTTTATTTGTAAAAAAGTCATTTGGAAACTTTCCAAATCCTTTTATTACATCTAAAACGAAATATTCGGTGTTACGATATTAATATTGCATTTCATAATCAATATTTTAGTTCACTAGTTAGCCATATTTCTTATTTCCGTACAGTAATATTGCCAAGGCTGTGATGGCCCAGAGGTTAAGGCCTCGCCTCTCATGCATGAGGTTGTGGGTTCAAATCCGGGCAAGTACCAATGTGACTTTTTCAATTCATATGTACTTTCTAAGTTTATCTTGGACATCACAGACATCGGCGAAGGAAAACATCGTGAGGAAACCTGGACCCAGAAATCGCCAACCCGTCTTGAGCAAGCGTGGTGATCAATGCTCGTGCCTTCTCTGTATGAGAAGAGGCCTTTGCCCAGCAGTGGGACAGTAACAGGCTGGTATTATAATATTGCCAAATTAATCAAAGCAGCGAAATATTTGACAGCTACTTGCGACGTTGCCAACTTTCTGTATAAACGCACTTAATTAAGAATGACCAATTAAGTTATTGAGATTTAATAACACTTACACTAATATTTGCACTTTTTACTTTATTTTGGTACTTACTACTACTAATCACTACGCAAAATGGTTGGTATAAATATTTTTAAACGGAGCAAAGTGGCGCTCGCGTCGCGCTTAAGATATTTTTTTTTTTTCAAATAAGGTCTAGTATTACACATTTCAATGAATGTACCCAATTACCAATCACCCTTTAAAAGACGATTTTTGAAGCCGGCTATAATTAATAGGCAATTAGAAAAAAATGGATGAACATGATGGTCTACATACCTTCCACGTCCTTCTGCTCAGCCAAGGTCTGCAAGATGTTAGCTGCCGCGGTCTGCAGCATCAGCGCGGCGGGGAAGCTGCTGCACAGCACCCCGGTGAGCTGCCCGCCCGACGCGGCCGACAGGAACGCGCCCTCTATGTGACGACTGTGCGCCGATATCAGATTCGATATCGAAGATGTGAAGTTCTGTAAAAAGAGGGGTCATTGACTGATTCTTGATCTTAAAGATTCCATTTCTGCGCAGTTGCAGGGCTGCAGGACTGTTCGAAAGAGATACCGCGGCCCTGGAACACAAAGGGCAAAGAAGGAACATTGATCGGTTGTAGTCAGTAAGTCTGACACTCCCTCCCACTCCCCCCAGAGCGGTGGGGGGTTATTTGATGATTTCAAACCCAAAAAAAAAAAAATTGCCTGTGGCAGAGATGAGAATGTTGAGGTGGATGTGTGGTGTGACAAGAATGGATAAAGTAAGGAACGAGTATATTAGAGGAAGTTTAAAAGTTGCGCCAGTTACAGAAAAGTTGAAAGAGAATCGACTGTCTTGAAATGGACATGTGATGAGGAGGGACGAATCGCATATGAATAAAAGAGTGATGAATATAAACATTGATGGATGGAGAGGGAGAGGAAGACGAAAAAAACGATGGATGGATCGTGTGAGGAATGATATGAAAGATAAAGGAGTAAATGATAGCGTGACGGTTGACAGAGGAGAATGGAAGAAAAAAACGAGTTGCGCCGACCTCAAGTAACATGGGACAAGGGCGGGAAGATGATGATTACTGGGTAATTTTAGCTGACAAGTCAAGTCAGCCAAGGGAGCTCGTGGCTAAGTAATAACAGCCGCTCGGGTCGATCTACAGGATAAGCCGCGCTTGCCTAGATTGGTCCGTGGATGGGAGACTGCTATTCAGCTGTATCCGGTAAGACTGGAAGCCGACCCCAACATGGTTGGTAAAAGGCTAGGCAGATGATGGTCAAGTCAGCCAATTCTGGGACTAAAGCAGCCCAGATATGGGTTAATTTCGCTCAATTATGGGTTTAATTTGCCTATATAAAGGGTGTAAAAAGACCCTTAACGACGCCGAAAGGTACTTGTTCTCCCCGTCATTGCGATATTTTTTTTGTTCTAGACCATACCTGGGAACCTTCTAGTTACGGAGATATTTGAGGTCAAAGCTCCAATTTTTTTACAAGTTTTTTTTTTAATACTACTTTTCATGGTTTCAAATATACTTTAATTACCTCCATGACCCGTTTACTTTTCAAAGCATCCATCAGCACTAAGTTTTGAGTGCGTAACATTGAGTTTTAACGTAAAACGTGATTTTTCACCCCAAAAAAAAAGTCGCTTCCCAGCAATAATTTTAGCGTAGAGTTACTTAGTTTGATGTACAGAATGCTTGGTTGACGGCTTCGTGAAGGGTCCGTTTATCATCTATCTGCTCACCTCTAGAGCCGGCATATAGAAGACATACATCGCCTCGCCAGCTATCCCCTTGGCTCTGCCCCGCGCGGCTGACAACCAGTCTGGACAGCGCTCAGATATCGACAGGATCGCTCGAGAAAGTTCCAGAAGGTCTTCCTGTAACCGTATCAAGAGAATGATTATGGGGGAATTTCTCGAAAGTTCCATTTTTCAGGGGTTTTTGTAAGATAAGCCGGAGTACATATCTTTAACTAGCGTCTGCCCGCGGCTTCGCACGCGTTGCCTACATGAAACGAATGATAGTTTTTTTATTCAGAAACAAACATTATTAAGCGCTCTCACACCCTCTTTGACTCTGTTGGGACATGATTTTGGAAAAACTGTGATACATATGTCTCATAATTTCAATTTGAAGAGTGTGTACACCAATTTTCGAGTCAATCGACCCAGAGAACATAAAGTTACACAGAAAATTCAAACCCCCCCATTTCACCCTCTTAGGGGTGGAATTTCGAAAAAAATCTTTCTTAGTGGATACCTACTCTTCACAAAGAGTACACGTCCAAATTTCATGTCTCTAGGACCAGCGGTTTGGTTCGTGACGCGGCTAACAGCTGATAGGTCACAGACGCGCGAATTTCTTACGGCTGTTGTGTTATTGGGGTAAAAGTGAACGAGTAAAAAAAAGTTTCTTTGGGAAAGTTGTTTGTTATCATGAGTACAATCACGTGTTTAAGTATCGGTCACTAATAGGGTAGATGACACACCAATCAATTGACATACTTTTTATAAGCTGTCAAAACGCGATTCCCCCTTATATTTTGCATGGTAATAGCACGCTGTGACGTCACTATTTAGTCAACTCAATAACTCAACTATTTATTGATTTCAAAGCAACTAAAAATCCAATTTTGAAATTAATTGAAATTTAATCGGGTTATCAGGTCTAAAATAAAGAGTTTTTTAGAGAAGTTATGTCTTGGAATTATTATTGAATGGTGTCAACTACCCTATTACCAGTCACCCTATATATTAAAGCATACCTGCTTTAACTGTGGATCATTGAGATTATCCAGCAACAGTTGCGTTTGTAGCTCCGTGTACTTCGGGAGCAGTTCTCTGAGCGGCGCGTACGCAGCTCGGCCGAACTCGCGTATAGTCGCCGGTAATAGAGTTTCTGTAATGGAAAGCCAACATCACGCTTGTAATCCCCGAAAGGTTAGGCAGAGGAGTGCAGTCAGGAGCACCAATATGTATACACGTTCCTAAACTTAAAAGCAATTTTTGCGAGAAATAACGATTGTAACTTGGAGATAGGATTCTGATTCCTGAGGAGTGCAAAACAAACGCCGGTGAGCGGGCACCTCTCCGCCGCCTTGTAGTAACCTATAACACACACTTTACTGATACCGATATTTTTGCGTTTACTCCTGCACGATTTAAAAAAATGGCTATAACACTACTTACCGACAACCTTTCATAACTTACTTTAAGTATTTTTACTTTGAATCCGTGGACAATAGTGTGGGTTATACGTATATTCAATGCACCTAATTAGCTCTGATATACAAATTGTTACGTGTAACTGTTTTTTTGTCCCTAAATAAATAAATAAATAAATAGGATCTTTTTCATAAAAATATGAGTTCCAGAATACTATGTTCGTAACAACATGACATTTTAATCAGAACAGTAGGAGAAAAACAATTTTAGAAGTTGTTAAGTGTTTACATATTGGTGCTCGTGACTGTGTAGCCACATTTCGCTAGAAATATTTAGTCCCATGTTACAGGGGGCAAGCTTATTGCCATCAACGGGGCACTAATCCTCCGTGGCTGCCACTGAGAAATTCCAAATGGAAAAACCCAATAACACTGCCCGACCTGGGAATCGAACTCAGGACTTCATGATCCTTCTTCATCCCCCATAGAAAAGGGAGGATCCTCGGACCAGACGGGTCTTGTGTCTGGACTCTGGTGGGCTACTGCTCGACTGTTGTTGTCGGGTTTTTCTTGATACTCTTAAGTCGCGGAGACCTTAATCTAGGAATTTCTTCATTTTTGGCATAGATGGCGCTGTACTACTTTTTGTACTATGTGGCTGTAGTTCGTTTTATACTATGTGGCTGAAGTACGTTTTGTACTATGTGGCTATAAAGGGTGTAAAAAGACCCTTAACGAAGCCGAAAGGCACTTGTTCTCCTCGTCATTGTGATCATTTTTTTGTTCCGGACCATACCTGGGAACCTTCTAGTTACGGAGATATTGGGGGTCAAAGTTCCAATTTTTTCACAAGTTTTTTTTTAAATACTACTTTTTAAGGTTTTAACTTTACTCCAATTACCTCCATGGTCCGTTTACTATTCAAAGCATCCATCAGCAATAAGTTTTGAGCGCATTATATTGAGTTTTACCGTAAAATGTAATTTTTGACCCCAAAAAAAAATTTCGTTTCCCAGCGAAAATTTTTGCGTAAAGTTACTTAGTTTGATGTACAGAATGCTTGGTTGACGGCTTCGGGAAGGGTCTGTTTACACCCCGTATTTTGTACGATGTTCCTGTAGTACGTTGAGTACTATGTGACTGCAGTACGTTTGTAGTATGTCGTGGTTGTACTTTTTGTAGTATGTCGTGGCAGTACTTTTTGTACTATGTGGCTGTAGTACTTTTCGTACTATATGGCTATAGTACGTTTAGTATTAGATGGCTGTAGTACTTTTTGTACTATGTGGCTGTAGTACGTTTTGTAATATGTGGCTGTAGTACGTTTTGTACTATGTGGCTGTAGTACGTTTAGTATTAGATGGCTGTAGTACTTTTTGTACTATGTGGCTGTAGTATTTTTTGTACTATGTGGCTGTAGTACGTTTTGTAATTTGTGGCTTTAGTACGTTTTGTACTATGTGGCTGTAGTATTTTTTGTACTATGTGGCTGTAGTATTTTTTGTACTATGTAGCTATAGTACTTTTAGTACGATGTGGCTGTAACACATTTTGTACTGAGTGGCTGTAGTACTTTTTGTACTATGTGGCTATAATACATTTTGTACTATGTGGCTGAAATACATTTTGTACTAAGTAGCTGTATTACTTTTAGTACTATATGGCTGTAGTATTTTTGTACTATGTGACTGTAGCGCATTTCGTAGTGCCACTACAAATACGCAGACATATTCTAGTATCTGAATAAAAATAAACTTACCCTTGTTCTGCCTAGGCCCATCGACGACGCCTTGAATGCAAGTAATGAACTCATCTATATCAGTCCTTAAATCCGTCAGCAACAGTATGCCTTCATCTGGTGAGGAACACAGCTTCAGATTCGCTGAAACTACCTGCATTTATGAAAAATAAATAAAATTAACATAAAGGGTGTAAAAAGACCCTTAACGAAGCCGAAAGGCACTTATTCTCCCCGTCATAGCGATCATTTTTTTGTTCTAGACCATACCTGGGAATCTTCTAGTTACGGAGATATTTGAGGTCAAAGTTCCAACTTTTTTCACAAGTCTTTTTTTTAAATACAAGGTTTTAATGTTGTTACTTTACTTTAAACATCTCCACGACCCCCGTACTATACAATCCATCCATCAACACAATGTTTTGAGTGCGTTACTTTGAGTTTTACCTTAAAACGTGATTTTTCACCAAAAAAAAAATTTTTTGCGTAAAGTTACTTAGTTTGAGGTACAGAATGCATGGTTGACGGCTTCGTGAAGGTTCTGTTTACACCTTGTATAATAAACATTACATATCATCACGCCTCTAATCCATGAAAGATTAGGCTTAGATGTACCTAATAGTACACCCACCTTTCGCTAGTTATATTTAAGTCCCATGTAATAGGGGGCGAGCCTACTGCCATCAATCATCTTATTTTATTTGACTGCCTCGGTGGTCTAGTGGACGCAAGCGCGACTGCTGAGCATGAGGTCCTGGGTTCGATTCACAGGTCGGGCAAAGTGTTATTGGGTTTTTCCATCAATAATTACTCAGTAGCAGCCACGGAGTCTGGATTTGCGTCCAGTTGATGGCTATTGACTCGGCCCCTGTTACATGGGACTTAAACATAACTGGCGAAATGTGGGTGTGCTATTAAAGTCATCTATGCTCAACCTTTAAGGGCAGGCGTGATGATATATGTATATACGTTACCTTAGTTGGAGCAGGTTCCAAGGAAAGAAGCAAGTCGGTGTACAATCTGATCAGTTCAGCCAAAGGGGTTTCCGATTTCAATACATTGGTTAACCAGTCAACCTGCAACGGAAAAATCATTTTTTTTTACTGTTTACTGCAAAACCTACTGAACGGAATTTGATGAAACTTAGCACAAAAAAAAATTAGCTTAAAAAATTAGAAAATAAAATAAAAATAAAAGAGAAACGAGAGCCTCCTTTTTTTTTTTTTTTTTTTTTTTACGGATGGGAAGTCGTCAAATGACTTCTCCCGCTCTGGGTGGAGTGGCAGGGAGTGTCAGACTCTTACTGACTAAAACCCATCCATGTTCCTTCATTGCCCTTTGTGTTCCAGGGCCACGGTATCTCTTTCGAACAGTCCCGCAGCCCCGGCAGGCAAACGAGAGCCTCCTCAGGTATTGGTCGAGGCTCTTGGCAATTAAGCCATGGGCTGATACAACTATCGGCACAATGATCGGTGAGTCCACACCCCACATGTCGACAACCTCGCGAGCCAAGTCAAGATACTTGATTTGTTTATTTTTCTCGGCTTTCACGAGGTTCTCATCATGCGGGACCGTTATGTCAACAATCATTGCGGGCCGCTGTGATCGATCCAAATTAAATTTATTTCAAATTTAGCTTATAATCTGGATTAACACATAGGATAATTTTTATCCCGGTAGTATGATCCCGTGGGATAATTATCGAACTCCAAGCGGGCGACGCCGCGGGCATAAGCTACTTAAATATTTAAAAAAAAAGTTATACATTAAATGCGGTCCCCGTACGTTTTGGCGGTGGTAAGGAACTATTCGTGAGCGAGTCAGACTCGTACTAGGCCGATTTTTAGGGTACCGTATCCGGAGGGTAACCAACGGAACCCTATTACTAAGCCTCCGCTATCCTTCCGTCCGTCTGTCTATCAGCAGGCTGTATCTCAAGATCCGTAATAGGTAGACAGTTGAAATTTTCACAGAATGTGTATTTCTGTTGCTGCTAAAACAACAAATAATAAAAATTAAAGGGGGCTCCCTTCCCCCCTTTTTTTCGGATTGGTAATCTTCAAATGACCCCTCCCGCTCTGGGTGGAGTGGAAGGGAATGTCAGACTCGAACTGACTAAAACCCATCCATGTTCCTTCTTTGCCCTTTGAGTTCCAGGGCCGCGGTATCTCTTTCGAACAGTCCCGCAGCCCCGGCAGGCATCAGCCCTTGCGGAGCCCTTCCTCTTGCGAGTCCTACTCGCACTAGCTTTTTTTCTACTGACCTGCCTCCCAGCTTCGTTCGCCAACAGCCTGGTAAGGGCAGACAGCGTGTGAGCGTCCAGTCTCCTCCAGGAAGACGAGAGCCTTGCGGCCGCCGCGCGTCTCCAACACCGGCACACTGATACTGCGCGTCCCATACCACTGAACACCGCCACGTACGTTGCAGTTCGCCCTGTAAGATTTATTTTTGTGTTTGGCATCTTATTTGGTAAGCTCGAATATGTAGGGTGACTGGTAATTAGTGACCGATACTTAAACACGTGATTGTACTCATGATAACAAACAACTTTGCCAAAGAAACTTTTTTTTTATACTCATGTTATCACAAATAACACAACAGCCGTATGGAATTCGCGCGCGCGCGCCTTTGACCTATTGGCTGTTAGCAGCGTGACTCTGCCTACCCACTGTTGCACGGTACGATAGTAATGAGATAGAACGGCGTATTTACCTAAAGTTTGAGTGTTGTGTTGAGGTGAAAATAATCATTATTATAAGCCCCAGTCATGTTTATTATTAAGTGTTCATTTCGGCCAAAAACCAGTATTAGTTATGTTAGTAAATACATTTTATTTGGCATATTTTGCTGGTATTAGGCAACGGGCAATATATGAATTGAGTTATTTAGCAACAAAATCTTAAAGTTGAAGTCATTTTTTACGTGTTTCCACCAATTTCTGGCCTAGTTTTAAACAGAGTAGAAATAATTATTATTCTTAGGCATACTACATTTTATACACCAATGTAGTGGTTAAAAGGCAGATGATGAAGACAACATTTTAAACACACTATGTTATTTTTATGAAATCCCTCGAAATCGGGGATTTTTTTTTTTATAAGAAGCTGATTCCATAGTTCTATGCCTTTTGCCGGAAAAAAATGTACTTTAGGTAAATATGCATCCGAATATCCGATCACTAGTGATAATACTGAATAATATGTTTATTTTTAAATTATTAAAATCTCATAAATACCATTTTTTTTAAATGTATGTTTAGTACACATTGGATACATGAAGTGGGCTGCTGTTGTAAGACGACTAAAAAGTCACGGTGTATTTCTTACCAGCATCCATTTGAGTGAGTGCTTCTATAAGAGGCGGGCTGATGGCTGCCTCGAGCCTATTGTATAGAGTTTCCAGTTGCAAACGCTTGTTCTCGTAGTCTGGAGCGTCGCTCAGTACCTAGTGATTGTAAAGTTGAAGAAATGTACAAACCTGCTGACGAATGTATTTATATTTCGAATTTAATGCTTTATGCAAGTGTGTCTGTGTTGTATGTGTGAAGTGTGTGTGTCTGGTGTATGTGTGAGTGAATGTGTGTTTATGTGAGTGTGCGTGAGTAGGTGTGAGTGAGTGTGTGTGAGTGTGTGAGTGTGTGAGTAGGTGTGAGTGAGTGTGTATATGAGTAGGTGTGAATGCATGTGTGTGTCTACTACACAATGAATAGTAGTATTTAATTAGTCTAAAGGATAGGGAGCATTCACCTATAACGTATCAGTTCAGATTCGAGCATTACATCGGCGAGTGAGAAGAACCACGGATTTATTCAAATCCGTTCAACCGTTTAGGAGTTACGAGGGAACACAGAAGCGGGCATACATACATACAGGTCAAACACACACACACACACACTCCTTTTGGCCTTCGCCGCAATCGGTTAAAAAGTTACCAGGATAGCAAAAATATACAAAAGAAGCTCTCACCTCAAGACTGGCAGTCATAGCCTCCACCTGTCCCGCCAGTTCGGCCAGCTTCTCCCCTTGGGTGGGCACTCCTGACTCCAGGATATCTTCTAAAGAAGTGGCTAACGCCGCCCATTTGTCAGCTTCGCGTAATGCCGATGCAGCGTTCTGTGGAAGGTCTCTTAGTTGTTATGGGCACCTAGTACATTCACCTTGGGGGTTACATAGTGTAGCAGACCTAAGAGGGAAGCGCCAGAGTAACCGTAAAAGGTAGACAGTTGAAATTTTCACAGAATGTGTATTTCTGCTGCCGATATAACAACAAATATTAAAAATAAATTAAAAATTAGGGGGTTAACACCACACTGCGCTCCAAAACACAAATTACTGACGTTGCTCAAAAACCCGGACAGGGCTGGCCACGTCTGCCGGATGCCTGATGACCTATGGGCCAAAATAATCACGATGTGGAGCCCTGACACAGTCAGAAGGCGACGGGGTAGACCTCGCAGCAGATAGCGGGACGAGCTGGACAAAACCAAAGACCAGTGGACCACATTGCCCCTGAATCGAAGAATTTGGAAGTCATGGGGAGAGGCCTTTGCCCAGCAGTGGGATGATACAGGCTAACAGTATCAGGGCGTTAAGGGGACGTTCATGCGCGAGTCCGACTCGCACTTAGAACTGCGTCCCCGTACTTTCTGTTTACCTCCAACCGACTTTTAAGCTGATCAATTTTCTGCAAGCTCTCTATGGAATGACCGGTCTGCTCCTCCACACTTTGAACCTTCTGCTCCAGAGATAAGAGCTTCTGCTGCAGCATGGCGCCTTCCAGTTGAAGAGATGACGCATCCTGCAGGATTCTTGGGATGGAACTCACTATCTGAAACGATTTTTTTCATTAAAATAATGCAGGGTTAGGCAGAGCTGGCTCATTAGTAACAGTCACAGATATAGATAGACCTAGATAACGCAAGAGCAACTGCTTCGCGTGCTGCTTCGCGTGCCTAGCTTACGTACAAAAATCGTAAGTGGCCACTTTCGCGCTCAGTCTGCATCGGTGTATAACATGTTGAATGGGTAATTGTGCTGATATAAATTGTAAAAACTGTATATCTGTATAAATTTGAGAAAAACATTCGTATTACATTGCGGCTTAGAAATAGTGCTTGTGACGTCATAAGAGGTAGTCAAAAAATGGCACGCTTGGTTTTCATACAGATCGTGATACTTGCATTATCTAGGTCTATCTATATCTGTGGTAACAGTGCTGTAGCTAGTCCTAGTAGGGCCCTGTATTGATTTAGAGCATGGGGCTACTGTGTTTGTTTCCACATTCAGACATGAATGGAATACAGTATATTGTATAACATACCTGTGTAGTGGTCTCGTCTAAAGAGTTGGTCAGTTGCTTCATGTAAAGCTGTAGTCTTGACACCGTGTTCGCCACGAATATCTGGAACAGAAGCGTCTCTGGTCATCTCTTAGCTGCCATGGTTTATTTTTATTTTTGAACTGTTGATTATATCTTTTTACTCTGGATGCTCTTAGCTTGCACTTCTTTAACTTCATTCTCACATAAATGTAGTCTCCACATGAATGATGTAACCTAGATTTTGTAACAATATTTTGATTGAAAAGAGTGTCCATGGAGTTTCTTGCCCATTCTTCTCCATATAGATATGGGTGATATCAGCTGTTCATTTCCTGCCTAGCTACAGAGTTTATCGAACTCGTCGTCGTGCTTGCCGTTCGCTACGTGCGTTTTGCCACGGTAACCGTACATTGCGTATGAGGAAATAAAACAAATCAAATTTATACGATTCCCATAACATTCCTGAAACAATTTCTTGTACCGGGCATCTTAGTATGACCTTCAGTTAGAGTTGTTCAAGATGTTTGACTTTTAGAGCAGTACTCATTAATATTTTTTGAGTAAAGTGAAGTTCAATTTTAAATGCGAATATTTTCACAGAAACGCTAAATGTAAAGCGAGCACGAAAGAATATTAATGTGCTGTTCATACAAATATAATTTATTGACTGACTTTTAGTTTTAAGCCGGCAGAAAAAATTATCAAAAACCTTTGAGAATCTCACGAGTTCCGACATTGTTTCATTAGTTTACCTCTTTTTCCTGATTGCCACTAGAGCTCCACGCCTTGTTAATCCATTGTTTAGGGTCGAAATTATCCTCGCCGAACGTTTTCAAGTCCTAAAAATGTATTAAAATGATTAATTTCTTAATTTAAAAACAATAACTTTGTCGCCGGTATTAGTTCGAGAATACATCATTATTCGGGATGAGTACAATTGCAAACTGTTATAAATTGATTATTTTGTTAATAGTTTACCATTTTCCTGCACTGTATGTAACCCAAATAGCTTAAATATTGAGAAATTTACAATAATATCCCGATTTTGTGAATTATTTTGTGTTGTGACGTGCCATTCGGCTGTCAACTTCAAATGACAGCCGTCTGCATCTGACAAGTTTTGCTTTGTTTTGGGATGCGTTTAGTTACACCAATTATTGAGCCATTCATTTAACTTCCATCCAAGAAGATAATATTAATGGTTCCATTTCTTCTCAAGTGCTTGTTCTCTTTGAGAGATAGGATCCTGTCTTACGGTGACCATTTGAATACATATAAAATTACCATCTTAAATATTACGAAAAAAAATCACCTAGAATATTTTTGACGAAATGACGACTGGCATTCACAAACCATTAGAACTGAACTGTCAGTGTCAGGCCTGCCTGACAGTTGACACAGTCAAACATTGAAAAAAAAATGAAGCTACGTCGTGTCGTTAAGCAGCAAAAAAACTATTGAACCGTTATGTTACTACATATTTCTTACTAATATATAATTAATGTTAAACGTAGAATAATAGCTGCAATGTGTGTTATGTTATTGAATTGTTATTTAGAAGAATTCGTTATTTTAGGTTAATTTTTCAAAAAGGTAAATACGGTTGCGGTTACACCTTTTTTCTTATTAATTTTGTTACTTACCTAAAATATTATTGCATACATTGATGAACACTTATCTTAGGCAGTGTATAAGTTAAAAAGAGAGTTTGTTGCGACATCCATTTTATTTCCTTGCTACTTTTTAAGTAGGCGTGATTTTTTCAATAAAATTTTTGTTTGCAGCTATACAAGGTAATTTAAAGTCCTCTTAATAGTAGTCGTTAATGTTTGATGTGTTATTCTTTTATCCAGCCTTCCAACAAGTACACTAAATATTATTAAAACTTATAAAAATATTTAAAATTTAACCACCATACCTAGTCCTTGTAACTATAAGTAATTACCAGTAAGTAAAATAGCATTACACTCTGCAGGAGGTATTTCAGCTAAAAATAACTGAATAACACTCACAAAAGGGTTACAAAAACATAAATAAAAATGCTAGCGACTAACACCTGCTGTACTTGGGCGCAATGGATATTTTCGAAGCATTGTAATATCTGTGTTATATCTAAGTGATACGCCCAGGTATGCTCGCAATACAGAAATCCATGAGCACCTGGAAATCCCAACGATCCTAGAAGAAGCAATGCGCTAACTAGAGAAATACAAAAATAGATTAGTCAACCATCTGAATCCCCTTTCACATTCACTATTGATGCCAAATCATACTAAGAGACTCGAGAAAGCTGTTATTGTGCTGCCTGATTAAGTAGAATTTGGACTCTGGTTCAGCACGCGTAGCATGACCACCGTAGGAAACGGGTTTCTTTGACGGAAGAATCGATGAAATGACAGATTGTATTATAAGAATAAGAAACTTTTATTTGTAAAAGTTTTGTGGTGACAAAATGGCAGATTTCTTTTCACAATCTGTCATTTTGTTGATTCTTCCGCCAAAGAAACCTGTTTCTACGGTGGTCATGCTACACATGCTGATTCTGTAAACATGTTATGCCTCTTTCCACACATATGATCATAGTCAGGGATGACTGATAGCAGATGGGAACAAACAAATCTAAATGGAATATTATCTTTGGTAACTATAAGGCATCGTAGGCCCTGACAGGTGCCTTGCTTAGCACCTAGAGCCTAGTACTTAACATCTGGTAACTTGCTAGGTTATACGGTGGCCGCACTGGCAGGCTACTAGCGAATGCGCCAAGCGTATTGTATTACTGGCTGGTGTCCGAAACTCCATGTCCAAAGCGCATATTTTGTGTATGGGTGGGAAATTTATTTGATACACCCCAACTCTCCGAGAAAGGCTAGCAGCACCTTAGTGTTGCTAAATATGTCGCAGAGAGTACCTGGGTTACCAAAGTACTTTGGTGGAACTTCTGGCCAGTGCAGAAGGCACAGCGGGCTGTGTGTGACTCTTAAGACAAAGAGGTGTTTAGTAAAAGAGCCATATCCAGTGCTGCATGGAAGTCCTTAGAGGAGGCCTTTGTCGAGACACAAGCTGCTACCAAAAATTAAACCGATTACCGATATACTATAAAGACCATAATTAAGTGTAACAAGTATTAATGTAAGTAGTGATTAGTATATCAAATCAAATCAAATCATTTATTTCTTTGCAAACATGGGTAATAAGAACATAGTTGTTATTTTAAAATAAGGTTCTCCATATTTTGCCGTCGCATGGGCATGCAAATAGTTTGTTAACAATTATTATGAAATAATAATTGTTATTGGAAATACATAAAATATTGTCATGTCATTGGAATTACATAAAATAAAAAATAAAATGTCAACTTGGTCAAAGTAATAAGAAATAGAAATTAATGTCAAACAAATAAGTGGCATGTCATTGAAATTACATGTAAGAATAAGATTGTCAAGAGTAACATTAATAATGGCTTATTTTATTTTATATCCAGTGCATGGGGATGTGAAAATTCTAGAATGTTAGTTTCACTTGGCTACTTGCTAGGCGACTTAATTCTACTTCTTGTCCTAGACTGGGTGTACCACTTTAATAGGGGTCAGCCTTCCTAGTCTGCTTCAAGTGAGCATGAGTTATCATTAACTCTAGAAACAGGATATTTACCATGTTTACTGTTTGTGTTGATTTCCTGATATTTCAGCGCTGTTGCAAGCACCACAATCTATACTAATATTATAAAGAGGAAAATTTTGTATTTTTGTGTGTGTGTATGTTTGTAATGAATAAACTCAAAAACTACTGTGCCGATTGCAAAAATTTTTTCACTATTAGAAAGCTACATTATCCCTGAGTAACATAGGCTATATTTAAAAAAAAATATGTCCACCCAGTGCGAAGCCGGGACGGGCCGCTAGTCACGGATAAACATGAGCATGATTTTACATTTTCCAATTTATTGTTTCAGGAATGAGAAATAAAGGCTATAGCATGAGTAATACAACAATAAGCATAAGTAGTGACAGCGATGAAGAGAATGTCCCGCTAAAGATCATCAAATTCAAAAATAATGGATGTGCGGAAGACCAAAATTCTTATGACAGCCTCTGCAAACACAGTCTTGAAGCTTGTGAATTCTGTGATAGAATCTCTAATAATAGGTAAGACATTAAATATTTCTATACTAGTTTTTTCCTGTGACTTTGCTCGCAAGGAGGTTGGGAGTTAACCTACCGGAGCATCCTACCTAAATGACAAGCTTCATCAACTGCCTAGCCTTTTCCCAACTATGTTGGGGTCGGCTTCCAATCTAACTGGATGCAACTGAATACCAGTATTTTACATGGAGCGACTGCCTATCTGACCTCCAAAACCCAGTTAGTACTGGGTAATACGATATCCCTTGGTAAAACTTGCTGTCAGACTTTTTGGTTTAATGCGCTTTTCGAGGCACGGAGGAAACTGTATGCCTCCCCAACTCCCAGAGAAAGGCCAGCAGCACCCTGATGTTGCTGAAGATTGTCACGGGAAATACCTGGGTTACCGAAGTACTTTGCAACTATGGGGCAATCTCTGGGCAGTGCAGAAGCAGAAGCTGCTAAATCAAAATTTCTGCTCTTTTCGTATGGACAAACCGTCGAACGTCGTTCAAAATTTAAAAGTAAACCACAATCTAACGAAAAATGTTCTCACTTCCAGATATTCCAGCCTAATCCATAATGTAAGTCATATAATCATACCACTGCTTAACCAGACTGTCTTCCAATGCCCCAGCTGCCTTCACAGCTTCACCAGCAACAGAGATTTAAGATTGCATACCTTGAAGAAACATCCTGAGGAGGCAGCAGACCTGGAACCACTAGTCAATGATAGCAATAGTACACGGAGATCATCACACACTAGTAACAGTATTACGCAGGTCAGTTCACAGTTGGGAGTTATTTTTAATCAGACTTATATCCTCTGTTGGTCTAGTGGTCACCGACGAGTCGTCATGACTGCTGCTAATGAGGTCCTGGATCCGAATCCCAGATTGTGCAAAGCGTTATTGGGTTCTTCCATTAGGAATTACTCAGTAGCCACGGTACCTGGATTTGTGCCCTTTTGATTGCAATAGGCTCGCCCCCTTTTACATGGCCTTATTATACACCGTGACTTTTTAGTCGTCTTACAACGGCAGCCCACTTCATGTATCCAATGACTACTAAGCATTCATTAAAAAAAAAATAGGTATTTATGAGATTTTAATAATTTAAAAATAAAAATATTATTCAATATTATGACGCATGACGTAGTTAAAACACGATGTTGTGAGCGATGATCTACTGGACTCGAGCGCTGGGTAGGTATATTCTCCCGTTTGACACGTAAAGATCATTAACAGGATGTTTTATATTTTTTTCTGATGTTTATTTATTGTTCTTTGTACCTATTACGGTAGGTAAAAAAAAAAAATTGCGCCTATAACTATTTTATGTCGGGCACATTGAGTGGACCACCTTTGTAAGACGACTAAAAAGTCACGGTGTATAACTGGCGAAATGTGGGTGTACTATTCGGTCACTAAATGCAATACAAACCGAAACTTCGAATTGCATTTAGTGACCGATCGAAGTTTCGGTTTACATCTGAATCCAAGAACTGAACATAACATCACGCCTGTAATCCCCGAGGGGTTAGGCAGAGGTGAACAGTCACGAGCACCAATATGTATACAGTTTCCTAAATTTAAAACCAATTTTCGAGAGAAATAACGATTGCAACTTGGAGATAGGATCTTTTTCATAAAAATTTGAATTCCAGAATACTATGTTCGTAACAACATTTTAATCAGAACAGTAGGAGAAAAACACTTTTTAAAGTTGTTAAGTGTTTACATATTGGTGCTCGTGATTGTACCTAATATCACACCCACATTTCGTCAGTTATGTTTAAGTCCCTTGTAATAAGGGGCGAACCTATTAACACAAACCAGGCACAAATCCAGATTCCATAGGACTAAGAAATTCCAGATAGAAAAAACCCAATAACAGTAAACTGGAACTTGACCGGTCATTAAATGTAAAACAAATTGCATTTAGTGACCAATCAAATTTTTCTTTCCTTTTAGGAAAGCTTAAAGATTAAAAACATTATAAAAATTCGGCTGGTATAACCCGGTTCGTTAAAGAAAGGAATCTTAAATGGCGGCGCTTATCATGTTCTCTCGCTCGCACACTAGTGCCGTCTATACTCACTCTCGCGCGTAGCGTAAACAGAAAAAAAATTAGTCTTGATTTGCTTCCACGCTGTCTTAACGCGCTCAGTGATCCTTTTTACGAATAAGTTTTCTGTTATTTTGCCGTTGTTACCTGTTTGTTATTGTTGTTGAGTTTCCGATGAAAACAATAAAAATTCTTTAATGATAATAGATGGCGCCACGGTGTCTTTAACATTTTCAAGTTTCACCCGGGCGAAGCCGTTGGCAGAAGCTAGTTTGAAATTAATGTGACCCAGTCTTGTTTTTATTATTTTTAATTTGAAAAAAAAACTTTATCTTGAAATTTTATATGCTGACTGTACTATCTGTCAATGCAAGTACATGCCGCCATTTAAGATTCCTTTCTTTAATGCACCGGCTTATATTGATATTCTTGATTTTCATGATATTAATTTTTTTCCAGATATCACAAACCACAGCGGACACAAATGTAATATGCATCGGCACAAAACAGAGCGAAACAAAAGTTGAACCCATTAAAAATCGCCTAGTATTCGAAGATGATGACTTAATCGTTCTAGATTGTACCAGCGATCAGTTGCTGATTGATTTAACAACTGATTGTAAAGTAAACCTAGAGACGTTCAATACTCCTTGGTTGAACGGTGTCACCGATGAGTTTAGTGATAAAAGTGTGCATTATGATGAGCTGGTTAAACCTGGTGTTTATCGGTGTAAGAAGTGTGGTAAAGGATTTCCTATTAGGTGAGGTTTTTGTTACTATAATATAATCTATAAAATTATAAAAAAAAATAAGTATTCATTTAATTTATTATACAAATAAATACAATTGAAGTGTCTGTTTGTAATTTCAAAATAACAGATTTTTACTGCATGCATTTATGAAAGATTATACGGTACTTTTTTAAATTTTTGGTTGTCTGTTTGTTGCGGCTAATCTCCGGAACGGATGTACCGATTTTGACAGGACTTTATTGGCAGATAACTGATGTTATAAGGAGTAACTTGGGCTAGTAGCTGAGTACTTTTATTTTAGAAAAAGGATTAGGGTTTCGTGCAAAAAAATAAAACCCTTGAAATTGTAAACAAAATCTGATTCTAATAGGGAAGTCATACTTTTATAATAATTTCACGCGGATGAAGGTACATGTATTGAGACAAAACGAATCATGAAAAAAATACAAGGTATAAACGGACCCTTCACGAAGCCGTCAACCAAGCATTCTGTACATCAAACTAAGTAACTCTACGCAAAAATTATTGCTGGGGAACGACTTTTTTTTTGGAGTGAAAAATCACGTTTTACGGTAGGACTCAATGTAACGCACTCAAAACATTGTGCTGATGAATTATATATTGTATAGTACGCGCGTCGTGGACGTATTTAAAGTTACAACACTAACTATTTTACCTTGTATTAAAAAAAAACTTCTGATGTACTTGGAACTTTGACCCCAATATCTCCGTAACTAGAAGGTTCCCAGTTACGATCTAGAACAAAAAATGATCACAATGACGGGGAGAAAAAGTGCCTTTCGGCTTCGTTAACGTTACTTTTACACCCATCATTAATAACCATAATGTTTATGTTCCCAGATACGACGCCATAATACACGAGTCATCCCACATTAAATTTAAAAACAGTCAAGTGAGCTTGTGTGTTATATGCAAGAAATATCTCGTTGGCGGAAGAAATGATTTACGGCATCACTACCTGACCTTCCATGAAGGAAATACAGAGAGGAGCCTCGACGCAGAATACATCTCCAAGCTATTATTCGAAGAAGAAAAAAAATCCTTCGACTCAAAACTTCTAAGTCTATGCAATCTCTGTTTTTCGTTTTGTAAAAATAAGGCGTCCATGAATTATGAATGTATAAAAACTAAATCTAAAATGGGGAAACGGTACGAGTGTGAAAAATGTGGACAATTGTTCTTTGAAATTAATGTTATTAAACGTTCTCTGCAGCGGAGGGCTTTGTATGGAACGCACTCGCAGAAGAAAAGGAAAAAAACTAATGAGGAACGATTGAAAACTATAACTAATAGATTTAAAATGATGAAACACTGAGTTTTTTGTTTTATTTTCCCACTAAATCTTTGGTACTGGTTGGTCATCTCTTAGCTGCCATGGTTTATTTTTATTTTTGTACTGTTCATTATATCTTTTTACTCTGCACCCGTAGCATGACCACCGTAGAAACGTCCGTCCAACGGATTTCTTTGACGGAAGAATCGACAAAATGACAAATTGTGCAAAGAAATGTCATTTTGTCGACACAATCTGTCATTTTGTCGATTCTTCTGTCAAAGAAATCCGTTGGACAGACGCTGGACGCTTTTAATGTGCAAGTCTTTCTACATCGTCCTCACATAAATGTATAGTCTCCAAATGAATGATGTAACCAAGATTTTGTAACAATATTTTGATTGAAAAGAGTCCATGTTGTTTCTCGCCCATTCTTCTCCATAGAGATCTACGCCTTGGAATGGGCACCTACAGTACTTTCACAAGTTATTATGCCTTGTGTCTGTGACTGTAGCTTCGCTTTCTTTGTTTTTTGTGACATTCAAAAGTGCCTGTAATGGTCTAATTGAAATAAATGCTTTAAGTTTGAGGTACACGTTTGTTTTTGGTGTCGTGAAAAAAGTTATCTAAAAAAAAACGCATGATGTCTTATTGTCGTGGATCCGCGTTCTGGCAGTATAACAGGATTGCACGGATCCACATTCCATACCAAAGGTATTTATTTAGTTACTAGTTGTTGCCCGCGACTTCGTTCGCGTGGTAATTTTGATGAGTATGAGTGAGGAAAAAAAAGATAGCCTATGTCCTTCCCCAGGATATAATCTATCTCCTCGCCAAATTTCATTACGATCCGATCAGCTGTTTAGTGGTGAAAAGGTAGCAAACAAACAAACGGAGTTACTTTCGCATTTATAATATCTATTAGTATGGATTAAATTAGATTTAGGTTTACCAACGATTGTTTACACTGAAAACAGTGGCATAATACATTCTTAAAATTAAATTAGGTACAGCGTAACAATTACTTAATATAGGTAAACATCACATGCCCAAAATATTAAAAGGAAATAGCACACACATAATAACTCGTAAAGAGATCGTCACCGTATCAACTCGAGCCATTCAGTGCCCTTACCATGAGTTTGTTAAAAACTTTCCTCGATATCGAAAACTATCGGATATACTTCTCGTGTCGTAAAGCAGTCGATGAATATGAAAGAGACAGGGCGATAGTATTCGATAACGAATAATACATTTCAAAGTCATGGTAAGCCCACAGTATTCTTTGTATGAAACTCCCTACTGCAACGCATACCTACTAATCGGGATCGTACCGTAATCGCCTCACCTCGGGACACGCTCACGAACCGCGGCGATACGGTGACGACCCCTTTCCGAGTTGATATGTGTGCTATGTCCTATATTCGGAAAATAAGCTAACTAAGAGCCTTTGCACACCACGTTTTTTTATGCGCTGTCGTCGCGCGGTTATGATTGGCGCGTCCTCTGCGCGTCTAATCTGCATAAAATCTGCTAAAACGTGTTGATATCGGTTTAGCAGATTTTACACGTTTGTATCGATTCAAATGCGCGCTTACAGCGCGTTTGTGCCATGCTAGCGTACGCAGAGTTGTCCAGAGCGACGCCATCGTAAGCCTGCCCATAGAAGCGGAGCGAGGCTGCGAAGCGGAGAAACTGAGAAATATTAACCAACAGGATCGCATACTGGTGCGGAGCGGAGATTTTATGCAATTCTATTGGTTAATATTTCTCCGCTCCTCAGCCTCACTCCGCTTCAACGGACAGGCAGCCTAATACTGTGGTTCCAAATGGCGGTGGCTTTCTGCGCGATGCATCACAAACATCAGTAAAAAGTAATAAGCGATAATTAAGATGAGGCGGTAACTTTCTACGTTATTCAGAAACACCATAATACATAACCAGTCTGTTTTCAGTCCGAAGTTGCTGACGTGTGTCGCTTGAACGTGAAGTTCGTCATCAAGAGGTAAGATTTCGTGCGGAGGACTGTGCCACCCTGCTGTACGCGCCTCGCGTGAGGTCTACGAAGCCAATACGCAGCGCACCTTCATTGCCAACAGCAGACAGGTAAAAGAAATGAATGAAATCTTCAAAATTCACTGGACTATTGTCATCGACAACATTCTTGTCGTATAAGTCAGAAAAGAGTGATACCACAAGAAGGGCATATCGAAACGTTTCCTCGTGATCAATTCCACGGTCTATTTTATCGGTTTTCTCATAATTCGACCAAAAAAAATAAACACAAGTCTGTTTTTGTTCGTACAGCAATCGAAATATTACTTTTTTGTTATTTCCGACCACACTTCTCAGTTCTTCGTCCATTTTTATTTTGGTGTTAAAAATATTGAAAATACTCATGTCGCATTTTCGGAACATGATGTTGACTATGAAATTCCACAGCTTCTCTTGTTTTTCTTCGCTATTTTCTTGTTTCAACAGGTCACAGAGGTACTCCACTGCGAAGTATTCTGCAAACGACATGTGTACGAATAGAGGTATATTATCTGCCACATTGCGTATGAGACCAGTCTTCTCGCGTCCATCACTCAGTTCCTCAATCACATCCCTAATTTCTTTCAACACAGCTTCTTCAAAAACCTCAACGTGTGGATAAAATATAGCGTAAGCACCTAGCTTCTTATGTTTAGCGACACTGTCCGCGCGTTCCTTCTCATAAGTCATTTTATTATCCGGATTATAGATATCAATCTTATTCTTCTCTTGGAAACGGATCTTTTTTATTTTAGTCTCAAAATAATATTCGTAAAATATGAAGCCAGTGACGTCTATGTCCCAGTCCTTGTCTCCTTCCTCGACGTCTTTAATCTTGTTGTGGAAACATTCAGCTAGTAGGTATAGATGCAGCGGTGGCGCAGTTAAATCGTTTGCGAAAACTGTGATGACGCGCTCGCGAATGTCGAATCTCTTCAAAAATGAATTGTAGTCGTCCCAGAAAAAATCAATGCCAGTCACTAAAGACTCGTTTTTCATAAATTCTAAGAAGTTTAAGTAAACTTTACAGTATGGTTTTTGTCTCATTATGCTTTGGAACCGAAATGTCTCAGATTGTAAGAGTTCTAATATGAAACGTACGAAGTCTTGAACGTTCTTGACTTGTTCATTGTTAAGACTACTGAATTCTATCTTTGACTTCCAAAATTTGTTAAAGTATATATCCTGTTCATACTGCGAAAAGTGTTCTATTTCGTACGATAATCCGAACTCTTGTTCTAAAACACATTTAATGTGATTGAACGATCTGCTTGTGATCCAGACTTTATGCTTCCGAGGATAATTCCTGACTGACTTCAGCAATGACAGCGCTTCTCTTTCATAGTGAGGAAAGATTTCATCGAAGCCATCGAAAAGAAATATCAATTTTCCTCTGTTGTAAAAATGTAGGAACATTTTCAGTTGAAATTCTGTTGAAGTACCTCCTGAACATTTCTTTAGGGTAACAGTACCGTCTGATAATTCTTCCAGTTCAATTAATACTTCATCCTCTTTATAAGATTCATTTGATTCCTCGCTGAGTGCAGCTTGACACGTGAACTTTAAACTTTCCAAAGTACTGATGACTGTCTTATCGTCCTGCCACTTACTGAATATCCTCGAGTGCTCCAACAGGTTTATTCTTACTATCCAAACTTTAGGATCGATTTCTTTTGTTTTCAATGATATATGTGACAGTAGCGTTGACTTTCCCATCCCTGGCATTGCTGTTATAAGCACAACGTCGTCTTCCAAATCGTATAAGGTTTTTAAATCCTTGTCTTTAATATCGGCGATCATACCATGGTCCTGTCTTTTGGAGCGACTAATGCGTCTTTCAATGTAGAAGGGCTTAGCCTTATTGTAACTATAATTAGTAACAGTTTTGCCAATCACAATTGTTTCATTGTTGATTATTTGATTCAATACTTCTTCGTCGAGCAGGTTTACATTCTCATCATCTATGATTTTATCTAAACTTAAGTCTTCTCCTTGAAATTTGAGTTTAGAAGTCGCTAAGAGCTTCTTCTGAGATTCAACAGTCATGTCTGTAAACACAATTTTATCATCGTTCAATACACTTGCTTTTGAGAAATATTTAGTTATAATTTCTACTGAAATCTTGTCCGTAATGATTATAATTTCCTTGTTGACGACAGCTTTCGCGATATTTTCAAGCTTCTTACAAGAATTGCCAGAATATTCAAAGTTATTACAAACAATAATTAGTATCTTCTCCTTAGTTGCGTTCGTCAATTCTTTACATAAAGTGTTTTGGCTCTTCAAGGGCAGTTTGAAAATGTCGTCCAAGTCTAACACGGCATGGTCTTTCTTTTTATTTCTCAGATATTGTTCCACCTTAGCAACTGTTAACACACAGCTCTCTGTAGCAATAACAGTTCCTAGAATCTGCTCATGAGACTCTAGTCGTTTAATGGCGTCTTCATTAAATGTATAGTCCTTGTTTTTAAACTTATGCATTATATTTAAAATTCCCATCAATGTTTCGCTCATAGCACTCGTAACTGCATCGTCATATATTTTGCTTTTCTTTGTAAGATATGTTCCTACTTTAGGAGTCATCCACAGTTTTTGTATTTCATCATGATATTTTAGAAATATGACGTCAGATCTCACTCTAAAGTTAGTGACGTCATTGCTCGGATAATCTTCTATTTCTCCTTTCAACAATGACTCTACGCCGCTCTGGTCGGCTTGGTTAGTGTAAAACAGTAATTTGTCATAGAAATCTCTCACCAAATTCACGTCATATTCACCTCGTTCAAATGAAAGTTTTGGAAACTTCTTAACTTTCACGTCCAGTTGGTATTCGTGCAAATTTTCGATTTTACTCTTCAGCGTTTCATACCATGTTTTGGCAAGATTACCAAGTGATTCACAGTTATCTGTAAATTTTAAAAGTTTAGAAGTTTCATCGAAAACCAGTATGTTGCCGACAGCAGAAGCTATGCCGCCATTCAATTGCAGAAATCCATCTCCTAGAGACTCATCTATAGTGACGATGTTGTTAGGTTTCGATTGTTCAAATATTTCTATGATTTTTGACGTCAGGTGATTTAGTCTCTTTTCTATTTTCTCAGGTTTGCCTCTGATTGCTAAATCTTTGTTGCCGAAGAGAGCCGGGACTTTAAGCTTCAGAGATAGTATATACTCTTTAGCGGCCAGTTCTGCTGCTTCATAGACAGCCGATTCAGGGACATTTGCTTTGTCGAGTTGTCTCTTTAGATCATCTGTTGTGGATTTGCTAACAAAGTCAAGCTTGCCCTTTTTATACGTAAGAACACTTCCTAAGAGTTTACTAAGTGTTGTTATATCAGAAGGTTCGTTAAGGAACTTCGTCAATAAACTCTCTTCCACAGTCTCTTCTGCTTTTCGTTTTTTGAGGACCTCTAAGCACAATACGTTTTTGATCAGCGCAAGAAATTCTTCGTTGGTTGTAAAGAAGTCTTGTCTGAAGTTGGCAATCCGATGTCCTTCAGTTTGGATTTCAGAAACGTGTAAAACGTTGAGTGCTAGAATGACATGATAGCGCAGCATGAGATCATTATTCATGGACATTTCGCTATGAGATCCGTCACAAATAAACTTCGCCATCTGTTCAGCTAATGTTGTGATTTGTTCTTTCATTACTATTTTACATAAAAAGTCCAAGTCTTCATTTCTATACGACGGCTGTGTGCAACTACCTCCCGTTCCTATAAGTTCGTTCAAATTGTCAGCAAAGTTACCTTCATATGCCTTGTTACCGGGGTCGTCCTTGGCTGTTGTATACATAACGAACAAGCATTCAGTCTCATCAAATTTTCCTCCAAAGATCATGTCTTTACTGCTCGGATCAAAAGCGCGTCTAATGTCCAAGTAACTGTCGAAATATTTTGCCAGCTCAGTTTTACTAGTGAACGTTAGTAGTTTATCGTTCTCTCTGTGCTTGGCTTGAATAAATACTGTGATTGGTTTATTAAAGCCTTTTACTTTTGCTTTGAAACAAATGTCATCGAAGGCACCTATGTCGTCTCTATTGGTGGCCAAACTGAACTGCTCAACACTCTCGTCATGTTTCAGTCTGAAATATATAAGACTAATTAATTTAGTCTCGTACAGTTGTCCCTGGATGCCCGACGTGCCTGCACGCTTTTTGTACTCTTTGCTGTTCATGGTTTGAAGATAGATTCTTTTTCGTCACTTGGACATAACCACAAGATCTGAAATTGGTTAAGTAATTAAAGTCACCGTGTCTTTCTCATCATCATCTGTCTAGCCTTTTCCCAACTACCTATATTGGGGTTGGCTTCCAGTCTAACCGGATTCAGCTGAATACCAGTATTTTACATGGAGCGACTGCCTATCTGACCTCCACAACCCAGTTAGTACTGGGTAATACGATATCCCTTGGTAAGACTGGTTGTCAGCCTTTTTGGGCCACTGACTACCTAACGACTGTCAAAGATCTATAAATGACACTCGGGACCAACGGCTTAACGTGCTTTCCGAGGCACGGAGGAAACTCGGTATGTAATGGGTGGTCACCCATCCACAGACCAACCTAGGCAAGCACAGCTTAACCTAAAGATCGACCCGAGCGGCTGTTATTATTTAGCCACGACCTCCTCCGTGTCTTTCTCGTAACCGTTGTTCATCCAGTTCAATCCATCAGTCTTCAAAATCCTCTAATGACTGGCTGTCACAACTTCAAACCTCTTTGTAAGGAGCTGGTACAAGTTCCGTGTCTTCTGCTGAGGATAATAAGCGAGTAATCTGCAAAAAAGGTTTACACTATAAACTTTCTTAAAGACTAGCGTTTGCCCGCGGCTTCACGCACGTTATGGTTAGAAATTATCTTACGGGAACGTTGTAAATAAAGGGTGTAAAAAGATCCTTAACGAAGCCGAAAGGCACTTATTCTCCCCGTCATGGCGATCATTTTTTTGTTCTAGACCATACCTGGGAACCTTCTTGTTACGGAGATATTGGAGGTCAAAGTTCCAATATTTTCTCAAGTTTTTTTTTAAATACCACTTTTAAAGATTTTAATTTTACTTTAATTAACTCGATGACCCGTTTACTATTCAAAGCATCCATCAGCACGAAGTTTTGAGTGCGTTACATTGAGTTTTACCGTAAAACGTGATTTTTTACCCTAAAAAAAAGGCGTTTCCCAGCAATAATGTTTGCGTAGTTACTTAGTTTGATGTACTGAATTCTTGGTTGACGACTTCGTGAAGGGTTTGTTTACACCTTGTATAGCCTTCGACACTTGGCACTTTTTGTGTTTTTTAAAGGTGCGAATCGTACTCACACGCAAACAGGGTTCCGTAGCACCAAACAATATAATAAAAATATTTTGAAGGCTCATTCATTTATGTTGTATTGTTACATTCAACAGCAAAACTAAATTTGTTTTTCATAGCATGTGAATGAAAAACAAAGTTACTGCTGCAGTTTGATGAAAAAGTCTCAATCTCAAAAACTAAACATCAAATCTTATTCAAACCAATTTTCGTTGAAAGTTTTTTTTACGTTCTACAATCCTAAATTTTGTTCAGAATGTTCCTCCTCTTACTTTCCACATATTTGACCATTTTGGAAGTGTCTATCTTTCAAACGATTGACTTTGAGAAAAAATGGTTTTAAGAACCACAATGTCATTTTTAAAGACCTATCTAAAGGGTGTAAAGAGACCCTTAACGAAGCCGAAAGGCACTTGTTCTCCTCGTCATTGTGATCATTTTTTTGTTCTGGACCATACCTGGGAACCTTCTAGTTACGGTGATATTGGGGGTCAAAGTTCCAATTTTTTCACAAGTTTTTTTTTAAATACTACTTTTTAAGGTTCTAACTTTACTCCAATTACCTCCATGGTCCGTTTACTATTCAAAGCATCCATCAGCAATAAGTTTTGAGCGCATTATATTGAGTTTTACCGTAAAATGTGATTTTTGACCCCAAAAAAAAATTTCATTTCCCAGCAAAAATTTTTGCGTAAAGTTACTTAGTTTGATGTACAGAATGCTTGGTTGACGGCTTGGTGAAGGGTCTATTTACACCCCGTATAGACACCCTGCAAGTATAAAGGGTGTAAAAAGACCCTTAACGAAGCCGAAAGGCATTTGCTCTCCCCATCAATGCGATCATTTTTTTGTTCTAGACCATACCTGGGAACCTTCTAGTTACGGAGATATTGGGGGTCAAAGTTCCAACTTTTTCACAAGTTTTTTTTAAGTACATGTTTTTAATGTAACATTTTTACTTTAAACACCTCCACGGCCCTCGTACTATTCAATCCATCCATCAGCAAAATGTTCTGAGTGCCTTATATTGAGTTCTACCGTCAAACGTGATTTTTGACCCCAAAAAAAAAAGTCGTTTCCCAGCAATATTTTTTGCGTAAAGTTACTTAGTTTGATGTACAGAATGCTTGGTTCACGGCTTGGTGAAGGGTCTGTTTACACCCCGTAGGTTTGATGAAAAAAAAAATAGTTTCAGTTCCATGTATGGGGAACCCCCCCTTAATCTTTTATTTTAGTATAAAAATCGTAAAGCGGTTCAAAGAATACATCTACCTACCAAGTTTCAACTGTGTAGTCCCAATATTTTCGGAATAAAGTGGCTGTGACATACAGACAGACAGACATGACGAATCTAAAAGCGTTCCGTTTTTTTCCATTCGTCTACGGAACCCTAAAAATGTGCCTAAACTAGATTCTGATAACTTCAAAAAACCTTGAGAATCACCCAAAAAAGTTATAATAAAATAAACTTACATAACATTCCTTAATAATGTCCATAGAACTTAAATAGCTCTTCCACTTATTTATGTAAAAAAACATTGACTATATGTATCTAAATAACGATGCACAAACAATGAAGAAATAACATACAAAGTAATGTCAATATCTATCAATGAAAAAGTTTTACAAATACACCTTACATTGACGTAATATTATGATTCACAAATATGAGCAAATCACAATATTGCCATGCAAATAAAATATGATTATGCTTATTCGGATACATTCATTCATTTGCCTAGCCTTTTCCCAACTATATTGTGGTCGGCTTCCAGTCTTACCGGATGCAGCTGAATACCAGTATTTTACATGGAGCGACTGCCTATCTGACCTCCACAACCCAGTTAGTATTGGGTAATACGATACCCCTTGGTACGACTGGTTGTCAGACGTTTTGGGCCACTGAGTTACCTAACGACTGATACATGAACTACAATAATTAAAAATTAAAGGGGGGCTCCCCTACTATGATGGTACTGTACTCTTCTACCCAGCATTTTTAAGGAGTGGGGCAGAAGTAAATAAACTAAGTAGAAGGGAATTAAAAATGCTTTTTATTTACTGACTGATACGTTTTATTGACTGCACTACACCTTATTTCAATAATAACCTGCGAGGGTGCTGGCTAAATCTACCTAAAATTTCGTTTTGTGCTTTCAGAACCCTCTTTCTATGCACACTCATCATACATAGGCCGACAAGACAGTTTTCTGTCATTGTAGACCTTAACCAAGTATTTATTTTAATGTGAAAAATGTTAAAGTACCCAAATGAATATTTAATTTGTCGTTATATTAATTTTGCCTAAAAATTCTTAGCTTCGGGTCCGAGAGCAGGCTGGGGCCAGTGCCCCACCGTGGGTACGCCCATGAGGTAATATTGTAATTATGTACTTCGGATAGATTAAAAAACAATTCGTTTATGTGAATGAGTTGTGTGTTCTAAGTTATTTGATTCATTTTCCTTATTCTATAACTAGCAGTTATCAGCGACCTTCGTCGGCGTGAAAGGAGCTCGGGCAGACTTCTATACAAGGTGTAAACGGACCCTTCACGAAGCCGTCAACCAAGCATTCTGTACATCAAACTAAGGAACCGTACGAAAAATTATTACTGGGAAACGACTTTTTTGGGGTGTAAAATTACGTTTTACGGTAAAACTCATTGTAACGCACTCAAATCATTGTGCTGATGGATGCATTGAATAGTAAACGGGTTATGGAGGTATTTAAAGTAAAGTTATAGCCTTAAAAACTAGTCTTAAAAAAAAACTTGCGAAAACGTTGTAACTTTGACCCCCAATATCTCCGTAACTATATAGAAGGTTCACAGGTATGGTCTAGAACAAAAAAATAGCGCATTGACGTGGTGAACAAGTGCCTTTCGGCTTCGTTAAGGGTCTATTTACACCTTGTAGACTCTGGTCCAAGAAGCTTTGTTGATTCTAGGTTACTCAGATCAGTTGTTGTGTTTGATGCTTTTCAATTACGTTCATCATCTGCCTAGCCTTTTCCCAACTATATTGGGGTTGGCTTCCAGTCTAACCGGATGCAGCTGAATACCAGTATTTTACATGGAGCGACTGCCTATCTGACCTTCACAATCCAGTTAGTACTAGGTAATACGATACCCCTTAGTAAGACTGGTTGTCAGACTTTTTGGGCCATTGACTACCTAACGACTGCCAAAGATCTACAAATGACACCCGGGACCAAGGGCTTAACGTGCTTTCTGAGGCACGGAGGAAACTCGGTATGTAATGGGTGGTCACCCATCCACAGACCAACCTAAACAAGCACGGCTTAACCTAAAGATCGACCCGAGCGGCTGTTATTATCATTATCAATTACGTTCGAATGGGATAATTTCCAGATGACATTGTTGCCATCGAGGGAATATCCTGGATGAGGCTGGCACAAGAGCGTGGAGCTTGGCACAAGCAAAGAGAAGGCCTATACCCAGCAGTGGGTGAAGTCGGGCTGTGGATGATGATGATGGGATAGTTTCTGACCTCAACGCGAACGAGGCCGTGGGCAAAAGCTAGATGGCAGCACAGTCTCCGACGAGAGCTCTCGCTATGTCTCTCCCAAGACTTCTCGCAAAAAACCGACCCGGGACATAAAAATTTTGTTCAGAATTTATAATAGACATAGGTACTAAACTTCGACGTATTGTTTCAAACATTCACCATGCAAAGTTAGAGCACCTCGGAGTATCTCGGCGAGAGTGTACAGCCACCTTTTTAACCGACTTCAAAAAAAGGAGGTTCTCAATTCGCTTGTATTTTCTTTTTTATGTTTCTTACCTCATAACTCCGTTATTCATGAGCCGGTTGGAAAAATATTTTTTTTATGTGAAAGGAAAATATACTTTCCGATTGGTCCTGTAGCCCAAATTTCATCAAAATTGGTTCAGTAGTTTAGTTTTCTCTTCTTGGCCTATGTTGACGACATGATGGTTCTTTAATAACTTCTAGTTACAATGTAAAAAATTGTTTCGTGGCAAGAATATTATACTACAACTATAAAGGGTAAAATAAAAAACTTTTTACTTTCGGAAGTCGGTGTCTTTGTTTGCTTCATTGTCTTTTTTGCTACCGACTTCCGAAAGTAACGTTATTTTCGACTTACTTTTTAGTGTTTTTTTGGAAGTCGGTTTTTTTTTGCTTAAAAGTTTTTTTAATTGACACTCGCAGCAGACATGATTTTCGTCATGTTTTTCACGTGAAAATGTCACCTGACACAATGTAGGACTAATTTTGGTCAAACTCGTAATAGCTACTAATTTTAAGCGGGCGAACCGCCAAAACAGCACTTGTGCTAATATTTGTCATAATGTCACTCAAACGTTGATATATTAAAAAAGTCCCAGGCCCAGTGATGGCGGATCCGACTTACGAACAGTAAGTCGTAGGTTCGAACCCAAGCAGGCTTTACTTTGTGTAATTTATTTCTTCACCACTGCTCTCAAAAACGGTGAAGGAAAACATCGTGAGGAAACCGGCATGTCCTAGAACCAAAAATTCGAAGACATGTGACATCTACCAACCCGCACTGGGCCCGCGTGGTGGATTATAGCCCATTCCCTCGTAGAGAGGAGGCCGTGTGCCATCAGTGGGAACATTGTAGGTTGATTAGGCTTATGTACCTAATTTTGCCAGTTATGTTAAGCGAGGTAAACATAACTTTACTGATATTAGGGGTCGAGCCTATTGCCATCAACCGAGCACACATGTACGACGTAGCTTCTCTTGAGAATGGCTTAAGCGATGACTACCTATTTGTTGGAGTCCCTAATTTTCTGGACAAGCTTTGTATGAAAGAAAATGTGTATTTTTAAAGCCAAAAGAAAGGGTTATGATTTTGGCAGTCTATGTATGTATGTTTGTATTTTCGTATGTTCCTCCGTAGCGCCTAAACTATTCATCCGATTTTGATGAATAAGGTGTCAATCGATTCGTTATTATGGCCCGGGTAACATAGACTACATTTACCGCTTAAATCGCTCGTATGTATTTTATATGAAGTATAACACACTGTACTACCGGGGCGCAGCCCGTCACTAATGTCCTAAGTAAGTAGTGCATTTTGCGCTGCAGCCCGCTCCGCCCCGCTGCGGTCCGACATAATGTGCGGAAACCTTTATGGGTATGTACCACATCACATCAAGCTCCCGAAACTGTCAAATTTTCCCACTCAACCTAAAATTAAAAATCTATTAAATAAATTTGACAGATTGTAGTAGCTTGAAGTGCTGGAGTCTGTACATAAACCTCTGCCCACCCGTTCGGTGAACACAGACGTAATGTTATTAGGTATTTTACGAGACTGTGGTTCAGTCTATTTCACGGCTAAACTGACCTTGGTAGGTGTTAACATCTGCTCAACCCAGAAATTCTTTCTTCCCACACTTCGGAATTCGTAATATATTATTTTCGACAGGCAAGTAGCGCGGACAGACATAGAATTCGTTTATTTGTAGATACAGGTGTGTTCTTGAGGGGATAGCCAATACGGGGCGGTATTTGAGGTTAAGTAACACTTACCGTGGATGGGAGAACAACTGTGAGAACCAACGTGCCTCAGAAAGCGCGTCAAGAAGTTGTCCTAGATTGTAATATTTGTAGAACTTTGACAGTTGCTTTAAAAGGGTGTAATAAGGCCCTTAACGAAGCCGTCAATAATGTAACTGCCGCACGGGACGTTATTAAAGGTTAAGTAACACTTATCGTGGTAGGTTCGTGGATGGGAGACCAACTGTAAGTTTCCTACGTGCCTCAGAAAGCGCGTCAAGAAGTTGTCCTAGATTGTAATATTTGTTGTGTAGAACTTTGACAGTCGCTGTATACAGGGTGTAACAAGGCCCTTAACGAAATCGTCAACCAAGCATTCTGAACATCAAACTAAGTAACTTTACGCGAAAAATATTGCAAAAAAACTTGTGAAAAAGTTGGAACTTTGACCCCCAATATCTCTGTAACTAGAAGGTTCCCAGGTATGGTAGATAACAAAAAATATATCGCAATAATGTGGAGAACAAATGCCTTTCGGCTTCGTTAAGGGTATATTTACTCCTATTACGAATGGTGATAGTATTTTCTCGGACGAGCTTCTTCACGAAGAAAAGCTCTTGAAAATTCATCATCATCATTCTTCTGCCCTTATCCCAATGTGTTCGAGGTCGGTGCAGCATATCTTCAAAAGCTCTTAGTTTTAATATTATAATAGCAGTACTTATCCTTATCCTCTTATTCCTTGTAGGAGGAGCTCGTGGCTAAATAATAACAGCCGCTCGGGTCAGTCGTTAGGTTAAGGCGTGCTTGTCTGGGTTAGTCTGTCGATGGGTGCATGGGACCCATTACAAACCGAGTTTTCTCCATGCTTCGGAAAGCACGTAAAGCCGTTAGTGTCGGGTGTCATTTGTAGATCTTTGGTAGTCGTTACAGGTAGTCATAGCCAAAAAAGTCTGACAACCAGTCTTACCAAGGGGTATCGTATTACCCAGTACTAACTGGGTTGTGGAGGTCCGATAGGCAGTCGCTCCATGTAAAATACTGGTATTCAGCTGCATCCGGTTAGACTTGAAGCCGACCCCAACATAGTTAGGAAAAGGATTTGAAGTATGTCATTGTGTACTACTTATACTTCTTTCGTAAATATGTTTTTCTTTTTGTATATTGGCACCTTGTTTTTATATAGTTATATAGTCGTGTAATTTGTATTATTTAATTGTGCTTTGTTTTGTGCTGTGTCTTTTGTGTGCACTAAATAAATGAGTTATCTATCTATCTATCTATGATGATGAGTAGTACTTATCCTAAGCTCTGAAAATGCCGCGCTCCGGTAACTAAAAATACATGCGGGAATTAATCGGTTGTCATACGTTTTTTGCAATTAGCAGGTCAGTGTAAGATTGTATGTTTATTAAAACATTATTCGCGGCCTTAACAAGTATGGCTTTACCCAGTTACTTAATCAGTTGTCATTGTGTCTCGTGTGATGCAAAGGAATGAGGAAAATGTCGTGAGGAAATTGTTTGAGTATGAATGTGGATGGGTATAAGAGTAGAGGAAGACCAAAGAAACGATGGATGGACTGTGTGAAGGATGATATGGCTAGAAAGGAGGTGACTGCTGCACGCGTAGCGTGACCACCGTAGAAACGGGTTTCTTTGACGGAAGAATCGACAAAATGACAGATTGTGTCGACAAAATGACAGATTTCTTTTCAAAATCTGTCATTTTGTCGATTCTTCCGTCAAAGAAACCCGTTTCTACGGTGGTCCGAGATGACAAAATTGGAATAAGGGCAGGTGAATGATGATGAATTATTAAGTGTCCTAAAAAGTGCAGTGCAGTCACATACGGGGCTATAATGAAGAAAATAGATTACTGGTGAGTGCACCGAACTGGGCGGCCATTTTAATAATAGAAACGTTGGCGATGACAAGAGTAGAGAGGGCGTGGAGTCGTTATTGGGGCTAAAAGTATTTTTAGACGTCAAGACCAAAAGTAGTGAATGAAAAGAAAGAATAAATATTTAAGAAGAAATATTTTAGGTTAAGTTAGGTAAGGCACAAAAACTCATTATTCTCTTCCTTTTTTCACACACTATTGTCTACATTTCTTTTTCATTTCTCCTTTTGCAGGTCTGCTGGCAGAAATTTCGTATGAAATAAGCAGTACCTATGTACTCATACAGTGCCGGTTTTAGCACTACCAGCGCCCTGGGCGAGATTTATACGGCGCCCCCTAACTGCAATTCAAACCCATATGAAAAAAGGAAAAAGATATAATGAAATTACCATTTATTAAAAGAAATAACCATTTATTTAAAAAAAAACTAATAAAATTTGACTTTTCTAGCCTTTCTGTCGGCGAACTCTTTTATTATTTTATCAAAATCGAGGTTTTCAGCAATTTCATTCTCGATTGACAAAGTTGCCAAGCTTGTCAATCGGGATTGCGATATTGTCGATCGCAGATAGGTCAAGATTTGTTTAAGATTTGTCCAGCCAACCTGAGTCACATGGAAATAAAGGGGCGCCTGTGGCGCCCCGTTATGTACGGCGCCCTGGGCGGTCGCCCAACCGCGCCCTACCCTAACGCCGCCACTGTACTCATATATTATAATGTTATTTTCCTGTTTTGTCTACTGTGTGTACATAAATAGTAAAATAAATAAATAAAGAAAAATATGTATTTGTCACAGGGACATGACGTGCATCATACAAAATGACAAAAAAATACAATAAACATACAACGAACAACAAATATTCATAAATTCAAAAGGACAGAAAAAAAAAGAAAAAAAAATAACAGAAAGACAAAGAAAAGAAAAACTGCTCAAAGAAAGACTGTTTACCCCGAAAACGTTTTTAGGTCAAAGATGTATGACTTACTGCAACGCGGTGTTGGCCGGAGATAAGGTGTTGATTGAGAAACATTCGCGAATAGCCCGGAGCCACATGTGTTGCTGAGCTGTTCCATCTCTCAAAAGACAAATAGACCTATTTGGAGTTGACCGCCAACCTTCAGTTGTTGAAGAGGCACCATAAGAAAACGAAGGACTAAGATGCGACATTTATTTGAATCTACAATACATTATACAGGGGGCTCATTGCTAAAATACGGGTAATCATAAGGCTGAAAATCAGACTAAACGAGGGGTTCCTCCGGGGCTGCGGGACTGTTCGAAAGAGATACCGCAGCCCTGAAACACAAAGGGCAAAGAAGGAACACGGATGAGTTTTAGTCAGTACGAGTCTGACACTCCCTTCCACTCCGCCCAGAGCGGGAGGGGTCATTTGATGACTTTCCATCCGAAAAAAAAAATTACCTGTCGTGTTCCAGTGGCTGAATTGTGGAGGTCATACAAGCAGACTGAGAAATTCTTTATGGCCAAACTAATAGTGCATTTCCCCTAACTTAAGAATCGAGCACGAGACCGCATGCATTGCAGTAGCGCTTGCAAAAATACACGAAAAATTGTATAAATTAAAAATTGAGCTAAAAAGCCGCTCCACTCCTCCCTACGTCGCGTACTCAATGTAAAACGAAGAACATAAGCCAGTTTGAGACTGCACGTTAACAAAACTGGCGCGTAATCCGAAATAATAAAAATAATACGTACAGAGACTTATAATAATAGCAAAAGGCTATTTAGGAACTGACGACTCATTTAAAATAACATTTTTACAAGTAATTTGTCAATGACTATCTTATTAAACACTTTGGAGTGTTGTAATATCGTCATCGTAATTGTTTCCAACTTTTATTTTTATTTTATTGCCCTGTCAAAATTTCCCGCGTTCCTAAATGTCATGTTTTGTTGTTCAAAAAAATAATATAAACTTTATGGTTAATTAAAATAGTGAAGTGCTTCGTAAGGTCAGTGTGTGGACAGATTAAAAATAATTTTCGGTTTTACGGTTTTTGTTGTGTTTGTTAAAATAGATTGAAGTTTTTTTAAGGAATTATTTGTGTTGGGTTCTGTCAGTAATATATATTTACGCTTATAGTTACTCCTAGAGGAAAGGTAGTAATCCTCATTATCCAAGTTTGTATTAACTTCAACACATTTGTCTATTGAATTTATATTTTTTATATAATAGTAATATTTAACTGTTACTTAATTATACTACTCATTATTAAAAAGATTTGTTTTGAAAGAAGGTGTCGTACTTACACAGAGCAGCAAACATTTGCAAAACTCCTATGTTTTGCAAATGTTTGTCATTAGTCATAAAATCTAATTTTTTTTTAAATATCAGCTGTCAAAATAAAGGGACTAATAACTTTGGTCATATTCTAATAAATAATTACAAATGCATATTTACGCAGTCAGTGGACCAATTAAATTAAGGACCATATAATATAGGGCGTGCCTATTACACTCAACAGGGCACAAATTCAGAGATAGAAATTTCTGATGGAAAAATCATAATAACGGTTTGCCAGACCTGGAAATCGAGCCTAGGATCTCATGGTCAGCAGTCACGCTTGCGATCACTAGACCAAGAAGGCAGCTTATAAACTATACAGGGTAGAATGGACACTGACACACAAACGCTTAAAACGTATTTAGTACATCATTCAGAACACCACATCGAAATTTTTCATGGGTAATTTTTTTTTAAATCAGGTGTTCCATAATTTTGACCGTGTAGGTATTGCACTTTTGTAGGAAATACCATTTTTTTTTAAATTATCGATGGAAAATAAAGAAAAACTAAGCTTGTCTAGAGTGGAGATCTTAAATTTTCTTTTAGTTCCTAGAATTTTAAAATACCTCTTCATAATTAGTAACTCCTACTTCATCATCTGCCTAGCCCTTTCCCAACTATTTTGGGGTCGGCTTCCAGTCTAACTGGATGCAGCTGAATACCAGTGTTTTACGTAGAGCGACTGCCTATTTGACCTCCACAACCCAGTTAGTTCTGGGTAATACGATACCCTTTGGTAAGACTGGTTGTCAGACTTTCGGGCCACTGACTACCTGTAATGACTGTCAAAGATCTACAAATGAGAGCCGGGACCAACGGCTTAACGTGCTTTACGAGGCACGGAGGAAACTCGGTATGTAATGGTTGGTCACCTATCCACGAACCAATCTAGACAAGCGCAGCTCAACCTAAAAATCGACCCGAGCGGCTGTTATTATTTAGCCACGAGTAACTTCTTCTTATATAATATAAAAAAAGAAAATCTAACCAATCCGAGATGCTAACAATTTGTAATTGGCTATTTTATTTTAGATTCTTAGAAGAAGCAGCTACATCCCTAACTAGTGAACTTAACCATTACAAATCCGTTTTTCTCTCCACTTTTCTACCCCCCCCCTCCCTGGCAAAAGCTAAGGCCACACGCCCTTGAATAGCGAACATGGCATAAAATCACTCCTGTAATACCTGTTACACAGAGGTGTACCTCATAGTACACCCACATTTCGCCAGTTATGTTTAAGTGCCATGTAATAGGGGTATAGTTGTAAATAAACCGTTTTAAACCAAAATCCGTGGTTTAAAACCCGTTTTAAATTTGTTTAAAACGGTTTAAAACCGCGACCACGTGGGCGGTACATTGATTATGAATTACTTTAAAAGGCTAATTGAAATCATTTACCATTTTTATTAATAAATGTGAAGTCATCACTACATAGTATAAAGCAAAGTCGCTTCCCGCTGTCTGTCTGTCCCTATGTATCCTTAGATCTTTAAAACTACGCAACGGATTTTGATGCGGTTTTTGATTTAATAGATAGAGTGATTCAAGAGGAAGGTTTATATGTATAATACATGCATAATATAGTAGAGAAACACTGATAATTTTAGAGGTTTTTAATGTAAGGTCGTAAATGAACACATTTTTTTGCGCTTACATTGCAAACGCTGGCTGAACCCTACGAGATAGATCAAAATAATGTCCTACAGTATTATACACCTTAAAAAGGTCTACAAAAAAGTCCGCGATGGTATATGTCTATCTCTTACGGATAACCCACAATAACCATTTTTTATCCTTTACTTACGAGAAAATAATGGCTTACTTACAAAAAAGCGATTTTAAGCAATACAGCATTAATCCTTATCCAATTAAGTACCTTAAATACGTTGTGCATGTAATATAGATCAATATGGCCTTTTACAGCATGTAATTTAAATGAATATTTTCGAAGATATTACAGATTTAAAATGCAGGGACATAGCGGTTGCGGCTGTACCGGCCGGGGGCCGCGAGCCTATCAATAGTGCGTCGAAGGCCGCGCTTCGCCCTATAGCACTTTATGATTAGCAGCGATCGCACGCGTTTATCGGAGCTCTCTAGCGAGGAAAATAACAATTATCTTAATATATAAAAGCGAAAAGTCACTCACTCTCTCACTCATCACGAAATATCGAAAACCGCTTTTTTTTTTTTTTACGGATGGGAAATCATCAAATGACTTCTCCCGCTCTGGGTGGAGTGGGAGGGAGTGTCAGACTCTTACTGACTAAAACCCATCCATGTTCCTTCATTGCCCTTTGTGTTCCAGGGCCACGGTATCTCTTTCGAACAGTCCCGCAGCCCCGGCAGGCATCGGCCCTTGCGGGCCCCTTCCTGATTGCTGACATCTCTTTGAGGCGCGCGTGGAACACGAACGCGCCGTCGACACAGCCTGTCGTCATAAGACGGACGGACGGTGAGCTAACCCATTACTCACCGTCCACAGGCCCGCGCCTACGGTGGCCGGGAGCCACCACGTGGCCCCCGACGCCCGGTGCGTCGCCCGCGGCGGCTGGGACGTGAGATTCTCTCCCTCTCACGTCCCGCCACCTCCTTCGCTAGCATGACTGCTTCGCAGAAGAAGGTGATCGAAAACCGCTTGACGTATAAAGATGAAATTTGGCAAGGAGGTAGTTTATAGGTAGTAGACGTCCGCTAAGAACGGATTTTGCGACAGGGCTGGATTAAGGGAGTCTAAGGGCTCTCGCAAGTTTGTATGAAACTCCTTCCATTTTTTGTGCTACAAACTTGAAATTTGGCCAGGAGGTAGTTGATAGTTAGTAGATGTTCGCTAAAAATTTCGGATTTTGTGATAGGACCGGATTAAGGAGGTCTAAAGGCTCTCGCGAGTTTGTATAAAAGTCCTTCTTTTTTGTGCTACAAACTTAGAATTTGGCCGGGAGGTAGTAGAGTAAAAAAAGTTTTGTCTTTCGTAATATAAAACAAAGTCGCTCCCGCTGTTTGTACGCTTAAATCTTTTAACCTACGCAAAGGACTTGAATGTAGTTTTCAGCAATAGATAGAATGATTCAAGAGGAAGGTTTATATGTATATATTGCACCCGTGCGAAGCCGGGGCGGGTCGCTAGTATATCATACTTATACTTACTACTTTTTAGGATTAGACAGGCTGAAAACAATCACGATATGCGTGTTTATTAAAATATAACGGCTACGCCGTATTTTTATCTTGCACTTTGCTACCAAAATCGTAACGAAGGTATGAGGAGAGAGAAGAAGAAAGAAGAAGAACAAAAAAATCATTTATTTGGCACATGTAACAAGTGCAAACAATAAAAACAAAAAAAAACATTTTAAACCGCTAAGTGTGGTTTTAAATAGTTTTAAACCAAAAAAACGGTTTAAAACCAAATGGTTTAAAACGTTTAAAATCCGTTTTGCATCTATAAATAGGGGGCAAGCATATTGGCATCACCTGGGCACAAATCTAAACTCCGTGGCTGCTGCTGAGACATCTTGATGGCAAAATCCAATAACACGTTGCCCGAACCGGGGATCGAAACTATGACCTCACCTCAACGTTTGCTTTATATCGGAATGTCTGAGTAAAGTTTCATCAAAAGACTAGAAGACTTAAGGAAGCTGAGAGGCAAGTGTTGTTCCTGTCATTGTGATATACCTTCTAGTTAAGGAGATATTGAAGGTCAAAGTACCAACTTTTTATCACTTCTTTTTTTTAATACAAGTTTTAATCCCTCCATGGCCCCTGTACTATTCAATGTATCCGTCAGCACAATGTTGTAAGTGTAGAACATTGAGCCCTACCGTCAAACGTAATTATACCTACACACCAAAAAAACTCGTTTTCAGCAATAATTTTTGCGTAGTATTACTCAGTTTGATGTACAGAATACTTGGTTAACGGCTTCGTGAACGGTCCGTTGACACCCTGTATACTAACTTTACTAAATAGTTCATGTTTGTACGTTTGGGTTTTCGGCATATCTGACCTACTGATCCGAATCCTAATTTTTTTTTCACTAATTATATGGAAAGCTACACTATCCCAGAGTGCCATAGGCCATATTTAAAGCGTTCTCGTGGCATCACGTACTACCAAACACGAGCGAAACCAAAAAAAAAACAAATTAAAAGTACTAGGCACTCATAAAGCTAACAGAGCTATCGATCACAGCTCAATCAACCAGGAAGTAGAAGATTCTCGACGAACAAACGATTGAGGTTAATATAAATAATGCCCCGGGTCGGCTGGCCGGTCTTGGCTTACGACGCAAAGAGTAAATGTCAAAGGATCGTTGCCAGCTACAAATAGATGGAATAATCGAATTTTGAGGGCGCGGTGAAGAGAGACGTGATGGCTTTGTGATCTATGAAACAGAAAAACATGTAGTGCTGCAGTCTTTTCGCATTTTTTAATAATTCAGGGTTGAAGGGACACCGATGCTAAAACGGTTACCACGGATTCAGTACATCATTCTGAACCCCCCACATACACGGTGTAAACGGAACCTTAACGAAGCCGTCAACCAAGCATTATGTACATCAAACTAAGTAACATTATGCAAAAATTATTGCTGGGAAACGACTTTTTTTTGGGATGAAAAATCACGTTTTACAGTAGGACGCAATGTATCGCACTCAAAACGTACTGATAGACGTATTGAATAGTACGGGGGTCATGGAGATGTTCAAAGTAAAAATCTTAAATTAAAAACATGTATTAAAGTAAAAAACTTTTGTAAAAGTTGGAACTTAGACCCCCAATATCTCCGTAACTGGAAGGTTCCCGGGTATGGTTTAGAAAAAAATAATTATCGTAATAACGGGGAGAACAAGTGCATTTCGGCTTCGTTAAGAGTCTTTTTACACCTGTTATATAAATTTTTCGTTACTTATTAAAAAAATACAGCTGTTTACTACAAAACTACAATACCTACACGGGCAACATTTTAAGAGACAGCAGATTAAAAAAAAAAAAATACCGATGAAAAAAAAGTCTATGTGGGAAGGTTCAGAATGATGTACTGAATACGTCAGTGTCCCTTCCACCCTGTATAAATCTACATGATCACTTATAAAACGTCAAAAGCAAAGACATTCAAATAACTAGCTATAGACGGGACAAGACAAGAAACTGACAATTCCAAAACCTGTTACAAACTAGTAACAAGTCGATCAGTCCAGTGCGATACGTCGCCTTGTCAGGTCGCATTCATATGACACGAAGACACACTAATATTTCAGAGCTATAGACGGGTCATGACGAAGAAAATCGTAATCCAAAAGTTGTTACTACTTAGTAACAATTCGTTCTGTCTAGTGTCATCTGTGTCAGACGCCCGCTTGTCAGGTAGCATTCGTGTGTCAAAATCGAAAATATTCAGGATGAAAATTATTGTATGACAATATTCCCAATGTCCTCTCTATATGTGTTTTAAATCTCTTTGGTCAAAAGATATTGAACGGTTCGAATTGATAATTTCCTGGAAACAAGAAATCTGGCAATAAACTTAATGATATCTCGGAAAGCAGCTCGTAAAGCCGTTGGTCCCGGCTGTCATTTAGATCTTTGACAGTCATTATACAGATAGTTTGTGACCCGAAAGTCTAACAACCTGTCTTATCAACGAGCAAACCTGCGGGCAAGCATAAAGAGTGTAAACAGACCCTTCACGAAGCCGTTAACCAAGCATTCTGTACATCAAACTAAGTAACTTTACGCATTTTTTTTTGCTGCGAAACGACTTTTTTTTTTGGGTATAAAATTACGTTTTACGGTAGGACTCAATGTGATATACTCAAAACATTGTGCTGATGGATGGATTGAATAGTACGGGGGTCGTGGACGTGTTTAAAGTAAAAATCTTACATTAAAATCATGTATTTAAAAAAAAACTTGTAAAAAAGTTGGAACTTTGACCCCCAATATCTCCGTAACTAGAAGGTTCCCAGCTATGGTCTAGAACAAAAAAATGATCGTAATGACGGGGAGAACACGTGCCTTTCGGCTTCGTTAAGGGTCTTTTTACACCCTTTATTGCTCCTCACAGATAGCGCTCTGCGCTCCCTCTCAATCTTAAAACTTATAAAACGTCAAAAGATATTGCACGGTTCGAGTGTTCATTTCCTATAAACAGGAACTGGCAAAAAACTCCATAATATCTTGGAAAGTAACTCATTAAGCCGTTGGTCCCGGCTGACCTTCGTAGATCTTTGGCAGTCATTATACAGAAACACTTCAACCAACATATCAGTGCAGGCCGGGAAAAAATAGAACTAAAATAAATGTACCAAGTTTGACATAACGATGCAAATGTTGACAAGCAACCCCAACTGTCCTACTATAGTTTGTGACCCGAAAGTCTGACAACCAGTCTTATAGGTCCCGTCACGTAAAAAGAACGCTGACCGCTCTTATAAACACTCGCAATTTTTTTTATTCCATCCTTTCCGAAGCACTAAGTAGCTAGTAATGTACCTATTAAGATTCTGCAATGAAACAGTTATACTTATATTACAAAACAATAGCTTAGTACTTTAGGACGCGACTGTATAACGTGCGCAAACACATCCCCTCCACTGTCGCTCAGCGTTCTTTTTATGTGACAGGACTTGTATCAAGCAGTATCGTGTCATCCAGTAGGTACTAACTGGACTGTGGAGGTCAGATAATAGTCGCTCCATAGAAAATATTGATGTACAGCATCCGGGAATAGTAGTGTTACTTTCATACAAGCCTAATGGTTTGGTATGCCCTATGTTCCATGTTAAGGGATTAGGTTTCCACACTTAGTCCTTAAAGTGGACAATTTTACATGAGCCATGGTGGCCGTTACTCCAACCAGCCCACCTCCCTCCAGCAGCAAATCAAAGTTACCGGTCTTCTCAGGACATCCGCAAGGGATCTTGGTGTTCCAAGAGTCTCCTGGCGGATCTGGGTGACGCCGGTGCACTCGAAGAGTATGTGCGCCGTTTCCTCCGCCTCCATGCACGCTCTGCACAGGGGACTGTCAGTGATACCTAGGTTGTGGAAGGGTTGGCATGCCCTTATAACCTACTACTCCTCATGTTAGGGCTTCTGAACAGTCAGCTCGCCTTATGGGCTGGCCATATTGTTGGCCCCCAGGCACATGGCAAAAGGCTAGCCAGATGATGAGTAACTTTTTGTAATTTTTATATGAAGAGTTTTGGTGGTGAATCAATCTCAGCATCATAACTTCCTAACTAATATTATAAATGCAATGAGTTTGTTTGTTACCTTTTCACGCCTAAACCACAGAACCGATCATCCTGAAATTTTGCATATACGTTGACAGGTGTACAGAAACGGACATAGGGTACCATTCATCCCGAAAAAAGTACTGTTCCCGAGGAAAACGAAAAAAACGTTGTTATGATAATAGATGGCGCCACGTGTCTTTCGAATCATGATTAAATTATATTGTTACAAGCAGAGTACAACCCGAATTGAAGCGAGCGAAGCCGCGGGCAAAAACTAGTAACAAATAAACATTGATAAAACATGTACATGAACTGTACTGAACACGTTTTCTCACTAAATACCTAGTGATAAATTGATTAATTTATTTGCTCAACGAAAAACACTTGCTTGAGTAATATGTTTAAATACTTTGTACAAACAAACAAAACTATAAATTTTCTCTACCTGAGTCACTTAGGATTGTGTGAAGTCAACTATAAAATGGCTCTGTTTTCTCCGGGAAACGTCACAGCTGAAAGAGACCGTAAATCCGAGTAGAAATTTCAACTTGATACTTCTTGCGTTCCTGAGGAAAAGGGTCTTGACTATAGATGCAAAACGGGTTTTAAACGTTTTATACCATTTGGTTTTAAACCGTCTTTTTGGTTTAAAACGATTTAAAACCACAATTAGCGGTTTAATAATGGTTTAAAACGTTTTTGTTTTGTTTTTATTGTGTGCACTTGTGGCATCAGGTTTTAAACCGCGGATTTTGGTTTAAAACGGTTTATTTACAACTATAGTCTTGACAGACGGACAAGACAGTGATCAAGCGTTCCTTTTGAGGTACGGAACCCTAAAATACCGTAGTTTTACACCACGGCATTTTTTTACGGTACTAGGGTTCCGTAACCAACGGGACCCTATTACTAAGCCTGCGCTGTCCGTCCGTCCGTCGCAGTTAGCGGGCTGTATCTTATGATCCGTAATAGGTATACAGTTGTAATTTTCACAGAATGTGTAAGATTCAAGATTCTTTATTTGCGTGAAATATGGTATGTACATGATGGTCTTATAAATAAAAAGGTTTCTCATATTTCGCTGACTTCTTTCAGCATGCAAACTTAAAAATAAAATTAAAATACTAACACAATGTACTCGTAGGTACCTAGTTAAAAATTAAAAAAAAACATTTAAAAACATTAAATTAATATTATCTTTGACAATAATATTATTTCAGAATTAAAAATACTCGTGTAGGATAGTGTAATAAAATTAGAAAAAAATAACAAAGACAGATGACTAGATATCTATACATATAATAAGACAGTAAAAAAACTGTGTCTGTACATTGAATATATTTAAAAAAAAAAAATTGAGGTGGGTTTAGAAACAGTAATAGAGCACAAATCCAAAAAAAAAATTCTGTCTGTTTGTCTGTTTGTCTGTTTGTCTGTTTGTTTGTACACGCTAATCTTCGGAACTACTGGACAGATTTGAAAGATTTTTTTTTTGTTGTATAGGTATTAAGTCTGGGCAACATATAGGCTATAATTTATCTTGGAAACTTGAACACCTGATGCAGAACCGCAATAGACCAACTAAACTATAAGAGATACAAAAATGGTACCATAGCAAAAATTGTTCCACTTGATGAGCATTTTTTGTTGAGAGAATAAATTTGAAGATATGGAACACCTGATGTGGAACTCCAAGAGCCCAGCTACACTATAACATATATAGGAATGACGTTTTAGCAAAAATTGTTCAATCTGATGAGCACTCTCTGTTGATTTATAAAATCGAAGATCTGGAACACCTGTTGTGGAACTCCAAGAGCCCAGCTACACCATAACACATATAGGAATGACGTCTTAGCAAAAAGTGTTCAATCTGATGAGCACTCTCTGTTGATTTGTAAAAATCGAAGATCTGGAACACCTGTTGTGGAACTCCAAGAGCCCAGCTACACCATAACACATATAGGAATGACGTCTTAGCAAAAGTTGTTCGGTCTGATGAGCATTTCCTGTTGACTTATAAAAATCGAAGATCAGAAACATCTGATGTGGAAATCAAAGCTATCACTAATTTCACTGTATAATTATAAAATAACATAAGCTGGGAATACCTCCACGCGGTGAAGGCGGTAACAGTTTAGGACTTTTTTTCGATGACGACGGTATATCATTGAAAATTTGACTCTACTGGACAAAACTCCCATTTATTTTTTTATTTTATCGAATAAATATGCCTTCGGGCTTATGTTATTTGAGTGTTTAATTTCCTTTTCCACTTATCTTCGTGACACGGTAGCCTACCCGGTAACGCAGGGGAACAGTCACTTAGATTTTAATTGATCAGGTATCTTCACAATAAAACTATAACCATGCCTAGAAAGAGGTCAAATCTTTCCCAATGTTCCAAAGGAACTAAAAGATTGAGGATCATAAGATCCCAAGAATCTACCAAAGAACGTCAGGAGAGACTTGATGCTGTTCAAGAACATCAGGCTGCAACTCGCTCCGTGGAAACCTCTTCGGATCGCGAAGCACGCCTGCGTTCTCAGCGTATTTACGCATCTACATCCAGGTCTCTAGAGAACTGTGAAGAATATGATGCACGACTGACCGCTGATCGTGAACGTAATGCATTGTCCCGCGAGTCGGAGACGTTCAAGGATAGAGAATTACGCTTGATTTCCAAGCGTATCTACGCGTCGACTTCTAGGTCTCTAGAGACAAGTGGGGAACGTGATGCGCGACTGACCGCTGATCGTGAACGTCACGCATTGTCTCGCGAGTCGGAGACGTTCACGGATAGAGAATTGCGCTTGAGTTCCAAGCGCATCTACGCATCGTCTTCTGACTTACAAAAATGAAAGATATGGAACGTCTCGAATCGTCTCGCGCATCCCGTTGTTTTCCCGTCCCCGGGCTCTTAGAATTCGACATCACGTTTCAGATCTTCGATTTTGACGACCCCGTTGTTGCTGGCATAAGCAACAGGATCCGCGTACGAAGTCGCGGGCAGAAGCTAGTCATCAATAAAATAGGAACATAAGCAACTTAACCATTAGAAATAGGTTTATGAGTCAAAAACTCATTAATTGTATAGTTTCTGTTGCCGCTATAAAACCAAAAAATAAGAAAAGAAAACAAATTACAATGGTACGGAATCCTTCATGCGCAGGTCCGACTCGAACTTGGCCGGTTTTTTTCTAAGTTGTAATAACCCAAACTCAAACTTAAAGCATTTACTTCAATTAGACCATAACAGGCACTTTTGAATGTCAGAAAACAAAGAAAGCGAAGCTACAGTCCCAGAAACAAAGCATAATAACTTGTGAAAGTACTGTAGTTGCCCATTCCAAAGCGTAGATCTCTATGGAGAAGAATGGGCAAGAAACTCCATGGACACTCTTTTCAATCAAAATATTTTTACAACATTTTGATTGCATCATTCATGTTGAGATAATGCATATGTTACGGGCAACGTGATTAACTGGGCATTATTAATAAGGACCGGCCATTATTAATAATGCCCAAGAACGTCGGGCAAAGTGATTAATTTATCGCTTTGACCGGCCATTATTAATAATTCCCGAAGGCCCGTGGTCCATGTAATAAGTCAGTGTTTGAGATAGCTTGAATTTATCACTTGGACCGGGCAGTATGAATAATTCCCTGGTGACCAGTCAGTTCACCAAACATTAATTCAAATTTTGTTACTTTACAAGCAACGATTGGCAAAAACATTGTCATTTTATCATTTCTACAACAACAAGTTCACCAAATATTTCACTTAGTAAAATAATTATCCAATAAACTTTTATTAAATAATAACGTATTATTTGACAAACAATTCATAATTTTTAGCATAATTGCTCTGGACTTTTCTAAAAAAAGAGAAAATAAATGAATTTTGTTTTCTATAAGCATAAACCCCCCAAACAAACACAGATGCTGACAGAAAACCCTAACCCTAGGCGGTCGACGTCAGGGGCACCCCGAGGTTCGGTTAGTTAGGTTCCTTTAAACCCTGCAGACAGAAATAGGAGCCCCGCGCAGTGGGGCTTCGTCGACTGTATTGTAATTAATTAAGTGATAGTAGAAACGTGATTTATCCTAATAGTTCACCATTTTTATTACTTTGCCCAAGATAGGGTGGGAATTATTCATAATGGCCGAGAAAAGTGAGTAATCATGCTGTTTTAATCACATTGCCCAATTGAGTCGGGCATTATGAATACAGACCGGCCATTATGAATAGTGCCCGGACTTATCAAATTGCCCGTAACACATATATGTGAGAACGATGTAGAAAGACCTGCACATTAAGATGCAGCTCCATGCACTAAAAACTCTAAACAACGACATGCGTCTGTCGTATACAAATGATCTCACCTGTGTTATCGATGACACATTTTCTATTGGCTGCCGTCCTAATTATCAATCGTTGACTGTCAGGGCAATAAGTTGCGCAATTAAAATGAAATCAAATATGCATACTGGTCACTAGTCACGTAATTGGGCAGTGCGAGGATAATTTGTCGTTATACGTCCCTTATTAATCGACTTTTATAAACGGAGGAGGTTATGTTTTTTAATTTGTGTAGTATAATCAAAGTCAAAGTCAAAACATTTATTGCGAACTAAGTTTACAATGTGGTGTTATGTTTTTTTTTTTTTTTTTAACGAGTTTACTACCGCAGACTTGGTGGCCCGCGCCCTTTTTTAAATTATTTAATTATTTGCTGTTCTTTTTCATTTCTTAATATTACATACGTGCTCCTTCACTGGACACGTTACATTTACGTGAACTTATTATTGTAACTTAAAATCTACGTGAGTCCATATTTTTTTTTTTTTTGTTTTTCTCTTTTTTATTTTTTTATATTTATATATATTTATATTTATATGTTATGTTAAGTTAGTTAGCATTGCAATTTATCATTCGCCTGCTCTTATCATCCTAAATAAGCATGCATTAAACATTATTATTACGTAATTATAATCTCAACTAAAAAGGCTAAAAAATGTCAGTGTCTTTATTTTGACATTTTCGCCACCAACTTTCGAAAGTAAAGTTATTATTCACTTTTTTTAGTGTAAAAAATCATAACAAACAAAAAAAAACCGGATCTACAACAAAAACCGTAAACAACCGTCACATCACTACGAATTTTTGCCGCCATTTTTGAAAGACTGTCACTGTCAATGCGATGAGTAACACGCGATCGGACTCAGATAGCGACACGGCCTCAAGTTCGGAAGAGGACGTGGATTCAGGCATAGCTGACGAAGTAACTCCTGAGGCCAGAAAGGAGGTCGACTGCATGGATCTTTCCGAGTTCTTCGGTTACTGGTAAGTGGTAGTATTTATCTGTTACATAGACGAGAGCAGCTGTGGCCCAGTATAGCAGCGGTGGCCTAGTGGTTGCGGTCACGACTTACGAGCAGTAAGTCGTATATTAGTTAGCCAAACATCAGTCATGTTAATTCGTTGACTTTTTAACTATTAAACCCTGGGTTATAACATACAACGAGGTAAGAAAAAGAGGTATTCCCCGTAAAATATATGACGTACGAGAAAAGGGTTGCCAGCATTTAAAAATGTAAAATATGAGACTGTTTTCTTTTACTTCATTCTTTTTTCATAATCTTAGATTTTTTTAGGTGATTGGTAATTCAAAGAGACTACTATAATTGTAATATTATTACTTGAGAATAAATAAACTATTTTTATATTCCTTTTTATGTCGAGTAATAATGGCGAGTATTCGACTATTCGCTATAAAGAATAGCAATTAATCGGTATTCGACTATTCGCGGCATCTCTAGTACACAAACCCCTCTCGAAACCATAAACAACTATAGACCGACCGCTTTAATGAGTCGTTGCGAAGGTATCAATTTAAATGGAATATTCTGAAGGTTGATCAAGTATTGGTTCAAATAGTGTCGTAATACCTACGTGGATTATGGTTATTTTAAAGCAAATAACCTGTGGGATATTGTTAGGACTTTGTGGACGCTTAATGTGCCTTTGATGGGGCAAGGCGGAGGACTCATTGCTGCATTGGCGCAGATCAGAATATCGAGCTCGATCTAGAATCGGTTGTCAAGCGCTTTTACTCCAAGAAGATAAGCCTAGTCAAATTCCATTTGATACAAAGAAAAAATTAATTCTTGGATTATATGTCCTTGAAATAACTGATTGTAATAAATATCCTATTGGCGACCACGAAGCGAAAGACATTGCGATGGAAGGCTTCCCACTATATGGACCGATGACCTGGTGAAGGTTGCGGGGATCCACTGGCTGCAATTATGGCGAGCTGAGTTATAACATAGACTATCGTCTAAAATAAAGAAAAACATTTCGTCTCTTGCATTTCCACGACCACGAACTAAAACACACGCACACACACACTCACAAACACACTTACACACACACACGCATACAGTAACACACATCGCGTATAAAATATATGCTATTACTTAAATTAGCTTTATATTCATAGTCGCTCAGGTAGATCGACACAGTCTACTATTATACTAATGGCATCACTTTTTAAGCTGAATCACTGTCTCTCAAGATACAGGTTTCCTAGTTTGAGAGGCAGGGTTTTCCATATTGTGTACAGATTACAGTTCCTAGATTATATTGCACTGTGTTACTACCAAAGCTCATTTAAATTGTGTCTACATAAAACATGTTAAATCTGTATTCTATTGAAATAAAGTTATTTATTATTTAAAAAAAAAACACGAGCTGGATTTTGTTATTCCCCATAAAATACAAATTTCGTGTTAGGTCACTTTTGTTCTCAGGGTGCGAAATATTTAACGAAACGTTACGCTTCCCTACGTATATTAAAATGTTAAGTGCCTAAACATTTAACAACAATGCATATCACTGCAATGTTTTGTTGCTATTAGTTTACTAGTAGGCGTATGTTTGAAAATTATAACGTGATTTGAACATTTAAAAATATTATAATATCTGTATATTTTGGTCAGCGATATGTTCCTACAATGAAACAGTAAGCATTGCTTTCATGGGCAATGGTATCTTTTTACTCTTCCACTGATTTTTTTTTTTAATATCAAGGAATAAAAATATCGAAACGTTAGTCTTTGCCGATTCTCTCAGTGGAATCATTCATATTTATTCATCAAACAATTAACATTGTTTTCGAATTTAAAAAAATAATTACATTTCAAATCATAACAGAAGAAAAACAAAAATTAAATAATCAAATATAATATATCAAATATTTATTACAAGCCATTTTATTACTTTTAAATAAAATAACCTATTAATAGAATTTCGGTCACGGCCGCAGAACGGAGATATGAAATCAGTGAAGTAGATGCGCAAGAGATAACAGTGAACAAGTTATGTCAGCAGGCTTTATGAATCTCATGATCTGTAATAGGTAGACAGTTGAAATTTTCACGGAATGTGTATTTCTGCTGCCGCTATAACAACAAATTAAAAAAAATTAAAGGGGGCTCCCCTATTACGATGGTACGGGACCCCTCGTGCGCGAGCCCGAATCGCACTTGGCAGGTTCTTTTTATTTTATTCTATGTGATTTTAGGTAAGTACTTATGGACAAAGAGATTTAAAACACATATAGAGAGACATTGGGAATATTGCCATACAATAATTTTCATCCTGAATACAGGGTGTAAACAGACCCTTCACGAAGCCGTGAACCAAGCATTCTGTACATCAAACTAAGTAACTTTACGCAAAAATTATTGCTGGGAAACGAATTTTTTTTTTGGGGTGAAAAATCACGTTTTACGGTAAAACTCAATGTAACGCACTCAAAACATTGTGCTGATGGATGGGTTGAATAGTACGGGCGTCGTGGAGGTATTTAAAGTAAAAATCTTACATTAGAAACATGTATTTTTAAAAAAACTTGTGAAAAAGTTGGAACTTTGACCCCCAATATCTCCGTAACTAGAAGGTTCCCAGGTATGGTCTAGAACAAAAAAATGATCGCAATGACGGGGAGAACAAGTATCTTTCGGCTTCGTTAAGGGTCTTTTTACACCCTTTATTTTCGATTTTGACATACGAATCCTACCTGACAAGCGGGCGTATGACACAGATGACACTAGACAGAACGAATTGTTACTAAGTAGTAACAAGTTTTGGATTACGATTTTCTTCGTCATGACCCGTCTATAGCTCGGAAATATTTGAATGTCTTTGTGTCATATGAATGCGACCTGACAAGGCGACGTATCGCACTGGACTGATCGACTTGTTACTAATTTGTAACAAGTTTTGGAATTGTCAGTCTCTTGGTCTTGTCCCGTCTATAGCTAGTTATATTTGAATGTCTTTGCTTATGGATAAGAAAATTGTATAGACGATGTCTGTAATGAATCAATTAATAATAAGTAACAGGATCTCGAAGAGGTAGGTATAAAATTCGAAATAAAAGACGATTAAAAAAAAGTAACAAAAATGTATTAAAAGTAATTATTTTAGATTAGATTCCATTTTACTGTACCAAAATTGCGCTGTATCATTCGTGTTCCCTGCAACAAATGAAATACAAAATTAAAATGAGGAATTATATACTTGTTGACCGTCCACTGAAGGTCAAGAGGTAACATCACATCTTATTTTAATGTCACTTTAGTGTGCGAAAGAGATGGAGCTAGACGCACTGGATAGCTTCGTCCCTTTCTCACACTGTAGTGATATTAAATGAATACTTTAATAGTTAGTACACGTGCACTGATATGTATTCTTGTTCACTGCAACAAATGAATAATACAAAATTAAAATGAGGAATTACAAACTTATTGACCGTCCTCTAAAGGTCAAGGGGATTTTTTTTCAACCTTGCATCTCGCAGGTCAACCGGACTATCCTGTGGATGAATTGACAGAAAGGCAAAATCAAAATATTTTTATTTCACATAGGCCTAGATGGGTACTTATAAAACGTCGACAAAAAGGTGCATGGTTCAAGTTGATCTATTCCTATGGAGAAGAACCGGCAAGAAACTCCATGGTTACTCTTTTCAAATCATTTGGTATTACAATATTATCATGGTTACAGCATTTGTACTTAAGTATGGGGGGACAGCGTAGGCCCGACAAAAAGTCGTTGTTCACTACAAAAGATACAAAGTTAACAAGCAGCTGGAAATCTACAAAGCCTATAAAGGCTAGGCCTCCAGCCAGGGGCATAAGAACTTATAAACTAAGCGACAGCTCGCTAAGGGCACCCCCTGAGGGGTAGGAGCCTCGGCTTAGGGCGTCGCTAGGGAGGGCAGCAAAGGGACAGGCTGGATCTGAGTGAGATTATTTAGGAGCTGGTTTAAAACTACTGGATCAGCATCGTGAGCTTGAGCAAGAATAAGGGAGGGGGGGAGGTCAAGGGGTCTGCCATCAGACATCTTATAGCAGTATTATTTTAATGTCACTTTTGTGTGCGAAAGAGATGGAGCTAGACGTCCTGGATAGCTTCGTCCCTTTCTCACACTATAGTGAGATTAAATTTTAAAAAATTTGATCCTTATTAGCGACACTATCGAATGGTGTAAAAAACATGTGTTTGTGTTTATTTTTACAAAATCAAGGGATCGATTCCAAGATAGGAATATTGATATTTCAAAAAACCTAATGATGCAGTTTTAATTTTCATCAAAATCAGGGTCGAGACTCCTTTGAGTATTTTTCGCTATTCCTCATAGTTTTGAATTTGGCCATCCGCGCCCACTTAAAAAATTCACACTGTATTTGTACTTTTATTAGGATTTTTTTATGAACTTATACTGAGAGTATGGACGCCTGCGCTAAATTAAATAGCAATATGTGATGTGCATGTCTGTTGTGTATTTTCTACAGGCGTGCTCTCGTCCATGTGTTTGTGCACTGACAGTTACGTTTGAAAATTATTTAATTATATTAAATAGTTATATCTTCCAAATTGCCTTTCGCATTATTTTATCAGAACTTACCGCTTATTCAAGCTCAATCAGCGAAATGAAGGGACACCACCGCCATAATCAGTTCCGTCCACAACGTGCACTCCACCGCCGTAGTCACCATCAACGACATGTACACCCCCACCGTAGTCTGCGCCATCCACGACGTGCACACCGCCTCCGTAATCAGCGCCGTCAACCACGTGAACACCACCTCCGTAGTCGGCGCCGTCAACTACATGGACGCCACCTCCATAGTCGCCGTCGACGACGTGGACCCCACCGCCATAGTCAGCACCATCTACAACATGCACGCCACTGCCGTAGTCCCCGTCGACTACGTGCACACCGCCTCCGTAATCGGCGCCGTCAACTACGTGAACACCGCCTCCGTAGTCGGCGCCGTCAACCACGTGAACGCCACCCCCATAATCCCCGTCTACGACGTGTACACCCCCACCATAGTCCCCGTCGACGACATGGACGCCACCGCCGTAGTCTACTCCGTCTACTACATGGACACTCCCGTCTCCCTGAAAAGGAAAATGTTTAATGATTAGTTTAAAAAAAGAAATACGTTGTAGTCTACTTCCAGTCTATCCGGATGCAGCTGAATACCAGTATTTTACATGAAGTGACTGCCTATCTGACCTCCACAATCCAGTTATATGGTAAAACCCCTTGGTATACTGATTGGCAGACATTCAAGTAACTGATTGACTTCTTGCTTTTTCGTGTGGTTAGTGCCTAACCTGGTGTCAGAGTTTTTATGCCGCCCATGGGCCTCTGACTTTGCTTTACATGCCGTCGCGAAATATCTCTCAGGCATACTGGTTTCCTCACGATGTTTTCCTTCACCGAAGCAAGTGTAATTATACAATAGTCACATGAATCCTAGACCTATGACTTGACAGTCCGACACTATCACTCGCGACACGGTCACATCACTAGGCTAGACTAGGCAGTCGCTCCATGTAAAATACTGGTATTCAGCTGCATCCGGTTAGACTGGAAGCCGACCCCAATAATGGGAAAAGGCTAGGCAGATGAAATGATGGTTCACAAGTGGATCGTGGATAAAACAGAAATTTTCCTCCTTTAGAATTGTATTATAGGTGTCTACGACCTACCCTCTCTAACCCTCTCTCTCTTTGCTCTCGTTGCGTGGGTCAGCTAGTAGACGTGGGCGTACCCAGCATTTTTTAAGGAGTGGGGCAGAAGTAAATCAACTAAATAGTAGGAAATTAAAAATGCTTTTTATTTACTGACTGATACGTTTCATTGACTGCACTACACCTTATTTCAATAATAACCTGCGAGAGTTCTGGCTAAATCTAGCTAAAATTTCGTTTTCAAATGTATGCTGTGCTTCCAGAACCCTCTTTCTATGCACACCCATCATACAGAGGCCGACAAGAAGGTTTTCTGTCATTGTTGACCTTAACCAAGTTTTTATTTTAATGTGAAAAATGTTAAAGTACACACGACGGCCAATGAAGCTATACAAAAACAGTTTATGTGGATCTCTCATTGTACAGGAAATCAACACATAGTGAAGCCAAGTTATACTGGAAATTTACAGCTTCATGTGCCGCCGTGTGTACCCAAATGAATATAATTTTGTAATTATATTAATTTTGCCTAAAAATTGTTAGGTTCGGGTCAGAGAGCAGGGTGGGGCAAGTGCCAAATCCTGCCCCACCGTGGGTACGCCCATGCTAGTAGAACATAACTGTGATGATTAATAAAATAAACGTTAACTTACATGTACACCCCCATCAACGAAAGTCACCCTCTCGTCACCCATTTTGCAAAACTACAAACCAAACAGGTGGATTTTAAACTGTTTTCCTCAAAGCGACGTTTTAACACAAAAACACTTATCGCACTGGCCAAGAACCCATTGATAGTGTTATCAGTATTATCTAGACCGATACCAGTTTTAAAAACACAAAGTAGCACTTACCTAAGTGCTTAAATAAAAGTATTTGGCTGGAGTTTCAGCTCTCGGTGTTCAGTCGAGAATTGAAAACACAAAAGCAAGAAAATCTTTAGGGATCCACTTAGTTGTTGCCTTGTGTTGGTGAAAGATACATTAGTCATTGATGTATCAATAAGATTATGGAAGTACTTAGCAGGTGTAACAATCTAAACCTGTAAATACACAATCATTATTTTGAAGTGGCAGTGATCAGTCTAAAACGAAAACTGTGGAATTCTTCATTATCTGCCTAGCCTTTTCCCAACTATACAGGGTGTAAACAGACCTTTCACGAAGCCGTCAACCAAGCATTCTGTACATCAAACTAAGTAACTTTACGCAAAAATTATTGCTGGGAAATAACTTTTTTTTTGGGTTGAAAAATCACTTTTTACGGTAAAACTCAATGTAACGCACTCAAAACATAGTGCTGATGGATGGATTGAATAGTACGGGGGTCTTGAAGGTGTTTAAAGAAAAAATCTTACATTAAAAACATGTATTTAAAAAAAACTTGCAAAAAGTTGGAACTTTGACCCCCAATATCTCCGAAACTAGAAGGTTCCCAGGTATGGTCTAGAACAAAAAAATGATCGTAATGACGGGGAGAACAAGTACCTTTCGGCTTCGTTAAGGGTCTTTTTACACCCTTTATTGGGGTCGGCTTCCAGTCTTAACCGGATGCAGCTGAATACCAGTATTTTACATGGAGCGACTGCCTATCTGACCTCCACAACCCAGTTAGTACTGGGTAATACGATACCCCTTGGTAAGACTGGTTGTCAGACTTTTTTTTTTGAAGCACTGAGTACCTAACGACTGTCAAAGATCTACAAATGACACCCGGGACCAACGGCTTAACGTGCTTTCCGAGGCACGGAGGAAACTCGGCATGTAATGGGCGGTCACCCATCCACAGACCTAGGCAAGCACGGCTTAACCTAAAGATCGATCCGACCGGCTGTTATTATTTAGCCACAAGCTCCTCCTTAAGGTTCCTTACGCGAAGAAAATTTAAAAAAAACGTTTCACAGAATTACTTGTAAACAAATTAATGTTATTATTCTGTGCAGGATTTCTGAAATGAGATTTTTTTGTAATATTACTTAATATTACTGACTTACTATCCTCTGTAATGAACATTTGCATGTTGTATTAAGGCAGAATGTACATGAAACCTATTATATGAAAATTGACCATCCCCCCCCCCCCTTAACTCTGAAACACCGACCATTTTGCCGATTGTCGACAAACGGCCGAAAATTTTGAAAAAAATAAAAAACATAGTTTGTTGCCTATAGATTACAGGAAAATATAAAGGGTGTAAAGAGACCCTTAACGAAGCCAAAAGGCACTTGACCTGGGAACCTTCTAGTTACGGAGATATTGGGGGTCAAAGTTTCAACTTTTTCAATAGGTACGATCGTTGAGGGTCTTTTCACACCCTTTAGTTTAAATAAATGACGTGTAAAAGTGTTTGTAAAACCTATTTGCAAAATAAACGTCATATCATTAGGTTCGAAATAAAAGACGATAAAAAAAAAACAAAAATGTCTTGTGATATAAGTATGTAATTATTTTAAATTAGATTCCATTTTAGGCCCAGCGCACACCGCTGGAGGCGCGGCGGAGAGCATAAAAAAAAGCTGAAATAAATACTTTTTTTTTTTTTAATTGAAGACAACAATTTAATATAAACCTTAACTACCTTGCCATACGGTTAAAATAAGAATAAATTCGCACGCGGTGCTCAAAACTACCTCAAGCTACTACAAGAGCATGAGCGCGACTGCTCCAGTCGCCGCCGCGCTGCTCTGCGCTCCGCCGCACTACACCGCGCGCGGCTGGCTGGCGGTCAGATGCCTAGAGAGTTTTAACTAGTGTGGTCTTTTCCATTTTTCTTCTTCTTCTTCTGCAAGCGAAGCAATAATAATCATGTCTCAGTCCTCATCCATTACGAACGCAAGCGAGTTGTCGGTACAAAGTGTCGATCAGCACTAAATGACATGGGCGCGCTCGGTGTAGCTGCGCGCCGCCGCGCGTCTCTTCGAGGGCTCTCAAGGCCTCTTGGCACCGCTCGGGGCCCACGGAATCCGCCCGCGCGTTTGTAGGAAATGCGCTCCGCCGCGCCTCCAGCGGTGTGCGCTGGGTCTTACTGTACCAAAGTTGCGCTGCCTCATTCTTGTTCACTGCAACAAATGAAATACAAATAAAATGAGACATTACTAACTTGTTGACCGTCCACTAAGGGGGTGTCCGTTAATTACGTGCGGCGTTTAAGGGGGGGAGTCGCGCCGAATTTTACCCAATCTCACGAGGGGGGTCTTGGCAAACATCACTTAATTTTTTTCCCCGAAAGAAACTGCAAAATTGCGAGAAAACTGGGTTTAATTACACATGTTTCTCTACTAAAATATGGCCAAATATGGAAAAAAAATGGAAATAGTAAAACAATTTTTTTTTTTAATGAATTCAACGCAATCAAGCACAGATTATACCGATACCGACAGATTATACCGTATTTATACTAAACTACGCATTTTGATAAATCTCACGTGAGATTAGGAAGGGGGTGAGATGGTCAAGCCAAATCTCACAAAATCTCACCAAGAGGGGAGAGGGGGTCGAAAAATCGACAAAAAAGCCTCACGTAATTAATGGACGCCCCCTATAGGCCAAGGGGGCACATCACACATCTAATAGTAGTATTATTTTAATGTCACTTTAGTGTGCGAAAGAGATGGAGCTAGACGTCCTGGATAGCTTCGTCCCTTTCTCACACAGTAGTGACATTAAATTAATAGTACTGTAAGGGTTGGTGGTACACGAGCATTGATATGTAATCGTTCTTCGTTCACGTCGGAAATAAGAGATCTAATATCATTGGCCTGTTCTTCTTCTTCTTTCGAATCGATGGTACAGTCGCCATCAGATATATCGTAGCGGGCGAGGTACTCAAATATTTCGGAGCAGCATTACTTTTCATAAAATTCGGAACACATAACGAGCTAAAAATATCAGAAAGCACAGAACTACAAAGATATCGACGCAGTCAGGATGATCATAAAGATCGGAACATTTATGGAAAATATACCTTAAGTCGTATTACACAGTTTAAATTCGTTGCTATATTGACTTTGAAGTTGTCAAAAATAGTAAGTATTGAAAAGTCGCTGCTCTTATATTTATGACATAATATTGCATGTTCTGATGTTATTAATGCCATATCTAGGCCATATCTAGTGTAACGAATTTATTGAAAAGTAATGCTGCTCCGAAATATTTGAGTACCTCGCCCGCTACGATATATCTGATGGCGACTGTACGTCTTATCTAATTATTAACACCGAGATGGCTACGTTAATCGTCAGTAGCGTTTTTGACAGTAAGCCCACTAAAACGTAAAAAATTTATTTTTATTTTTTTTTACTTTTTTTTTTCATCCTAACAATCACAATTCCTAACTACTCTGTCTCTAATGTTCATAATTCCGAAGCATTCAACTTCATAATGTCAGTAGCAATAAACATGGGCTGCGGGACTGTTCGAAAGAGATACCGTGGCCCTGGAACACAAAGGGCAAAGAAGGAACATGGATGGGTTTTACTCAGTAAGAGTCTGACACTCCCTCCCACTCCACCCAGAGCGGGAGAAGTCATTTGATGATTTCCCATCCGTAAAAATAAAAAATAAATAAAAAAAAACCCTCTAAAACGTCGGTATAGGGTCGCTTTGGACACTCCAGCATGTCCAGCCAGTCTGGTCGGGAGCCCCGTATTCACATTGAGCTGCTACAACCACGGGAGTACATACCTATTATGTATCACCATGGCTAGAATATTACAGATTTACAACTAAAATCTTTTCAAAACTTTGAGTAACATAAATATAGGGTCTAACTTTTTAAACACGAAATATTTCAAGAGTAACTTCTACAAGTCGTAAAGTCGCCATAGCAACGAAAAAAAAATTTTTTTCTGAATGTTTTTATTTTTACGAAATTATTATAGTTCTAAATATTCTTGCGACATTTTGCATAAAACCTTTACAAACTTTAAACTTACTTACTTACTTTTACTTTTTTAAACTTTTTTTTACTTTTTAAACCTCTAGACAGTATTTATTTTGTGGGTCAAGTAATTTTTTTTTTTTTTTTTTATAAAAATACACTTAGATAAAAAAACATTTTTCGTTGCTATGGTGACTTTACGACCTATAGAAGTTACTCTTGAAATATTTCGTGTTTAAAAAGTTAGACCTTATAAAGGGTGTAAAAAGACCCTTAACGAAGCCGAAAGGCACTTGTTCTCCTCGTCATTGTGATCATTTTTTTGTTCTAGACCATACCTGGGAACCTTCTAGTTACGGAGATATTGGGGGTCAAAGTTCCAATTTTTTCACAAGTTTTTTTTTAAATACTACTTTTTAAGGTTTTAACTTTACTCCAATTACATCCATGGTCCGTTTACTGTTCAAAGCATCCATCAGCAATAAGTTTTGAGCGCATTATATTGAGTTTTACCGTAAAATGTGATTTTTGACCCCAAAAAAAAATTTCGTTTCCCAGCAAAAATTTTTGCGTAAAGTTACTTAGTTTGATGTACAGAATGCTTGGTTGACGGCTTGGTGAAGGGTCTGTTTACACCCCGTATAAGACGAAGTGCGACCAAAGTGGAGAGACTTTTTAAGTGCGCAATGAATGCACTACAATGCGTTGAAAAACCAATCTTACAAGATTTTTGTTAGTTTTTAATGCTATTAACCGTTGGGACCCAGGATAGATCATGAGTTGCATCTATAAAGGGTGTAAATAGACCCTTAACGAATCCGAAAGGCACTTGTTCTCCCCGTCATTGCGATCGTTTTTTTCTTCTGTACCATACCTGGGAACCTTCTGGTTACGGAGATATTGTTGGTCAAAGTTCCAACCTTTTCACAAGTTTTTTTAAAATACTAGTTTTTAAGGTTATAACTTTACTTTAAATACCCCCATGACCCTCGTACTATTCAATGCATCCATCCAGCACAATGTTTTGATTGTGTTACATTGAGTTTTACTGAAAAACGAAACCCCAAAACAAAAAGTCGTTTCCCAGCAATAATTTTTGCGTAAAATTACTTAGTTTGATGTACAGAATGCTTGGTTGACGGCTTCGTGAAGGGTCTGTTTACACCCTGTATTTATCGTTCATAAACTTTGACAATGACAAAAGAATACGCGGCCACGTGAGCGAAGCCGCGGGCACAACTAGTTTCTACATAAACTTACCGTATTTAAGCCCAATCAGCGAAATGTACGGACACCACGTCATCTCCGACCATAACGTGCAGGCCATCTACGAAGATGTCATCGACTACGTTTACACCCCCGCCGTAGTCTGCGTCATCCACGACGTGACCCCTACCATGGTCGGCGTCGCCAACCACATGGAGGCCACCGTCGACGACGTGGGCGTGGACACCACCGTCTCCCTGAAATCGAAAATCCTAACTAATATTATAAATGCGAAAGTAAGTTTGTTTGTTACCTTTCACGCCTAAACCACTGAACCGATCATCCTGAAATTTTGCATACACGTTGTCAGGTGTACAGAAACGGACAATGGTACCTTTCATCCCGAAAAAAAGTACTGTTCCCGAGGAAAACTACAATAACGTTCTTATGATAATAAATGGCGCCACGTGTCTTTCAAATCATAATGATTTATATTATTACAATCAGAGAACAACCCGAATTGATTGTCAAACTCTAAATTAATGCGAGAGAAGCCATGGGCAAAAGCTAGTGTTTAATAATTAGTTTAAAAAAAGAATATCAGTATTTTACATGGAGCGACTGCCTATCTGACCTCCACAACCCAGCTACGCGGTAAAAAACCCTTGGTATTCTGGTTGACAGATATTTTGACTGCGATAAACTGATTGATGGAAGATGGTTGGTTAGTACCCAATCTGGTGTCAGAGTTTTTATGCCGCCCATGGGCCTCTGACTTGGCTTTACATGCCGTCAAGAAATATCTCTCAGGCATGCTGGTTTCCTCACTTCACCGAAGCAAGTTATAAGATAAATTATACAATACGCACATGAATCCGAAAGATCAGAGGTGCGTGTCTTCCATCGTGGGTTCCATCTTGAGACCTATGACTTCCGTGGAGGTCTGGCGGAGGACTGGCGATTGGCGGCGGCGACCTCTCGCGTCCGGGCTTTGTTCAAGCCGTCACCTCCTTCTGCGTAGCATTCATGCTAGCGAAGGAGGTGGTGGGACGTGAGAGGGAAAGAACCTCACGTCACAGCCGCCGCGGAAGACGCCCCAGGCGCCACGTGGTGGCTCCTCACCGTAGGCGCGGGCCTGTGGGCGGTGAGTAAAGCCTCGTATCCACTAGGCAACATTTGACGCGCGACATGTTGCTCAACATGTTTCGCAACTTGTTGAATGTTGACGCAGAACATTTGTTTAACAACGTTGTCTGTCCACACATTCTCAGTCGTCGACAACATATCGCCAGAGGAACTTGTGTTGATTTCAGCGGCAGTGGTTATAATTTTCTCGAAATCAAAAATAAGGAAACCACGTTGGTGGGTTAGAAAATACCTACAAAATAAAGAAAATGTATTTAGTGATCTCCGTGTGGTTGATGGATCTTTTACGAATTGATGCTCAACTAACGATGCACTTAAACAAACAACAAGCCGCGCGTCATGTTGCGCGCCAGCTGACAACGTCGCGCGCTGTTGTGCAGCGTTGCCGTACATGTTGAGATTCACGTGTCGCGCGCCAAATGTTGCCTAGTGGATACGAGGCTTAATGGGCTAGCTCGTCGTCCGGCCGTCTTATGACGACATGCCGTGTCGACGGCGCGTTCGTGTTCCACGCGCGCCTCAAAGAGTTGTCAGCAGCCAGGAAGGGGTCCGCAAGGGCCGATGACTGCCGGGGCTGTGGGATTGTTCGAAAGAGATACTGCGGCCCTGGAACGCAAAGGGCTAAGAAGAAACAAGTCTGACACTCCCTTCCACTCCGCCCAGAGCGGGAGGGGACATTTGATGATTTCCGATGCTAAAAAAAAAGACCTATGACTTGCCAGTCTGACCACCAGCCTATCACTGTTGCTTATTGACTCATAATGACTGTCGAAGATCACACAATAGAGAGCGAGATCTACATATAGGTGTGCGTCCTGGGTACAGAGGGTTGTGGAGGTCAGATAGGGAGTCGCTCGATGTAAAATACTGATATTCACCTACATTCGGTTAGACTGAAAGCCGACCCCGACATAATGGATGTAACGAGGCCGAAATGCATGTGTCGTTTTTTTTTTGTTCTTGAACATACCTGGGAACCTTCTAGTTACGGAGATATTTGCGGTCAAAGTCCCAAATTTTTCACAAATTATATTTAAATACAAATTTTGATGTTATAACTTTACTTTAAATACCTCCTTGACCCTCGCACTATTCAATGCATCCATCAGCACAATGTTTTCAGTGCGTTACATGGAGTCTTATCGTAAATCGTGATTTTTCATCCCAAAAAAAAAGTCGTTTCCCAGCAATAATTTTTGCGTAGAGTTACTTAGTTTGATGTACAGAAAGCTTGGTTGACGGGTTCGTGGAGGGTCCGTTTACACCTCGAATTGGGCGAAAGCTAGGCAGATGACGAGGTAGCTATACAGTAAACAGACAGGGTGTAAACAGACCCTTCACGAAGCCATTAACCAAGCATTCGTGAAAGGTCAGTTTACACCCTGTATACTGCTTATGCATTGAGTAGTAAACGGGTCACGGAGGTATTTAAAGAAAAGTTATAACCTTAAAAATTGGTATTTAAAAATAAATTTGTGAAAAAGTTGGAATTTTGACCCCCAATAACTCCGTAATTAAAAGGTTCCCAGGTATTGTCCAGAACAAAAAAATGATCGCAATGACGGGGAGAACAAGCGCCTTTCGACTTCGTTAAGGGTCTTTTTACACCCTTTATAAATCTTACCTGCGCTCCTGATCTTCTGACAGCATTACGGAGGTGCGAAAACACAATTTGACAGCATTGTATTCCAAATTCTCGAAGAGCGAAACAAATGCGGACCATAAAACCAAAGAATAGCCTGATTGAATTTTTGGCGTCTCCATTTTCAGAAGCCGATCGCGACATACTGACGTGGAAAGGAAATTTTAAACTGGGCGTTTTATACGCCGGGAAACTTTGGGCTATTTGCCGTCGGAATTGCCCTAATTCGCCTATCTTCTAAGCTTAAGATCTAGATTAAGATACACACTTATATGCTCTTTCCAAAACGACAAAGTGCACCAATTTTTTTATGTGGCGCACATTCACAGCAGATAACACACTAATTATACGTTCCACTCATATCACTCTAGGAGCCACTTTCTTGCTGGGGTAACATACAGTGCCAATGAGCGTACAAGACGATGTTACAGCTAGACCCACGATGGTTCTTCGTCAACTTCACGCGTTTCCAGCATGTATAATATCTTAGCAAGTCTGCTGATTGAATACAATGTCATTGTTGCGTTGTTTTCATAACATACCCAGCTAAATATTTAACGCCGCACTCAGAGACGTCGTTTTCGTCGTCTGGCGATAAAAAAAATTTAAAAAAAAAAGATATTTTTCTTATTTATTTTTTTGTACTCTATCACTATGCTGTCCTATTTGACCTCAAGGTTGGCTGGTAGAGAATGCCTTGTGGCATTAAGTCCGCCTATGTACCACTTTTGTACATGAAGTTTAAATAAATAAATAAATAAATGTTGTTATATTTCCCAGTTAGTGGGCAGAGGGTAGATGCCGTCATCATCATCTGCCTAGCCTTTTCCCAACTATGTTGGGGTCGGCTACCAATCTAACTGGATGCAGCTGAATACCAGCATTTTACATGGAGCGACTGCCTATTTGACCTCCACAACCCAGTTAGTACTGTGTAATACGACACCCCTTGGTACGACTGGTTGTCAGACTTTCGGGCCACTGACTACCTGTAACGACTGTCAAAGATCTACAAAGAACAGCCGGTCTAACGGCTTCACGTGTTTTCTGAATCGGGTAGATGATTGGATGAAATACTGGTATTCAATTGCATATAGTTAATTAAAATAGAAGCCATCCCAATACAGGGTGTAAACAGACCCTTCACGAAGCCGTCAACCAAGCATTCTGTACATCAAACTAAGTAATCTTACGCAAAAAAAATTGCTGGTAAACGATTTTTTTTTGGGGGTTAAAAAATTACGTTTTGCGGTAAAACTCAATGTAACGCACTCAAAACATTGTGCTGATGGCTGGATCGAATAGTACGGGGGTCGTGAAGGTGTTTAAAGTAAAACAACATTAAAACCTTGTATTTTAAAAAAACTTGTGAAAAAGTTGGAACTTTGACCCCCAATATCTCCGTAACTAGAAGGTTCCCAGGTATGGTCTAGAACAAAAAAATGATCGCCATGACGGGGAAAACGGGCCTTTCGGCTTCGTTAAGGGTCTTTTTACACCCAATATAGTTGAGAAAAAGTTGATGCTGATGATGTTGATTAACAGGTTGCAAGAAGACTGATCACCTAGGCGTTATTTGAGCATTCTGTACACCAAGACTGGGCGAGCAAGTGTATGTCAACTTCTTCAAGAATCTTTTTAACCCCCAACGCAAAAAGAGTGGTGTAATAAGTTTGACCGCAATGTGTGTGTGTGTTTCTGTCTCTGGCACCGTAGCTCTTAAACGAGTGAACCGATTTGGATGCAGTTTTATTTGAAAGCTAGTTACTTGGCGATGGTTGATGGTACGTTTTATCAAAATCGGTGCAGCCATTTATTAGATATTGGGGATGAAAGTGGGTTTTTATCTTTCATCTTTTATTTCTTTGTGGGGGGGTTTTATAAATTTTAAATTTAATTTTAGTTATTACACCCATTATATACACTTAAATTGGGAGGAGCTCGTGGCTAAATAAACAGCCGCTCGAATCAATCTTCAGGTTTAGCCGCGCTGGCCTAAGTTCGTCTGTGGATGGGTGGCCACCCATTACATACCTCGGAAAGCACGCTAAGCCGTTGGCCCCGGCTGTCAATTGTAGATCTTTGACAGTCGTTACAGGTAGTTAGTGGCTCGAAAGTCTGCCAACCAGTCTTACCAAAGAGAATCGCATTACCCAGTACTGACTGGGTTGTGGAGGTCAGATAGGCAGTCGCTCCATGTAAAATACTGGTGTTCAGCTGCATCCGGTTGGACTAGAAGCCGACCCCAACATAGTTGGGAAAAGGCTAGCCAGATGTTGATACAGACTAATATCGATAGCTGTAATTCTAATATGTACTTAAAACCATTTTTGGCAGTGTAAGTGGAATGTCTCAATAAAAACTGAAACACATTTAAAAATAAAAAATGTATTAACAAATGCTGCAGATCTTTACAAATAAATAAATTAGTGAATGTAAATTTGAATTTAGTTGAAAAAAAAGACTAATTTAAAATAGATTAATCATAATTGGATTTATTCCGATACCTGTAACAAAGATAAAAAAACTGATTAGTAAAATTATCTACGTATAATACACCGTGACTTTTTAGTCGTCTTACAACGGCAGCCCACTTCATGTATCCAATGACTACTAAGCATTCATTAAAAAAAAATAGGTATTTATGAGATTTTAATAATTTTAAAATAAAAATATTATTCAATATTATGACGCATGACGTAGTTAAAACACCCTGTTGTGATATAGTCACCTCCCTATAGCCATATCATCCTTCACACAGTCCATCCATCGTTTCTTTGGTCTTCCTCTACTCTTATACCCTGCATCCATATTCATACTTAAAACATTCTTGACGTTACGTTTATGAGACGTTTGTGAATTTGAGTGTAAGTCCAGCGTAGTATGACAATGTGAATTTATAATCATTCATCGATGCTCTGTGCGTGTGAAAAACAACTTTTAAATTTGAGCTGAGTATAATGCTTACTTCCTTACTTTTAATCTAAATATTATACAAGCGAAAGGTCACTGACTCACTCATCACGAAATATCGAAAACCGCTTGACGTATAAATATGAAATTTGGCAGGGAGGTAGTTTATACGGGGTGTAAACAGACCCTTCACGAAGCCATCAACCAAGCATTCCGTACATCAAACTAAGTAACTTTACGCAAAAATTATGGCTGGGAAACGACTTTTTTTTTTGGGGTGAAAAATCACGTTTTACGGTAAAACTCTATGTAACGCACTCAAAACATTGTGCTGATGGATGGATTGAATAGTACGGGGATCGTGAAGGTATTTAAAGTAAAAATCTTACATTAAAAACATGAATTTAAAAAAAAAAACTTGTGAAAAAGTTGGAACTTTGACCCCCAATATCTCCGGAACTAGAAGGTTCCCAGGTATGGTCTAGAACAAAAAAATAATCGCAATGACGGGGAGAACAAGTGCCTTTTGGCTTCGTCAAGGGTACTTTTACACCAATTATACCAGTTGCGTGTGGCAACCCATGATGGTAACCAAAATCTACAAAACATCACCTCCTACGATCCTTACATACTCCTTTTGCCTCGTTTACGTTCAAACATCTGACCATTCACGAATCTGACCTTTCTGAAGAGCATCACCATTTGTTACAAGACCAAGTGAAATTTCGATTTGAAATTAAGAATCTGTGATCAATTTTAACAGATCGGATTCAGAAATGTTAAACTTATCACCATCATCATTTTCCTGCGGATATCCCAATTTATGTGGGGTTGGCGCAGCATCTTATACGGGGTGTAAACAGACCCTTCACGAAGCCGTCAACCAAGCATTCTGTACATCAAACTAAGTAACCTTACGCAAAATTTTTTGCTGGGAAACGATTTTTTTTTGGGGTGAAAAATCACTTTTTACGGTAAAACTCAAAATAACGCACTCAAAACATTGTGCTGATGGATGGATTGAATAGTACGGGGGTCGTGGAGGTGTTTAAAGTGAAGTTACAACATTAAAACCTTTTATTTTTAAAAAAAGTTGTGAAAAAGTTGGAACTTTGACCCCCAATATCTCCGTAACTAGAAGGTTCCCAGGTATGGTCTAGAACAAAAAAGTGATCGCCATGACGGGGAGAATAAGTGCCTTTCGGCTTCGTTAAGGGTCTTTTTACACCCTTTATAGTAAGTCTTCTTCTTTCATACTTCTTTATTTAGTCGTTATCTCAGCAGTCCTCCTTTCTAGTAATATCATCATTCACACAGTCCATCTATTTTTTTTTTTTTTCTTTCTTTTTTTCTTATTATTTCTTTAGTCTTCCTCTACTCTTATAGCCATCTAAGTTCATACTCAACATTTTCCTCATTTTAAGTGTAGGTATGTAATATACAACTTACCGGACATTGACACAGCTGTTCTCAATCAGCAAATTGAACGCCACCACCGTCTCCATCAGAAAACTGGACCCCACCGCCGTTGTCAGCGAAGTCAACGCCTCCACCGTTATCTGCGAAGTTGACCCCACCGCCGTTATCTGCGAAGTTGACCCCACCGCCGTTGTCAGCGAAGTCGACCCCACCACCGTTGTCGGCGAAGTTGACCCCACCGCCGTTGTCAGCGAAGTCGACCCCACCGCCGTTGTCAGCGAATTGAACGCCGCCGCCGTTATCAGCGAATTGGACACCCCCACCGTTGTCGGCGAACTGGACGCCACCGCCGTCTAAATCAGCGAAATTGACGCCACCGCCACCGTCATCGAACTATAAACAAAAACGCATACTTATGTTATCACCTATATTTGACTAACATCCAGAAGTCCATACTCAAGGTTTGCCAACAGCTGATGGAGCCTAGCATACTTAAAGTTGAACTTCCTAACCGAATAAGGAACACCACACACTGGGCCCCGAACTAAAATAGCTCATGATGCTGCAAAACTGGACAAATAGGACTGGTCAGGTTATGTCTGCCGGATACAGGTACAGCCGTGGACCCGCATATCGCAAAACTGGAGCGCTGAGACAGCTAGATCAGATGGCGTCGCGGTAGACCGAAGAGAAGATGGCCTTGGATGGCTTCCTCATTAATTGGCGAAATGAAGCACAACATCGAGAAAAGTGACAGGAATCGGGGAAGGCCTTTGCCCAGGAGTGGGGCAGTTCTGCAAAACTAAAATAGGACTGATCAGGCGGGATGCAGGCGACGCTGGTGGCATATCGCAAAATTGGAGCGTTGAGATAGCTAAATGGTGTCGCGGCAGATCGAAAAGAAGGTGGCGATGACGCCTTGGATGGCTTCCTCATTAATTGGTGAGATGTAGCACAACATCGAGAAAAGTGGCAGGAATGGGGCAGTTCAGGCTTGCAAAATAAAATTGCGCTCTCAATTAGAAACGTGTGAAGATGGATGGATGGATGTTTATTACTCTTTCAAGCAAAAACTACTTACTACTTACTAATTTGGCTGAAATTTGGTATACAGATAGTTTATAGCCTAAGGATACTTATTATCCCGGTAGTACGACCACATGGGACAATTACGGAACGCCACGCGGGTGAAGCTAGTAGTTTATAAAATAGGGGTTCACTAAGGTGGAATTTTGCGAAAATCAACATTTAAGGGGGTGAAAAACGGGGACAAAATTATAAAAAGAAGAGAAGTCTGTTTGTTCCGGCTAATCTCCGAAATGGCTGGACCGATTTTGACGGGGCTTTTATTATAGATATTAGAAAGATAACTCATGTTATAAGGTCTAACTCAGGCTACTTTTATTTAAGAAAAATAATTAGGGTTCTGTGCAAAAAAATTAAAACCCTTGAAGTTGTTAAAAAAATCTGATTCAAAAAGGGAAGTTATATTATTTTACAATCATTTCACGCGAACGCGTATTAAATAAACTAGCTGTTCCCCGCGACCTTCGTCCGCGTCAAGTTATTAAAACTACAATTTTCCCCGTTTTTGCAACATTTTTCATTGCTGCTACGCTCCTATTGGTCGTCAAATCGGACCAGTAGTTCCAGAGATTAGCGCGTTCAAACAAACAAACAAACAAACACTGCAGCTTTATAATATTAGTATAGATGAACAAAATCAATCCATGTTTTGGGGCCCTGACTCAGCCAGAAGGCGATGCAGTAGACCACGCAGGAGGAGGCGGGCTACATTGGCCCTGGATCTAAAGATTTGGAGGTCATGGGGGGGAGGCCTTTGACCAGCAGTGAGATGACACAAGCTAACAGTAACAGTCATTCATCTGCTTAGCCTTTTCCCAACTAAGTTGGGGTCGGCTTCCAGTCAAACCGGATGCAGCTGAATACCACTATTTTACATGGAGCGACTGCCTATCTGACCTCTACAACCCAGTTAGTACTGGGTAATACGATACCCCTTGGTAAGACTGGTTGTCAGACTTTTTGGGCCACTGACAACCTGTAACGACTGTCAAAGATCTACAAATGACAGCCGGGACCAACGGCTTTACGTGCTTTCCGAGGCACGAAGGAAACTCGGTATGTAATGGGTCGTCACCCATTCACAGACACACCTAGGCAAGCACGGCTTAACCTAAAGATCGACCCGAGCGGCTGTTATTATTTAGCCACGAGCTCCTCTGTAACAGTAAATTAACAAATAAAAAACTTACATTTACACCGCTCATGTTGCAATTTTTAACAGGAAAATAAAAAATTAAAATTAGTCAAAGCGACTTATTTTCGTAAAGACGGATACGTTACTGAAGGCACTGATTGCGCTATCTGTAATCTATACTTGGAAAGAATGTGCAACATCGGGTTTTATCTGCAGGGCCGGACCTAATCTAAAAAAACACGTATTTTGGCAAAGAGCTTAGGATGATAACAAAAACTGTGAAGTAGATTACAAAACTAAAAATTGTAAATCTTTTGCACGTTGTGTTAGATTTTAGAGGAGCTCGTGGCTAAATAATAACAGCCGCTCGGGTCGATCTTTAGGTTGGTTCTTGGATAGGTGACCACCCATTACATACCGAGTTTCCTCCGTGCCTCAGAAAGCACGTTAAGCCGTTGGTCCCGGCTGTCATTTGTAGATCTTTTACAGTCGTTACAGGTAGTGGCCCGATTAAGTCTGTCAACCATCAGTCTTGGGGAGTACTTACTGGGTTGTGGAGGTCACATAGGCAGTCGCTCCATCTAAAATACTGGTATTCTAGTTGGAGTTTAGTGCAGCTGCATCCGGTAAGACTGGAAGTAGACTCCAACATAATTGGGAAAAGGCTAGGAAGACGATGTTTGTCGTAGATTTTCTGATAACTTGTCTGTCTATTGGCGTCTAGGAGAGGGCGTATTGCACCCCCTGGGCTCAAATTAAATAAAACAAATACAGTCAATCTGGGTAACTTTGATTCATTCGGGTAACTTTGACAGCGGGACCATGAACTAGTTTTGATTATTTTTTCGCATGAAGCCAACACTATTCATAAATGTTTATTTTAGATTTGCAATGTTACCCAGATTGATAAAAATAATACTTATTACTACTTTTTTATGCATGGCTCTGTGTGTGTCAAAGTTACCCATTTTATGAAGGTAACTTTGACAGGGCACAGAATTGAGATTTTCTACTATATTGGTATGTTTTATAAACTTTCTGTGAATTTCTATAGATGGAAAGTAATACGAGAGCACTGATAAAATAAAAAACACTCGAGTGATAGGCGTACATTTTTTAAATATAGTATAAAATATCGCCCTTATCTGTCAAAGTTACCCAGATTGACTGTAATAATTGAATACTTGACCAGCGACCTTTTTTTTTGTATGGGAAATCATCAAATAACCTCCTCCGCTCTGGGCGGAGTGGGAGTGTCAGACTTTTACTGTTTAAAACCCATCCATGTTCCTTCCATGCCCTTTGGGTTCCAGGGCCGCAGTATCTCTTTCGAACAGTCCCGCAGCCGGACCAGTGACATTGACCGACATTTCTGGGGTACAAACATTTTCGAGGGCACTTCGCTCGCTCTTGAGCCAGTTCTTTAGTTCTTCTGCAGTCGACAAAGTTATTCCTATTTCTATTTGAGTAGACAAAATAAAACCTATCTTGTTCGAGACAGGAGTTACAATTTTCTTATTGCACCCTGCAATGTATTTACATAATGGGTGTAAAAGTACCCTTAACGAAGCTGAAAAGCACTTGTTCTCCCCGTCACTGAGATCATTTTTATGTTCTAACTAGACAAAGGCTGCTCAACTTATTTTGAAGGCGGGCCAGAGTTTTGATTCCGTGTCAAGCAGCGGGCCATGTATTGAATTAAACTTACCTACAGCAACTTTTTTGAACCAATCTGATGACTGTATTTTCACAAAAAAAGGCTTTTTGTAATTTCTAGATGGACATTGGTTAACTGAGATTAGGTTTATAAAGAGGAACATTATTTTTTGGATCGGGTTTGATGTCCTGAAATGTGTTTTCAAAACACTATCGGCAGTTGACCAATGTTGGCGGGCCAATTCAAATGCGTTGACGGGCCTATTGTGGCCCGCGGGGTTGAGCAGCCTTGTTCTAGACCATACTTGGGAACCTTCCAGTTACGGAGATATTGAGGATCAAAGTTCCTACTTTTTCATAAGTTTTTTTTTTAAATAAAACTTTTGAATGTTTAACTTTACTTTAAATACCTCCACGACCGTAAACGGACCCTTCACGAAGCCGTCAACCAAGCATTCTGTACATCAAACTAAGTAACTTTACGCAAAAATTTTTGCTCGGAAACTACTTTTTTTTTGGGGTCAAAAATCACGTTTGACGGTAGGACTTAATATTACGCACTCAGAACATTGTGCTGATGGATGGATTGAATAGTACGGGGGTCGTGAAGGTGTTTAAAGTAAAAAAATTACATTAGAAACATGTATTTAAAAAAAACTTGTGAAAAAGTTGGAACTTTGACCCCCAATATCTCCGTAACTAAAAGGTTCCCAGGTATGGTCTAGAACAAAAAAATGATCGCAATAACGGGGAGAACAAGTACCTTTCGGCTTCGTTAAGGGTCTTTTTACACCCTTTATTTTCTTAATTACTAAGCGTATTTGCATATTTATATAAAACCAGGGATTACCTACCCGTATGAATAGCCACAAAACCTAAAATATTTTATTTTATTTTATTTATTAGGTCTACTAACAAATTATTGTTTACACTAATCTACAAACAAAAATAAAACATGCGGTTAAACTCTAATTAGTGCAACAATTACTAAGAATAAGCTAATTTATTAATAACAAGTGAATATTTACATTATATACAAACTACAAATCTATAATAGTAAGAAGAAATAAAAATGTACAAGTATCAAAACGGTCACAGGGCGTCAAAAAATTCATCCACATCGCTATCAACAGGAAAAGTGCCCAGAAGGCTGGCAGCATTGCCACGTTGGATGGCAATGCTGATTCTTTGGCCAAAAAATAGGCCCGCCCTCTGGTCACGTGAAGAGTCGACCAACCGCTTGGTGATTTCCCGAAATACTAGGTGGGCACTCGGACCCCATGGCCCTAGTGTTTCAACCCCAAACGGCTCAAATACATAACTACCAATTAAATTATTGTACTTGCGCCGTTTGAGGTTTTCAGCACCTGCAGCAGCCGCCCCAGCGCAGCTCACTGTACTAGGAAGATGGGATGGCGCAAGGGTGTCGACACAAGTTGCATCCCACACCAAAGGCCTACCCAACTTCCATGGCATTATGGTCATACCATCTGGTCTCTTCCCATCGACGCGTGCCAAGCCATTGGGTTCTAAGACAGCTGGCACCCCGGCGGTGGCAAGAGCACGACGGATGAGATCATTAATGCTAGCGTGCCGCGCAATCCGACCAGCACTCTTACTGCAAGAAAGACCATGGTGTCCGAGGCAGTCGACTGCTTCACCACATTGACAGCGATGTGGAGCCCCACAAGGAGCGCCCAATCGCAAACATGTAGCGAGCCGGAAGGTTGAGTCACCTAACATAGTGCCTATGTTAGGTGACGGTAGTGCCTGAAGCCAGAGGCCCGACTCCCACTCACCCACAGCCAACAGGCGGGCACGCTCAGCAGTGTTGGTAGACGTATTAATAAGTTTATTCCGTACCAAACTGCAGAGCGGCTCATCCCACTGCCTCTGGGAAAACGGGTTGTCGGGCCGATCCGTATCCGGGCAAGCCACTTTCCAGGCGTCCTCTGCGTCGGTCAAGCACGGCACTTCCGAGTCAACCAGGGAGTGAGATAAAATTTTCCTGGTTAGCTTTTCAGTGCTGTGGACAGAGGACAAGAACGCCGGTAAGCTTACACTAGAAATTTTGCGGACGCCGAGGCCACCAAAACGAATTGGTAGGGTGGCTTGCAGCCACGCTCGGTCGTCCAGGGCCACATTAAGAATGGATGTTAATGTGTTGCGAATAATTTGGTCAATTTTGTCCAAAAGCTGTGGTTTCTTCCAGAGAGGAGAACAACGGAGAAAATACATAAAATTTGGACCAAAACAGCAATATCTGATAAGGGTGAATGCCGAATGTAAATTAATTTTGGAGAGTCTGTCCGAAATATCATTAAAATGATTGATTTTGTCATCGATGAAAGATGAAAAACTTTCTTCGAAAATAGGGGAACCTAGGAGGTGCAAGGAACTTTTTTCTAAAATTTTGATTTGTGGGGCTATTGCATTAAATTTATCTAAAATCGATTGTCTGTCGGTAATGTCAGAGAGGTAAATTTCGCACTTTGAGGGGTTAAGGTCTAGGCCAATAGATTTAAATTCATGTTTGAGGAGTTGTAGGTCATCCAAAACGGTGTCAACATCACCTCCTAGCGTTCCATCATCTAAATACCACACGTTTAATTTTGAATTTAGTTGTTGAATAATTTTTATTATTATTTTTTTTTTTTTTATTTTTTTTTTTACAGTTACTTAAAGGTAAACACCACATGAACTAAAAAATACAATTATAAGTAATTATGTTAGTTGTAAGCTACTTAATACTAATATATGTACCAGGCGGAGTGCTGAAATTTTCAAACTTTTGTGGAGCTGAAAATCACCCTCTAGAAATAATAGAACTATACTATAAACCCACATGCTCATCAAGTCATGAGACACGATACTCTTGGGTCATCATCATCTGTCTAGCCTTTTTCCAACTATATTGGAGTCGGCTTCCAGTCTAACCGGATGCCGATGAAATACACAAGACACCTTGACACTACGTAGAGTGCCTTGTTCCCGAGGGGAAGCCGGCAGGAATCGGCTTCTTAGGTGCCTTCGGCCCTGAAATACATTTTTTTTATTTGGAGCGACTGCCTATCTGACACGATACTCTTGGATAAATAAAGCAATCGGCAACAGGGTGTCGCACCTTGTACATATAATACTTGATTTGAAGTATACAGTCACGGTGTTACTATACTTCTTTCGTAAAAATGTTTTTCTTTTTGTATATTGGCACCTTGTTTTTATATAGTTATGTCGTGTAATTTGTATTATTTAATTGTGCTTCTGTGTGTTGTGCTATATCTTTTGTGTGCACTAAATAAATGATTTATCTATCTATCTATCTAAATTTTTCGTCCTTCATTAAAAAGGGAGAATCGTCCAATCAGACATGTGCTGTTCTGTTGGTCTACTGCACGACACTTCGATGATTATTGTCTGGTTTTGTATACTGATACTGTTAGCCTGCACTGCTGATCGCAGTGATATGCCACTGCGATCCAAGGCCAATGTGGGCCACTGGTTGCTAGTCTTGTCCAGCTCCCATCTTCTACGAGGTTGGCGGTTTTGTAAACAGCGTAAAAATAATTAATTTGCCTTTTTCAGTCGTAATAGGTAGTGTAGTAGTTGCCGTAAGACTGACAACCAGTCCTGCCATCGTATTACACAGTACTAACAGTAGGCAGTAGCTCCTTGTAAAATACTGGTATTCAGCTGCATCCATTTAGACGGGAAGCCAACCCAACAGAGTTGGGAAAAGGCTACGCAGATGATGCACAGATAACACAGGACAGGACAGAGGGTAAAAAAACCATAGATTCGTTTTTAAATATACATGTATTTAAAAGTTCTGCTGATCTCGAGGGTTTAACAGCAGTAAGTTATTAACGTCTTTAAATAAGTTTGCAAAGTTACAAACCAACTAAAAACATCAGGTAGTCATGGGGTCTAAATGCTCGCTGTGTTTTCCGAGACTTCGCCAACCGACTCGACTCTTCACGTGACGGCATTTCAAAGGTTTTCGTGTTTCTAAAATCACTTTTAATAGTATTAACATAAGTTTTTCGGCAACTGTATCGTTCCAATTCCTTGACACATTTAACCAACTTATTTGTGCAGACGGGAAAATACAGAACTTAAATAAATGTACCAAGTTATTTTTTTTGTTCTAGACCATACCTGGGAACCTTCTAGTTACGGAGATATTGGGGGTCAAAGTACCAACTTTTTCACAAGTTTTTTTTTTTAAATGCAAGGTTTTAATGTTATATGTTTACTTTAAATACCTCCACGACCCCCGTACTATTCAATGCATCCATCAAAACAATGTTTTGAGCGCGTTACATTGAGTCCAACCGTAAAACGTGTTTTTTACCCCAAAAAAGATTCGTTTCCCAGCAATATTTTTTGCGTAGAGTTACTTAGTTTGATGTACAGAATGCTTTGTTATCGGCTTCGTGAAGGGTCCGTTTACACTTTGTATTCGTTTAAGTATACATAAATAAAGTATTCTATTACAAACATTTGTTCTGTGCAAACGTTGTTGATACATACAGTGCATTTAAAAGAGTATTTGAAAACTTATAAAAAATATAAAATGTAACTTATTAATACTTTTATTCGACAATAATTATCAAAGTAGCTCTGCGTTATTTTCCATTACCTGTAAGACAGAGAAAAAAATATTATTAAAAGTAAATAATTTATGTAACTACAGCAGAAACGAGATGTTGAGGGCTTTATAAAGAGACTAGCTTTTGCCCGCGGCTTCCCTCGCGTTAATTTAGAATTTGACAATCGATTCGGCTTGTACTCTGCTTGAAATAATACAATTCAATCATGATTCCATAGACAAGTGGCGCCATCTATTATCATAAGAACGTTATTGTTGTTTTCCTCGGGAACAATACTTTTTTTCGGGAAAACAGGTACCCTATGTCCGTTTCTGTACACCTGACAACGTATTTGCAAAATTTCAGGATGATCGGTTCAGTGGTTTAGGCGTGAAAAGGTAACAAACATACAAACCACCTTACTTTCGCATTTATAATATTAGTAAGGATTATTTCATGCGATGGAATCACAAAACTGGAATCGCAGTCAAAATGAACAGTAGATTTTTTTAAACCACCGATGAAGAATTACTATGTGGGGGGGGGGGGGGGGTTCAGAATGATGTGCTGAAGACGTGGTAACCGTTTTAGCGTCGATGTCCCATCCCCCTTGTATACCTGTATATGGTAGATTTTAATTATTTTTAGTAAACAAGATTTTTTGTGGTAAGTAGAATAATGACAAATCACGCTCTAAATTAAATTCAGGGTTTACAAGGTAAAATCGACTCCTCCTATTGTTGAAGTCGATTCAAATGTAACCTATGTTACCCGGGCCATAATAACGAATCGATTGACACCTTATTCATCAAAATCGGACGAACAGTTTAGGCGCTACGGTGGAACATAGTTACGTAAATACAAACATACATACATGGACTGCTAAAATCATAACGCTTTTTTTTTTACGGATGGGAAATCATCAAATGACTTCTCCCGCTCTAGGTGGAGTGGGAGGGAGTGTCAGACTCTTACTGACTAAAACCCATCCATGTTCCTTCTTTGCCCTTTGTGTTCCAGGGCCACGGTATCTCTTTCGAACAGTCCCAGCCCCGGCAGGCATCGGCCCTTGCGGGCCCCTTCTTGGTTGCTGACATGTCTTTGAGGCGCGCGTGAAACACGAACGCGCCGACATAACCCTTCCTTTTGGCTTCGACGTAGTCGGGCAAAAAGAAATACTAACAGGTAGGTACTTACACGGTTTTAGTATCTACCCTCAGAAACGTGAACACCCCCGCCACCACCGTAGTCGATCCCTTCTGACACCTGAACGCCCCCTCCCCAGCCGCCCCCATCGACGACGTGCACACCGCCACCGCCGCCGTAGTCGATGCCGTCCGAGACGTGGACACCGCCCCCTCCGCCCCAGCCCCCGCCGCCACCGCCGTAGTCGATGCCGTCAGTCACGTTGACTTGACCCCCCTGGAGAAGAAAATGATAATAATTAACCGACACTAATATATTAAAGAAGTACCTAATGTTTGTAAGTTTGTATAAGGTACTGGTGGCGGATGTGTCGGATCATTTAGTTCCCTTCAAAATGGTTGAGTCGAATGGTGCTGATGCATGCGCCATGTTCGTGAACGGGCGCTGTCAGTTGGGACTGGTCATCTCTTAGCTACCACGGTTTATTTCAACTACTTTGTTTTTAAATTGTTGATCTAATCTTTTACTCTGGACGCTCTTAATGTGCACGTCTTTCTACATCGTTCTCACATACACGTATTATCTCAACATGAATGATGTAACCAAGATCTTGTAAAAATATTTTGATTGAAAAGAGTGTCCGTGGAGTTTCTTGCCCATTCTTCTCCATAGAGATCTACGCTTTGAAATGGGCAACTACAGTACTTTCACAAGTTATTATGCCTTGTGTCTGGGACTGTAGCTTCGCCTTCTTTTTTTTTCTGACATTCAAAAGTGCCTGTAATGGTCTAATTGAAATAAATGCTTTGAGTTTGAGTTTGAGTATACCCAGAAATTTTGTTATGGAGGTCAGATAGGCAGTAGCTCCATGTACAATACTGGTATTCAGCTGCAAACGGTTAAACTGGAAAGCCACCAAAATAGTCGGGAAAGGCTAGGCAGAAGATGATATCTAAAGTCCTCATTTGACGCAGTTTCTGAATAACCTGAATTCGTCACTCAGCCCATATCAGGAGATTTAATACTGTTATCAATACAACCATTTTGTAATGCGATAGTATTATCTGTCTATCGAAATGAGCCCCAATTAGGTGATCCATTGATAGGTATACCTATTTTTGTTTTTTTCCTGGTACTGGTATTTTCCATTGACATTATTTTTCATGGCCTGACACATGCTGAGCTGGACTCCCATTCGCACACCGCACCTTGTATAGTCGTTATTTTATTTGAAGTATGTCATGGTGTTACTGTATTCTTTCGTAAATGTGTTTTTCTTTTTGTATATTGGCGTCTTGTTTTTATAAAGGGTGTAAATAGACCCTTAACGAAGCCGAAAGGCACTTGTTCTCCCCGTCATTGCGATATTTTTTTTGTACTAGACCCCACCTGGGGACCTTCTAGTTACGGAGATATTGGGGGTCAAAGTTCCAACTTTTTCACAAGTATTTTTTAAAATACCTATTTTTAATGTAACATTTTTACTTTAAACACCTTCACGACCCCCTGACTATTCAATTCATCCATGAGCACAATGTTTTGAGTGCGTTACATTGAGTTCTACCGTGAAACGTAATTTTTCACCCCAAAAAAAAAGTCGTTTCCGAGCAATATTATTTGCGTAAAGTTACTTAGTTTGATGTACGTAATGCTTGGTTAACGGCTTCGTGAAGGGTCCGTTTACACCCTGTATAGTTATATAGTCGTGTAATTTATATTATTTAATTGTGCGTCTTTGTGTTGTGCTATGTCTTTTGTGTGCACTAAATAAATGATTTATCTATCTATCTATCTATTATATGAGCATGTGATGCGAGGAAAGTTTTGAGTCACCATGATCTTCCTGCCCTTGTCCCATCCTATTTGGAGTCGGCGCAACACGTTTTCTTCTTCCATTCTCCCCTGTCAGACGTCACAGCATCATTTACTCCTTTCTCTTTCATATCATTCCTCACACAATCCGTCCGTCTTTTCTTCGGCCTTCCTCTCCCTCTCCATCTATCAACATTTATATTCATCACTCTTTTAGTCACATGCGATTCGTCTTTCAACTTTTCTGTAACTGTCGCAACTTTCAAACTTCCTCTAATATGCTCATTCCTTATTTCCTCTCTAGGAGTCTCGATTTGATAATGAATGGAAATTCTTTTGCCCTTATCTTGGTTATTCAGGGTCGTATGCAGGATGTCGTCTTACCCCCTATTTCCGTACTTTTTCAGTAACATGGGACAAGGGCAGGAAGTTGATGATGATCATATCGAGACTCCTCCGTGACTCGGAAAGCAAGTTAAGCCGTTGGTCCCGGCTGTCATCTGTAGATCTTTGACAGTCGTTACAGGGATCAGTGACCCGAAAGTCTGACAACCAGTCTTACCAAGGGGTATCGTATTACCCAGTAGCTGAGATGTGGTAGTCAGATACGCAGTAGCTCCATGTAAAATACTGGTGTTCAACTGTATCCGGTTAGAAGGAAGATGACCCCAACATAGTTGGGAAAAGGCTGAGCAGATGAATGACTGTTACTGTTAGCCTGTGTCATCCCACTGCTGGGCAAAAGCCTCCCTCCAATCTTTCGATCCAGGGCCAAAGAAGACAATGTTACTGGATAGTAACTAGTAAGAAAAAATAAAAATGTACAAGTATCAAAACGGTCACAGGGCGTCAAAAAATTCATCCACATCGCTATCAACAGGAAAAGTGCCCAGAAGGCTGGCAGCATTGCCATGTTGGATGGCAATGCTGATTCTTTGGCCAAAAAATAGGCCCGCCCTCTGGTCACGTGAAGAGTCGACCAACCGCTTGGCGATTTCTCGAAATACTAGGTGGGCACTCGGACCCCATGGCCCCTAGTGTTTCAACCCCAAACGGCTCAAATACATACATAACTACCAATTAAATTATTGTACTTGCGCCGTTTGAGGTTATAGATTATTATTTTGTAGTTTGTATATAATGTAAATATTCACTTGTTATTAATAAAAACAATTTAGATGTTTTAAAATAAAATCTTTGTAGTAACTGAGTTGTGGTAGTCAGATACGCAGTTGTAAGACTGGAAGACGACCCCAACATAGTTGGAAAAGGCAGATGATGAATTGCAAGATAGGGATGATGACGATGATGACTCAAACCAGCAATTCTGTTTCACAGATAGTGTTAGATAACTAGTAAGTGCTATCTGTTGAGGAAAACATTATCTAATATCAAGGATTATATTTTGCATAATCTTGAACAGTATCAATGAATTTTGGTAAAAAAATTTACACACTCAGAATTACACATAACAACACTCAATTCATTCACAGTTATTATTTCTTATTATTTATTTAATTTTGTTTTATTATTTAAAATGTTGTGATAGCCCAGAGGTTAAGGCCTCGCCTCTCATGCATGAGGTTGTGGGTTCAAATCCGAGCAAGTACCAATGTGACTTTTTCAATTCATATGTACTTTCTAAGTTTATCTTGGACATCACAGACATCGGTGAAGGAAAACATCGTGAGGAAACCTGGACTTATAATTAATATAAGTCTGAAATCGCCAACCCGTCTTGAGCAAGCGTGGTGATCAATGCTCGTGCCTTCTCTGTATGAGAAGAGGCCTTTGCCCAGCAGTGGGACAGTAACAGGCTGGTATTATTTATTTATTTTTTATTATTTTGTGCAAGTCTTCTTACTTCTCTTTTATGGCTTGTGATTGGACTGTAGTTTTATCTTATTGAAAATTCAAAAGTGACTATTTTTTTTGTTTAATGGCATCTCGCTGGTCAACCCATGAGGCTGGCTTCTGCTTAACCGGACTATCCTGTGGGTGCCTTGAGTGTAAGGCCTCCAGCCTGGGGCCAAAAGTGCCTGTAACTATCATCATCATCATGGTCATTTCAGCCGAAAAACGTCCACTGCTGGACATAGGCCTTCCCCAGGTGTCGCCACATTGACCGGTCCCGTGCGTCTCGCATCCAGTGGATTCCCGCAACCTTCACCAGGTCATCGGTCCACCTAATGGGAGGCCTTCCAACGCAACGTCTTCCGGTTCGCGGTCGCCACTCAAGAACTTTTTGGCCCCAATGGCGATCCGTTCTGCGAGCAATGTGCCCTGCCCACTACCTCTTAAGTTTGTCAATTCTTAGGGCTACGTCGGTAACCTTGGTTCTTTTGCGGATGTCTTCATTTCAGATTCGATCACGCAAGGAAACTCCGAGCATAGCCCTCTCTATTGCTCTTTGGGTAACTTTAAGGCTTCTGATGAGGCCCATTGTGAGCGACCACGTTTGGGTCCCGTATGTAATCACGATTCGATATTGGAAATCGCGTTATGGAACTCAAATGGAGTTGGGCAGGACACATAGCAAGGCGCGGTGATGGCAGGTGGAGTAAAGCTGTGACCGAGTGGTGTCCAAGGAATGGAAAGAGAAGTGTTGGTCGTCCGGCGGCGAGATGGGCAGACGACATTGGTGCCATCGCGGGAATATCCTGAATGAGGCTGGCACAAACAAAGAGAGGCCTATACCCAGCTATGGGTGAAGTCTGGCTGTGGGTGATGATGATACCTATAGTTAGTTTACTCTACTTATTAAATCAGAAAATTAGGTACTTACATCGCTACAATCACAAAGAGGTATACAACAACAGGATACACTTTGTAAAGTCCCCATGTCGGGCGTGATACTGAGTTATCCAAGATTTTCATACTTCACTTATTTATCTACATCGATATCAGTACTTATCTATTTATCGATGTTGCGTCGGACTAGCATAGAAGATTATTATGAATGGCTCGCAATACAATGTTTAGGCACGGTACTAAAATCTACAGTAGTGCATCTTCATACAAGCGGTCGGAACGCGAGTCATACCTACACGCCACGAGTTCGGTATACTCTCGGTACGCAAGAAGTCGCGAATGCGCCGCACTGACAAACGAACGTTGTGATGGTTTTGTAAGCTGTAAGCGTGCGATTTGTGAATATTTGATTGAAATAAGAATAAGTATTTACTAAATATGGCAAAGAGTTATAATAGACTATATTGTGCTGTCTTTGGTTGCTTGAATTCTTCAATAATGCGTCCAGAGATAACAATTTTAAGAATTACCTGGTAACTTTGAAAGATATGACTATAAAATAATTTAAATAAATAAATAATATATAAGTACCTACTAGTAGATACGTAATTTTTTATCTTTTTAATATGTAGGTATTTCTTTTTACACCGAGTAAAATACCTGGATTCATTAATAAATAAGTGGATAAGGTGAAAAAAGTGACACACGAGTGATTTAGGTACCTACGCTCGCGTTAAAAAAAGGTCTCGAACTTATAATTTATTAGATCTACTAATCAAAAGACACAACTTGTATTTTTTATTGAACACTTCCTATTTTATTCACAACAATTTCAATTTAAAAAATATATATACAGGGTGTAAACGGACCTTTCACTAAGCCGTTAACCAAGAATTCTGTACATCAAACTAAGTAAGGAGTACTTTTACGGTAAAACTCAACGTAACGTATTCAAAACATTATGCTTATGGATGCATTGAATAGTAAACGGGTCATAGAGGTATTTAAAGTAAAGTTATAACCTTCAAAATTTGTATAAAAAAAGTGGGAACTTTGACCCCCAATAACTCCGTAAATAGAAGGTTCCCAGGTATGGTCTAGAACAAAAATATGAACGCAATAGCGGGGAGAACAAACGCTTTTCGGCTTCGTTAAGGGTCTATTTACACCCTTCATAATATTTAAAATCACAAAACTAGAAAGAAACTCACTAAGTAGATGAAATTAAAATACTGTAGGCGCGGCAGCCATATCACTTGCGAACGTACCGCCCGGCTGTAGGTAATTATTTCAAGGACAGGGCCGAGTCACAATACTGTATACAATGTCGCCCATGCGCATGTGACCGCCCGTAATTTTCTGAATATTCATTAAGAAATGTCAAAAATAAACTTGAAAAGGGGGGGTCTATCTATAACATTTTTCATGTTATTCAATTTTTTAATTTTTAAGTAGAGTTTGTAGATTTGCTTTCTATTTTTTGACACATCTCCGAAGTTTGTGGGTCGATTTGGATTCTGTTTATTATTTCTCAAAGCTTATGAGTTATTTTAACAGGTTAGTTAACATTTTTACTAAAAATTATCGACTACGAAAAAAAAACGGAAACGAAGCCATTTTTTCGGTAAAAAATTGTGTATTTATTTTAAAAAAACTAGTGTAAGTCCATAAATTATCCCGATAGGACGACTTTTTTAATCATTATTTGTAATCTACTACATAACAGCTACAAATTCACAGAACATTGTTGATACCTAACTCTAAAGAAAAAACAAGGGCGGGTATAACAAATCATCGCAATCTTCATGTGTGGGCCACTGAAAATCCACACGTCATTAGGGAAACAACTTTCCAGACTCAATTTTCCATTAATGTATGGGCTGGAATGATTGACAATGAACTTATTGCCCCTTTCGTGTTACCAAACAGACTAAATCAACACGTGTCTTTAGATTTTATAGCCAATACGTTGCCGTTGCTTTTGGAGGAAGTACCGCTGGAAACAAGAAGGCGGATGTATCTGCAATTAGATGGAGCTCCAGCACACTTCGCACGACTAGTTCGTGATTATTTAAATCAAAATTATCCGTGGTGGATTGGCGGAGGAGGTGCCATTGCTTGGCCGCCGCGATCTCCCGACCTTACACCCTTAGATTTTTATCTTTGGGGCTACATGAAACAAAAAGTGTATGCCGTGCCCTTCGAAAGCCGCGAGCAATTAACAGCTAGGATTTTTGCTGCTGCTGCGGAAATAAAAGAAAACCGTGAAGTATTACGTCGTATAATCAAAAGTGTTGCCATGACGGCTTTGGTTTGTTTACAGGGGGGCGGGGGCCATTTCGAAAATCGAATTAATTAAAAATTTTGTATTTTTGATTTTTTTAATAAAAATCTGGCTATTGCTTGTTTGTTTTTAATTTCATTATCATCCTCATTATTAGTTTAACCTTTTAGTACTCACTGCTAAGAGCAACATTCAATTGACTTTAACATTTTCTTTTCCTAAATTTGACTCATCAGAGTTTTACAGTTTTACATAGGATTTAGTTACAGTTAGGTATCAACAATGTTCTATGAATTTGTAGCCGTTATGTAGTAGATTACAAGTAATTATTAAAAAAGTCGTCCTATGGGGATAATTTATGGACTTACACTAGTTTTTTTTAAAATAAATACACAATTTTTTACCGAAAAAATGGCTTCGTTTCCGTTTTTTTTTCGTAGTCGATAATTTTTAGTAAAAATGTTAACTAACCTGTTAAAATAACTCATAAGCTTTTAGAAATAATAAACAGAATCCAAATCGACCCATAAACTTCGGAGATGTGTCAAAAAATAGAAAGCAAATCTACAAACTCTACTTAAAATATTCAAAATTGAATAACATGAAAAATATTGTAGATAGACCCCCCCTTTTGAAGTTTATTTTCGACATTTCTTCATGAATATTCAGAAAATTACGGGCGGTCACATGCGCATGGGCGACATTGTATATTTATACTGTGGCTTAGGTAAGAGGATAAAGTAATCAGGGAAAATTATAGCGGGTTTTTTTTCTATACATCATTAAGTAAAAATGTTATCTTTTATCTTTCTTGCTATCTTGCTTTGTCGGACTTCTCGACAAAGGCTTTCCTCAAATTCTTCCATTCTTCTCCATAGAGATCTACGCCTTGGAATGGGCAACTACAGTACTTCACAAGTTATTATGCCTTGTGTCTGGGACTGTAGCTTCGCCTTCTTTGTTTTTCTGACATTCAAAAGTGCCTGTTATGGTCTAATTGAAATAAATGCTTTAAATGCTTCCAATTCAGGGTTAAGCTCGCCATTGTACATAAGCTATATTAATGCAATTTGTATGTATAAATGTCTAAAATTACCGTCGTGATTTTATGTCATTGTATTTTCCAAAACAGCTCAATCATTTGTTATTATCGTACAGTAAAAGGAAAACAAATACGAAAATCCAACATGGCCGCTGTTTTTGGCGGCAAAACAGTCGGGGCAAAGGAATTGAAATTGTTCAGCCCGGTCGTGTACCTTTGCGTGAGTCAGACGTAGGGTTACCGTTTAATAAATTGCGTCGAGAATTTAATTCATTTTTTTTTTCTGGCCATATTTCTAGAATTAATAATCTATACTAATATTATAAAGACGTAGTTTTGAAAGTTTTTAATCTTAAGAACTATAGATTCGATTCCGAAAATTCTTTCACTAATGGAAGCTGAGAATCAGAAGTTCCAGTTTGGAGTTTCCCAAAGGGCAATGGAACGCAGCATTCTGGGTATCAAAAGACAAGACAGGGTTCGTAACACCACGCTGCGTTCCAAAACGGGCATAGTGGACGTTGGCAAGAAGGCTGCTAGGCTAAAATGGGATTTGGCGGGTCACGTCAGCCGCATACACGATGACCATAGAGCAAAGGTCTGACAACACGATGGTTGACGGAAGACGGACGGCGCCGCCGAGGCCGGCCCAAAAAGAGATAGCGAGACGATCTGGACGCGTACCGTGAGGGCTGGTTCGAGGAGGCACGGGAAAAGAGCACATGGAAAGAATTGGGGGAGGCCTTTTCCCAGCAGTGGGACAGAACAGGCTATTTAAAAAAAAAGGGAAGCCACATTATTCCCAAGTATAATAAGCTATATTTCAAACGTGCCTGTGGGATAATTACTGGCCTTATCGCATAAGAAGCCGTGGCTAAATAATAACAGCCGCTCGGATCGATCTTTAGGTTTAGCCGTGCTTGCCTAGGTTGCTCTGCGGATAGGTGACCATCCATTACATACTGAGATTCCCCCGTGCCTCGGAAAGCACGTTAAGCGTTGATGCCGGCTGTCATTTGTAGATCTTTGACAGTCGTTACAGGTAGTCAGTGGCCCAAAAAGTCTGACAACCAGTCTTACCAAGGGGTATCGTATTACCCAGTACTAACTGGGTTGTGGAGGTCAGATAGGCAGTCGCTCCATGTAAAATACTGGTATTCAGCTGCATCCGGTTAGACTGGAAGCCGACCCTAACATAGTTGGGAAAAGGATAAGCAGATGATGATGACAATCGCATACGAAGCCGCGGGAAAAGCTAGTTAAAGATATTTTCAACTTTATTGTATAGTCTTGTTTTTTGTTTTTTTTTGTAATGGGAAATCATCAAATAACTCCTCCCGCTCTGGGTGGAGTGGGAGGGAGTGTCAGACTTTTACTGACTAAAACCCATCCATGTTCCTTCTTTGCCCTTTGTGTTCCAGGGCCACGGTATCTCTTTCGAACAGTCCCACAGCCCCGGCAGGGACAGTTATAGTCTGTGATTTCAATTTCCAATAATTTTGTGCATATTTTATATTCCACTCTCTCTGAGACAGCTTTTTCTTAATGATCATAACGATCATAATCTTGCGACGTTGTCCTACATTTTGAGATGATTAAATAAAAATCACAAGTAAGAGGTTTGTTAATTAAATAACTTTGATTTTATTTGTAGTAAGGCTGATAAATGCCCACGGCGAGTCCGGTTATGACCCACGGAGTCATAACCGGGATAAAAAGTACCCCAAGTAACTCTCTGTGTGACAAATTCGTTCAGTAGTTTTTTCGTGAAAGAGCAAAGACATTCAAATATAACTAGCTATAGACGGGACAAGACCAAGAAACTGACAATTCCAAAACCTGTTACAAATTAGTAACAAGTCGATCAGTCCAGTCGCCTTGTCAGGTCGCATTCGTATGACACAAAGACATTTAAATATTTCCAAGCTACAGACGGGTCATGACAAAGAAAATCGTTATCCAAAACTTGTTACTACTTAGTAAAAATTCGTTCTGTCTAGTGTCATCTGTGTCATACGCCCGCTTGTCAGGTAGAATTCATGTGTCAAAATCGAAAATATTCAGGATGAAAATTATTGTATGAGAATAATCCCAATGTCCTCTCTATATGTGTGTTAAATCTCTTTGTGAAAGAGTAACAAACATCCATTCTTACAAACATTTGCATTTATAATAGTATTAAGATAATCTGCAAAAGAAAAAACTGGAACAAGGTAAACAAAAGCATAAGATATTCTCCCTTAAGTGTGGGTAAGTTTGCCTGGGACGAATTCAAAGAAAATTCTGGCATATCAATACACCTTCCGTAATAATTGAAGGCGTGATGATGCATGCAAAAAAATTAAAACAATGCTTTTGGCACTTAAACCTGTCAAACTATTTTCTAGAAAAAAATAGACGGTCTAGAAAGAGTTTCGTGTAAAGTAGGTCACATTCAAAGTCACTCCACTCATTATTAGCAACCCCTGATGACTCAGACGTGGCGGCTTTTGCCCCCATTTGAATTGAAGTGCAAAATTCAACCGATACACAGAGTAGAAAATAAGTATTTCTATTTCCGAATGCAGTAACGCGAAACGGTACGACCAGTCTGACTAAACTCAGTTGACGTGCGGACGCGACAGCGGCCATTAAAAATAACCTCTTTATTTTATCTGTGGTTTGTCGATAGCCTATTTTTTTTTTATTGACTATAAGGAGCTGTCAGATTGTAATTTTCCTGTCAGTTATTTTCCCGCGCGTGGTGTCTTATTGTTTTTTGTTTGTAAACAAATAATTGCGAAGTGTTGTTGTTAAAGTGGTTTTCTAATCACGGAAACGCAGTGAGAAATCGGACGTCGAAAGTGTCCATCGTGAATATCAGTGTTTTTTTTTTAATTTAGTGCGGTAAGGTATCTATTTGTTTTCTAAAAAGTTTTAATTTTTAAGGTTGATTGTGCAGTTTGCGGTTTTACGGTTTTTACGAAAACGATTAATGAAGTGAGATACATTGCCTGCCGGGGCTGCGGGGCTGTTTGAAAGAAAAACCGCGGCCCTGGAACACAAAGGGCAAAGAAGGAACATGGATGGGTTTTAATCAGTAAAACTCTGACACTAGCCCAGAAAGGGGCGGGTGTCATTTGATGATTTCCCATCCGAAAAAAAAAAAAGTGATACATTGCCGATTTTTATTCTTGATACAGTTACTCACTCATAATATTATCTTAAAATTACTTACAAATTACACCTCTATCTATCATTTATAACACTTTTAATTAATTTGTTTTTTTAACGTTATTACGAACATAGTATTCTGGAACTCATATTTTTATGAAAAAGATCCTATCTCCAAGTTACAATCGTTATTTCTCGTATTATTATTCTCGTGTACACATAGTGGTGCTCGTGACTGTACTCCCATTTTGGCGGGCCTATTGCCATCAACTGAACACAAATGTAACCTCCAAACTGCTCCTAAGAACTTCCTGATCGAAAAACCTAATAACACTTTGCTCGACACGGAAATCGAACCCAGACTAACGAGGCAGTCAAACAAAATTTGTAAATAAAGTAACATAACATCACGCCTATAATCCCAAAAGGGTTAGGCACAGGTGCACCTAATAGTACACCCACATTTCGCCAGTTATATTTAAGTCCCATGTAATGGGGGGCGAGCCTATTGCCATCATCCGAGCACGAATCCAGACTCCGTGGTTGCTACTAAGAAATAGGGTATTTGACTGAAAAAATCTATTTAGTCCGTCAGTTAGATTATCAAAAAATATTGGACACGTATTTTTTCTTTTGTCATGTAAACGAAAAATGACCACGATACAGCGCGTTGAAATCTCGCGTGACGTCACAATTTACTTTTTACTGTCCAGTGACGTCACAAGCCCCCTCTCTTGAACTTTGATGCGCTGTATCGTCGTAATTTTTTGATTATGTGACAAAAGAAAAAATACATGTCCAACATTTTTTGGTGATCTAACTGACGGACTAAATATTTTTGTTTGTTTTCGATGTTAGCAAATAGCCTAGTCCTGTTGGAAAAACCCAATAACACTTTGCCAGACCCGGGAATCGAACCCAGAACCTCATACTCGGCAGTCGCGCTTGCGATCACTAAAAACTTAATCAAAAAAACTAGATAAATAAACTTTTATTATAATCGGTCGTTCTCGACCCCAATAAAAGACTCTCGACCCAGTCCGACCTGTATATTTACTGTTAGATATTATATCTTTTGCGAATATTTACGAATCTGTTATTCGTCTAAAAAATATTAACGGTATAACATAATAACATCATTTGCGTAGCTTTTTACAACTATGTTTGTATCGACTGAGGAGCTCGTGGCTAAATAATAACAGCCGCTCGGATCGCTTGCCTTGGTTGGTCTGTGGATGGGTGACCGCCCATTACTTACCGAGTTTCCTCCGTGCCTCGGAAAGCACGTTAAGCCGTTGGTCCCGGCTGTCATTTGTAGATCTTTAACAGTCGTTATGTGTAGTCAGTGGTTCGAATGTCTGACAACCAGTCTTACCAAAGGGGTATCGTATTATACTCAGTATTAACTGTGTTGTGGAGGTCAGATAGGCAGTCGCTCCATGTAAAATACGTATTCAGCCGGTTAGACTGGAATCCGACCCCAATATAGTTGGGAAAAGGCTAGGTAGATGATGACAATATATTTTATGACAGACATGAAATCATTAATCAAGTTCCATAAGTTTACAGTCGGTAAAAAAATAAGGTTACCTACACAATTTGCACAGGTAAGTAATACTTTTGGGAACAAACAGTCCCATTAGAACCACTAAGTGGGAGGTGGTACTATTGAGAACGAGATTTCACACTAGTACCACCGGTGGTACAGTTCGGTAGTAATAGTGGGAACAAAGGGTTTTTAGTGGTCACCCGTGAAAAAAATACGTAAAAATAAGTAAGTGTAATTTTAAGATCTAAGAATAATAATGTTATCAGAGCTATATTTAAAACACAATAATTATCTTAAAATAGAAACCGTATTTGGCATGGCGGCTGATCGTTGAAAGTTGTCTATTTTTCTGTCGCTACCTTGTAGTTGCCAGCTCGCATAAGTAAATACTAAATATTGGCAACAATAGCAACATAATGGCAACAGGTGTCTTTATATCATCACTTGAGAGCCATGAGGTTTCTGGCAAAGCTAACCTAGAAATATTACTACGGGTACGAAATATTACTAGGGGTTGTAGTGAGATATCACGTGTATTTATTTTTTCTTCGAACGCGCGATTTCTAAACCGAAAAGCGGTGCGTGAGATTGACCGTTTTATCACGGTGCTTAATTTTTCGGAATTAAATTAGATTATGCCATTATTTAAAGATAATGTTCTGTTTTTTTTAAATACTTTGTACCAAAAAAATGCACGTGATTTTGGGTAGGGGGGAACCCTCACCACATATCACCACGGGGCAGGGGGGGGGGTAAAAAAATGCTATAAAACATCACGTGAATAATGGACGACCCCTAAGAGAAAATACGGGTGGTCGTGTCTCCATACAAACGCCGATCCCAACTATATTGGGATCGGCTTCCAATCTAACCGGATGCAGCTGAACACCAGTAATTTACATGGAGCGACTGCCTATCTGCCTCCACAACCAAGTTGCAGGCTAACACGATACGGTGTTCCTTAAATAAGACTCCCGAGAGGCGCGAGGGTACTGAGAATTTCCTTACGGGAAATCGTAATAACCATCTATAAAAATAAATAAAATGGAAGTGTCTGTATGTAATATCAAAATACCAGTTTTTTTCTGAATGAATAGTTATAAAAATATATACGGCACTCATAGTAAAGTAAAGTAAAGTAAAATTTATTTGCATAGATTGCAGGTACATAAAATAAGACGTAACACTAATATGGGTGAGCCTTGTACAATCTACCTTATCTTAGGCATGCAAACATTCATGAAACTGACAACTACATTGAAAATTAAATTAAATAATTGTAAATAGTAACAGAAATAGTCGACATAGAACATTCATAATATAAAAAATAAAATCTAGTTAATACAATTGGAATAAAAATAGGATAAATTGAGTGAATGAGAACATTAGGTATGTCAACAAAAAACATAACAATAACAAAAACATTTTTTTTTTTCAATTTTTGACTGTCTGTCTGTTGGACGGGACTTTTACTGGCAGATAGCTAATGTTATAAGGAGTAACTTATGCTACTTTTAGTTTAAAATATGACTTAGCATTCGGTGCAAAAAAATTAAAATCCTTTGTAAATTGGTAACAAAATTTTTGTCAGCCCCAGTCCACTCCCTCCATTCGTTCCACTTTTCTCGACACCTCTCCCGTGATTTAACGAGAAAGCCATCCAAGGCATCCCGCCATCTACTCCTCGGTCTGCCGCGACCCCGTCTAACTGTCTCAGGGCTCCAGTTTTGTGATATATATGCAAGTAATATTTTTTTAGAATAATTTCACGCGAACGTATATCACGAGCAACTGCTAATAAAGATTATAGTTTTATTCTACAACGAATTGAATCCACTATCAAATAATCTACAACTATAGTTTTATCAGTGAGTCACTCGTTGATAACTAGTTTACGAAATATTGAGGTAAATTATATGTAAATTGATAAACAGTAAAACTGGTCGAGCGCGAACGCATTCGCTCAAAGAGACTGGAGTATTTTTTTATCAGAGACTAATAGCAAGTCTATTGACTTAGCAAAATTAACCTTATTTGCATTAAGTTAGTGATCTGTTTCGTATGAGACACTTGATCACAGCCGTTGTAGGAATTTGCTCATTAAATTTAAACTTGTAAGGTTGATTTTCGAATGAAGTACAACTGAGTTAAGTATAATTTTGCTCTATAGATCTAAGTAGTCCAGAGAGCTTAGAGTAGTGGAAATCCTTTCACAGATGTTTAAAAATTCCAGATTTGTCAAAATTGTCAGTCTGTATTAATGTCCTTTATTTTCGATGTAATAAAGTTGCTTTTGGGTTGCTACAATAACTGTGGGAGTTTAAAATAAGTTTTTAAGGCATTTTTGGCTTTATATCATTGTTTTCACGGTGAGTTCTTCTATCAGCTGTGAAATAACAGTAGCTTATTGTGAAAGCTAAATGTCGTGAATAAGGTTTTGAGTATGAATGAAGATGGCTGCAAGAGTAGAGGAAGACCAAAGAAACTATGGATGGTCTATGTGAAGCATGATATGGCTAGGAAGGTGACTGCTGAGATGATGAGTAAACGAGAAGTGTAGAGGAAGAAGACATGCTGCGCCGACCCCAAATAAATTGCAAATAAGGGCAGGAGAATGACGATGATAATGAATGTCAAACGTATACATTATTGACGTTGTTATATCTCTGATAAAAATCGCGTAATACACTTGTAGTCCTTATGTCATTTCGACAATTCAACAATATTCATTGCGATTTTTACGCTGACGTGCAGCTGGAATTTTCAAACTAATGAAGCAATGCATAACTAATTTCTCCTAAATCCATGCCAACGGAATAAAAAATCCGGTTGGGATGCAGATTTCTGAAATGAAAATCAACGATAGTACGTAAATAAAACGGGCTGCAGTCTCTGTGTCACTATTTATTCATTGCTCAAACACTCGTCTACGCATAACGAATATTTTTTTTTGCTAATATTATACTTGAAACGAGTTAGTCTAGAAAATAAATATGTTTAAGAATGTAGTCTGACCCCATTTCTGACCCGACAACTGTTAATATTCACATGTCATTATCTTACTCTAATTGCGTGCATAACATCACGCTTGCTCACGCCGAACGGACAGGCAGAGGTGTATCCTTACTAATATCATAAATGCGAAAGTGAACTGAACACTGAACCGATCAACCTGAAAATGACCAATGGCTTTATGTGCTTTCCGAGGCACGGAGGAAACTAGTAATGGGTGGTCACCCATCCATAGACCAACCTAGGCAAGCACGGCTTAACCTAAAGATCGACCCGAGCGGCTGTTATTATTTAGCCACAAGGATTCGCTCGCTTTATGGTCTAATATAATCCCATGGGGACGTTAAATGTAGCCTATGACACTCGGGGATAATGTAGGTTCTTATTTGTGAAAGAATGTCTGGAATCGGTTCAGTAGTTCCAGAGATTATCCCCTACATCAAATCTGTAATCCTTACTCCTAACTAATATTATAAATGCGAAAGTAAGTTTGTTTGTTACCTTTTCACGCGTAAATCACTAAACCGATCATCCTCAAATTTTGCATATACGTTATCAGGTGTACAGAAACGGACATAGGGTGCCTTTTATCCCGATAAAAAGGAGTGTTCCCGAGGAAAACACAACAGTAACTTTCTTATTACAAAAGATGGCGCCACGTGTCTTTCGAATCATGATTGAATAATTATATTATTACAAGCAGAGTACAACCCGAATTTATTGTCAAATTCTAAATTAACGCGAGCGAAGCCACGGGCAAAAGCTAGTAGTCGATACATTTGACACACCTTGCATACTTATAATCTATATTTATACATACATATAATAAAATTGTAACAGGCTGATGTCTGTACATTGAAGATTTTGCCCCGGTAACTATACATTGCGTATGAGGAAATAAAACAAATCAAAATTGGATTCCCATAACGTTCCTGAAATAATTTCTTGTACTGGTCATCTTAGTATGATATACTGAATTCACCCCATCAGTTTGTGGAGGGCTGTCCCTTACACCCTGTATACAGGGTACCCTGTATACAGGGTGTAAACGGACCTTCACGAAGCCGTCAACCAAGCATTATGTACATCAAACTAAGTCACCCTACGCAAAAATTATTTCTGATGGGAAACGACTTTTTTTTTTTTGGTGAAATATCACGTTTTACGGAAAAACTCAATGTAAGGCACTCAAAACTTGGTGATGATGGATGTTTTGAATAAAGTAAACGGGTCATGGAGGTAATTAAAGTAAAGCTAAAACATTAAAAACATGTGTTTAAAAAAAAACTTGTGAAAAAGTTGGAACTTTGACCCCCAATATCTCCGTAACTAGAAGGTTCCCAGGTATGGTCCAGAACAAAAATGTGATCGCAATGAAGGGGAGAAAAAATGCCTTTCGGCTTCGTAAAGGGTCCGTTTACACCCTGTATATTTTCGAATGAAACCATTGGCATGCTTAAAACACTTGCATGCTGCGTCATCACACTGGAAGCAGACAGATCAATACAAATCCGCTCCTATTAATAAACAAACTATTGCGATGCTCCGGTCCCGTGTAGAATTTCAAGTGGGTTCCGAATATAATATAGCTGCGTCCATATTTAATGCTGAGCAATAATGTTCATGGATGCTTGTGGCTAAATAATAACAGCCGCTCGGGTCGATCTTTAGTTTAAGCCGCGCTTACCTAGGTTGGTCCGTGGATGGGTGACCACCCATTACATACCGAGTTGTCTCCGTGCCTCGGAAACTATGTTAAGCCGTTGGACCCGGCTGTCATTTGTAGATCTTTGACAGTCGTTACAGGTAGTCAGTGGCCCGAAAGTCTGACAACCAGTCTTACCAAGGGGTATCGTATTACCCAGTACTAACTGGGTTGTGGAGGTCAGATAGGCAGTCGCTCGATGAAAATACTGGTATTCAGTTGCATCCGGTTAGACTGGAAGCCGACCCAACATAGTTGGAAAACGCTAGGCAGATGATTATGAATTCAAATGCTACGATGGGCTACGGCAGAAATAATAGCCAGCAATTATAGATCCTGCAAAAGACTTAAAAAAAACCAAAAAAAATCTTACTAACAAACTTTATTATAACTATAACAAATACTACTAAACTAATCCATACATTCACTCGGCCGTCTTCAAGTCTTCAGTCTTCCCGGCCAGATACAAATACTGGTATTCAGCTGCATTCGGTTAGACAGGAAACCGACCCCAATATAGTTGGGAAAAGGCTAGGCAGATGATGAAGACTTTAAACACCTCCTTGACTCGTTTACTATTCATATTCAATGCATATATCAGCACAATGTTTTTAGTGCGTTACATTGAGTTTTACCGTAAAACATGATCTTTTACCCCAAATAACAAGTCATTTCCCAGTAATAATGTTTGTGTAGAGTTACTTAGTTTGATGTACAGAACGCTTGGTTGACGGCTTCGTGAAGGGTCTGTTTACACCTTGTATTTGTGTCCGGTTGATGATGACCATATTGCCAACAGCAGGGTAGGCAGGCAATAAATAGCAATTATCCCGACCTGGGAATCGAACCTAGCATTCATGATCAACAGTAGTATTATTAGGTGTACCCACCCACTAGTACACCCATATGTCACCAGTTATGTTTAAGTCCATGTAATAGGGAGGTGGCCTATTGCTATCAACCGGACACAAATCCAGACTCCGTGGCCGCTATTCAGAAATTACGGATGGAAAAACCCAATAACACTGCATGACCTGGGAATCGAACCCAGAACCTCATGCTCACCACTAGTTCTTGTGACCACTGGACCAATGACTTCGTCAGAAAACAATTAATAAAAACTACCAAACTTTAATAAAAATAAAAATAAACTCCATCAAAAGTACTAGGAGAGCATAGCGCTCCAAGAGTTCACATTTAAAAATCGAAACGCAGACGAACTTAAAAAAACGGCCTCCTTATAGATTAAACTAGCTGTTCCCCGCGACCTTCGTCCGCGTCAAGTTATTAAAAATACAATTTTCCCCGTTTTTGCAACATTTTTCATTGCTGCTACGCTCCTATTGGTCGTAGCGTGATGATATATAGCCTATAGCCTTCCTCGATAAATGGACTACCCAACACTGAAAGAATCATTCAAATCGGATCAGTAGTTCCAGAGATTAGCGCGTTCAAACAAACAAACAAACACTGCAGCTTTATAATATTATAGTATAGATTAAAACTTAACGACTCCACATTCATAGAATCGCGTCCAGACATTCCTGTAACTAATAAACTACTCTATTTTATTATTATTAAAGTAAAAACTCAAAAGGACAGGATGCGACAACTCCCGGAATCCATCAAGAAAAGAAGATTTTCTAAAAATATATCCATTTCCTGCCCGCGGTTACGAAATATCCTAAAACGGCTTTCACGAGCTATAATTACAGGGCCCCTTCACGAAGCCGTCAACCAAGCATTCTGTACGTCAAACTAAGTAACTGTACGTAAAAAAATATTGCTGGGAAACCACTTTTTTGGGTTAAAAGTCAAGTTTTACGGTAGGACTCAATGTAGTGTACTCAAAACGTTGTGCTGATGGATGCATTGAATAGTACGAGAGTCATGGTGGTATTTAAAGTAAAGTTATAACATTAAAAACTTGCGTAAAAGTTGGAACTTTGACCCCAATATCTCCGTAACTAGAAGGTATGGTCTATAACAAAAAAATGATCGCACTGACGGGGAGAACAAGTGCCTTTCAGCTTCGATAAGGGACTATTTACACCTTTTATAGGGTGACTGGTAATTAGTGACCGATACTTATACGCGTGATTGTGCTCATGATAACAAATAACTTTTCCAAAGAAACATTTTTTATACTCATTCATTTTTATCACAATAACACAGCCGTATGAAATTCGCGCGCGCGCGCCTATGACCTATCAGCTGTTAGCCGCGTGACACCGTTCTGTCTCATTTCTAACGTACTGTGCAACAGTGGATCGGCAGGCCCGCGCCACAGGCTGGCCGCCAAATAAGTATAGGTACGTTTGTGTATTAAAAAAAATCTCTTTGGGAAAGTTGTTTGTTATCATGACTACAATCACGTGTTTAAGTATCGGTCACTAATTACCTGTCACCCTATATAGTGTTGTAACTTAGGACGCATTTTAATTCAGTGCAAAATTACTTCCAAATCCGTTCACATATTGCAGCTTGTTGATTGAGTAATAAACTTTTAAAATAATTGCACTTTAATTGGCTCTATTTACACGAGCCAAAAAAATATGATTTGTAAATAACGACATAGTGCTGAACGTTTTTAGGGTTCTGTAGCTACTGAAAAAACGGAACCCTTATTTATAGGATCACTCGCGTGTCTGGCTGTGTATCCGACTGTCACAGCCAATTTACTGCCCAGGAACTGCCTAGGATTTTTGTTAGGCAGATTAGCGTTCTGCTTCGGTGGTCTAGTGGTCGCTAGCGCGACTGCTGAGCATGAGGTCCTGGGTTCGATTCCCAGGTCGGGCAAAGTTTTATTGGGTTTTTCCATCAGGAACTTCTCAGTACCAGCCACGGAGTTAAGATTTGCGCCCGGTTGATGGCAAGGCTCGCCCCCTATTACAAAATGTGGGTGTAGTATATACAGGGTGTAAACAGACCCTTCACGAAGCCGTCAACCAAGCATTCTGTACATCAAACTGAGTAACTTTACGCAAAAATTATTGCTGGGAAACGACTTTTTTTTTTTCGTGGTGAAAAATCACTTTTTACGGTAAAACTCAATCTAACGCACTCAAAACATTGTGCTGATGGATGGATTGAATAATACGGAGGTCGTTTACATTAATAACATGTCTTTTTAAAAAACTTCTGGAAAAGTTGGAACTTTGACCCCCCATATCTCCGTAACTAGAAGGTTCCCAGGTATGGTCCAGAACAAAAAAATGATCACAATGACGAGGAGAATAAGTGCCTTTCGGCTTCGTTAAGGGTCTTTTTACACCCTTTATAAAACAATGGTTATCAAAGTAACTAAGTTTCCAAACGAAGTGATGAAGTTATATTATATTATTACCGTTCTACAAAACGGGATTAACTTAAATCTAAAGACGGCTATGATTGAATCAATAAAAATGAATGCATTTACATAACGCCAATTTCAATCATAAATCAATGTTATTTCGAATTCGAATTTGGAATCGAACCGTTGGAGTGTTGCCAGCTTATAAAATGACCGCAATCACAGAAAATGGCGGCGAATCGTTGTTATTAGATATTTTATTGCTTTTAATTTTTTATGACTTTTTTTTTGTATCGTGAGAAGTCTGGCTGTCTGATGCTATCAATTTAACAGGCTTTGGTCACCAAGCCGTCTGCCAAGCTTTGCTTTACCTTAATACGCCTATATTGTTCCCACTGTTGGGCAACAGACCTGCTCCCTGAAACTGAGTGGGCCGTAGTCATCCACGCGGTCGCAATGCGGGTTTAAAATAAATGAATCCAATTTTATAGAAATGCAATTGTTTTGAATAAAATCTAAATCTAAAGGGTGTAAATAGACCCTTAACGAAGCCGAAAGGCACTTGTTCTCGTCGCTATTTCGATATATTTTTGGTTTAGACCATACCTGGGAACCTTCTAGTTACGGAGTTATTGGGGGTCAAAGTTCCAACTTTATCACAAGTTTTTTTTTAATACAAGTTTTAACGTTAAAACTTTACTCTAAATACCTCCACGACCCCCGTACTATTCAATGCATTCAACAGCACAATGTTTTGAGTGTGTTATATTGAGCTTTACCATAAAACGCGATTATTCGCCCCAAAAAAAAAGTCGTTTCCCAGCAATATTTTTTGCGTAGGGTAACTTAGTTTGATGTACCGAATGCTTGGTTGACGGCTCCATGAAGAGTCCGTTTACACCTTGTATTATGAGGAAAACATCTCAGCTAAACAAAAAGCACATCCTTTACTCCATAAATAAATTAAAAAAAAACTACATAAAAAACTGCGCAGTAGCACATGACATATTTGTTTACATTCCCACCACACATCATCGGTTTATTCGAAAATACTTTTAATTTTCTTCCAATGTCAACCATCTTGTTTTTACGCATTGACGTCAAACCACTTCCCCTCCTCTTCGGGTTACTTATATTTTGTTTATGTTTGTTCACGTTCTTGCGTGATGATAAAGTGGCATATCTTTCATTTATTAGGTTACTAGCTGTGACCGCGACCTTCGTCCGCGTGAAATTCTTATAAAATAAGTAGTTTTTGATGCCAAATAAAAAAAAACTGCCAAAAAATAGAAAAAAAAGTCTGGTTAGGGCCACCCTAATCACCTAGTGGTGTGAAATATAGTTTAAAACCTATTCTCATACCTACCAAATATATATAAAAAAAATCATCAAAATCGGTCGAGCCGTTTCGGAGGACTACGACCACTAACACCGTGACACGAGATTTTTATATACGGGGTGTAAACAGACCCTTCACCAAGCCGTCAACCAAGCATTCTGTACATCAAACTAAGTAACTTTACGCAAAAATGATTGCTGGGAAACGACTTTTTTTTTTGGGGTGAAAAATTACGTTTTACGGTAAAACTCAATGTAACGGACTCAAAACATTGTGCTGATGGATGGATTGAATAATACGGGGGTCGTGAAGGTGTTTAAAGTAAAAAAAATACATTAGAAACATGGATTTAAAAAAAAACTTGTGAAAAAGTTGGAACTTTGACCCCCAATATCTCCGTAACTAGAAGGTTCCCAGGTATGGTCTAGAAAAAAAAAATTATCGCAATAACGGGGAGAACAAGTACCCTTCGGCTTCGTTAAGGGTCTTTTTACGCCCTTTATAAGATTATTCCCTGTTTGTATCGGATTTTGTTAACAATTTCATGTGTTTAAATTTTTTTGCACGGAACCCTAACCCATTTTCTAAAATAAGTTACTTCTTATAACATCAGCTATCTGCCAGTAAACGTCCCATCAAAATTGGTCCTGCCGTTTCGGAGATTAGTGGGAACAAACAGACAGATGGACAAAAATGTTAAAATATGTTTTTTTTTTGTTATAAGTACCGTTTATGGGTCCATATTGGCTCACCTAAAGTTCTTTTCCCGAAATTGTTCTTCCTAACGATTTGTAATCCGAATGATCACTCTTCCTAAAAAAAATTATCCTAAAGTTTTCATTCATACTATTTGTAGTGCTACCGGCGATGTTCATAACACTCATGTTTCCGAAAATTGTAATTAATAATATCATTAATGTAAATATATTTAAATTCATACTGTTTTTTATCATAACGCTTTTATCCCAGAGTCAGAGTGAGTTTTGTTCTCAGAGTCTCGTCTTGGGGGCACTATGAAAAAAAAACTTAGAAAAATTTCGAAGTAGCGCTCGCTACGCTCGCTCGGCTCGCGCGTAGTTACAGGTCACAGTTCTAACCTAACCTAACCTATGGATCCCTTCCACATCGTTTTTACGACAAACGGTTAGTCGGAGAAAAAAAACACCAAGAAACTTTTATTCTTACATTTAGGTGTTTTATACGATAGAATCGAGAAAATAAACGGTTTGCAAAAATAACACTGAAATCTAAACAACAAATATATGACTTTGAATAATAGTGTAAAAGATGGTTATGTTGAGAAAACATAGGAAAACAAATAAAAGTGTAATAGATGTTTATTGCTACTGACATTATGAAGTTGAATGCTTCGGAATTATAAAATTAGAGACAGAGTAGTTAGGAATTGTGATTGTTAGGATGAATAATGTTAGGAAGAACATTTTCGGATTTCCAATTATCGGAGTTGAAAATTTAGGTGAACTTTGGCGCACCCACCGTTTATACTTTCAGTAAAAAGCTGTTAATTTGAAATTATAAACAGACACTTCAATTTAATTTATAAGACAAGAGCCGGGAGGGGAAGGCCAATGAAATGATGGGTGGACTGATCATCATCAACATCTGTCGAGCCTTTTCCGGGACCAACGGCTTAACGTGCTTTCCGAGGCACGGAGGAAACTCGGTATGTAATGGGTGGTCACCCATCCACAGGCCAACCTAGGCAAGCACGGCTTAACCGAAACACCGACCCGAGCGGCTGTTATTATTTAGCCACGAGCTCCTCTGAACTTAGTCAGAAACCAATAAATAATAAAAATTACCAAGCTTTAATAAAAAATAACTCCATCAAAAGTACTAGGAGAGCATAGCGCATCAAGAGATCACATTCAAAAATCGAAACGCAGACGAACTTAAAAAAAAAAACAATAAAACCAAGCATGTGTGCGTGGAACAGAATTTCAAACCGGACGCCTTTCCGTTAGATCAGCTGTTATTAGTAACGTAGTGATGTGGCGATATTTATCGATACTTTACGGTTTATTAGGGAAATAGTTGTGTCGCTCGTGTTTTCAATTTATGAGATTTGACGTTTTCCGATTGTTATTTCTTATAGCGGAATAATATTATAAAGAGGAAAGATTTGTATTTTTGTGTGTGTGTGTGTGTATGTTTGTAATGAATAAACTCAAAAACTACTGTGCCCATTTAAAAAATTTTTCATCATTAGAAAGCAACATTATCCCTGAGTAACATAGGCTAAATTTTATCCCAAAATGTTTAAAAAATAAATGTCCACCCGTGCAAAGCCGGGACGGACCGCTAGTAAATAATAAAGTATTGCGTTTCCATAATATATAATTTAATTTGTTACGAAATATGATACCTACCTAAAATTAATTTTTGATCGTGGATTTGTAACTTGTTCTTCTAACGGAGCTGTTGATCAAATTCTCGACTCATGAGCAGTGGACTGTACCACAGTTTTTGAAGGGACAATATTATTGTACAGTTTTTCTTCATGATAACTTACCATGACTTAAACTGATAGGAAAAAAACCGGTCAAGTGCGAGTTGTACTCGCGCACCGAAGGTTCCGTGTAAACTTGTAGGTATTTTATTTTTAAACTACATATTTACGGTTTTTTTCCTTTACATGTGCTGTAAGACATTGCTTCTTGCCAAATTTCATGATTCTAAGTCAACGGGAAGTACCCTATAGGTTTTGGTTCCCTTGTGAAATCGCAAAATATGCGACATAAACGGTCATATCTTTTGATCGCGTTGACTTACAAGTTTGATTTTTTCACTACTTCAAGGGGTAACAGATTTGAGAATTTGAATTTTCAGCTTGGCACCTCCACGCGTTTTTGAGAAAAAGGGTATTGACAGACTGACAACAAAGTGATCCTGTAAGGGTTCCGTTTTTGCGACTGAGGAACGCCAGAATAGTTGGGAATAGAAAAGGCTATGCAGATGATGACGTGGACCTCTACCTCTTCTAGTAAGATACATTCACAAATTTATATCTTCGGTGCCTATATGTCTGTCAGTCAGTCTGTCACAGAATGACTGTATTTATATTGATGCGACACACCGCGTGTCTAAGTCACGCGTCTAGGAGTGCGTAGTAAATGATGATTGATAATAATAGATACCATATGTATAACATAAATTAAAGCTTCGAGAGTATTGACACGGCGCGTGTGTGTACAATACTAGTCACTGGAAATAGATAACCAGTATAAGTTGGCCTTTTATTCTACTGAAACTCCGTACCGCGCAAGTCCAGCACCTGACGTGTAGATTAAGACATCAGATTGTAAAGAATAAGGTGTTATTCTCATGCTCCTATTACATAGAATAATCAGCCTATTTTGTCCCGCCCGATAAAAATTAAATTAAATGTACTAAAATGAGGAAACTTACATGGCAACACAGGGCCGCGGGCAGTGACAGTCCGATCGCTTCTCGGGTAGTGATGTCATAAAAAAACAATTGACGATCGAACATACTAATGCCGAACATGGTGTTGTCACGGTTTAAAGGATTTGTTACATTTTAGAGAAACGGTGATAATTTGAGCACAAAAATTATGCATTTTAAAATTCATTCATATGTTTACTTTAATAAATATTTTATATTTCGTAATTTTATTTGGTAATGTCATTGGTATACCTAAATAGAGTGACTGGTAATTAGTGACCGATACTTAAACACGTGATTATAGTCGCGATAACAAACAACTTTCCCAAAGAAACATTTTTTTTATACCTCCTAGAACGGCATCACGCAGCTAACAGCTGATAAGTCACAGGTGCGCGCGCGCGAATTTCATACGGCTGTTGTGTTAGTGGGATAAAACTGAACGAGTGTAAAAAAAAGTTTCTTTGGGAAAGTTGTTTGTTATCATGAGTACAATCACGTGTCACTAATTACCAGTCACCCTATATGCCCCTTTTCGGATCGGTTAGTGTTTTTAACATATTGTATATATTTTTTTTAATGTGTTCGTCATCCAACCATACGTCCCAAAGATTTTCTAGTTCCTCTACATTTAAAACGATTGCAACACGCCTGTGGCACGCAAACGTGACTACGCCACGTGGTAGTAGTGCGTATTACAACTGATTTATACTACGCTACGATCTACTGTGATAAAAATAAGTCGCATTTGGCAGGCTACTGATTAAATGTTAAGGTGTGAAGAGTAATTACTGGAAAAGGTGTTGATATACTGATAGGTCAATAACAAATACGATTATAAGGTCGAATTATTATAGGTAAAGGAATTTGTAGATTGAATATTCCAGTATACAAAGGGTTTTTGTTTTTGTTTTTTGACGGCGGGTTGGCGTAGTGGCTGAGAGATTTACTGCACGGAACAAATATTTGTATGGCCTACAGGTAGTTGTTCCAGGTCTGGCTGTTTGTGTATGTGAGTTTAAATGTTTGTAAATGCACCTTCGATACAGGAGAATTCCTAGTGTGGGGCCACGTTTTTTTTTAAGAAAAAAAGTATATTATCTGTTTATGACGATTAAAAACTACCATACGATCATCATTTTTTTAAAAATACGCAAGACGGGTTCCAAACCATCGTAGTAGGGGAGCTCCCTTTAATTTTTAATTTATTTTCATTACATGTTATAGCGGCAACAGAAACACACATTTTGTGACAATTTCAACTGTCTACCTATTTCGGATCATGAGATGCAGCTCGCTGATAGACGGACGGACGGACAGCGGAGGCTTAGTAATAGGGTCGCGTTGGTTCCCCAAAAAAACGTAAAAATCGAAACCCAACTACAACACTACTTCAAGAAGATCATTAATTCTAACATCTATCTTATTTATTTATTTAATTAAGGTTCACCAACAGTTGTTACAGATATTAACTAGATAGGAACATATAAGTAATTGTGTCTTAAATCTAACTGCACAACCAATTACAGGTAAACACCACATGCAAAATGCTCTTTGTAATTGTAATTTTAAAGTATTAATGTAGGTACTTAAATTCTAGATACTAGAATTACTTAATTTATAGAGACAAACGTCGATATTGAGTCTGCGTGGACGTCAACCAGGTCGCTGCGTTCGTTTATCTTATCGATACATACGATACGATAAATTCCCATAAATCACCGAGGTACATCTCTACGTGTAACTTTCTCTAAATATATGTGTCTGTCTGTGAATAAACGCGTGGAATCGTGCATCTTGTGAATATATTTAATCGAGGCACTGACCTTTACTTTGGCAAACGGCTGGCTTTAAACGTAAATAGAAGGAAAGATATAAAACAACCAAGTTTACAGTGAAAAGCAGAAAACTATTTTATTTTATTTTATACTATTCGGGAAACTTACAGCTAATATAAACAATGTTCTTAAACAATAAGTAAGTAAGTATTTATTTCCATAAAATGTAGTATACAGGGTGTAAACGGACCCTTCACGAAGCCGTCAACCAAGCATTCTGTACATCAAACTAAGTAACTCTACGCAAAAATTATTGCTGGGAAACGACTTTTTTTTTGGGGTGAAAAATTACGTTTCACGTTTTACGACCACTATTTTAAAACTCAATGTTACGCACTCAAAACTTAGTGCTGATGGATGCTTTGAAAAGTAAACGGGTCATGGAGTTAATTAAAGTAAAGTTGTATTACAATTTTATACACGGCAGATATTTTTTTGTAATACATAAAATAGTAATAATTATAAAAATATAGCCTCGACCAACATCTCTCTCTTGGCTCTCGCTTGGCAGCTGGATCAAGGGCTTGATTCAGAAAGCAGTACTCCTGGACACGGCAAGCATAGTGAGGCGGTTCCTCTCTCTGGAGCACTAACCACCGGTAACTTGGACCCTGTTCCCGATACCGGCGGACCACTATTTTTTTATATTTTATTATGGGTTTTTTTAAGAAATATTTAAAAATGTGTAGACAATAAAAAAATAAAAGAAATATATTTAAAACCAAAAACAAAACATTTGTCTATTAAAAAACCATATAACAAACACCAACCCGCGCTATCGATATCTACGCAATAAATCACGACGGTACATCACTAAACCCAACTTTCCTCGCGCGCATTCATCGTGGTTATATTTAGTCAAGACAGTGACCTTTGCTTTTATGGCTGCAGTCGTGTTTTGTTATAAATATACTTACTGCTTTTATTCAGAACTCGTGTTTTTAGTAATAACAGCCGTTCGTTGCGGTTAAGGCGCATTCTAAACTCATATTCTAAATCATCATCTGCCTAGCCTTTTCCCAACTATATTGGGGTCGGCTTCCAGTCTAATTGGATGCAGCTGAATACTAGTATTTTACGTGGAGCGACTGCTTACCTGACCTCCACAACCCAGTTAGTACTGGGTAATACGATGCCCCTTGGTAAGACTGGTTGTCAGACTTTTTGGGCCACTGAGTACCTAACGACGGCCAAAGATCTACAAATGATAGCCGGGACCACGGCTTGACGTGTTTTCCGAGGCACGGAGGAAACTCGGTATGTAATGGTCACCCATCCACAGACCAACCTAGGCAAGCACGGCTTAACCTAAAGATCGACCCGAGAGGCTGTTATTATTAAACCACGAGCTCCTTATCTCCTACTCATATTCTAAATCGTAATTATAAAAGTCTGACAACCAGTCTTACCAAGGGGTATTGTATTACCCCGTACTAACTAGGTTGTGGAGGTCAGATAGGCAGTCGCTCCATGTAAAGTACTGTTACTCAGCTGCATCCGGTTAAACTAGAAGCCGACCCCAATATAGTTGGGAAAAGGCTAGGCAGATGATGATGAGTGGAATTACCATCAATTAGAAATAAGGATTTCAATCCAATTTTAACACTATATTATTGGTTTCTGAACCGTTGCCAATACTAATATTGTGAACGGCCTCGCTGGGTTTTGTTTACTTCAGTCTAACGTCCTTATTCTCTTTATATAACACCAAAGTGATAGATTTAATACCTAACATCACGCCTGTACTTCGACAGGGGTAAGGCAGAGGTGTGCAACACGACGAACAGTATTGGTCGTGGCCCTGAGTAGTGTCAGAATGGTCTATCATTGACTTCATAATTGTTGATTTTGAAAAGTTTAGTAATCTACTAATACAGGGTGTAAACAGACTCTTCACGAAGCCGTTAACCAAGCATTCTGTACGTCAAACTAAGTAACTTTACGCAAAAAATTCAGCTGGGAAACGAAATTTTTTTTTTGGGGTCAAAAATAATCTTTTATGGTAAAACTCAATGAAACGCATTCAAAACATGTGCTTATGGATGCATTGAATAGTAAACGGATCATGGAGGTATTTAAAGTAAAGTTATAAGATTAAATAATTTGTATTTAAAAAAAAAATGTGAAAAAGTTGGAACTTTGACCCCCAATAACTCCGTAACTAGAAGGTTCCCAGGTATGGTCTAGAACAAAAAAATGATCGCAATAGCGGGGAGAATAAGTGCCTTTCGGCTTCGTTAAGGGTCTATTTACACCCTTTATAATATAGTCATTATGACTTTCCAATGGTCAACCACTGACACTCCATTGAAAGAAATGGCATAGAATGATAATCTCGTACGTAATGACAAATGGATGACTGACTTGGGCGGTAATCTGCTAAAATTTTGACAGTTCCTTTGATCAGTGACCTACCATTAGATCGTCATTGTGCTGTCATTGCTTTTAATTCGTTACGAGTATCGTGTTATCATTATAACAATGATCGACCATTATGAATTTAGCAGATTACGAACTTTTAGCAAAATGACAATGGGATCGTGTTGGAATGACGAATTTTTAAAAAATAGCAGACTTGGGCCCCAGGTCGCAATTTCAAACCTAGACCCAGTGATAGTCTAGTGGTGTGACCGTCGGACTGCCAAGTTATAGGTCTCGAGTTCGAACCCAAGACACGCACCTCTGATTTTTCGGATTTATGTGCGTATTGTATAATTATCACTTGCTTCGGTGAAGGAAAACATCGTGAGGAAACCAGCATGCCTGAGAGATATTTCTCGACGGCTCGACTTACGATATTGTTACTCTTTTAAATTTTTGTCACTATACCTTCTTTTTGAGAGAGACTATTTGTACGGGTCAACCACCGTACAGTACGTTTACCTGGGTCATCATTATTGCGCCACCCGCTCAGTATGTTTCCATCATTTATATTATTGCACTTACACCGCAATAGTTCAGTACGTAATTCGGCGACATACCGTGCGCGTGACTCATAATCCCATATCGTTCACCATTATCCTAGTATAAATTAATCTTAATCTTATATTTGTAGAAACAGACAATACAGTGAATTTATTAATCTTAAACTGACTTTCATCTCTTATCTCATCCTTTATCTCTATCTTAACCCAACCCCGAACATTGGTCCTTCGAGCCGGATTACGTACTGAACTATTGGACGTTCAAAAATAACTGATTCTCAGTCTAGTTTAAATAAGTTACTTGATTCTCTATTCTCGAAGTGTTAAACACTAAAACTATCATCAATTACCACTGAGATGTTTACATTACGACATTGTTACAAAACACTGATATATTTACAACATGACATACATTGGTAATGCCAAGTTTTTTACGTTCAATACCTGTGGAATAATAATAGACGGATATTAGTTTTATGTATCTCAAAATTGTCTTACTTTTCTAGAGGTAACAGCATTATATCTTCTTTTCTTTATCGTGTGGTTAGTGCTAATCTGGTGTCAGAGATTTTACGCCGCCCATGGGCCTCTGACTTGGCTTTACATGCCGTCGAGAAATATCTCTCAGGCATGCTGGTTTCCTCACAATGTTTTCCTTCACCGAAGCAAGTGATATACAATACGCATATAAATACGAAAAATCAGAGGTGCGTGTCTTAGGTTCGAACTCGAGACCTATGACTTGGCAGTCCGACGGTCACACCACTAGGATTTTAGTAATATAACTTCACTCCTGTCCACGAAGGGTTAGGTACGTGTATCTAAGAAGGATTACGTGGGTCATAATAGTATTTTATTGTGTCGTTGAGCTCCTTGGATTATGAGTCGAGCTACACGATCACTGACAAATGCTTGCACTGACTGGACAGGTCCACTCAAATCTGTGTGGTTATTTCTTCAAAATACCATCTCAGACATTAATCTGCATGGTCGTCATATGTCTTGACCAATGTCTGGACTTTAAAAGAGACAGTGACCTCTGAGTTTGTTTCGGATGTTTCTTCTCAGAGTAGTCAGGTACGAAACACCGGCCCCATCTAGTTTTAAAACATAACATGATGACATGTAAAAGTGTTATGCAAAACCAATTTACAGAAATAAAAATGATTTATGAAGCAAATAGGCACACCCACATTTTACCAGCCTTCCGGGATTACAGGTGTAATAATGTTATGATGTGGTTGGCTTTTATGCTGGAGTTTACAGTTCTTTGTGATCAACTACAGAATTATTTATAACTTTAACTTACCCTTGAAACTCATGTATGCCAATTACGCTGTGTAAAAATCTCCACGCAGACTACACAAGATCAATCTATACCTTAATTATTATTATACTTTTACCCACAATATATCTATCTGTTAGTAAGATTTTTGCCAAAACGTACCAGAAATGTTAAAACATCTTACATAAATATTTTTTTAGAAGTACCAGGAGTCCATAAATCAGTAAGTGTTTAGATGTACTGTTCAGTAAAGAGAATAAAGTATCAGGCAATGTATCCGTAGAAAAAACACGCATATTTATGTATAATCAGAATACTTTCAGAAGGAATGCACGCGTTATTACAACATTTTACTCGGTTACCAACAAAATCACACGCAATTATTCAAACAAACACTATATATTTACATAATATAGCGTCAATCAAAGAAAAAAATCAAAACAAAACCGCACTGCACTAAATCAACCGCAGACATATACGTATATTACGAATAGTTTATTCTTTACAGTATTTCAGCCAACAGTCGGTGGGACATCGCCGGGGCAGGCGGACATGACAACACCCGGCCGCCATGTTTAATTTCTTCAAGAGGAAAGGCGGGAAGCCCGAGGCCGCGCCGGCAACGGCCGACGACGCCCGAAAGTTCCCGAACCCCGACCATACAAAATTAACATCAGTTACCGCGCGCGCGCAACGAAACGACACTGAGCACGAAAAATTCAACACAATACGCAAAGATGTAGTGAATTTGTTGTTACCTGAAACTGATTATAATAACCAGAAAACTGGCGTCGGCGCTATACTGCAGATTATGGCGGGGAAAAGAAAGAGGGGTAAGCGACGGAACGTACGTACTGAGTCGTGTCGAATAAGCCCCTTGAAAGAGACAAATGTATTGCAAAGGAGCAACTCAGTCGGTCGGAAGGCGAATGACGTCGTTGTTCCCACTCAAGCCAAAAATAATTCAGACGATGCCGACTTCGTCAAAGCGTTGGTACTGCAGAAATATTCTAAGAGCAACGAAAACAAGGAACACGTGTCATTAGTGTACGTTAACGAACCAGATTTGGAAGAAAAAAAACATGCGGAGGCATTACTACGGGAGATCGCGCGCACTATAGACTGTACCGTCGACAAATTAAATGAAAGCAAACAAATGGGAGGTACTGACAGCAAGATCGATAAGAGTGAGCCTCTATACGAAAGTATCGACGAACGAAATTTAAATTATAGAAATGAATTGAAAGGTGAATTAGATAAACTATTAAAAACAGATGGAGACAATAATAGTTTGGACCCTGAAGGTGATTCACCGGGCATATCGAAGAAATCTAACTTGAAGCCTCCGAAATCTGATACAGAGGGGTGTTCCGATGACGACAGATCTGACTGTGGAAAAAAAAGAGTCACATTCAGAAAGCACATAGTCTTCGATGATGGAGAGCAACAAACTGACGAAGAAGTTGGCTCCTCCTTCGAATCCCTTTCCTCGGAAGACGAGGAATTCCTCGAAGATGCTGACGACATTATCTTCGCTGATAATACAACAGTTATCAACGTGAATGATTGTGAAAATGACAATGAGGCGGTGACTATAAAAGTTGAAAGTCCTGAGACTTTAAAAAGAATCTCTAGTGATAACAGTGACAGTGGTTTTATAGAAATAGGAGATAAGAGTGAAGTGACTGATAAACTAGAGGAGTGTGAGGAGAGTGAGAGTGAGAGTGAAGCAGAAGTGAGTGGCAGTGAGACTGAAGAAGAGATTATAGAGGAGATTATAGAAGAAGAAATCAGTATCAGTGAGCCGTTCCATGAAACTGAAGAGGAACTTTTGGATGAGCCGTAAGTAGTTTATTTATTTTTATTGGTTAGTAGCTGTTCCCCGCGTCCGGGTAAAATTATTAAAAATACAATTTTCCCCGTTTTTGCAACATTTTTCATTGCTGCTCCGATCCTATTGGTCGTAGCGTGATGTTATATAGCCTATAGCCTTCCTCGGTAAATGGGCAATCCAACATTAAAAGATTTATTCAATTCGAACCAGTAGTTCCTGAGATTAGCTCGTTCAACCAAACAAACTCTTCAGCTTTATAATATTAGTATAGATTCTGGAAAAGGGACTTGGTTGTGGAGTGCTTCATGAAAATACTAGTATTTATAAACCGACCTCTTTAATCGATCCTCGCAAATATATCAATTTAAAAGGAATATTCTGAAGGTTGATCACGTAACTGCGGGACTGTTCGAAAGAGATACCGCGGCCCTGGAACACAAAGGGCAAAGAAGGAACATGGATGGGTTTTAGTCAGTAAAAGTCTGACACTCCCTCCCACTCCACCCAGAGCGGGGGGGTTATTTGATGATCTCCCATCCAAAAAAAAAAAGGTTGATCACGTATTGGTTCAATTAGTATCGTGGATTATGGTTATTTTAAAGGAAATAACCGGTGGGATATTGTTAGGACTTTGTGGACGCTTAACGTGCCTTTGATGGGGCAAGGCGGAGGTCTCATTAAAGCGGTTGGTCTATAGCTTAGACTTGAAGCCGACTCCGACATAGTTGGTAAATGCAAGGCAGAAATTCCAAAGTGAACTCATTTGTTTTATAAAAACAATATGATTCATAAAATTCCAGTGTTCAAATTACGAAGGGATGTTTAAAGAATACTAGTTATTTCTGAGGCCCAACACCACTGATTACCTCGTAAACTTATACTGTCACTTACGGGATATCTTCCGTGATTGTTCATTATTTTGAACTCCCGATATTTCGACGCTGTTGCAAGCGCCATTATCGTGGGTTGACTGGAGAATCGAAAGGATGGCTTCAAATTGTCGAGTACGTGGAATCCAGTTTTGAGTAAGCTCAAAAGTAGCAGCCGGCATCGTAATAAGGACTCCACAAAACCTGGTGATACTGTGAGTGTGTTGCTGTGACTTAGTGTCGAGTTCCAGTAGTGCGCGTAGCAAAAGACAAAGAAAGAGGGTAGACAGATTTGTCTGCTCTTAACAATTTATTTTCCATCCACCCGCATTCTCCAGTCAACCCGCGATCATGGCGCTTGCAACAGCGTCGAAATATCGGGAGCTCAAAATAATGAACAATCACGGAAGATATCCCGTAAGTGACAGAATAAGTTTAGTTGTAAACCGTGAAAGCTTAAAACTGTGTTTGATTATCGCTTTCCAAGAGTTTCATCTTCTAGGCGAAGCTACAGTCCCAGACACAAGGCATAATAACTTGTGAAAGTACTGTAGTTGTCCATTCCAAAGCGTAGATCTCTATGGAGAAGAATGGGCAAGAAACTCCATGGACACTCTTTTCAAACAAAATATTTGTACAAGATCTTGATTACATCATTCATGTTGAGCTACATATGTGAGAACGATGTAAAAAGACTTCTTCTGCCATACTTCTCTATTACTCGCCATATCATCACACACCTCCTTTCTAGGCATATCATCCTTCACACAGTCCATCCATCGTTTCTTTGGTCTTCCTCTACTCTTATACCCATCCACATTCATACTCAGAACTTTCCTCACAACATTTTCCTCATTCATCCGCATCACACGCCCATACCACGACAACAGATTACCACACAACTTTTCAACCTAATGTTCTAACGAAAATATTATTAAAATCAGATTCAAAATAGGGAAGTAACTGTCTTTACTAATATTATGAAGAACTAGCTTTTGCCCGCGGCTTCGCTCGCGTTAATTTAGAATTTGGCAATCAATTCGGGCTGTACTCTGCTTGTAATAATATAATTCAATCATGATTCGAAAGACACGTGGCGCCATATATCAATTGGACATTATTTTTGTTTTCCTCGGGAAAAGTACTTTTTTCGGGATGAAAGGTACCCTATGTCCGTTTCTGTACACCTGACAACGTATATGCAAAATTTCAGGATGATCGGTTCAGTGGTTTAGGCGTGAAAAGGTAACAAACAAACAAACTTACTTTCGCATTTATAATATAAAGGATTACAGTTAGTAAGTTTTGATGTAGGGGATAATCTCTGGAACTACTGATCTGATTCCTGACATTCTTTCAGAAATAAGAACCTACATTATCCCCGAGTATTATAGGCAACATTTAAAACACCCCCATGGGATTATATTCGACCTTAACGCGAGCGAAGCCGTAGCTAAATAATAACAGTCGCTCGGGTCGATCTTTAGGTTCTTACTGTGCTTGCCTAGGTTGATCTGTGAATGGATGACCGCAAATTACATACCTAGTTTCCTCCGCGCCTCGGAAAGCACGCTAAGCCGTTGGTCCCGGCTGTCATTTGTAGATCTTTGACAGTCGTTACAGGAAGTCAGTGGCCCAAAAAGTCTGACAACCAGTTTTACCAAGGCGTTTCGTATTACCCAGTACTAATTGGGTTGTGGAGCTCAGACAGGCAGTCGCTCTATGTAAAATACTGGTATTCAGTTGCATCCGGTTAGACTGGAAGCCGACCCCAATATAGTTGGGAACAAGGCTAGGCAGATGATGAACGCGAGTGAAGTCGAAAGAAAAAGCAAGTCTCATACGAAGAAGGAACGAGGATTGATCACCACGCGCTAGCTACACGCGTTGGCGATCAGACATTTTTCTTTGTCATTCCAATAAATAGTTTTCTTTTGTTGACTCATACAAATTGCGTGATATTATGAAACAGCTCATTTGTTCTGTTTCTCTAGTATTTTTGAGTAGATTTCTGACTTTATAATACTATTTTTTTATAGCCTCGTCCGTCTAGTAGACTCTCTAATGGGTGTATTAGTAGTATTAGTACCCTTAACGAAGCCGAAAGGCACTTGTTCTCCCCGTCATTGTGATAATTTTTTTGTTCTAGACCATACCTGGGAATCTTCTAGTTACGGAGATATTGGGGGTCAAATTTCCAACTTTTTGTTAAGTTTCTTTTTAATACACGTTTTTAATGTTATTACTTTACTTTAAATACCTCCACGACCCCCGTACTATTTAGCCACGCTTTCAACCACTAGAGCAAGGATGCAGTTCGCCACTTGCAATCATTATTTATCTACCATTTTATAGTTTGACACATGACATTTAAATTCTAATGTCACGAGGCGGCCAAGATGAAACCATGCGACATACGATATTAATAACCACTTTTATTTATAAATAAATAACATAAACATCGCGCCTGTTATCCAAAGGGTTAGGCAGATGCAGTACTTGCAAAATGTCGTTATGATATTTCGAGAAAAAAGCAAATCATCATCATCATCTGCCAAGCCTTTTCCCAACTATATTGGGGTCGGCTTCCAGTCTAACCGGATGCAGCTGAATACCAGTGTTTTACATAAAGTGACTGCTTATCTGACCTCTAAAACCCAGTTAGTACTGGGCAATACGATACCCCTTGGCAAGATTGGTTGTCAGACTTTTTGGGCCACTGACTACTTAACGACTGTCAAAGATCTACAAATGACAGCCGGGACCAACGGCTTTACGTGCTTTCCGAGGCACGGAGGAAACTCGGTATGTAATGGGTAAATCACCCGTCCACAGACTAACCTAGGCAAGCACGGCATAACCTAAGATCGACCCGACCGGCTGTCATGATTTAGCCACGAGCTCCTCGAATAAATTAAACATCAGCTAATAGTACTTTATACTAGTCCATTAATTACACAAACTACTGCAAAACAAGGAAACGTACTCTTGCAAATAAACATATATCTCAAACGCAATTTATAATCTGCGTTGAGAAGACTTGGCTGAATAACACATGTCCGTACGCATTAAAATTTTAAAAGTAAAACGCATATCAAAAAGCATGTTTGGATCTATGTCAATATTGATTTATGGAGACTCGTGTGCTCCTCGTGTGTCACGATAATATAAATTTAATCAACTCTTAAAAAAGCTAAAGAAAACGGTATGTCCTAGAACCAAAAGTTCGAAGACATGTGATATCTGGGTAAAGCCGTGTAAAATTGCACAATTCGTTTATTTTTTTGTCCGAAGAAAGTTTTTGTTAATAACTCATTGAATACTCTGCTGATATCGATAATATTGTGACAAATGATTATATGAATCATGATATAATAGTGATCATCGTAAAATTTATTATCCCTTGCAATTTACTATTTCTTTTTGTATTTTTAAAAAATTTAATTTTTTCTTCCCATACAAAAATAGCATGTCTGAAATACGTCTCTTCGGAATTATGTACAAAATATGTTGAAAAAAAATTCTTCTAGCGATAAGAAGTAGCTTTTTATTAGTTTATTACTAATTTTCCTCCGTAATCCTCGTATTTTGTTAATTTAACTATGTTTCTATAACATTTTATTTGAACATAAATATGTGTCCCGGAATTTTGTGTCACAAGCGTTACGCTAAGAGAGTTACTAAATGCTGGCTTAATATGCGTGTATCCAAAGCCGAAAAAGAATTTTTGGCGTGGCAATACTGGTGCTCAGTATGTCAAAATTTAAAAATACAAAAAATCGTTCAATTGTCCACATGATCCCGCATTTTCAGTGAGTTGAACGAGTTGTCCTGGTTATTTTGTGGCATTATAATACCAATTTCAAGGTTCGTATTGCATGTTTGCGTTATTTTTATCCGTCTTGCTCATAGCTACATTATTACTTTTTTTAAAAAAGCTTGGGTTGTGTTAATAATCTGCATTTCTTTAAGAGATATTAGATTTTTAAGTTAGTTTCGCACCATTTTTGTGTCGCGAGTGATACCGTGTGTTACTAAGAGAGTTACGTAACACTCGGGACATATTTTAGGCAGAGTTTACATTTACGACAGAACTTTTAACCAACTTTTTACTTAATTAATACAATTTATTTTTTTCAGCTAAATTATCAATTTTGAACTGGTCTTAGAAGTTTTTGACTGAACGAAAAAGAAACATGCTCATAAAAACATGTTTTTTTAATCTATAAGGTAAAAAAAAAATAGTTCAGCATCTTTTTATTCTCTATTTGTTAACTGTTTTTTTTTTTCTATTTTTTGTTTAGTAGCTATTGCCGAGCTTATATTTTATCACTACAAACAATAGCAACTGTTAGTTTTTTTTCTTTTTTATTAGTTTGCATGGATTGATTAACTGGTTTCGAACACCAAATTTAAAGGTGTACCGCTGGTCGGTCCAAATCACTTTTTAAGTCTTACAGCTATTAACAGTTGTGGTTGTTATCTTGACCGTTAACTATGTATTATCATAACATTGTATGCGGGTGGTGAATGGGCATGTTATTTCATCTTTTCAGATGGCTCCGTTATCGGCCGCTGAAAAACAAAAGAGATATAGAGACCGTATGCGGCAGAGTAATCCCGAAAAATTTTCTGAAGTTCTAAAAAAAAATTTTTTTTTTCTATCCTCTTGAGTACTCGTTTAAAAAATAAATTGTTTTTCAAATATGTCTTTTTATTATTTTTAAATACCTAACCATCGATATTATATTTTACTTAATAAATCATTGCAGAACGTGTACAAAAAAAAAAACAAATTCCAAAAATAAGTTGATTGCAGAATTAAATTATTACTTTGTAGACCTAGCTTAAGATGGGTCGCGAACGTTACTGCGTTACCGTGTGTTACTAATTTGTTCATGTCTCAAGAGTTACTATGTACATAATTACACGGCCTTACCCATCTACCAACCGCTATACCCCATACTTAAGTACAAATGCTGTAACATGATAATATTGTAACATCAAATGACTAGCTTTTCCCGCGGCTTCGCTCGCGTTACTTTAGAAATTGACAATAAATTCGATAATATTTTAATAATTAAATTCAATCATGATTCGAAAGACACGTGGCGCCATCTATTATCATAATTACGTTGTTGTTGTTATCCTTGGGAACAGTACTTTTTTTCGGGATGAAAGGTACCCTATGTCCGATTCTGTACACCTGACAACGTATATGCAAAATTTCAGTATGATCGGTTCAGTGGTTTAGGCGTGAAAAGGTAGCAAACAAACTTACTTTTGCATTTATAATATTAATAAGGATTTGAAAAGAGTAACCATAAAGTTTCTTGCCGGTTCTTCTCCATAGGAAACGACCAACTCGAACAGTGCACCTTTTTTGTCGACGTTTTATAAGTGCCCATTTTTTAATATTTTGAATCTGTACTGGGCTCAATTCGTGGATAAGGATACGACCTGCTCTCACTAACAGAATACACATATAGAGGGTCATGAAATTCGTCTGAAAATCCACCATGTAAGTAGTAAGTCAATACTCAGACAAATGATACATAGAAAATCTGACATAATCATCATTTTCCTGCCCTTGTCCCATGTTACTTTGGGTCGGCGCAACACGTTTTTTTCTTCCATTCTCCTCTGTCAACCGTCACGCTATCATTTACTCCTTTTTCCCTCATATCATTCCTCACACAATCCATCCAAAATGAAAACCTTGTATACAGGGTGTAATCAGACCCTTCACGAAGCCGTCAACCAAGCATTCTGTACATCAAACTAAGTAACTTTACGCAAAAATTATTGCTGGGAAACGACTTTTTTTTTTTTGGGGTAAAAAATAATAAAAGATGAATGGATTCAATAGTAGGGGGGGTCGTGGAGGTGTTTAAAGTAAAAATCTTGCATTAAAATCATGTATTTAAAAAAAAACTTGTGAAAAAGTTGGCACTTTGACCCCCAATATCTCCGTAACTAGAAGGTTCCCAGGTATGGTCTAGAACAAAAAAATGATCGCAATGACGGGGAGAACAAGTTCCTTTCGGCTTCGTTAAGGGTCTTTTTACACCCTTTATATGTTTTAAAGTACATGCTAGGAAACACAGTTTCATCTGATCCAACATCAAACATATGCTTCTATATGAGTGCTATCGTATGTCCTCTATTGAACTTGATCGTAGACTAAACAAGAAAACAGTTTGCGTTTAAACGTCCTTTAAAAACATTGCCTTGAGAACACTTGGGGTCTGCCTAGATGTTATTAAGCAGGTGCCTAATTACGAAGTGGGCTATACAGGGTGTAAGGGACAGCCCTCCACAAACTGACAGGGTGCATTCAGCTCCTTATTCTGAATTAAATTTTTTTTTAGTTACTTTTCCTTTATATCAATGTAAAATTACATTCCCTGTATTTCCTCCCTGTATTTATTCCCATTCGCTGCACTCCATTTATGTAAATAATACGGCTAAAATAAAAAAACCAACGCGTGAAATCAGCTGTTCAGTTCCTGCCTAGCTACAGAGTTCATCGAACTCGTCGTCGCGCTTGCCGTTCGCTACGTGCGTTTTGCAACGGTAACGACAAATTGCGTATGAGGAAATAAAACAAATCAAATTTATTGGATTCCCATAACATTCCTGAAATAATTTCTTGTACCGGTCATCTTAGTATGATATACTGAATTCACCCCATCAGTTTGTGGAGGGCTGTCCCTTACACCCTGTATTATTTACTAGCTGTGCCCCGCGACCTTCGTCCGAGTGAGATTATTATAAAATGATTACTTCTCTATTTGAATCGGATTTTGTTAATTATTCCAAGAATTTTAATATTTTTTGCACGGAACCCTTATTCTTTTTCTAAAATAAAAGTAGCCTAAGTTACTCCTTGTAACATCTGCTAGTAAAAATCTCTTAAAAATCAGTCCTGCCGTTTCGGAGATTAGCCGGAACAATCAGACAGACAAATTAAAAAAAAATGTTTTTTTGTCGAAGCCGTCAACTAACTCGACGCAAAAATTATTGCTGGGAAACGACTTTATTTGTGGGTGAAAAATCACGTTTTGCGGTAGGACTCAATGTAACGCACTCAAATGATTGTGCTGGTGGATGCGTTGAATAGTACGGGGGTCGTGGAGGTATTTAAAGTAAAGTAAAGATAAAACATTAAAATCTTGTATTCTTTTAACTTGTCAAAAAGTTAACACTTTGACTAGAAGGTTCCAGGTATGGTCTAGAACAAAAAAAATATCGCAATGACGGGGAGAACAAGTACCTTTCGACTTCGTTAAGGCTATTTTTACACCCATTATTTACGAAAAGTTTACAGGAATAATTATATTAGCTATTTATTTCAGTAATCATGTTTTTAAATGTGCGTAAAGTTCGTGAATGTTTATCCAAAAAGCTGAAATTGATCCGGTAACCTTGCTGGAAAGACGGCACATCGAAAGCAAATTATTTTTACTAAGAATCAGCAAGATGTTTGTAGTATTCAAACATAATTTTCTGGAAATGTTTTCATGTTTTTGGCAAAATGTTGATTTAGATTAGTAATAAATACTATTGGCGTTTTCCTCTTACTCAATCTATATAAAGGGTGTAGAAAGACCCTTAACGAAGCCGAAAGGCACTTGTTCTCCCCGTCAATGCGATATTTTTTTTTGTTCTGAACCATACCTGGGATCCTTCTAGTTACGGAGATATTGGGGGTCAAAGTTCCAATTTTTTCACAAGTTTTTTTTAAATACAACTTTTAAAGGTTTTGAAATTTAATTAACTCCATGACCCGTTTACTATTCAAAGCATCCATCAGCACTAAGTTTTGAGTGCGTTACATTTTGAGAGTTTTACCGTAAAACGTGATATTTCACCCAAAAAAAGTCGTTTCCCAGCAATCATTTTTACGTAGAGTTACTTAGTTTGATGTACAGAATGCTTGGTTGACGGCTTCCTGAAGGGTCTGTTTACACCTTGTATAAGGTCCCATTAAAATAGATGAATAAACTTTTAGAAATCAAACTTTTAGAATTCAAAATATATTAGTCAACTGATTTAGCCACGAGCTTCTCACAACTGCCAAGATGTTCGTTATAAATTGACCGTGTAAGTGCATCTGAATGCTGTCCATCCATTTGAGTGAAGTGAAGCGGAGGTTTACGGAAAACACTAACTAATAGAATTTCAGTAGTCATTGTCATTCTTGCTTCAGTGGACTATGACACTTCGCTACACGGCTTTGCACTAATATCTAGCAAAGAGCAAATTCACTTTTTAAAACATCAAAAAAGGAGGTGAGGTTCTCAATTCGTCGAAATCTTTTTTTTTGTAAGTTCACCGATTACTCGAAGACGCCTGAACCGATTAGGAAAATTATTTTTTTGTTTGATAGAATGTACTCCCAAGTTGGTCCCATTGACATATTGTCATGATCTGATTATGGACTTCGGAGATATGGGACGGAATTCTTCAATAATAGACAGCAAATCTGTCGTGATTGCTGTTATCACTTGGACCGTTTATTGTTTACACAACATCATAACATAACATCAAGCCTGTATGCTCTGAGGGGGTATGCAGATGCGACGCTGTTGCAAGCGCCATGATCGCGGGTTGACAATCAAGGGGTTGTTCCGAGGGGTTGGTTGGATTAAGTCAACCCGCGATCATTGCAACAACGTCGAAATATCAGGAGCTCAAAATAATGAACAACCACGGGAGATATGCCGTAAGTGACAGTATAAGTTTAGTTGTAAACCGTGAAAGCTTAAAACAGTATCAGTATTTTACATGTAGCGACTGCATACTGATCTCCGCAATTCACTCACTAAGATAACATAATAACCCTCTGACTGTAGTAACGAATATTCTGGCTATTATTAGTACGGTAGAGCTAATTTTAACAAATTTTGACTTTCAAACTTAACCTACCTGATTTTGGAAGTCAATGTAAAATTTACAGAAAAGCACTACTTTTTTTAGTACAATCACCTTTCATTGTTCAAAAAATCTGATGTTTCAATATTTACAGTATCAAATAACTACATAATGTGAACAAAATACAAACTTAAACTCACTATATTTATTTTCGCGCGCATTTTTGACGTTTCAAGGCCGCCATATTGGCGTTTGACGCACGTAATGAGTCATGCGTGTTCTAAATTTGAAACAAAGAAAGTTTACAGAGTTCGTTGTAGTGAAATACTTTGTTTTAAAAGTGATTGTAGGTTAATGAGTTTAGACAAGTAAATAGTCAGTAGGTGACCTTATAAACGCCATTTTGCTGATTTTCTTTGTTATAACTCATTAATATTTTGGAGTTCATAAAATCAAGGTAATTAGTGACCGATACTTAACACGTCATTGTGCTCATGATAACAAACAACTTTCCCAAAGAAACCTTTTGAAGTGAAACTTCTTTTCGCACGCTTGACTTGGGGAGTAAGCTGGCGAACGCGTGACGTAAGCGTTACGAAAAGTGTGATCGGGCGAGGCGAACGGGAATTGAGTGGGGGATATAAGCAAGAGACAGCAGTGCGCACGCACATTTTCTTTCTCTTTTCCTCTCATAGCCAAATACGTTCCGTATATCTAAGCAATTTTCAGAAGTTTCACTTCAGTCGTGTGGTCATAAGCACACTCGTTTTTTTTTTTAATACTCATTCACTATCGTAATAGCACAACAGCGGAGCATTACGGAGCGGACTTGCGAGCCGCGTGGGTGCTCTGCCTACCTACTGTTGCACAGTACAATAGAAATGAGACAGAACGACGTCACGCGACCAACAGTTGATAGGTCACAGGCGCGCGCGCGCGAATTTCTTGCGGCCCGCCGTTGTGTTATAAAAGTGAATTAGTATTTAAAAAAATGTTTCTTTGGGAAAGTTGTTTGTTATCATGAGTAAAATCACGTGTTTAAGTATCGGTCACTAATTTACCAGTCATACATAAAGGGTGTAAAAAGACCCTTAACGAAGCCGAAAGGCACTTGTTCTCCCCGTCATTGTGATCATTTTTTTGTTCTGGACCATACCTGGGAACCTTCTAGTTACGGAGATATTGGAGGTCAAAGTTCCAATTTTTTCACAAGTTTTTTTTTAAATACTACTTTTTAAGGTTTTAACTTTACTTTAATTTCCTCCATGACCCATTTACTATTCAAAGCATCCAACAGCACCAAGTTTTGAGTGCGTTACACTGAGTTTTACCGTAAAACGTGATTTTTCACCTCAAAAAACAAATCGTTTCCCAGCAATAATTTTTGCGTAGGGTGACTTAGTTTGATGTACATAATGCTTGGTTGACGGCTTCGTGAAGGGTCCGTTTACACCCTGTATGTGTTTTCCTGCCTGTACAAATAAGTTGGTTGAAGTTGTAGATATGTTAATCGTGTTCAGTGGAACGGCGAGTTTTGTTTGTATAAGATATTGTTGAAGCATCTTTTCGTGATGGCCCAGAGGTTAAGGCCTCGCCTCTCATGCATGAGGTTGTGGGTTCAAATCCGGGCAAGTACCAATGTGACTTTTTCAATTCAAATGTACTTTCTAAGTTTATCTTGGACATCACAGACATCGGTGAAGGAAAACATCGTGAGGAAACCTAGACTTATAATTAATATAAGTCTGAAATCGCCAACCCGTCTTGAGCAAGCGTGGTGATCAATGCTCGTGCCTTCTCTGTATGAGAAGAGGCCTTTGCCCAGCAGTGGGACAGTAACAGGCTGATATTATTATTGTTGAAACGTCTTCAATCTTCTAATGCTCTAGTTCGGCCTAGAAGATAATATTATCTTTTTAAATAAAGCTCTCGAAGCAAAGATATTACGAAATAAGCCATCTTGATTTGTTAGTCGTAAAAATGTCCGCAATAAGAATATTAAGATGAAATGTTTATGTTTTGTAATAAACAGAGATTTGTTAGAAAAATATACCAAAAGAAAATTTCGCTCAGAAAGTTCTGGACACTATATTTATTTGTCTTTATTTTCAAACTACACATCTATAATAGTAATAAAAATATACAAGTATCAAGGGCGTCAAAAAATTCATCCACATCGCTGTCAATAGGAAAAATGCCCACAAGGCTGGCAGCATTGCCACGTTGGATGGCAAAGCTGATTCTTTGGCCAAAAAATAGGCAAGCCCTCTGGTCACGTGAAGAGTCGACCAACCGCTTGGCGATTTCCCGAAATACTAGGTGGGCACTCAGCCCTATGGACCAAGTGTTTCAACCCCAAACGGCTCAAACACATAACCACCAATGAAATTACTGTATTTGCGCCGTTTGAGGTTTTCAGCACCTGCAGCAGCCGCCCCAGCGCAGCTCACTTTATTTTAGTTTTATTTACTTGTATGCATGTTTCGAAATTATCAAGATAATTGTGTTCTTTACGTACCAACGGCTTAATGTTCTTTCCGAGGCACGGGGGAAATTCGATATGAAATTGATGGTCACTTGTGTTATTATTTAGCCGCGAGCTCCCAAGTAAGGTAAGGTGCAGTTTGTCATCAACCGGGCAAAAATACTGACTCAATACTGCTGATGAGAAATTCCTGATGGAATAACCCAATTACTCCTTGCCCGACCTGGAAATTGAACCCAGGACTTCACGCTAAAAAGTAGCGCTATAGACCACTACACTAACGAGCATTCAACATTGAAACAATACTGTAATATTATACAAAGAAACTCCTTACTTACTAATATTATAAATGCGAAAGTAATTTTGTTTGTTACGTTTTCACGCCTAAACCACTGAACCGATCATCCTAAAATTTTGCATATACGTTGTCAGATGTACAGAAACGCACATAGGGTACCTTTCATCCCGAAAAAAGTACTGTTCCCGAAGAAAACAACAATAACATTCTTATGATAATAGGTTGCGAAACGTGTCTTTTGAATCATGATTGAATTGTATTATTTCAAACAAAGTACAACCCGAATTGATTGTCAAATTCTAAATTAGCGCGAGCGAAGCCGCGGGCAAAAGCTAGTCTAAAATAAACGTAGCTATTATTAAAATGATTATTTCGCAAAGCGCGTCGTTTTCCTAAAACATTGTATTTAACTATAAATAAACGATAGTCACGTATTTAACAGGAAACTGCAATAATAATATAGTTTATTGCATAGACACAACCTTGTAGCCAGGATTATCCATCAGCAACTTGCTCTAAAATACACCCTTGTGGAATCGGAAGTGCCGTACTATAGGTATGTGCCCGCCCCGTTCTCGAAAATGGCAATATCACATTGTACTGAGATCGATCCATCATCACTGACAGGACTATTGTAGCCAATAAGCCTGATATAGTGGTGGTGGATCGATCAGAGCGGCGCGCAATGATCTTTGACATTACGGTCTCGCATGAGGGGAACCTCGTGAAAGCCGAGAAAGATAAGCAAATCAAGTATCTTGATTTGGCTCACGAGGTTGTCGACATGTGGGATGTGGACTCAGCGATCATTGTGCCGATAGCTGTATCAGCCCATGGCTTAATTGCCAAGAGCCTCGACCAATACCTGAGGAGGCTCTCGTTAAGCAGCTGGATCAAGGGCTTTATTCAGAAAGTGGTACTCCTGAACACGGCTCGTATTGTTAGGAGGTTCCTCTCTCTGGAGCCCTGACCCGTAACTTGGACCCTGCTCCCGATACCGGTGGGCTAAATTGTCAGATAGGCAGTCGCTCCGTGTAAAATACTCCTATTCAGCTGCATCCGGTTAGACTGGTAAGCCGACCACAATAAAGGGTGTAAAAAGACCCTTAACGAAGCCGAAAGGCACTTGTTCTCCCCGTCAATGCGATCATTTTTTTGTTCTAGACCATATCTGGGAACCTTCTAGTTACGGAGATATTGGGGTCAAAGTTCCAACTTTTTCACAAGTTTTTTTTTAAATACATGTTTTTAAAGTAAGATTTTTACTTGAAACACCTCCAAGACCCCCGCACTATTCAATCCATCCATCAGCACGATGTTCTGAGTGCGTTACATTGAGTTCTACCGTAAAACGTGATTTTTCACCCAAAAAAAAAATCGTTTCCCAGCAAAAATTTTTGCATAAAGTTACTTAGTTTGATGAACAGAATGCTTGGTTGACGGCTTGGTGAAGGGTCCGTTTACACCCTGTATAGTCGGGAAAAGTCTAGGCAGATGATGACTTTACCTAACTTTTTTAGCCAATCTGCCAAGCAGGTCGATAGCCCGCATAAAAATTCCATTCTAGATTTACAAAATAATAACCGCAAAGATAGCCAGATGGTCGAAGCGTAGATAAATAACTCCAGACTGAAACTCAGGCGTAAACAGGACTAGGCCAGCCTGACTAGATGTTTCAAGTGGGGAGCATTAAATGGTCTAATTTTAGGTCTGAATGGATGATGGCTTGGAAGTATTTGGAATGTAATACATAGCGTTACCTACCGTGTTAGTGTTACATGTCGAAATACCAGTGGCGAAGGTTTCTTACAACTCGATTGCTACCGGCTTCCCTTTGAAAAATGGCACAGTCAGTATTCTATAGACAAATAATATAATCACATTCAAGATATGTACTGCGGCTTACCTCTTACAAAATTGACCCTTCGCTACTGCGAAATACTACATCTTTCTACATGTTACTATCTAAAGATATGGCAAAACAGATTACTTTTTACCCGACTACAGCGAAGCTAAAAGGAAGGGTTATGATTTTAGCAGTCTATGTATGTATGTATGTTTGTATTTACGTATGTTCCTCCGTAGCGCCTAAACTAGACATCCGATTTTGATGAATAAGGTGTCAATCGATTCGTTATTATGGCCCGGGTAAAATAGGCTACATTTTAACCGACTTCAACAATAGGAGGAGTCGATTTTACTTTGTAAACTCCGATTTTAATGAGAGCGTGATTTTTCAGTAGTCGTTTTTTTTACAAATTCTTGTAAAAGTTAGAAGTACTAGTAATTCATCTTTTGTGATTTGCTAGACCACATCTATATGTCACCGTAAAACAAAATCAATTTACAATCACCAAAACACTGTTTGTTTACATTCGACAACAAACAAATATGGCGGCGCGGGGCACATGACGTTCAACCTATCAGCGCGCGAGATGCGTGCCGTCGCATGCGATTTCACAATGTGACGGTTTCACTTCGATAGATTATAATCTACCGAAAAATAATGCGTTAAATTGTAAGCAGTGTGCTACGGTTGACAATCTTTCAACAGTTTACAATCTCGCGAGATAGATTATAATCTAACGGTATTTACGACACGGTTGGCGCAGTGGCTGAGCGATTGGCTGCCGCGCTGCGTCTCGCGGGTTCGATCCCCGCATGGAACAAATATTTGTATGATCTACAGGTAGTTGTTCCGGGTTTGGCTGTTTGTGTATGTGAGTTTTAAATGTTTGTAAACGCACCCACGATACAGGAGAAATTACTAGTGTGGGACAACGTTTTAAAAAAAAATACAAATTTACAATGTTACGGTGACATACAAGGTGTAAACAGATCCTTCACGAAACCGTCAACCAAGCATTCTGTACATCAAACTAAGTGACCTTACGCAAAAAAATTTGCTGGTAAAGGATTTTTTTTTTGGGGTGAAAAATCACGTTTTAAGGTAAAACTCCAAGTAACGCACTCAAAACATTGTGCTGATGGATGGATTGAATAGTACGGGGGTCGTGGAGGTGTTTAAAGTAAAGTTACAACATTAAAACGGGAACTATATTTTCTATCACCAAAATTTATATTTGTCATCAAGTTGTATCACCTAATAAATAGATCTATCGCCACGAAATATTTTCGTTCTCAGATAAACAAAAATTGTTCCCAGGTATGAATTATCAAATTAATGTTAATATATGTGTAAAATAAGAGATCGATAACCAATAAAATTATATTGCATTACATGAATATAAACTTCGTTCTTATAATAACAGTTTTGTTACTTAAATAATAGCTCTGTGCTCAGAATGGTAGATCTGTCACCAAATAAATCGATTATCGATCCCAAAGCTGCAGGGTTTGTTTGTTTGTTTGTTTGTTTGAACGCGCTAATCTCTGGAACTACTGGTCCGATTTGAATGATTCTTTCAGTGTTGGGTTAGGTTAGGTTAGGTTAGGTTAGGTTAGTTAATTAATGTTTAATGCAATTTTCTAGTAACATAATATGATTTATTGGTGATCTCTTTAAATTAGTTTGCTTAAATACTTATTAGGACACACCTATTATAATACATACAAAAACATTTATTTGGTACTAGACCTTATATCTCAGGATTTTAGGTGATTTATTGTGGAACTGATTTTGCATTGTTTGGTGACTACATTTTGGTGACAGATCTACTATTTTGAGGACAAACCCTATTATTTAAGAAACACAAAACTAATTAAATTGGTGATAGCTTAAATGATACCCCATTAAAACCTTGTATTTAAAAAAAAACTTGTGAAAAAGTTGGAACTTTGACCCCCAATAACTCCGTAACTAGAAGGTTCCCAGGTATGGTCTAGAACAAAAAAATGATCGCAATGACGGGGAGAACAAGTGGCTTTCGGCTTCGTTAAGGGTCTTTTTACACCCTTTATACATACAAATGTTTTCTTTTTCAATAAGCAATCTCAAGGAGTCACAGCCCATCGTGTTTCACTGTGACTCGTTGGGATTGCTTATGGAAAAACCCACCCCCAAAACGTGCCATTCAACTAACCAAAACCTTTTTTTATTTCTTTCCAGGAAAACCCTCGTATCACAAGAATCAAAGTTCCAATCCCAAGTGGCTTCACTAACAGAGCTAGCTGACAACAGGTGCGATGAGGCTGAGAGGGCGAGGGAACTCCTCTCTGCCTACAGGAAGGAGATTGAGGAGAAGGATCAGGAGATAGAACGTAAGTGATCCCACCATCACCTTTTTACCACCGGACTAGCAGACGTACTGCGGCGTACCATTCACACTTGGTTGACATCCCGACGAGTCGTACTCATATTCAAATTCATGGGTAGTTATACAGGTGATTTTTGAAGAACAGGAAAGTTGTTAGTGTCACCATATTCTGCACTAGGCATGCAACATTTAGTTCGGAACGTGGTTAGTCCCCAAAGAGATTTAAAACACATATAGAGAGGACATTGGGAATATTGTCATACAATAATTTTCATCCTGAATATTTTCGATTTTGACACACGAATGCTACCTGACAAGCGGGCGTATAACACAGATGACACTAGACAGAACGAATTGTTACTAAGTAGTAACAAGTTTTGGATTACGATTTTCTTCGTCTTGACCCGTCTATAGCTCGGAAATATTTGAATGTCTTTGTTAGTCCCTAAATTAAAATTTTAAATACATTAAAGTTCAAAATTACATGTCTATTAAATTGTCAATTAAAGTCAAAATAAATAATGTCAAAGTTAATCTATTAATGCTAAAATGTCAAGAATTAATCATTGTGAAATACGCAATTTATGTCAAACTTAAGTAATAAACATTATTTAGAGTTTGTCACACAAATATTCATTAACACTATAATAAGATTTTACCAATAACATTTTTTTAACAGTACATTTAAATATGTCCATACTTTTTAAGTCTATAATACATTTTAGTAAATGGTTATAAAGTCGAGGTGCCATCCAAAAAATACTATTGCTAAACAAAGTAGTTCTACTGCTGTCAGGTAAATAATAAATATTTTTTTATTGTTACTCAGCGCTTCTTGTCCACGTTTATAATGCGCACAGCCAAAGTGTGGAACTCTCTGCCGGCGGGATCTGTGTTCCCTCCCACATTTAACCCGTCTGCCTTCAAAGCAAGAGTGAACAGCATCTTCTGGGCACGCTCGTTCCATCATAGACCTCATCTATTGCAAAATGTTGTTGTTAACCGACTTCCAAAAGGAGGAGGTTATCGATTCCTCTGTTTTTTTCTTTTTCTCAGCGATAAGCGGCCAATTGTGAACTGATTTGGATGATTTATTTTTGGTTGGAAGAATATTATTTCGCGGTAGTCCCGTTTAAATTTGGTGAAGATCCGATGTTGATCTTCGGAGATATACAATGGAACTCTTCAATAATAGACAGCAAGTCTGTCGTGATTGCTGTAATCGCTTGGATATGTATTGTTCGCGACCGAGGCAGTAAAAGATGCTTCATCATCATCAGCCTACAGCAGTCCACTGCTGTACATAGGCCTCCTCAATCGCACGTCACTCAACTCGATTCTCAGCAACTCTCGTCCAGTTGCTACCAGCCACCCTGCGAAAATCGTTACTCCACCGAGCCTGAGGGCGTCCCACCTTACGTTTGCCGATTCCCGGTCTCCACTCAAGAACACGTCTACCCCAACGGTCATCGCTTCTACGGCTAATATGACCGGCCCATTGCCACTTCAGCTTACTTATTCTGAGACCTAAAGGGTGTAAAAAGACTCTTAACGAAGCCGAAAGGCACTTATTCTCCCCGTCATTGCGATATTTTTTTTGTTCTGGACCATACCTGGGAACCTTCTAGTTACGGAGATATTGGGGGTCAAAGTTCCAATTTTTTCACAAGTTTTTTTTTTTAAACTACTTTTTAAGGTTTTATCTTTACTTTAATTAACTCCATGACCCGTTTACTATTCAAAGCATCCATCAACACTACGTTTTGAGTGCGTAACATTAAGTTTGACCGTAAAAAGTGATTTTTCACCCCAAAAAAGAAAGTCGTTTCCCAGCAATAATTTTTGCGTAGATTTATTTAGTTTGATGTACAGAATGCTTGGTTGACGGCTTCGTGAAGGGTCCGTTTACACCCTGTATGTCGACAACTATGGTTCTCTGTCGGTTCACCTCGTTTCGGATGCGATCCCTCAGAGAGACTCCAAGCATACGCTTATGAACTCTGAATAAAATTAACTGTAGTGTAACAATTTCGCAATGCCCCACAGTCTTTGGTACAGACTTTGTTTCTTCGATTGGCAGTTCGCCAAACGTTCCCGACTTTCTTTGAGCTTGCGTGGGTCATTAGATAGCATCGTGTGTCATTCCTGAGTCACTTCTTAGTACTCTGATGAGATTTTATTCTTTGTTTACGGACATTCAATTATATGGCTGACGAAATTGTCTTTCTTTGAATATTTTGGTGGTCATTTTTGAAGAGGATGTGTTTTTTTTTTAGTTTTTGTTATTATCAATGTGAGGAGCTCGGCTAAATAAAAACATCCGCTCGGTTCGATCTTTAGCTTAAGCCGTACTTGCCTAGGTTGGTCTGCGGATGAGTGACCACCCATTACATACCGAGTTTCCTCCGTGCCTCGGAAAGCACGTTAAGCCGTTGGTCCCGGGTGTCATTTGTAGATCTTTGACAGTCGTTAGGTAGTCAGTGGCCCAAAAAGTCTGACAACCAGTCTTACCAAGGGGTATCGTAGTACCCTGTACTAACTGGGTTGTGGAGGTCTGATAAGCAGTCGCTCCATGTAAAATACTGGTATTCAGCTGCATCCGGTTAAGACTGGAAGCCGACCTCAATATACTTGGGAAAAGGCTAGGCAGATGGTGTTATTATCAATGTGAACCTCTTTTCGTGCTTACCTACTTCTGGTGTGGGTGGTGCGCGTACTATTTAAGTACAAATCATAAATCATATTTATTTCTGTAAATTGGTTTTACAAAACACTTTTACATGTCATCATATTGTGTTTTAAAACTAGATGGGGCCGGTGTTTCGTACCTGACTACTCTGAGAAGAAACAGCCGAAACAAACTCAGAGGTCACTGTCTATTTTAAAGTCCAGACATTGATCAAGACATATGAGGACCATGCAGATTAATGTCTGAAATGGTTCTTTGAAGAAATAACCACACAGATTTGAGTGGACCTGTCCAGTTAGTGCAAGCATTTGTCAGTGATCGTGTAGCTCGACTCATAATCCACCTCTGCCTCTCCTCACCTCTGCCTCTCTTCACCCTTCGGGGATTACATGTGTGGTGTTATGCTTATTTATTTATTTATAATAAGCACACCAATTGCACTGTCACCTAAAGTTTGTAAAAAGACCCTTAACGAAGCCGAAAGGCATTTGTTCTCCCCGTCATTGCAATCATTTTTTTTTTGTTCTGAACCATACCTGGGAACCTTCTAGTTACGGAGATATTCGAGGTCAAATTTCCAATTTTTTCATAAGTTTTTTTTTTAAATACCTACCACTTTTAAAGGTTTTAATTTTATTTTAATTAATCGCTGACCCGTTTACTATTCAAAGCATCCATCAGCATTAAGTTTTGAGTGCGTTACATTGAGTTTTACTGTAAAACGTGATTTTTCACCCAAAAAAAAAATCCGTTCCCCTGCAATATTTTTTGCGTTTTGTTACTTAGTTTGATGTACTGAATGCTTGGTTGACGGCTTCGTGAAGGGTCTGTTTACACCTTGTTTAATTCAAATAAAATAACACCTGAAATCGGCATTTCAGTAACCATCCATGCAAATAACAGGTATGCATGATATTGACATTTAATATAATGAATATTAGAGACAAGAAAAAAAATAAAAAGTGTGTCCAGTACACAATAAAAACAAAATAATTTGAGCTATACAAGGTGTAAACAGACCCTTCACGAAGCCGTCAACCAAGCATTATGTACGGGTTTTGTCGACGGAAGTATCGACAAAACGACAGATTTCTTTTGTTGATCTGTCATTTTGTCGATTCTTCCGTACTGTACGTACAATTGTACCTACATTGTTCGCACTGTTTGTATTGTATTATTTATGCCGCTATTGTGTTATTTATGTAACTGATAACACTGTAAGTAACTTTAATTACTATAACATTGAAGTAACTATGTTTTTAAATACAAGAACAGAATTTACAGTCCACATTAATCCCCATTTTCACCAATCACCACAAATAAAAAGACATTTCTTTTATTAACATCTTTATCTTTCATTTGAGCTATCAATCTTCCAAAATGGCGTCGTCCCGAACCGAAACTGTCAAACAAATCGTTAAGAACGTTCGGAATTCGAAACGGCGGCCATGTTTCTTTTTCGCTCATCGAATGTCAAATTACGAGTATTTAAATTTGGATGCATGGCTGGAAACTTATTTTAATTGTAATTTTAACTAAAGTAATCATTATACAAACAAAAGTGATAATAATACCCCATAAATACATACATTCATGCCTTTTTCACATGGGGATAAGCAGAAACCACAGAACGCCATCTGAAACGATCCTTATATAATCCTATTGCCTCGACCACGTTCATACATCATAATACTCGTCATCATTGTAGTATCCTCTTGTAGCAGAGCTAATAGGTTGATATCACAATTTATTAACATATCACAAGCTGACCAACACCACCAAGCCCCAGCCCAGTGTACGCGACGACTAAAAATTCACGGTGTATATATTTTCGATGTTGTCAAATAGCCTATTAGTTGATCTTTTTTTTTCAATCTTATCCAACGATTAGAAAGGTCGGTGTCATTGGAAAATGATTTTTTAACGACAAAAAGTGAAAACTTGACACATGTCACGCTGTGTCAATGAAAGTCGATAAATATTTAATTTATAAATAAGTATCGCGTTTCCACTTTTTCCCATTAAGTACTGATGTTACTACTCTTTTAAATATTTATACAGGGTGTAAACAGACCCTTCACGAAGCCGTAGACCAAGCATTCTGTACATCAAACTAAGTAACTTTACGCAAAAATTATTGCTGGGAAACGACTTTTTTTTTGGGGTGAAAAATCACGTTTTACGGTAAAACTCAATGTAACGCACTCAAAACATTGTGCTGATGGATGGATTGAATAGTATGGGGGCCGTGAAGTTGTTTAAAGTAAAAATCTTACATTAGAAACATGTATTTAAAAAAAACTTGTGAAAAAGTTGAAACTTTGACCCCCAATATCTCCGTAACTAGAAGGTTCCCAGGTATGGTCTAAAACAATAAAATGATCGCAATGACGGGGAGAACAAGTGCCTTTCGGCTTCGTTAAGGGTCTTTTTACACCCTTTATGTAGTTAAGACTAGCTATTGCCCGAGTGATCGGTCTAACTACTTCTTATCTTAGAGGAGCTCGTGGCCAAATAATAACAGCCGCTCGGGTCGATCTTTAGGTTAAGCCGTGCTTGCCTAGTTTGGTCTGTGGATGGGTGACCACCCATTACACACCAAGTTTCCTCGACGAATATTTGACACGTCACTAGACAGTAAAAAGTAACAGAAATTGTGATGTCTCACGAGATTTCAACACGCTGTATCGTGGTCATTTTTCGTTTACATGACAAAATAAAAAATACGTGTCCAACATTTTTAGATAATCTAACTGACGGACTAAATAGATTTTTTCAGTCAAATACCCTAGTCCTCTGATTTTTCGGATTCATGTGCGTATAGTATAATTATCACTTGCTTTTCGGTGAAGGAAAACATCGTGAGGAAACCAGCATGCCTGAGAGATATTTCATGACGGCATGTAAAGCCAAGTCAGAGGCCCATGGGCGGCATAAAAACTCTGACACCAGGTTACGAACTAACCACACGATAAAAGAAAAGAAAAAAGTCAAATAGCCTATTCTTGCCACGCTCTCACTCACTCGCTTGTCTGTGATGATATAATAATTATCCAAAATTAAAACCAGACAACTTTGATAGATGATACAAAGATGTTTTTGACGCCAGAATCTTCTCGATAGCTTCCCGTAATTAAAGTAGATATATTCGCGAAGTTTCCATCAGAACTAAATATAAACGATGCAGCCGGATTCAGCCCACGCAACCAAATAACTTCACGGATGAGATTATGATGAAACTGTTAAAGGATTCTTGGGATCTGTTGCAAGCAAGCAAAAGTCATACAAGGTCTTAACGGACCCTACACGAAGCCGTCAACCAAGCATTCTGTACATCAAACTAAGTAACTCTACGCAAAAGTTATTGCTGGGAAACGACTTTTTTTTTTGAGGTGAATAATCACGTTTTACGGTAAAGTTCAATGTAGCACACTCAAAACATTGAGCTGATGAATGCTTTGAATAGTAAACGGGTCATGGAGGTAATTAAAGTAAAGTGATTACTTTAAAAACTAGTCTAAAAAAAAGCTGACCAATACTTAAACACGTGATTGTACTCATGATAACAAACAACTTTCCCAAAGAAACATTTTTTAATACTCATTCACTGTCACAATAACACAACAGCCGTATGAAATTCGCGCGCGCGCGCCTTTGACCTATAAGCTGTTAGCCGCGTGACGTCGTTTTGTCTCATTACTATCGTACCAAAATTTTCCGTATTTTCTTTCATTGAACTCCAAGATCGATTGGTATTAAATACATCCTAATATAACCAGCTTCTCTCTCTTATTTCAGAATTAAAATGCGAGCTCGCGTCAGCATACAAGGAATCGGAGCTAATTCGTCAGAGGAGCCGGTCACTTGAAGAGGAACTGTCAGCAGCCAGGACCTGCTCCTCTAACCTAGCTGATCAACTGCACAGGCGGAACGGTGAGTCATTTCTTTGATACACGGTAATGCGTGGCTTCGCCCGCGTGGAGTTCGATAATTATCCCACGGGATCATATTTATTTATAGATAGGAGAACCAACAGCTATGACAAATGAATAACAATTATATAGGCAACATAGAGCCAATTACAGGTTCTCACGAGTAAACACAGAAAAGATAGTAGAAATCTTAGGATCACTAGTTAACAAGCACGATAAAAATAAAATAAAAGGAATTAAAATACGATACAATAAGCACTATAAACACTCTGACACCAGGTTAAGCATTAATGACACGGGGAAATAGAAAAAAAACACTGCGCGCTTTTAAAAAAGTTAGCATTCAGCCGAGTGCGTGCTGCACAGGTTTTGGTGGATATTATTATATTACCGGGATAAAAATTATCCATGTGTTAATCCAGGTTATAAACTATCCGTATGCAAAATTTCATCCAAATCCATTTAGTAGTTTTTGCCTGAAAGAGTAACAAACATCCATCCTCCATCCATCCACACTTTCGCATTTAGTATATTGGTAAGAAGTAAGTAAGTAGTTGATTGAAAAGAGTGTCCATGGAATTTCTTGCCCATTCTTCTCCATAGAGATCTACGCTTTGGAATGGGCAACTACAGTACTTTCAAAAGTTATTATGCCTTGTGTCTGTGACTGTAGCTTCACCTTCTTTGTTTTTCTGACATTCAAAAGTGCCTGTTATGGTCTAATTGAAATAAATGCTTTGAGTTTGAGTTAAGATATTTTTTGTCCTCTTTCCAGATGAATCTCTCCGTCAGATCCGCGCGGAGCTGGAAGATGCTCTCGGGCAGAGAGCCGAGCTCGAGTCTCGGGTGCTCGCGCTAGAGCGAGACAAGGACAGACTAGAGCAGGAGAAGGTTATACAGGAGCAGAAGGCACAGGAGGTGAGATACTCCATCATCAGCTTACAGCAGTCTACTGCTGGGCATTTATTTATTTAATACTAGCTTTTGCCCGCGACCTACGTCCACGTTAAATTATTAAAAAATATAACTTAAAAGCAGCCTAAATTACTCCTTATAACATCAGCTATCTGTCAGTAAATGTCCCGTCAAAATCGATACGGCCGTTTCGGAGATTAGCCGGACAAACAGACACACAGACAAAACTTTAAAAAAATGTTTTTTTTTAAAGTAATGTATACAATTTCATATGCATTCAGTAAAAATTTGTTATTTAGAATTTACAAACAGACACTTCAATTTTATTTATTTGTTTATACTAGCTTCCGTATTAGTTTTCGGCTAAATAACAACCACGCCTTTGGCTCGGGTGTGAATTGCGCCCCGACTGCAATAACAAAGTTTCCCCATTTATATCAATTATATTACCTCCCCCCCCCCCCCCCCAAACCCAATTATACAAATCGACACTTACCCAACACCAAAACAATGTCTCTCTCCAGGCACTAGCTGCTGCGGAAGCCTGTACATCAAAATGGCGCGCTGCACACGAGGCGGCGCGCTCGCAGGCGGCCGCGCGGGCCGAGAGGATGCTGGCGGACTGCGAGTGGAAGATGAGGGAGCTGGAGAAGAAGTCGAGGGAGGCTGACAAACATAACAGAGAGGTGAGATGTTGCTCTGCTCAAAAAATCCATTTGAAAGAGATCCTTTGTTGGATATGGGTCCTAATATGTTCGTGAACGGGCGCTGTCAGTTGGGACTGGTCGTCTCTTAGCTGCCACGGTTTATTTTAACTACTTTGTTTTTAAATTGTTGATCTAATCTTTTACTCTGGACGCTCTTAATGTGCACATCTTTCTACATCGTTCTCACAAATATGTAGTATCTCAACATGAATGATGTAACCAAGATCTTGTAAAAATGTTTGATTGAAAAGAGTGTCCATGGAGTTTCTTGCTCATTCTTCTCCATAGAGATCTACGCGTTGGAATGGGCAACTATAGTACTTTCACAAGTTATTATGCCTTGTGTCTGTGACTGTAGCTTCGCCTTCTTTGTTTTTCTGACATTCAAAAGTGCCCGTTATGGTCTAATTGAAATAAATGCTTTGAGTTTGAGTTTGAGTTTTGAAAATAGAAATTTATTATAAGTTAAAAAATAAATGTAAGAAATGGTAAAAAAAGCATCTTTACCACAGAAAGAAAGAAAATAAACAACAAAACAAAAAGAGTAATACTAACTAGGGATTTTACGGAAGTGATTATATCGGATCCATTCTTATTCTTATTCTTTATTGCACACAAAAAACAAAAAATATACATACAAATTGCAATAACATAGCTCATGTACAATGGCGAGCTTAACCCAGAATTGGGTTTACTTACAGCAAACCAAATTTCGATTGCGAAATTTGCATAAGAGGATATACCTATAGTCGAGTGCAATTAGACAATAAGGTGGAACGAAGTTTATAGTGGTCGGATTTTCATGGGACTTTTTTTAATGAGTTCCTAGAGGAGTGGAGAAGAAAGTTAAAAAAAAGAATTTCGACGCTCGCGACTTTTTTTTTTTTTTTTGGTTTTCCTTTGGAATATTTTTTTTTCGATGATGAATAACTTCAAATTCAACGAATTCATATTGTGGCGTAATAGTGTGACCTGCGTGCATCCATTAAACGCCAATTTGGTCTGTTTCTTTGTTCATTATTGTCGATGTAATGCATATTTCAAATATTTTTTGAAAATTTCCTAGTTTTTCAATTATTTCTAAAATATTGATTTTCAAGACTAAGATTCCTTTTAAAATTGGTAACAGATACATTTTTACAGATAACTGGACAAGAAAATGTAAAAAAAAACCATATTCATGAGTTTAGTGATTTAAAATTCATTCGCAAAAATCAGAAAATCGTCTATGTTAATGAAGGTATTTTTTTTCGAAATTTTTCTATGTAACTCGATTTGCAACTTATTTTCCAAAACCTCATTTTAGTAGCTATCTAATAAGGTATAATAATCAGAAACATATTCAAGGATACTTGTTAAATATCAGTTACTGCTGAGAAAGTAAAACATGACAAAAGGGATCTATCGCAAAGAAATGGGAGCGGTATCGGTGTCGGTATTGATATTAAATGGGGCGCAGAGACCCAAGCTTGCAACTAATTCTAAATAGAAATTATGAGAAATGGTTATGTTACAATTACGATAATTTTTGTGAGTATACCAGCGGCCCCATTCCACCTTCGTCAGCAATAATCAACATTTATCGAGAACCGCCGAATATTTTTTTTATTTTGTGTTCTCTGCGGATAGCTGATATAATAAGGATATTTTCAGGATAATATTTATAACAACTGCCATAGAAACATTTTGAGAAAAATGGCCTTCTTTAACTTTTTCATGGAAGATTTTCTGATATTTGCGAATTAATTTTTAGTCACTTCACTCGTAAATATGGATTTCTCGCACATTTTTTCATCCAGTTATCTGTGAAAAAGTATCGGTTACCAATGACAAAAGAAATCTTTGTATTAAAACTCGGTATTTTAGAAATAATTGAAAAAATAAGAAATTTTCATTAAAAAACCTGGAAATATGCATTTCGTCAACAACAATAAAAAAGATACAGACCAAATTGGCGTTTAATGGATGCACGCAGGTCACACTATTACGCCACAATATGAATTCATTGAATTTGAAGTTATTCATGAACGAAAAAAATATATTCCAAAAGAAAAAAAAAAAAAAAAAGTCGCGAGCGTCGAAATTTTTTTTTTTAACTTTCTTCTCCACTCCTCTAGGAACTCAATAAAAAAAGTCCCATGAAAATCCGACCACTATAAACTTCGTTCCACCTTTAGAGTATTTTTTGTCTAATTGCACTCGGCTACTATGTGCATTAAGAGAACATCTCATAACTTAAATTAATTAATTTTATAAACTAAACTACATACATACAGTAATACATACGTAATACATAATACATACAATACAATGCCTATAGAATCATATTTGCCTAAATATTGATCATTTCAACAGGAAATGTTCCCTCATTCCTTTCCTGAACACTTCTAACGAAGGGCTATCCCGCAAGGAGTGTGGAAGTGATCCATCAACCGAACCGGAAGACGTTGCGTTGGAAGGCCTCCCACTAGGAGGACCGATGACCTGGTGAAGGTGTATGCGAGATGCACGGGACCGGTCAATGTGGCGGCACTTGGGGGAGGCCTATGTCCAGCAGTGGACGTCTTTCGGCTGAAATGATTGTCAATAAATTTCTGTCAACTTTTTTCACAGCTCACTGCAACAGTCGAACAACTCAAAACCCATCCGAAGCCCTCACCAGCCCAAGTAGCGGAACTCCAGCAGCTGCGAGGACTGGTCACCGAGGAGCAGCGCTCAGTCCAGTCGCTGACTCTTCAGCTGCAGCGAGTGGAGACGAGGGAGGAGGCCCTGAAGCTTGAGGTGCATCGGTTGAAGGAGCTGCTGGAGAGAGAGACTGTCAGCGGGAAGGAGAAGGAGGAACGGTATCGGAAGGTCGGTAGATGATTCATCATCATTGATCATTTGTAGATCTTCGACAGTCGTTACAGGTAGTCAGTGGCCCAAAAAGTCTGACAACCAGTCTTACCAAGGGGTATCGTATTTCCCAGTACTAACTGGGTTGTGGAGGTCAGACAGGCAGTCGCTCCATGTAAAATACTGGTATTCAGCTGCATCCGGTTAGACTGGAAGCCGACTCCAATATAGTTGGAAAAAGGCTGGGCAGATGATGATGCCGTCAAATCTGACTGCCTCGATGGTCTAGTGGTCGCTAGCGCTACTGCTGAGCATGAGGTCCTTGGTTCGATTCCCAGGTTAGGCAAAGTGTTATTGGGTTTTTCCTTCAGGAATTTCACAGTCACGGAGTCTGGATTTGTTCCCGGTTGATGGCAATAGGCTCGCCCCCTATTACATGGGACTTAAACATAACTGGCAAAATGTGGGTGCCTTGCCATACTTCAGTCATACTATTTAGACCTATCACCAGCGTCTTGACCACCATTCCAGGAAATTCAACGCCTGGAACAGCAGCACTCGAAGACGGTGGAAACCCTCCGCTCTGAACACAACGCGGCCGCAGCCTCCACCCGCGCCGCGTTGGAGAGGAGTCATGCTGAGAGGACCAGGAACGCTCTGGCACAGCTCAGGGCAGAGGCTGATCAGGAAGTTAGAAATGCTGATAGGAAGCTGCGAGAAGTCACTACGAGGGTAAGTAGCTAGAATTTATGATCTATGCCCAAAAGTTTAACGTACGATACGTTACGTATCGATATCATTAATAAAATTATAAATAAAAGAGGTCCGAGAACCTTCAAAGTTGAGCCTTCAAAGGGGACTCCTCTCATACGATGGTACGGAACCCTTCATGCGTGAGTCCGATTCGAAACGCCGGTTTTTATTCAATATCCTCCGATTCTATCATCGGACGAACAGAGAAAAAAACTCCTTTTCAAACAATTTAAACCGACTTCAAAATAAAACAAAAAAGTGAAAAATAACTTTAGCTTCAGAAATCGGTAGCAAAAAAACTGAAAAGTCACCGACTTCTGAAGCTAAGTTTTTCACTTTTTGTTTAATTTCGAAGTCGGATTTGTTTTGATTTAAACACGAGCATGGCATAGTAGAAGTACACCTGTGATCCACGACAAGAGAGCCCCCCCGACCCTTGCTCGAGCCAGCCCGTGATGCTGAGCCAATAGTTTTAAACCAGCCCCTAAATAATGATCTCAGTCAGACCCACCCTGTCCCTTTGCTACCCTAACCCTCTGCTCGTACCCCACAGGGCGTGCCCGCGAGCCCGTTAATTTAGTATTTGACGCTCAATTCGGGCTGCATTCTGCTTGTAATAATATATTCAATCATGGTTCGAAAGACACGTGGCGCCATCTATTATCATAAGGACGTTATTGTTGTGTTCCTCGGGAACAGTACTTTTTTTCGGGATGAAAGGTACCCTATGTCCGTTTCAGTACACCTGACAACATATATGCAACATTTCAGGATGATCGGTTCAGTGGTTTAGGCGTGAAAAGTTAACAAACAAACTTGCTTTCGCATTTATAATATTACTACCCGCCCGTCCCGGCTTCGCACGGGTGGACGTTTATTTTCCCCTAATTCCCCCCTCCCCCCGTCATTTTTTCTAGTAATAAATATAGCCTCTGTTACTCAGGGTGAATGTAGCTTTGTAATGGTGAAAAAATTTTTGAAATCGGCACAGTAGTTTTTGAGTTTATTCATTACAAACATACATACACACACAAAAATACAAATCTTTCCTCTTTATAATATTAGTGTAGATAAGTAAGGCCCCTGGCTGGAGGCCTTACACTCAAGGCATCCACAGGATAGCCCGGTAGCAGAAGCCAGCCTCACAGGGTGACCTGCGAAGAGAAGGCTGAAGCGCACCAAATAACAAAAAAAAAATGGCTTCCAAAAGAGCTGTTTGAAAGTAATATTTGAAATCAGACTAAATTGCTCACAAGCTATTCATTAGTAGTCATTGTAATTATTGTAAGGTTTCTCGTATTTTGGACTATAAAGGGTGTAAAAAGACCCTTAACGAAGCCGAAGGTTACTTGTTCTCCCCGTTATTGCGATCATTTTTTTGTTCTAGACCATACCTGGGAACCTACTAGTTACGGAGATATTGGGGGTCAAAGTTCCAACTTTTTCACAAGTCTTTTTTTAAATACATGTTTCTAATGTATTTTTTTTACTGTAAACACTTTCACGACCCCCTTATTATTCAATCCATCCATCAGCACAATGTTTTGAGTCCGTTACATTGAGTTTTACCGTAAAACGTATTTTTTCACCCCAAAAAAAAAGTCGTTTCCCAGCAATAATTTTTGCGTAAATTTACTTAGTTTGATGTACAGAATGCCTGGTTGACGGCTTGGTGAAGGGTCTGTTTACACCCCGTATGTGTATAAATATGTACCTATTTATGTATATCAATTTATGTTAACAAAATTTTCTTTTTATTTTTTTTTTTTTAATTTTTTTTCTTATTTTTTTTTTTTGTACTCTATCACTATGCTGTCCTATTTGACCCAAAGGTTGTCTGGTAGAGAATGCCTTGTGGCATTAAGTAAGCCTATGTGCCACTTTGGACATGAAGTTTAAATAAATAACACCATGTAATACTTCTTCTCTTTCAGTTCGAGAACTTAAAAGAAGTTCTAGCCAATAAAGAGAGTCAGTTCGAGCACGCCATCGCAGAAGCCCACAGCAAGGCGGACTGGGACATCATGCAGCTCCGACATATGCTGGACAAGGCCGACATTACTTATGCCAATAAGAGTGAGGAGATGAGCGAACGATTTGAGAGGGAAAAAGGTATGATTAAATAATAATTATCTCTATTTTAAGCAGTTCAAATATCTAGATCTGGCTCGCGAGGTTGTCGACATGTGGGACGTGAGTACAGCAGTGGTGTCGGCCAATGGCTTAATAGCCAAGAGCCTCGACCAACATCTGAGGAGGCTCTCGCTGGGCAGCTGGATCAAGGGTTTGATTCAACAAGCAGTACTTCTGGACACGGCACGTATTAGGAGGTTCCTCTCTCAAGAGCCCTGACCACCGGTAGCTCGGATCTTGTTCCCGATGCTGGTGGGCTAATATTTTAAATTTTTTTTATGTTGTATATGATTTTATACTGGAATATTTATGTTTTCATTTTAATACACATTTAAATGTATTAAAATGGTAAAAGAAATAATTTTCTCTGTTCGAGTTAAAGAGCTCTGCGTTTAAAACTTGTAAAAATGCTTTAGATAGCAATCTTACAATTCAAGAAAAGATGCGATATACATATTAAGGAAAAAATAGCAAAAAATACTACGATACACGGTATCTTTAAGAACTCATAAGATCAACAATTTTAGTTCCTAAATTTTTCAAGAAATTAATAATGCTAGAAATAACTAGACACTTTTAATTTTAGACACTAACAATAATGTATCTATTAAGCAAATCAAGTATCTTGACTTGGCTCGCGAGGTTGTCGACGTGTGGGATGTGGACTCGGCAATCATTGTGCCGATAGTCGTATCAGCCCATGGCTTAATTGCCAAGAATCTCGACCAGTACCTGAGGAGGCTCTCGTTAGGCAGCTGGATCAAGGGCTTGATACAGAAAGCGATACCTCTGGCCACGGCTCGTATTGTTAGGAGATTCCTCTCTATGGAGTCCTGACTAGCTTGGACCCTGTTCCCGATACCAGTGGGCTACTATTTTAATATTTTTTATGTTTTTTATATGATTTTATACTGGAATATTTATAATTATCTCTGTTCGAGTTAAAGAGCTCTGGGTTCTAAACTTGTAAGCATATGGCTGAAAATGCTTTAGATGGAATTGTTACAGTTTTAAAAAAATGCGATATACATAAAAATAAAAAAATATAGAAAAAATAGTAAAAAAATGCTATCGGTATCTTTAAGAACTCATAAGGTCAACAATTTTAGTTCCTAAACATTTCAAGAAATTAATAATGCTAAAAAGAACCAGACACTTTTAACTTTAAACCCTAAAAATAATGCATCCATCAAGTATTTCAATTCTTTTTTGTGTTTACAGAAGCTCTAATAGAAGAATGGTCAGAAAAGTTCAGGGAAATAGAAGAGCAGGCGTCCACAGCAGCTGACGAGGCTAAGAATCTTCTAGAAACTACCAGACTGAAGCTCATAGCTGAAAGAATGGAACAAGTCAATAAACTCAAAGAACAACATCGACAGGAAATGGGTGAGCAGAGACGATAATGATGGAATATTTGTTCTACGAACAATAGATCGTGGGTTCAAACCCAGGCAGGCGCATTTTTTTTTTATCAGCCTGAATTGTCCCACTCCTGGGCAAAGACCTCCCCCCATTCCTTCCACTTCACACGATGGTGTGCCTCTTCTCGGCAACTCGCGAGAAAGCCATCCAAGACGTCCCGCCATCTTCTTTTCGGTCTACCGCGACCCTGTCTAGCTGTTTCAGGGCTCCAGTCTTGCGATATTCGGGCCCACAGCTGTGTCCGGCAGACATGGCCTTCCCAGTCCCATTTTAGCCTGGCAGCTTTATAAGCTACGTCGGCAATTTGCTTTCTGGAGCGCAGTGTGGTGTTCCTTATCCGGTCATTTATTTTTACATTGAGTATGCTGCGCTCCATCGCTCGTTGGCAAACCTTACGCACACACCACCAGGCACATTACTTTGTGTAATTTATTTCATCACCACTGCTCTCAAAAACGATGAAGGAAAACATCGTGAGGAAACCGGCATGTCCTAGACCAAAAAATTCGAAGACTTGTGACATCTACCAACCCACACTGGGCCCGCGTGGATTACTGCCCACTCCCTCTCATATAGAGGAGGCCTGTGTCCTGTTTGGGGATTTCAATACGTTCAAAATGATAACGAATAGTTTTTGCACCCACTTTTAAGTATGGGCACCACACCAATATGTTCAACTGCCGAGTAGAGAATTTTAATAACTTGTTATATCTCGACATACTGCAACATGAACATGCGTACTTTTTGGATTCAAATAGAAATCTTATATGTAGCTATGAGATGTTTAATATACATAGTTGCACGGTGAACAAACTGGGCATGGAAACCATTTTCCAAGACATCCAAGACTACATTAATAGAATAATACAGGATATAACACAAACATTGGATAGCCTTGCACACACAAATCAGCTGACTGATGAAAACAACTCTGAATCCATGTTTTTTCGAAACTAAACACCTATATGTATTACATCAAAATATAGCTGGATTACTTAACAAAACTGATCTCTTGATGATAAATATGGAAGAGCTTGCAGACAAAAGCAAATCAATTGATGTACTATGTATTACGGAACATTTTATGATGGCAGGATCCGAAACATATCTCCATATAAATAACTATGATTTAGCTAGTTGTATTAGTCGAAATAATAGCAAAAGAGGCGGAGCGTGTATCATAGTTAATAAGGAGCATAAATGGAGGGAAATTCCAGAAGTTAAGAAACATACTATAACTAATTTATTTGAATGCTGTGCTATCGAACTTATTGATTACAAAATTATTATTGTCTGTGTCTACCGAGTACCGAATTCAAAAAATGTGGTAACATTTCTTTCAAAACTTGAAAAAGTCCTTCTGCTCATTACAAAAATAAGTTGTAATAATATTTTAATAGCTGGAGATTTTAATATTGACATTTTAAAAAGTAATTATGTATCCCTAGATTTCGAATGTTTGTTATTAAATTTCAACTTAAAGCTTGCTTTAAAACAACCTACTAGACTGATTAGCATGACTTGTTTAGATAACTTTGCCCATGATTTCAAAAAACAGTGTAAGACTGAAGTGTTGGAATTTGGTTTATCAGATCACACGGCCCAATTAATAAAACTTCCAATAAAAAAGCTTTTTAAATTTAAATACTGGTATAAAACGGAAAGAGATTACTGTAAAGAAAACATTGATAAATTCAAAATTTGCCTGAATAATTTTTCTTTCTCAGAAATCTACACAACTAAGGATGTAGATAATGCCTATACATATTTCATTGATAATTTTAAATTATTCTACAATCTGTGCTTCCCGCAGAAAAGCTTAAAGATGAAAGTTAATTATAAATCAAAGTGGATATCACGCGGAATAAAAACTTGTAGTAAAAGAAAAAGATTATTGCTCTGGCAACTTAGACAAAAAGCAACAAAGACGAACAAACAAAATTATATTAATTATTCCAAATTACTAAAAAAAATTATATCACTAACGAAGCGTGCGCAAAATAATTACAGAATTAAAATGTCAAGTAATAAACCAAAGACAACGTGGCAAATGATTAATAAAGTACGGCCAAATCTACCAAGAGAACCCATAGAAAAAATTAAAATACAAAATATAAGTATCACAAATCCTACAGAAATAGCTAGCACATTTAATAATTACTTCGTCGATAAAGTTAAACCAATTTTGGGTGCTGGCAAAAAAGTAACATCCCTAATTAACCACAGACCTAATTCAATGTTTTTAGCTCCAAGCACACCTCTTCATGTATTTAAGATAATAAATGGCCTAAAAAATACAAAAAGTGTCGGATATGACGAAATTTCTACAAAAATTGTAAAAGAAGTAAATAGTCAGATATGTCATCACTTAAGTCATATTATTAACCTGTCTATAACAAATGGCACATTTCCAAAGGATCTTAAACTAGCAATTGTTAAACCTTTGTTGAAAAAAGATGATAAAGAATTACTTGAAAATTATCGACCCATTGCTCTCCTTTCTATATTTTCTAAAATCTTTGAAACTTATTACAATACAGAATTAAATAATTACTTAGAAAATAATAATATCTTATGCAGCGAACAAAAAGGCTTTCGCAAACATAAAAATATAAATATGGCTATCTTTGAGTTTTTAAAAAATATAATGACTGCGGTTGATAAAACTACCCCTGTGTGCTCTATCTTCTGCGATATGACACAAGCCTTCGATTATGTGGATCACAAAATATTGGCTAGTAAATTGGAGGCATACGGTATAAGAGGAAACGTTTTAGAATTATTTAGATCTTACTTAACTGATCGAAAACAAATCACACAAATTACAAAATTTAACATAAAAACTAAAAAAGAAGAACAATACCAATCCAAAGTAAGATTTGTTAGATATGGTGTTCCCCAGGGCAGCGTAGTGGGACCTACGTTATTTATTACCTACATCAACGACCTCCCTAATGCAACTGTGCAACCTATGACATTATTTGCAGACGACAGCACAGTAAATATTACATGTAATGATAAAAATCTATTTGAAAATGACATAAATAAAGCACTAACATCTATAATAACATGGCTAATCAATAATAATCTAAAAATAAATATAAATAAAACAAATGTAATGAACTACAGTCAAAGACCTCAAAATTCAGTTAAATTTAAAGTAATATATGATAATAAAACAATAAATCAAGTTGAAACAGCCAAATTCCTCGGTTTAAAAATTGACAGTAGAATCAATTGGAAATGTCACACAGAAGACCTTTGTGCAAAAGTAAGTAGTTTATCCTTTGCGATGTACAAACTGGCACCAATAGTGAGTAGAAACGCATTATTCATGGCGTATTATGGACTTGTTGAATCGGTGCTTAGATACGGTCTAATATTTTGGGGTAATTCGACAAACACCGACATGGTGTTTAAAATCCAAAAGCGTTGTATTCGGGCTATGTTTAGGATCAAAAATACCGACAGCTGTCAGCCAATGTTTATAAAATACCATATACTGACACTTCCGTCACTATACATCTTGGAAATAGCTTTATTTGTTAGAAGCAATCCTCACTGGTTTCCTCTTTTGTCAGACAATGTCACTAGAAATAGACGTACTAAATATAAGAACTTCTTACAGCCTCACTCTGCGAAAACAGCACTCCTTCATAAAAGCGTGTTTTGTATGGCACCTTTAATATATAATAAGATTCCAGAGGCTATTAAAAATATAAACCAGCCAAACTTATTCAAAAGAGACCTTAAGAAGTTACTTACTGAAAAATGTTACTATAATGTTAAAGATTTTTTAAATGATAGTTTCTAATCTATTCGTGTTATATTTTAATTTTTGTTATGCTTTTCTTTTTTTTTCTTAATTGGTTCATATTTCAAGTGGCTATAAATTATTTTGTACGCCAATGTTGGCAAAACATGTTGAAACTCACAGATTTTCACTTTTACATCCACATTTGCATTTATATGTATTATGTTACACATGTTTACAAATAAATATATCTTTATCTTTATCTTTATCTTTATCTTTATCTTTATCTTTATCTTTATCTTTATCTTTATTACAAAAAAAAAACATGAAGCCCTCAACCAAGCATTCTGTACATCAAACTAAGTAACTCTACGCTGGGAACTATTGCTGGGAAACGAATTTCTTTTTTGTGCTGATGGATGCATTGAATAGTACAGGGGTCGTGGTGGTATTTAAAGTAAAGTTATAATATTAAAAACTTGAACTGAAAAAAAAACTTGAGAAAAGTTGGAATTTTGACCCCCAAATATGAATGACGCGGAGCACAAGTACATTTCGGCTTGTTAGGGGTATTTTTACACCCATTATACTTATACTTTTCTGGCACCAATCACCTTGCTCTGTTTTACAGATGACCAATGGGAACAATTTATGGAAGACAAAGAGAATTGTCTCGCGAGAATGAAGACAGAGTGTCGGCAGGAGGGAGAGGAAGATAGAGTTAAAAGAGAGAAGGAATTGATAGAAGAAATTGCTGGTAAGATAATTTAATTATTGATAAGCCTAATTTTTCTTTTAAAATAACACAACATTAGGTCTGTAATCTCCGAAGAGTTAGGATTTCGCCAGTTATGTGTAATAGGAGGCGAGCCTATTGCCATCAACCGGGCACAAATCCAGACTCCGTAGCTTTTACTGAGAAATTCCTGATGGAAAAACCCAATAACACTTTACCCCACCAATTGAACCCAGGACATCAAGCTCAGCAGTCGCGCTTGCCACTAGACCAACGAGTCCGATTCTAAAGAGAGGTTTTGAATGAACCTCTCTTACATATACTGTGGGATTGGACAAAATGTTTTTTAAACGTATCTGGTTTCTTAGTTGATTAAGAAAATCAATAATTGATTCGACGCTGCTTTATCTCGTCATAATGTTTAACATTGTGGAAGATGTGGAACTCTCTGCGGCATCTGTGTTCCCTCCCACATTTAACCCGTCTGCCTTCAAAGCAAGAGTGAACAGGCATCTTCTGGGCACGCTCGTTCCATCATAGACCTCATCTACTGCTTTCCATCAGGCGTGATCGAGGTCAAGAGCAGGCCCATTTGGTAATAAAAAAAAGACTTGACCACGGGTTACCACCAAATGCCTGTTCCAGAATTAAAGTCGCAATTGCAGTCGCAATCAAGCGAATACGACCATTTAGCTGTAAAAGCAGCTGCTTGTGGAAGAACATTAGCAGTCACGGAGCAGGAATTAAGGTCAGTGCACATATAAGACTAATATCATTAGACCCATGATTTCGTCTATATAGACGATGTTCTAATATGCATGTTTGCAAATCCTACATTTGGTGAGACCCGTATACAAAGAAGACTTTTTAGTGTTTTTGATATAATCTTGACAAATAAAACTTTATTTATAATTTATACTGAAAATTTTAAACTGTTTAATATTTTAAAATCTTTGAATACGGGTCAAAATAGTCCTTCATATCAAAAATAATCATTAATTCAACCAAACACAATTGGTAGCGAAATTTGTTCCTTAAAACCTTTATTTTTTTATTGAAACTAATAATTTTAACACTAATTTTATTGAAATATGGTCTTTTGGACAAATTTGGCTACCATGATCGCATGTCAAAATTCATCCATGGAGTGATAACTAGCATTTTATTTATATTTCATGGTTAATAACAATAGTTTTATCTAAAAACGATAATTTAAATAAGTACTTTCATTTTGGAAGATGCTTTTATGAGGTCACTTAAACCATACATACAAACACTATTCATCATTGAAATATTTTATCTTTTAGTCTTCGGTCATTATTTGAAACGTAACTCGCGTTTTTTGTGTATAATCCCTAATATTGGGTTATTAAAAGTATCATAATCCAATATACGTGTTCTTTAAAAAAAAAAATAAGTTTATAAGATCTTACCACTTTAGTTAAAGAAAGTATAAAATGTCTGCAAGATCTCAATTAATGATCCAATTTAGTTACATAAACTTTTAAAATAAAAGATTATCTTTTATTCTTACCTATGTCTTTCAAGTCTTTCAAATTTTAATTGAACAATATTCCTCTTTTATCTCAAATAATCTCGTAATATTTCCGGGTTACAAATATTTCATGTTTCTACCTCGATCAATAAAAAGCATCTTCCAACTCATGTAAACACATAGTAGTGACAACACATGATCACAAAAACACATTATTCACAAATCATAAAAAAACGATGTCCAAAAGGCAATATTTCAATAAAATTATACGTCGAGTCATTTTACTGACGAGCTTGTTGAAACGTAAAAAAATAAATTGGTAATAGTCCCTCTTAGTCCAGGCTACTCAGATACTGATACTGTTAGCCTGCGTCATCCCACTACTGGGCAAAAGCCACTCCCCATGACTTCCAGTTGTTTCAATCCAGGGCTAATGTGGCCCACTGGTCAGGCTACTCAGTCTTAGCTTAATTATATTACGTACGAGTAACTAGCCAGTGTAATTAAAGGCGAATGAAACATTACATCATCAGCTTTTGCCGCCATCTTATTCGTCAACAATGTTAAGGCGGCTGTACACTCTCGACCGAGAGCTCTCGTCAAGTCTCGTAAACGTGTTTTGGTTCAGAGGTTTCGTGTCAATGCGGCCTTGTACAGATGCCAGCAAATCAAGCTACTACAATCTTTCTATCGTCGCTGTATTTGGCATATATAAGCTGCAATGGATGTAAAAATACCCTTAACGAAGCCGAAAAGCACTTGTTCTGCCAGTCATTTCGATTGTTTCTTTGTTCTGGACCATACCGGGGACCTTGTAGTTACGGAGATATAGAGGTCAATGGTCCAACTTTTTCAGAAGGTTTTTTGAAATACAAGTTTTTAATGTTATAATTTTACCTTAAATACCTCTAAGACCTTACTATGCAATGCATCCATACACGTTTTATTTTTAAATTGTAAATGTTATAAATTTACTTTAAATATCTCCACGACCCACTTACTATTCAATGCATCCATAAACACAATGTTTTGAGTGCGTCACATTGAGTCCTACCGTAAAACGTGATTTTTCACCCCCAAAAAAAATGTCGTTTCCCAGCAATGATTTTAGCGTAGAGTTACTTAGTTTGATGTACAGAATGCTTGGCTGACGGCTTCGTGAAGGGTCCGTGTACACCTTGTATATTCTCGCTCTCGGCTCGTTGAGCTGGCTGTGCGAGTGCGAAAGTGTAGTGCTCGTCTACCCTCAACGTTCCTCACTTGCTCTCCTCCCCATGATCGAACTTTTACGAGACGTCTCGAACGAGAGCTCTCGGTCGAGACTGTACAACCGCCATTAGAATCAGCCTGATTGTTGCGCAGTGTCGGCATCGTCGCGGTATTGCTGTGCGCGTGGGGAGGCTGTTCGCTTCGGATGACCCTCACCGCTACTCTGCTTGCCGTCATCGTGGCTTTAGCGGCCAGGCTGCTGCGGAGAGCTAAACGACATACTAATCAATATTAGATGTTGATTTGAAGTTTGCTCCACATTTTTTACATAAAATCTACCGTTTTTCGCGTCATGAACAAGTATTCATCTTCTGAAAAGCGTGTCGATGGCAATCTAAATTAAATTGGTTGGAAGCCGTTCGTGCTGTGGTCGGCGACCATGCACTGCACTGCCATGGGAGCCCCAACAAACCCCTGAACGCGTTGTTATATATACTGGACCTATACCTAATTTATTTGTTGATGCAAAAAATTATTTTTATTTTGACCTTGACCCAAATAAATATATATAAATAAAAATAAATATATATACTAAGTCACTTCGCAGTAAAATATTTTGAGCTAGGTGTTGTTCGTCTGCGTGAAATGATTTTAAAAATATTACTTGTTAACAATTTCAAGGGTTTTTTTGCATGGAACCCTTACTCCTTTTAACATCAGCTAACTGCCAGTAAAAGTCCCGTCAAAATCGGTCCAGCCGTTTCGGAGATTAGCCGGAACAGACGGACAGATATAAATAAAAAAAGAAAGTTAGCAACACTTTCATAAATACCTCTCACAGTACTTCTGACATACCAATAAATTCTTCGTCCATCCATCAGCAAACAGATCGTCTGTTGGATTAGAATCCAAGAGATCATTAAGCGCGGCCAGAGTGCGAGGAATTGGCGGCTTAGCACGTGCAGCAGTGCGACAGTGAAGCACGGCAAACAGTCTGTGGGAGATGATGACTGCTAGAATAAGAGGCGACCACAGAATCCCAGGTCCCACGATAGTTGAGTTACGTTTCTTAAAAGTTGCAAAGCATGCTTTATCAATCTGGCTAGAAATTGTAAAACCTGAACTATAAATAATACTAGCCTCGATGACCATCTTTCGAAGCTCTCCTTAGGCTGCTTCTGTGAAATTTTCAACTGTCTACCTATTACGGATCATGAGATACAGCCCACTGATAGACAGACGGATGGACGGACAGCGGGCGCTTAGTAATAGGGTCCCGTTGGTTAAACTTCGGCTACGGAACCCTAAAAAGCTTACTTTAAACTAAATATCGTCATTTTCCTGCTGTTGTCCCATGTTACTTGGGGTCGGCGCAACACGTTTTTTTCTTCCATTCTCCCCTGTCAACCGTCACGCTAAACCAAAAACATTCAAATATAACTAGCTATAGACGGGACAAGACCAAGAAACTGACAATTCCAAAACTTGTTACAAATTAGTAACAAGTCGATCAGTCCAGTGCGATACGTCGCCTTGTCAGGTCGCATTCATATGACACAAAGACATTTAAATATTTCCGAGCTATAGACGGGTCATGACGAAGAAAATCGTAATCCAAAACTTGTTACTACTTAGTAACAAATCGTTCTGTCTAGTGTCATCTGTGTCATACGCGCGCTTGTCAGGTAGCATTCGTGTGTCAAAATCGAAAATATTCAGGATGAAAATAATTGTATGACAATATTCCCAATGTCCTCTCTATACGTGTTTTAAATCTCTTTGCGCTAAACTGAAGAATAAAATTGCTTATTGTAGTAAAGTTTCAAACATGATTTTTCATGAATTTCTAAAATAAACTGAAAATGTGGAGCAGGATTCACTGCGAAGCCAGGGTCGGGATTAAAACCAGTATCAGAAACCGCAGGCACCATTTCATGAAAGAAACCCTGGCTTCGTATAGAATATTATGTAGTTTTCCTAACAATCAAAGCAAATTAAACCTAAAAGTGAGCTAAAAAACCAAAAAAAAGCTTGACACTAGCGCCTCTACTGGTTAAATACGGAACTAGCTACGTAAAATGCTTGCGTTTTTATTTTTCATTATTTTTTAAACTTTTTTTTTTCTTTTTTTTTTGTACACGTCACTACTCGAGATGCGACCGCTCGCCCCCGTGTGTTGCCATAGAAATTTCCTCATTTTAATACATTTAATTTAATTTTCATTTTGGTATTTTTTTTTACTTGTTCTCCAAAAAGGATTAAAAAAATTGGATTGGATTTAGGAAATAGAATCTAATCTCGATTCCTAATAATACCCTCACGGATCGTTTTTTTTAAGATATTCTATATTATTATAATTTTAGTAAGAAGTGACATCTCTACTTCGTATTTTATATATTTTAATGCTAGTTCCAAAATCTCCATACAGAGGCGCTGTTGTCTTATACCACAGATAACATAAAAATTATTGCTAACATTAAAACTTTTTCAATGTATAATTTTATTTTTTAAATACTGCCAATTGGACTGAAATCATAACTATCATAAATAGGGTGACAGGTAATTAGTGACCGATACTTAAACACGTGATTGTAGTCATGATAACAAACAACTTTCCCAAAGAAACATTTTTTTAAAACGGCTAACAGCTGATAAGTCACAGAACAGGCGCGGGCGCGTGAATTTCACACGGCCGTTGTGTTATTGTGATAAAAGTCTATGTATTAAAAAATGTTTCTTTGGGAAAGTTGTTTGTTATCATGAGTACAATCACGTGTTTAAGTATCGGTCACTAATTACCAGTCGCCCTATATACACATCACGCCCGTTTTACCTGAGGGGGTATGTAGAGTTAGTACAATACATTTCACCAGATTTGTTTTCATAGATATTTATATCATATATTATATCACGTTATTGTATCACATCAAGACCACTTCCTAGTCATTATTTACTTAGAATAATTGTTTGTTAGACCGAATCAGCATTTTTAAGAAGGGTTTTTGACAGTCAATGTTCATTTTTTTTTATTTAACTTTATTGGTACATTTGACAGTTACACATTACAATAAAATTAAAGTATGACTGAATAAGTTTCAAACGAAACAAACATGTAACCCACACCAATATCCACGAAATAATTATTAGAAAATATGTATGTTGATTTGAAAAAAGTATCCATGGAGTTTCTTGCCCATTCTTCTCCATGAGATCTACTATTTTCGAATGGGCAACTACAGTCCATTCACAGTTATTATGCCTGTGGCGGGACTGTAGGTAGCTTATTTTTGACTATGCAAAAGTGCCTGTCACGGGTCTATTTGAAATAAATGCTTTGAGTTTGAGTTTGAGTTTGTAGTTAAATGGGGACATTAATTTAACAAAAAAAATAAGTAAATGTAATTTTAACCTACTTTAAAGATTCAATAGCCATCCTTTTGAACTAAAAATCGCGAAAATATCAAATTCGATATTGTGTTAAGCTCGTGGCTAAATAATAACAGCCGCTCGGGTCGATCTTTAGGTTAAACCGCGCTTACCTAGGTTGGTCCGTGGATGGGTGACCACCCATTACATACCGAGTTTCCTCCGTTCCTCGGAAAGGTTCCAGGTGTAATTTGTAGATCTTTGACAGTCGTTAGGTAGTCAGTAGCCCAAAAAGTCTGACAACCAGTCTTACCAAGGGGTATCGTATTACCCAGTACTGACGGGGTTGTGGAGGTCAGATAGGCAGTCGTTCCATGTAAAATACTGGTATTCAGCTGCATCCGGTTAGACTGGAAGCCGACCCAACATAGTTGGAAAAGACTAGGCAGATGATGGTATGGATTATAAAAATTGGTGATTTCTTGCTTTTTTACTAATACACGGTAAATTATTGTATTTTATCATCCTGTTCTTGTCACATATTACTTTTAGTCGCCAATAATAGGCTATTTGACAACATCGAAAAAATATGTATATATATATTTAGTCCGTCAGTTAGATCACCAAAAAATGTTGGACACGTATTTTTTCTTTTGTCGCATAATCAAAAAATGACTACGATACAGCGCGTCAAACTTCAAGAGAGGGGGCTTGTGACGTCACTAAACAGTAAAAAGTAAAAGAAATTGTGACGTCAAACGAGATTTCAACGCGCTGTATCGTGGTCGTTCTTCGTTTACATGACAAAAGAAAAAATACGTGTCCAATATTTTTTGATAATCTAACTGACGGACTAAATAGATTTTTTCAGGAAAATACCCTATTATTATTGTTTGTCTAGTCACATTAATATTGTCTGTTAAGTACCCTTCATACTTGCTGTTATCATCGTATTTTAATCACTACTCTAGCTCATCATTGCTCAAATTGTTATCATTCATATCATAAGTGTTTACTCATTTTTTTCTATTTTTATACGATTTTGGAAATTATTTTGTGTGAAAAAATAAAACAAATAAAATTATAAACTTTTTTTTGGTTATTGCCGCCAAAATACACACACACAGTTATTATGCTAAGTGTTGCCATCGTTAAAATATACGTTAGTATCAGGAATGTTTTTAAATTCTTACAATAATATTAATTTATAACTAAGTTACTAAATAAATACAACGTTTTTTCATAACATCTATTTAAAAACCAAACACTTTTGAGTTTCCCCTTTTTACCTATTAATTTCCTTTAAAAAAACTAGCAACACCTACACACAAATAGGGTGAGAACCCCAGTTAACGGCAATACAACACAAAACGCAGGGTGAAAAGCCCAATCGGCAACGCATAAAAATTATTTTAACACACAATTTAACTGTCTTTCCTTAACCGACTAATGATAGAGAGGCTTTGGCGAGGGAGAAAGAGTTGAGACAGAAGAGATCTGAGGACGCGACGAAGATCAAGCAGGCGGAGAATGCTTCGAAGGACCAGATTGAGCATCTGACCAGAAAATGCGCATGTTTGAGGAAGCTGTAAGTACCTATTCTTGAAGTGTCTGCCATAGTATTTTTATTTGTTTCTCTTTTTAAAAAATCGTCTTCATTCTTGTTTCATGAGTAAATACAGCCCTCAAAGATTTTATACCCAACTAGCTGTTGGACGCGATTTTGGTCCGCGTGAAATTATTATAAAAATATTACTTCACTATTTGAATCGAATTTTGTTAACAATTTCAAGGGTTTTTTTTTTTTGCACGGAACCCTAATCTTTTTTCTAATAAAATTACCCTATTCTAAGTTACTTCTTATTATAACATCAGCTATCTATCTGTAAAAATTCCGTCAAAATCGGTCCAGCCATTTCGGAGATAGGCCATAACGAACATACAGATAAAATTTTAAAAAAAAGTTTTTTTATTTTTTATTTATGAAACGCTTTTATTTTAAATTCAATTTTGTTATTTTTGTGTAAATACAAGTCTTACGTCTAGAATCACGTTCTGAACTCAAGGTAACAACGGTTCAAGCGTCAATGTGCTTAAAAAAAGTTTCATCGACTTTACAATGTTCTAATAAATCAATCTAATCCTTTAGTTTCGACGACATCCGAGCCCGTCTCACCGCTCGCGAGAGGGTTGCCGAACAAGAGTCTAAAGCAAAGGATAAGGAACTCCACCAGCTCAGGGGCGAAGTCGCCAGACTCACCAAGATACTCTTTGAACAGAAGTAAGTATAATACATCAACCATAATACCAGTAGTTGCGCGGATACATACTTATACACCGTGACTTTTTAGTCGTCTTACAACGGCATGTTAGAATGACTACTAAGCATTCATAAAAAAAATAGGTACTTATGAGATTTTAATAACTTAAAACTAAAAATATTATTCAATATTATGACACATGACGTAGTTAAAACACCCTGTTGTTAGCGATGATCTACTGGACTCGAGCGCTGGGTAAGTATATTCTCCCGTTTGAAACATTAACATCATTAACAGGATGTTTCATATTTTTTTCTAATGTCTATTTATTTTTTTTGCACCTATTACAGAAGGTAAAAAAAAAAAAAACTCGCCTAGAACTATTTTATGTCGGGCACATTGAGTGGACTACCTTTGTAAGACGACTAAAAAGTCACGGTGTATAAATTAGTTTATCGTTGATTGTCACGTCGCACTCCCCTCACCTTCATCTCCCGCACGGCGCCTCCGCGTGTCAATGCGAACCCCGAGGCCCCCCAAGTACCAATTTCAATTTGATCGCATTATTCACAAAAAACCGATCAAACAACCAGTGGACTGAACTACTTGCAGAGTAAGCTACCGGAGCAGCCTGATGATTTTAGCACCTAAAGAAAAAACAAAAAATATTGTTTCTACTCTGCGGTAGTTTAGGTATTTCGTTGTTTCTTTCTTTCTTTTTTTAGTGGTTTTAACTTCGTCGAAATCCTGGGTGTGTTGTACCCAAAATTTCAACGAAGTCATTACATACATATGGACGGCTAAAGAGGGTTGGAAGATTTTTGTATGAAGTGTGGACAGCACACGTAGCACGACCACAGTAGAAACGGATTTTGCTGACGGACGAATCGACAAAATGACAGATTTCTTTTCACACCATTTCTATGGTGGTCATGCTACGCGTGCTGAGCAGACCTTTTGCAGACTTTTTGTCCACCGGACTGCTATGAATCCTGTCCATTGGTTGCCACATCGTTTTTCCATCCATTGGTTCCGTCTGCTGGACAAATAATCCATCGTCTTCTCAAAACTTTAATGTCATGGTAAACTAGAAATCTTAATGCATAGCAGTGGCGAAAGTTCCATACAACTCGATTCCCACCGAATTCCCTTTGAAAAATGGCACTGTCAGAATTCTATAGACAAATTATATAATCACATTAAAGATATGTACTCCGGCTTGCCTATTACAAAAATTGACCCTTCACTACTCATGCATGGGCTGGGAACACTGCACAAACTCACGCGCAACTTTTATCCCAGCACTCCAAAACTAGGTGCACGCACTCGGGCTGACGGCTGTGAGACTGCGCCCCCTGAGGAGACTCCAGCGGAGCCCCGCCGCAAGGGTATGTCACCCTGTATATAGGTGAGCACTCTTGTCGCTATTGTGTGTGGAATGCGCCGCTGAACACCTTGAATGTGGTTGGAGCTGGGCATTTTATGATGGTTATTTACATCTTCAAACAGTCATTTTTCATTAGAACCTCACTTCTTCAAATTAGGCTGGAAATCAGCACTTAAAGAGGCATCAGTTTATACTATTTCCCTCCGGTTTAGAAGCTTGATATTTTTTTACGCACAGATCTCTTCACGTAGAACGCATTTCACTAAATTTCAGGATTTTTGACCTTGACCTTGAAGACTTTATAGACCTCATTATTGCTTGAAAACAAGGTAAGACTCATCACGTGAATTTCCCCACCCTTAATACCCCCGAAAGCAACTTTTTATTTTAAATGCCAAACCCGAAACATTTTTTTTTCCTACCACGCAACCAACAGCTGATAGGTCACAGGCGCGCGCGAGCAAATTTCATACAGCTGTTGTGCTATTGTGATAAAGGTGATGACTATTAAAAAAAATGTTTCTTTGGGAAAGTTGTTTGTTATCATGAGTATAACCACGTGTAAAAGTATAAGTCACTAATTACCAGCCACCCTATATACCTACATGTGAGAACGATGTAGAAAGACGTGCACATAAAAACCGTCCAGAGTAAAAGATTAAATCAACAATTCAAAAATAAAGTTCTTAAAATAAACCGTGGCAGCTAAGAGATGACCAGTCCCAACTGACAGCGCCCGTTCACGAATATGACGCGTCAATCAGCTCATAGACTCATAGAAGTTACTAGAAATTCATTTAGCAACCCTCGGATCATGCCCAGCGCTGGCCACACACAAGGGTCGTGATAACAAAAGGTACTGGAACTCCTGTGGTAATGTTATGTTACGTGTTAGTGCATGATTGGAATGCACAGATTATTAGAGAGAGATCACTCCATTTTTATGGCGACGGTACACTCTCAACCGAGAGCTCTCGCTTTCTTCCGAGACGTCTCGAAAAAAACCGACAGGAGGCAGAGTACAAGTGAGGAACACCGAGGCTAGACGTGACTTACTATACAGAGTGATGTGTTAAAAATGGGCAATACTTTAAGGAAATTAAATGCTCGTAAATATGAGCAACTGTTCATCATCAGCCTACAACAGTCCAGTGCTGGACATAGGCCTCAATCGCGCACCACTCAACTCGATTCTCGGCAACTCTCATCCAGTTGCTACCAGCCACCTTGCGAAGATCGTCGCTCCACCGAGCCCGAGGGCGTCCCACCTTACGCTTGCCGATTCGCGGTCTCCACTCAAGAACACGTCTACTGAACGGTCATCGGTTCTACGGCTAATATGGCCGACCCAGTTCCGCTTCAGCTTACTTATTCTGTGAGCTATGTCAAAAACTCTGGTTCTCCGTCGGATCACCTCGTTCCGGATACGATTCCTCAGAGATTCCAAGAGTCCAAGCATAGCCAGCATTGGACAAACCGTACCGTAGTGTCCACTTTTCGGTCCCGTAAGTCATACAAGTACAGGTACAATGGGACTAACTATGAAATAGATTTTTCGAGTTACGCGACCAATAATGTATGGAGCAGGTGATATTTTTTTTTGCGATTTCATGGTCGGTGCCATAAAATTGTCATTTTGATGAACTACGCGCTTCTGAAGTATAGCCCACTTTTAACATATCACTCTGTACAGTTAATTCAAGTCTAGCCTCAGTGTTCCTCACTTGTACTCTGCCTCCTGTCGGTTTTTTTCGAGACGTCTCGGTACAAAGCGAGAGCTCTCGGTTGAGAGTGTACATTCACCATTACAACGTTATATTTAGTGTACAACCCTAAAATTTAAAAAAAAAAACCCGCCGAGCTCGCAACCTGTTTTTTTGAGAGGAATTTTTCAGTTTTTCTGGGTTGACACTAAAATAATGTTGTAAGTATTTTAAATATTTTGTATTTTATTTTTTTATATTTGTGTATTGTATATTCAAGCCATGTCCCCTGCTAGGTATGCAGGGGATTTTTGATTTTCAGTGTGTAGAATTACGTAAATTAAATAGTTTTTTTGTTGTAAATAAACTGTCATTAAAAACATAATTTTGAATGATTAATTAACGATGATTATTTGTAAATATTTTTTTTGTTTTTTTTTTTTATAAATTAGTACATAGTTGAATGTTGTTAAAATGTAGTTAAAATATTTTTCAAAATTAACCTGAACACATTTTTCTGGCCTAAATCTTTGCTTTTCTATCTTTTTTTATCTTTAAAAGAAAATACGTAAATATTTTTGTATATAATTAAGATTAAAGCTATTCAAAAATATTTATACATATTAAAAAACCAGACAATAAGCGGTTCGGAAACGGTCAATACGACTGAAGTAAGTAAGTTTGCCATACACTGCCAAACTAAGATTATATATACAAGGTGTAACATAATAAACGCAAGACCTCCCGTGTGGTCTCTCGGACCATGAAACTGAACAACTTTTGTTCTACGAGTTCTTCGAAATTCGAAAAAAAAAAGTACTTTCTATAGGAATTGACGCGATCAGCTGATCAACATGTATGGTAAAACAAAAAAATAAGTTACGAATTTCCAAAAGCCATAGAACAAAAGTTGTTCATTTTCATGGTCTGAAAGACCACACGAGTGGTATTGCGTTTATTATGTTACACCTTGTATATATATATATATATTTTTTATTGGGAAAACAAACGGTTACACATTACAGTATAACATAGAATTATAGCTAGGATGTGAGTAAATGCATAACCAACGACATTTTCCACATGTTATAAAAACGATTATTTCAAAAAACAATTAGTTATAAAAAGAAATAGTTATAAAATCAATTAGTGATAAAAACAATTACTTGCAAAAACAATTAGTTATAAAAACAATTACTTAGTTATAAAAAACAATTACAATGACATAATTAAAAGGATAAAATATTAAACAAAACAGGCATACAAAATAACAAAAAAATACATGAAATTAATGATAGTACGATAATTTAAGAGTTGAAAGAAAAAATCACTCGGTAAAACCCAAAATGGTTTTACGTGACACTAAGATTTTTTTTACACTTTGCCTCACCTTAGGAAAATTGTGCCAATTGTTTTGTGTCAAAAGGACGATCCATTAACGTCTATATTTTCCCTAATAAACACAATACTATAATTACCAATCCATTAAAACTATATTTATTTATTAAAACTTTATGCACATAATGTACGAAGGCGGACTTAATGCCTTGGGCATTTTCTACCAGTCTACCGGTGATGCAAAGACAAAACAGTAGATGCAATAGTACAGAAAATTTCCAAAAATAAAATATAAAAATAAATAAATATACAAGGTGTAAACTATATTCAATTACAGATTCCAAAAATCTTTTCGTAATTCCTAAAAAAAAAACCGCTCCGAACCGCTGTCAGAAAAACCAAAGAAACAAGAAATAATTTTCTATCTACCCTTTCCAGGTGGGACTCTTCGGACACCCGAACCAGTCCGGAAACACTCGATGTTCCCCGAACTCGCACAAGCGCGCCTAACGCCCGCCGAAATCCAAAATGGCCGGCGTCGAGCCAAAAGCGTGGATCTACCGGCTGTACAAGTGCCAGTTAGGATCAAACAATTGGAAGAGAGGAATAAAGAATAAATAATTCATAATGTATAGTTTTTTAATACATATTGGCTGAACGAAATCATCATTGCAAAAATAGGGTAGTTGACACACCAATCAATTGACATACTTCTTATAAGCTGTCAAAACGCGATTCCCCCTTACATTTTGTATGGTAATAGCACGCTGTGACGTCAGTATTTAGTCAACTCAATAACTCAACTATTTATTGATTTCAAAGCAACTAAAAATCCAATTTTGAAATTAATTGACATTTAATCGGGTTATCAGGCAAAATAAAGAGTTTTTTAGAGAAGTTGTGTCTTGGAATTATTATTGAATGGTGTCACCTACCCTATTTCCCAACATTTTTTTGCGTCAGCTTCGTCGGCAATCTTACAGTTTGCAGATGAATACCAGTATTTTACATGAAGCGACTGCCTATCTGACCTTCACCACCCAGTTAGTTTCTGGGTAATACGACATATTCCTTGGTAAGATTGGGTGAACGAAATACAAGGTGTAAACGGACACGTCACGAAGCCGTCAACCAAGCCTACCAGATTTGTATCTGTTTTCGTGGTAGTCACTGAGGTTTCGTGCCAGCCTCCATTATTTCGTTCACTCACGGTTATGCACCAAAAATTTCGTTCAGTCAATATGTACTTTAGCTGTTAGTTGTAGTTAAATGACTCTGAGCTTAGTAAATTAGTGGTTAGTCGATTTCGAAGTCGTTGTGATGGTAATTTAGTATTAGTTTTTGTACAGACAGCACATCGAGCTACACGAATTTTTTTCATTTTTTCCCAATCAACCTTGAACCTAATGCTTTACCGATAAAGTTGAAAATCGTTTAAAGAAATTTGACAGATTGAAGTAGCTCGATGTGCTAAAAACTTTTATTTTGAGCGGTTGTCATACCTCAAGTTCATATAATGGCGCTACCTCACCGGGGCATTCGGCTGTAATGTCCAAATACACCATGTACTAAATCGAATCTTGTTGAGGGAGCGCCTTTATACGCATACAGAATGACAGTTTCACTGACAACGGATTCGTAAGAAAAGCTCATAATTAAGGATACTATTTTATCAGTGAATATGTAAAGTTTTTACTCCCAGTGATCTTTGCAAAGTCATTATTTAAATTCAACAAAATCTTGTAGCCGTTTGTCATAATAGGCTATTTGACAATATCGAAAAAAAAAATATATATTTAGTCCGTCAGTTAGATCACCATTTTTTTTTTCTTTTGTCACATAATCAAAAAATGACGACGATACAGCGCATCAAACTTCAAGAGAGGGGGCTTGTGACGTCACTGGACAGTAAAAAGTAACAGAAAATGTGACGTCAAACGAGATTTCAACGCGCTGTATCGTGATAATTTTTCGTTTACATGACAAAAGAAAAAATACGTGTCCAATATTTTTTGATAATCTAACTGACGGACTAATTTGATTTGTTCAGTCAAATACCGTATTCGAAGCTATACCAGCTCCTTTCTAAATAAATAGCCACCATGTTACTTAGGGGCTGTTCAAGTATTACGTAAGCAGATTTTTTGGTATTATTAACCCCCCCCTCCCCCTAGTCAGCAACAGTAAGCAAATCTCCTACCCCCCCCCCTCCCATGCTTACGTAAACATTGGTACATGCATTTTTCAATGTGTTCTGGTTTCTTTATTGATTCATGAGCAGCAGTTGTGAGTCTAGAAATAAATTATAACGAATAGGCTTGAAGTAGGGTTGCCATATGTGCTCAAACCGAAATCGATAACTTTTGTAGAAAATCCGAAAAAGTAAAAAAATTAATACTGCTTACGTAATCACCATCCAGACCCCCCAATCCCCCATGTCATCAAAAATAAGCAAAGCAAAGAACCCCCCGCTCCCCTGTAGTGCTTACGTAGTACTTGAATGGCCCCTTATCAACTGAGTATCTTCATCCAACATGCCATCTTTGTGACAACTAGAAAACTGTCAAAAAAGAGGACTAAAACTAAATTTAGTTTAGTCACAATGACTCTCTCGACTAATTCGACTGACTAAAGATGCTAAATCATAAAATACTTTATACTCTTTTGCTAATTCGCCTTTAGTAACGAAGAGAAAGGGTATCAAACGTATACTACTATAATAAGTGCAATAATTAGTAATTATTTATGTTTCTCACTATTATTTTTAAGTGTACGTAATAGTAACATCTTGGAAAAATGTTAAAGAATTGATGTTTTACTAAAAATATTTGATGAAACTTTTTGGATCGGCCATTTTGTTTTCTGAGACTTTGTTAACAGAATATCTTCTATCTTTATCTTTCATCGTAGATAAAAGATTACACAGCGTCTCAGAAGATCATTTATCATTATCATCATCTTCCTGCTCTTGTCCCATTTTATTTGGGGTCATTCTAACTCATTTTTACGGTTTCGCACCTCAGTCGGCAAAAACGGAACCCTTTTAGGATCACTTTGTTATCCGTCTGTCAAGACCCTTTTTCTCAGGAACGCATGGAGGTATCACGCTGAAATTAATATCAAATTCGCAAATCTATTACCCCTTGAAGTAGTGAAAAAATCAAACTTGTAAGTCAACGCGATCAAAAGATATGACCATTTATGTCGCATATTTTGCGATCTCACAAGGGAATCAAAACCTATAGGGTACTTCCCGTTGACCTAGAATCATGAAATTTGGCAAGAAACAATGTCTTACAGCAAATGTTAAGGAAAAAATCTGTAAACCGTAAATATGTAGTTTAATAACAAAATACCTACAAGTTTATAAAGAACCCTCGGTGCACGAGTCCAACTCGCACTTGGCCAGTTTTTTTAACCATTCCTCTCTATTAAACGTCACACTATCATTCTCTCCTTTTCTTTCACACTATTGCTCACATAATCCTCCCATCTTTTTTTTGGCCTGTCTTCCTAAAATCTCCCTCCATCAACATTTCAGAATCTTATAGCGGTAGTCGAATTTACTAAACATTTGGCTTGATATAAGTTCACTCAAAGATTGTCCACTTCTATCTATATGGTAAGCGTTTGTGCCTCGGTGTCCCTTTTACCCTGGTCAACGTCTTAAGGCGCTCCCTCACCTCCACGATCCAAGATTCGATTTAGTACAGAAACAAAAGAATCCGAATAGGCTATTTGACAACATCGAAAATAAAAAAAATATTTAGTCCGTCAGTTATATCACCAAAAAATGTTGGACACGTATTTTTTCTTTTGTCACATAATCTAAAAATTACGACGATACAGCGCATCAAATTTTAAGAGAGGGGGCTTGTGACGTCACTCGACAGTAAAAAGTAACAGAAATTGTGACGTCACGCGAGATTTCAACGCGCTGTATCGTGGTATTTTTTCGTTTGCATGAGAAAAGAAAAAATACGTGTCCAATATTTTTTGATAATCTAACAGACGGACTAAATAGATTTTTTCAGTCAAATACCCTATTGTAACATTACAAGCTATTGTTCCCTGTGAGGGAGCGCCATTATGAATTGAATTCTTTATTTCTATACTTACAATTCTTTTAAAATGGCGCTTCAATAAATATGCAATTTAAATGCATTCTCTTAACTTTTACTTTTTAAGTTGTATTTAATCATTGACTGTATGTACATATTATGATTTTTTGTAATAAATATTTTGAAAGTATTACTTAAAGTGCGTTTCATTTATAATAATACCAGCATATTACTGTCCCACTTTTGATGGTTTATCAAAAGAAATTATATTAAAACAAATCAACATTAAAACAAAAAATAAAATCCTTAATTGAAGGCTTGTTAGTACTACATTTTATACACAAGGAAAAATTACGAAATTCCGTTCTCCCGGGATAAAAATTGGCATTTAAAGAATCCATCCTTTGCCAGGAGAAAAAGTACTTTAGGTAAATATGCAACCGGATATCCGATCCCTAATATTAGGTACAATTTTTTTCTCTTCCGTGATTGAATCGACGAAGTGACAGGGGCTGCCATCTGCCGGACGACATTGGAACTATTTGTCAATTCTGCAATCCATTGACCTATAGTATATCTAATGTCTGTTTTTTAATCCCTGAGACTAAATTGACAAGTGAAAATGTCAAAACTGACATAAATCCTATTGAAATCTATGTTTGCCATTTTTACTTGTCAATTTAGTCTCAGGGATTAAAAAACAGACTATAGCAGAATATTTAAAAGTTTTGAAGAATTTTAATATCATATTGTTAACCATTTTATTGTTTAATAATTACATGAATTAATCCGAGCGGATTTTTTTTGCTTGGCAACACCATAGTTTCATGACCATTAATTCAAAACTGGCAACATTTTATCGGTAAGTGATTCACAACAATCTATTTAGGTAAAGTGGTTTAGTAAGATTATCAAAAAAACAAGTGCCGGACACATAGAAATGTATTCTTAGAAGACATTTAACGACTGACTTCAGTACAATATTTCTATAAATAGGTAAGTACATAACTAATCATCTATATAACTAGTAATCTAAACCATATACTCATCTTTTCTATAAATAAAATGAATGTTTACTTATTTATCCTTCATACGTTCCTAAACATCACGATGTAATATTTTATTATGCTAACAATTTGTTGTATGTTATAATACTTTATTATGTTAACAGTTCGTGTGTAGTAAAACAAAAAAAAACTGTTATACAGGGTGTAACAAGACCCTTAACGAAGCCGAAAGGCACTTGTTCTCCCCGTCATCGCGATCATTTTTTTGTTCTAGACCATACCTGGGAACCTTCTAGTTACGGAGATATTGGGAGTTAAAGTTCCAACTTTTTCACAAGTTTTTTTTAAATACATGTTTTTAATGTAAGATTTTTTCTTTAAACACCTCCACGACCCCCGTACTATTCAATCCATCCACCAGCACAATGATTTGAGTGCGTTACATTGAGTCCTACCGTAAAACGTGATTTTTCACCCCAAAAAAAAAGTCATTTCCCAGCAATAATTTTTGCGAAAAGTTACTTAATGCTTGGTTGAAGGCTTCGTGAAGGGTCCGTTTACACCCTGTATAACAGATTTTTTTGTTTTGCGTCTAGGTAATTAAACTTAGAAAATATTCTACTTTATTTATTTACCTACTTAATTATGTGTTTATGAATATTTGCTTGTTATTTATGGCAAAATGTGTCATCGCACTACGTCATGTTTTTTTTACCGCCTTTTGTACTTATCACATTTACTGCAAATAAACAATTTTGATTTTGACTGATAAAACTTTAACCCAAAAAATATACATAGGGTGACTGATAATTAGTGACCAATACTTAAACACGTGATTGTACTCATGATAACAGCGACCTCTGAATTTTTTCGGTGTTTTTTCTCAGAGACATCTGGCAGAAAAAGCCGTCCAATCTAGTTCTAAAAAGTATACGTGTTGAGAATATTTCTTCAAACTTACTAGTAGAAATTTATCATTTAGGAATTTTACCAAATTAAATTACACACGAAAAATAAAATCATTTAATAACAACGACGACCATCTTTCGAGGCTCTCCTTAGGCAGTTAAGGGCCTGATTCAGAAGGCGGTACTCCTCGATACGGCTCGCATTGTGAGGAGGTTCTTGTCTCTGGAGCCCTAACCACCGGTAGCTTGGACCCTGCTCCCGACACCGGCGGACCACTATTTTTTGTATTTTTAAATGTTTTTTTTTTAAGAAATATTTAAAAATGTAAAAAATGTGTGGGTAAATAAATAAAGGAAATAATGAAATTATAACTAAAGTTGATAGATCTCAGACTCACCGACTCATAATACAAACTTATATTTTCAGGTCACCAATCGTCGCCAGAAGAAACGGACCAGGTCAGTCTCACATGGAAGATCGAAGGCGTCTTTCGACGCGTTGACATGACACCCATAGAAAAAAGATAACAGGAACTTTAATTAATTTCACAACTTGTGCTATGACCAATTGACGAGAAACTACAACCATGAGCAATAAAGAAAAAGCGTATAAAAAGCGTGCAGGCACGTCGGGCATCCAGGGACAACTGTACGAGACTAAATTAATTAGTCTTATATATTTCAGACTGAAACATGACGAGAGTGTTGAGCAGTTCAGTTTGGCCACCAATAGAGACGACATAGGTGCCTTCGATGACATTTGTTTCAAAGCAAAAGTAAAAGGCTTTGATAAACCAATCACAGTATTTATTCAAGCCAAGCACAGAGAGAACGATAAACTACTAACGTTCACTAGTAAAACTGAGCTGGCAAAATATTTCGACAGTTACTTGGACATTAGACGCGCTTTTGATCCGAGCAGTAAAGACATGATTTTTGGAGGAAAATTTGATGAGACTGAATGCTTCTTCGTTATGTATACAACAGCCAAGGACGATCCCAGTAACAAGGCATATGAAGGTAACTTTGCTGACAATTTGAACGAACTTATAGGAACGGGAGGTAGTTGCACACAGCCGTCATATAGAAATGAAGACTTGGACTTTTTATGTAAAATAGTAATGAAAGAACAAATCACAACACTAGCTGAACAGATAGCGAAGTTTATTTGTGACGGATCTCAAAGCGAAATGTGTATGAATAATGATCTCATGCTGCGCTATCATGTCATTCTAGCGCTCAACGTTTTACACGTTTCTGAAATCCAAACTGAAGGACATCGGATTGCCAACTTCAGACAAGACTTCTTTACTACCAACGATGAATTTCTTGTGCTGATGAAAAACGTATTGTGCTTAGAGGTCCTCAAAAAGCGAAAAGCAGAAGAGACTGTGGAAGAGAGTTTATTGACGAAGTTCCTTAGCGAACCTTCTGATATAACAACACTTAGTAAACTCATAGGAAGTGTTCTTACGTATAAAAAAGGCAAGCTCGACTTTGTTAGCAAATCCACAACAGATGATCTAAAGAGACAACTCGACAAAGCAAATGTCCCTGAATCGGCTGTCTATGAAGCAGCAGAACTGGCCGCTAAAGAGTATATACTATCTCTGAAGCTTAAAGTCCCGGCTCACTTCGGCAACAAAGATTTAGCAATCAGAGGCAAACCTGAGAAGAGACTAAATTACCTCACGTCAAAAATCATAGAAATATTTGAACAATCGAAGACCAAGAACGTCGTCATTGATGAGTCTCTAGAAGATGGATTTCTGCGGTTGAATGGAGGCATAGCTTCTGCTGTTGGCAACATACTGGTTTTCGATAAAACTTCTAAGCTTTTGAAATTTACAGATAACTGTGAATCACTTGGCAATCTTGCCAGAACGTGGTATGAAACATTGAAGAGCAAAATTGAAAATATACACGAATATAAATTGGACGTGAAGGTTAAGAAATTTCCAAAACTTTCATTTGATCGAGGTGAGTACGACGTGTCTTTAGTGAAAGATTTCTATGACAAATTACTGTTTTACACTAACCAAGCTGACCAGAGTAGCGTAGGGGAATTGTTGAAAGGAGAAATAGAAGATTATCCGAGCAATGACGTCACTAACTTCAGAGTGAGATCTGACGTCATATTTCTAAAATATCATGATGAAATACAAAAACTGTGGATGACTCCTAAGGAAGGAAAATATCTTACAAAGAAAAGCAAAATATATGACGATGCAGTTACGAGTGCTATGAGCGAGACATTGATGGGAATTTTAAATATAATGCACAAGTTTAAAAACAAGGACTATACATTTACTGAAGACGCCATAAAACGACTAAAGTCTCATGAGCAGATTCTTGGATCTGTTATTGCTACAGAGAGCTGTGTGTTAACAGTTGCTAAGGTAGAACAATATCTGGAAAATGAAAAAAAAGACCATGTCGTGTTAGACTTGGACGACATTATCAAACTGCCCTTGAAGAGCCAAAACACTTTATGTAAAGAATTGACAAACGCAACTAAGGAGAAGATACTAATTATTGTTTGTAATAACTTTCAAGAATCTGCGAATTCTTGTAAAAAGCTTGAAAATATCGCGAAAACTGTCGCCAAAAAGCAAATTATTATCATTACGGACAAGATTTCAGTAGAAATTATAACTAAATATTTCTCAAAAGCAAGTAATTTATTGAACGATGATAAAATTGTGTTTACAGACATGACTGTTGAATCTCAAAAGAAGCTCTTAGCGACTTCTAAAGTAAAGTTTCAAGGTGAAGACTTAAGTTTAGATAAAATCATAGACGATGAGAATACAAAACTGATCTGTGAAGATGTAATGAATCAAATAATTAACAATGAAACTATCGTAATTGGTAAAACGGTAGTTGATTATAATTACAACAAAGCCAAACCCTTTTACGTTGACAGGCGAGTCAGTCGCATAAAAAAGCGGGAACACGATGAGTTTGACGATGTCAAAGATAAAGTATTAGAAACGTTGTATGATTTAGAAGACGACGTTGTACTGATAACAGCAACACCAGGGATGGGAAAGTCAACGCTACTCTCACATTTATCACTGAAAACGAAAGAATTCGATCCTGAAGTTTTAATTTGGATAGTAAGAATAAACCTGCTGGAGCACGCGAGGATATTCAGTAAGTGGCAAGACGACAAGACCGTCATCAGTACTTTGGAAAGTTTAAAGTTCATGTGCCAAGCTGCACTCAGCGAGGAATCAAATGAATCTTACAAAGAGGATGAAGTATTTATTGAACTAGAAGAATCATCAAACGGAACTGTTACCCTAAAGAAATGTTCAGGAGGTACTTCTACAGAATTTCAGTTGAAAATATTCCTAGATTTTTACAACAGAAGAAAACTGATATTTCTTTTCGATGGCTTCGATGAAATCTTTCCTCATTATGAAAGAGAAGCGCTGTCATTGCTGAAGTCAGTCAGGAATTATTCTCGGAAGCATAAAGCCTGGATCACAAGCAGATCGTTCAACTACGTAAAGTCTATTTTGGAACAAGAGTTCGGATTATCGTACGAAATAGAACACTTTACTTGTCCTGAACAGGATATATATTTCAACACATTTTGGAAGTTCAAGATACAATTTAAAAATCTAAACAAGGAGCAAATGGGTAATGTCTGCGACTTCCTACATTTTATGCAAGACCTACTGCCGAATGAGAGGTACCGTCTCTTCAGTTTGTTAGAACTAAACCCATACTTTAAAGTCTACCTAAACTTCTTGGATTTTATTAAATTGGAGTCTGTAGCTAATGGCATTGACATAACTTACCATGGCTATAATCATTTTTTGTCGAGATTTGAGATTAACGAGTGCACATGTGATGCAAACGATTTAACTGCGCCACCGCTGCATCTATACCTACTAGCTGAATGTTTCCACAACAAGATTAAAGACGTCGAAGAAGGAGACAAGGACTGGGACATAGACGTCACTGGCTTCATATTTTACGAATATTATTTTGAGACTAAAATAAAAAAGATCCGTTTCCAAGAGAAGAATAAGATTGATATCTATAATCCGGATAATAAAATGACTTATGAGAAGGAACGCGCGGACAGTGTCGCTAAACATAAGAAGCTAGGTGCTTACGCTATATTTTATCCACACGTTGAGGTTTTTGAAGAAGCTGTGTTGAAAGAAATTAAGGAAACGATTGATGAACTTAGTTATGCAAAAGAGAAGACTGGTCTCATTCGTGGTGTAGCTAACAATATACCTCTCTTTGTACACAGATCATTTGCAGAATACTTCGCTGTCGAATACATTTGTGATCTGCTAAAAAAGGACAGTGACAAAATCCAAAAAAAACTGTGGAATTTCATACTTAAAGTTATGTTTGTTAAATGTGGTATGAATGTTTTCGATATTTTTAATACGAAAATCAAAATGGACGAAACACTTATTAGTGTTGTAGAAAGAAACAAAGGTTATATAGATACATTGCTTTCCGAAGAGATCTGTGATATCAAAGGCGACAGTTTCACCTGGTTAGATCAATACAGAACGGACCGTATTACTTTCTCAATGTTTTCAAACTTGTGTGATAGCATAGAGTTACAGGAAGATAAATATGACTTTGAACTATTCTTTTCTTCCATATTTCACCGCGCCAGCCAAGACTGTGACAGTTTTTCACTAATGGAACTCAGCAATAATTTACACCTTGGAAATGTAAATAAGAAAGCTAAAAGGAATCAGAAAACGAATTATTTGTTTTTAAGAATACGAGGGTCGGTGTTATTCTACCAAGGCTTGCAGGCTCCAAGAATGAGGAAATTGCCGAAGAAAAAAACTGCGCAAAACTTAGTGCAATAGAAAAGATAGTGGAAGATATCTGAATGATGCAGTTTTCTGCTTCTTCTTCGTATCGCTGGTACGACAAATTTTATATTTTGTTAGCCCAAAACATCGCCACTTCCACCGCGTCGTCGGTGGCAGCGCAAAGGTCACTTCGGCTGCATGTTTTTGGGCTAAGAGGGCAGGATAGGAGGTGGAGCATAGTTTGCGACACAGCTGCAACCACACCCCACTGCTGTCTCATTGAGGTATCTCCACTTAACGAGGTTGGAGTTACATCTTCCTACCTGTGTCCGGAGACGGTTCAAGGACCTCCAGGTGGACCACCTGCAGGAAGATGCTCACTTGGTGGTAAGTAGTGAGTGGGAGGGGGACAGCTATTTTCCCACAACTTACATCGGGCGTCAGCCGGGTTTAGTGATAAGGAAGCTGCGGTTTTTAAAAAAATTGCTGGATATAGGCTTCCCCCAAGCTGCAACACAACACCCTGACGTTCACCTTCTGCATTCAGCCTGAACCAGCTACCTTTTTAAAGTCATAGGTCCATCTGTGCAGTTGTGGGGCGGCCAATGCTACGCTTGTCTCTCCACTCGCTTCGTCTCCACTCCAGGACACATTCGGGAAGATTATTCCCTTCAGATGTTATCATCTGATCTGCCTAGCCTGCAGTCTCGACATCGATCGTGATCGCAGTACAACCGAATTTGGTCGCAAAACCTAACGATCCGAATGTTTGGCAACGATATTTAGTAGTCTTTACACTCATCATTTCCAGCCCTTGTCCCATTCTACTTGGGGTCGGCGCAATACGTTTTCTTCTTCCATTCTCCCCTGTCAGACATCACGGCTTCATTTACTCCTTTCTCTTTCATATCATTCCTCACACAATCATCCATCTTTTCTTTGGCCTTCCTCTCTTTGTTTGTTTATTTGAAGTTTGTGCATTATAAAATTGATCTCAAATCTCAAATCGTTTATAACTATATCCATAATGTACACTTACAGGTGGTAAATTAAAAAAAAAATAGAAACAAATATGGACCCTGTCGGGGACAGAACATTTTTTTAAATAAATAGAGACAAGAAGAGCGCTTTATTACTTTTTCTTTGTAATTAAGTTTGAATATTTAATATCCTATTAAGTTTTTTATATTTCCATTCATGTACTTATTCTATTAATTGATGTGAGTGATAGTTTAGTTACTTTAGAATCGATTCCTATTTACAACAGTTTATTAATAAATTATTTTGTTTATTAGAAGCATCTTTTTTATTGTTTTCTTAGATCTATTTATTTTATTTATCTGTACACACAAAGTCACCTGACACTGACCTGCAAATTGCAAGAAACGTAACAAAATTTGAATTTCGCGGGCAACCCTGGTTCTTCAATCTTAACTGACTAAAATACGAAATTGCACGAAGGAATGGAACGTAATTTCCAAAAATCCAAACGAACTGACCACAGACTACTATATAATACTTGAACTGACAGTCAACAAGTGTCAATGTCAAATGTCATAACACTAGCCAAACCTAACCTCAAAATATAATAAAATATTTAAAACCAAAGAATTTGCAGAATATTATATTAAAATGTCGGCTAAAAACATGTTCTTGAAGCCCGGCTTCGTCCGGGCGCCTTTGCAAAACGGTGTTGGTCGATACGTCTGTCAGTTACAACGAGTTGTGCTCAAATTCTGCAAAAGCAATGGATCGAGTCGCGGAATGAGGTAACTTTACTAGTTTTAGGTTCGTTTTTAATCTTTTATTTCGAATCTGTACTAAAATTAATATACTAGCTCAATGAAAAGAATATCAGTTCATTTCAAACGTTAAAAAATAAACCACAACTGCAGCCCAAGCAACATATTCACGACATATTAAAAGTCAGGACTATGTATAAGATATTTACTGCTGCGCCGACCCCAAATAAATTGGGATAAGGGCAGGAGAATGATGACTCAACTCCTGACTGATGTACTCTAAAATAGATAAGACAACCTAGGCAAGCACTGCTTAACCTAAAGATCGACCCGAGCGGCAAGCTACCGCACCTAAGCACCATCTAATAATATAACATAACATAATATTGTGATCCCCGATAGGTTAGGCAGAGGTGTACCTGATAGTACACCCACATTTCACCAGTTATGATCAAATTCCATGTTAAGACCCAGAATCTAACCCAGGATCACATGCTCAGCAGTCATGCTTGCGACCACCAGACCAACGAGGCAGCTGAAGATGCAAAGAGGCAGCTAATAATATCGTCACAATTATTACAGAGACTTCATTGAACAAGATCTGGTGGAGTTTGCGAAGGTGAACCCAGGTGTTGTTGTATATTTGAAGCCTCGGAGACATCGAGGGCCTGTGGTTGTTGCTGAGTATTGTAAGTTTTCATTCTCTACATAGCCCGAAGAATTGCTAAACTTAAGTGGCAGCGAGCAGGGTATTACTTGCAGAACGAATGGTCGCTGGGGCCGAAGACGTTGCATTGGAAGGCCTCCCACTAGGTGGACCGATGACCTGGTGAAGGTTGCAGGGATTCGCTGGATGCGAGTCGCACGGGACCGGTCAATGTGGCTACTCTTGGGGGAGGCCTATGTCCAGCAGTGGAAGTTTTCGTCTGAAGTGATGATGATGATTCTCTACTTAAGGAATAGGGTGGTAGTCGCTGAATTGGATTAGCCGTTATAATTGGCAGGGCCTATGTTGAGCCTGGATGGATTGCAAACGTCATGCGTAGCAGTTCTCCCGGCTCAGTAGGCTCACGGCGGTGTTTTTTTAATGGGTGCCAGACCCACATAACCAAGCCATCTTGCCAGATGCTGCGGTATGCATAGGCATTTTTCAACGTTTCATTAAAAAGGTCCTATGTTGAGCAGTGGTGTGGTATCTTTGCAAGGTGCCTGATAGATGGTGATGCATGAAGCCAAGAATAGATTGAAATGGCGTACATTTGGAGAGGTTTAAGCCCAGCAGTGTGATGTTGATGATGCACTGACGACACCATGGAAATAGTGAAGTTCTGGGCTAAAATATAAATACTGTAGCGCCAGCGACACGAAAAAGACAGTTTTAAGTTATGATGAACACTATGGTCAAGTCAATTCTATTCCATGTAAAAATAAGGTATTTGACTGAAAAAATCTATTTAGTCCGTCAGATAGATTATCAAAAAATATTGGATACGTATTTTTTGTTTTGTCATGTTAACGAAAAATGGCGTATAGCGCGTTGAAATCTCGCGTGACGTCACAATTTCTGTTACTTTTTACTGTCGAGTGACGTCACAAGCCTTTATTGAACTTAGATGCGCTGTATCGTCGTAATTTTTAGATTATGTGACAAAAGAAAAAATACGTTTCCAACATTTTTTGGTGATCTAACTGACGGACTAAATATTTTTGTTTTTTTTTTTTTTGTCAAATAGCCTATTGCAAATCAACCATCAAGTTTATTATTAATTTAATTCTTTAACAACTGATAACAATCATTAACCTAACCAACAACACCAATTTCCAGTAAACGGTGACCGCGCATGGATGAACATGCACAACAAAACACATGAAGAAATAACCCAATGGATGGATGTCCTTCGCACCCAGCAAGGTGACAACTCGTCTACACGGCTCCGGAAATACCAGTACACGGACTTCCCATCAATCCAAGGGCCCTGGACACCGTTCACGTACAAAATACCTGAGTTAAATACTGCTGAGCTGCCTGACCCAGCATTTGGAGCTAATAATAGGTTACCAATATCAGCAACTGAGCAGTTAAGGCTCATGTTCGAAGCTCAGAAACTGGGGAAGACAGAAGACTTGAAGACGGCCGAGTGAATGTATGGATTAGTTTAGTAGTATTTGTTATAGTTATAATAAAGTTTGTTAGTAAGATTGTTTTTGTTTTTTTTTTAAGTCTTTTGCAGGATCTATAATTGCTGGCTATTAGTTTTGCCGTAGCCCATCGTAGCATTTGAATTCATTATCATCTGCCTAGCCTTTTCCCAAATATGTTGGGTCGGCTTCCAGCCTAACCGGATCCAGCTGAATACCAGTAATTTTCTTCGAGCGACTGCCTATCTGACCTCCACAACCCAGTTAGTTAGTAATACGATACCCCTTGGTAAAAGTGGTTGTCACTGTGGGGCCACTAATTACCTGTAACGACTGCCAAAGATCTACAAATGACAGCCGGCATCAACGGCTTAACGTGCTTTCCGAGGCACGGAGGAATCTGTATATTATGGGTGGTCACCCACGGACAAATCTAGGCAAGCGCGGCTGAACCTAAAAATCGTCCCGAGCGGCTGTTATTATTTAGCCACGATATGCAAATTAACTGAAGATATTTGCGAAAATTGTGGCTGGGTCAGACAAGATGCCATACCTGATCCTTGCAGCTTGGGAGAGGCAGAAGTCCTGCAGTGACAGGCTAAGCTGATAGATTGTGAGCGAAGCTGTAGGAAAACCGATGTAGTTTTCGTTTTCCTTACCCTAGCAAGTAAGTGACTCCTAGAGTGATATGAGTGGAACTTATAATTAATTAGTGTATAATCTGCTGAGAATGTGCACCACATAAAAAATTTGTGCGCTTTGTCGTTTTGTAAAAAAACGGAAAAAACGATTCCTGCTAGGGTCACGTTTTTCCAGCAGGAAAATTCTAAACGAATGATCGGAGAGAGAAATATTGTGCATGGCCAGAGAGCTTATATTTGTGTAAAAAAGTGCTCCGAAAAAAATAGTTCTCAATAAATAAAATACATCATCATCTTCCAAATCGTTTATTTAACAATAAAATCTATTTACAACAATGTACAATGCTGAAATGATAAATTTTTAAATTATATAATAGTTAGTTACAAACCATTGTCTTTATTTACGCGATTTACATAATAGATATTCATTTTAACCATTAAAAAGTCAATTGCACATTTTCGGAAAACATTTTTTTTTTTTAATACTGGTGTCCGACCGAAGTTGTTTCGGTTTCGGCCTAAAAGTGGCCGAATATTCGGCTCGATCTCAGCTAGCGTTCTTTAGTCATTGAGATAGGCCTCTAAAAAAAGTAAAGGCGGAAATGCCAGGGTATTCCACGTTTGCAGTTCAGTGTCAAGTTGTACGTTGATTAAAATATGATTCGCGACCGTAACTAATATGGCTTTACTGAATTATAATCATAAAAAATTATCAATACAACCCTTTTTTTCGGATGGGGAATCACCAAATGAACCCGCTCTGGGCGGAGTGGAAGGGAGTGTCAGACTCGTACTGACTAAAGCGAAAATATATTACGGTCTACAATGGCGCTTTTTTTACTTTGAAGTCGCTTCTCAGTCCCATTTTTTTTTAAGTATACTGCGTTGAAAAAATGAAGTGGTATTAACAGGTAACATGAATCTTAGGGCTGATTTTTCAATTAGTTGTTTTTTTGAGAAATATTTTTGAATTTTTGGCCGATTTTCTATAACTACGTAAGTTTCGGTTTCGGCCTATATGACAGGTGCCGAATATTCCGTTATGGTTTCGGCTTCTGATAAAAATCGTGGTTCGGTCGGACACTTATTAATTTCAAACATATTTTTGTGCATTATGTGCATACTGTTATAATTTTTCTTAACAATTTACTAAGTACAATTATAATTGTTGTTTATCTTTTTATCGCCATTGTCACATATACGTGACAAGCAAGCGCGTGCCCTGTACGCCAAACGTCACAAATATGTGACAAAATGGTAGATGAAATTGTGGCTTGGCATGGAGGGCACGCGCGTATGTTTATGCTCTGGCGTTCAAAAGTTTAATTATATATGTAGTTGGAAGACAAGGAAATTTTACGATGTTTCTAAAATATTTTGAACATATATACCGTGACTTTTTAGTTGTCTTACAACGGCAGCCCACTTCATGTATCCAATGTCTACTAAACATTTATAAAAAAAAATGGTATTTATGAGATTTTAATAATTAAAAAATAAACATATTATTCAGTATGACGCTTGAAGTAGGTAAAACACCCTGTTGTTAGCGATGATCTACTGGACTCGAGCGCTGGGTAGGTATGTTCTCCCGTTTGACATGTAAACATCATTAACAGGATGTTTCATATTTTTTTCTAATATTTATTATTTTTCTTTGTACCTGTTATGGTAAGTAACCAAAAAAATCGCGCCTAGAGCTATTTCATGTCGGGTACATTGAGTGGATCACCTTTGTAAGACTACTAAAAAGTCACGGTGTATATATAAAAATCAATTCGCTAAAACTCAGAAACGGCTTGACCGATTTTCATGAAATTTTACACAGGTGTTCTACATAGGTCAGGGATGGTTTATAAGGTAGTAGGTAGGCAGTAGTTAGGTAGCAGGCAGGTGGGCCGATTACTAAAAAATACAATCAAGGAGGTAGTACTAGGTAGAAAAAATTGCATTGCAACGCATTCGGGGTACAGTTAGTTTCAAATATATTTCTGGTTGTGTCAGTGACTCGCGACACAACCGAAACCTATTGAACGCCATTGTCGCATATACGTGACAAGCAAGCCCGTGCCCTGTACGCCGAATGACACAAATATGTGACAAAATGGTAGGTGAAATTCTGGCTTGGCATCGAGGGCACGCGCGTGCGTTTATGCTCGGCGTTCAAAAGGTTTAAGTTAAGGGCGAGTTAACAATCAAGTCAAATATTTAAAATAATAATATGATAGATTTTTAAAGGAATGCATATACATACTAAATATACATTATACATATATTGTGTACAAAATTTATTGATCTGTAGTCATTGTCGAAAATAAATAAGTTTTATATTATGTACAGTGGTACAAGAATCTAGCGATAGAAGGGCGTTGAATCGTTGATGCTAATAATTTATGATTTTTTTGATGTGAAACATCTAAGTATATGCGCGCCTAGGCAGTAAAAGCGACTCGTATGCCGTGACGGAAGATGGCATGACGCTGTCATGGCGTGATGGCTCCTCTATGCCACGTAAAATCAACCTTTTCCCATTGCACTGCATCTTGTATATTGATTTTTTTTTTTCATTTTAATAATGAATTCGACTATTATCATAGATGTTTTACATCATCGTGACGGCCAATTCTTTATTCCTGAACCTGAATTGAAAAGACAAGATGGCAGCGTTAGTTCCGATTTTGACCACGCGCCAAAAGATTCTTGTTCAACTAGTGAAAATGGCTGACATTTATACTACTTTTAATAAGCTGTATCTAGAAAGACTACTATAGGAAGTAAAAATTTATAATAAAAATAAAAACTCAAATGTAAATAACACTTATTTCTAGTATTTTAGTCTAGCAACACTACTTCGATTCTTTTAATTGAGATACTAATTCCGTAGGTCACCGCAGAACCGCAACGGCAAAGCCGTCCAACCGCAACGGCAGACCGCAACGACACAACTGGTTTATATCACTATTAAAACGTCAAAAAGTGTCAATGGGCAAGAGCCTTGTAGATTAGTATAATTATGAACTTTTCTATATTGTTTTACGTTTTTCTGAAGTAAACAACGACTTAGAGCCATCGCAGCGTTACTACGACGCGTTCCGTCGGCGCAGCGGCGACGCACAGTTGCGGCAAGCATTTTGTAAAAACATCGCAGTCAGTCTATGAACGCACAAGCAACTGAGCGCTGCCGCTCCGACGTTGCAATGAGTACACCCCCTCCCGCTTCGTCTCGGGGGCTGCTGTCCGTCATGTGTGCGTTGCGACGACGCAGCGCACCGTGTGTACACTTTGGTTATTTGTATGTAAAACAACGCAACGGCAGCGCTGCATCGACGCAACGCGCCGTGTGGACCGGCTCTTACTGTCGGGTTGACCTTTTTTTTGTATGGCCTATGCATCTCGCAGTTCAACCTATGAGGCTGGCTTCTGCTTAACCGGACTATCCTGTGGGTGCCTTGAGTGTAAGGCCTCCAGCCAGGGTCATACAACTTACAAACTAAGCGACTACACGGTAAGGGCACCCCCTGTGGGGTACGAGCCTCGGCTTAGGACGTCGCTGGGGAGGGCAGCAAAGGGACAGGCTGGATCTGCTACCCCCCCCATACTTAAGTAAGCTGTAACATCAAATAATTACTAAAGAATAACCATGGAGTTTCTTGACAGTTCTTCTCCATAGGAAACGACCAACCCGAACCGTGCACATTGGCTGCGGGACTGTTCGAAAGAGATACCGCGGCCCTGGAACACAAAGGGCAAAGAAGGAACATGGATGGGTTTTAGTCAGTAAAAGTCTGACACTCCCTCCCACTCCACCCAGAGCGGGAGGAGTTATATGATGATCCGTAAAAAAAAAAAAAAACCGTGCACCTTTTTGCTACGTTTTATAAGCCACGTAGGCCTATGTGTAAAAGTCGAAAATAACTTTACTATCAGACTTTTAAGCCAGCGACTTCCGAAAATTAACCTATTTTACACTTTTTTTTTGTAGTCCCGACTTTTTTTAACCCAGTAGTGTCGCTGCGGTGACGGAATAGTACCATTTATTCTATAAGTTAGTCTCACGGACATAATAATCACTACCCTGACACATCGACCATTAGAAAGAGACAGGTATGTGTGATAGAGACAACGCTATACAAAGACGAACTTGAAACTTGGCGAATCCTGACCCTGCCATATTTACGGGCTGGTACTGTAAGTGGCTTTATCACGTGAGGTTTGAACAGGGGGGAGGGGGTCAGAAAAATATCACGAGTAATCACGATGGTGGGGAGAGGCGATAATGTGACAATCTCGTTACCAATAATACCAGCCTATTACTGTCCCACTGCTGGGCAAAGGCCTCTTCTCATACAGAGAAGGCACGAGCATAGATCACCACGCTTGCTCAAGACGGGTTGGCGATTTCAGACTTATATGAATGTTAAGTCCAGGTTTCCTCACGATGTTTTCCTTCACCGATGTCTGTGATGTCCAAGATAAACTTAGAAAGTACATATGGATACAAAAAGTCACATTGGTACTAGCCCGGGTTTGAACCCACAACCTCATGCATGGAGGCGAGGCCTTAACCTCTGGGCCATCACGACATTTACCAATAATTAATTAAAAATGTTATCGAAAAAATCCGATTTTTTTTATTATAGCATGCTAAAACTATCTTATGTTTTCAATAATAAAAAGTACACGTGATTCTGGGAGGGGGGAGGAGGGGTAACCTAAAACCTCACAACGTATCACGAAGGGGATGGAGGGGGCTTTAAAACCTCACGTGATTAAAGGATAGTCCCTTAATGGTACACTAGCCGGTCATACTCCCATACAAACGTAGTATGGCGATTACTCCACTGTTTGATGGTGTACTTTCAAAATAAAAAATGATATCAATTTGTCTCATTATTATCTAGCCCTGTATGGAAACAAAAAAGTAAAAAAATATACATTTGAAAGTTATGAGCGTCGAAAATTCCATATTTCGACACTAATTTTATTTATTTATTTATTTAGGGACAAAAAACAGTTACACGTAACAATTTGTATATCAGAGCTAATTAGGTGCATTTAATATACGTATAACCCACACTATTGTCCACGGATTCAAAGAAAAAATACTTAAAAGAGGAAAGGTCGGACGGTCACTTATCTTAATTATTAATTAAAAGAAGAAAAAAGAAACAAAAGTAAGTTATGAAATTTTAACGCATCTTGGGCGGAATTAATACAATAAGAAGAAGAGAACTGCAAAATATAATAATATAATAATTTTATTTATTTATTAAAACTTTATACCCATACTGTACAAAGTCGGACTTAATGCCTTGGGCATTTTCTACCAGTCTACCTTAGGGTGATGCAGAGACAAAACAGTAGGTGCAATAGTACAGAACATTTCCAAGAATAAAATATAATAATAAATACATATATACAAACAAAATATACAAAGTAAAGACATAGTTACCATACAGGGATAGATTAGTTATTCAAAAATGCAAATAATTTTATATTGAACAGATACATTCAATAGATTTTTCGTGATATCCATATTCCCAAATGTCTGTATAAAAAATTCGCGCGCTCGTTTCGCGCATTTATGCGTCACTCAGCGTTAGGAGTGTGTATGTGTACGCGCACTAGCTTCTTACTCCTCATCACAGCGTCTATCCCTTTCGCACGTGATGTCGGATGAGATAGCATGCATTTTAACCCCGCCCACCAACTAGTTCGTGCCGCCCGACTTGTGTACTCTTTAGTACTGTTGTCTCTGGTCGCAGTCAGCCTAGAGACAGAGCTATACAGATCGTCTAGCGCCATCTCTTTCCCACACTGCTTTAATATGACATAGTATCCCCCCAGTTCAGAGACTCTGTGGTTAGTGTCAATTCTAGAGTGAAAGAATCAGTTTCTTAATTTAGTTCCGCGCTTTTATCTTATCACCAAATTTGTAGTGAATGCGTACAATACGCTATTTGACAACATCGAAAAAATATTTAGTCCGTCAGTTAGATCACCAAAAAATGTCAGACACGTATTTTTTATTTTGTCACATAATCAAAAAATTGAGAGAGAGGAGCTCGTGTCCATCTTTAGGTTAAGCCGTGCTTGTCTAGGTTGGTCTGTGGATAGGTGACAGCCCATTACATACCGAGTTTCCTCCGTGCCTCGGAAAGCACGTTAAGCCGTTGGTCCCGGGTGTCATTTGTAGATCTTTGACAGTCGTTAGGTAGTCAGTGGCCCAAAAAGTCTGACAACCAGTCTTACCAAGGGGTATAGTATTACCCAGTACTAACTGGGTTGTGGAGGTCAGATAGGCAGTCGCTCCATGTAGAATACTGTTATTCACCTGCATCCGGTTAGACTGGAAGCCGACCCCAATGTAGTTGGGAAAAGGCTAGGCAGATGATGATGACATAATCAAAAAAATACGACGATACAGCGCGTCAAAGTTCAAGAGAGGGGGCTTGTGACGTCACTGGACAGTAAAAAGTAACAGAACTTGTGACGTCACGCGAGATTTCAACGCGCTGTATCGTGGTCATTTTTCGTTTATATGACAAAAGAAAAAATACGTGTCCAATATTTTTTGATAATCTAACTGAAGGACTAAATAGATTTTTTCAGTCAAATACCCAATTTTATTATTAAGTACAGTTCTGTTCCTACAACTTTAGATCTTAAAAACTCACTAACGCGGGACATAATAACTCTTATGTCTCTATTTTAAGCTATAAATTGCAATGATCTTAAGTCATTGTTTTAAGGTGTAAATTGCATTGATTCACGCGTTCGTGAAATAACAACTAACTATACTAATTGTAAACTTATACTGTCACTAACGGGATATCCATTCTCCAGTCAACCCGCGATCATGGCGCTTGCAACAGCGTCGAAATATCGGGAGCTCAAAATAATGAACAATCACGGAAGATATCTCGTAAGTGACAGTATAAGTTTAATTTTAAACCGTGAAAGCTTAAAACAGTATTTAAGTTACGCCGCGAGAGGGCGCTAGGTGTTTGTCAAAATCATTCTCCTGCCGTTATCCCAATATATTTGGGGTCGGCGCAGCATGTCTTCTTCTTCCATACTTCTCTATTACTCGTCATCTCATCAGACACCTCCTTTCTAGCCATTTCATCCTTCACACAGTCCATCCATCGTTTCTTTGGTCTTCCTCTACTCTTATAGCCATCCATTCACATTCACAACTTGAAACAATCCAACGATATAAAGGGTGTAAAAAGACCCTTAACGAAGCCGAAAGGCACTTGTTCTCCCCGTCATTGCGATATTTTTTTTGTTCTAGACCATACCTGGGAACCTTCTAGTTACGGAGATATTGGGGGTCAAATTCCCAACTTTTTTTTAAATACACATTTTTAATGTTGTAACTTTACTTTAAATACCTCAACGATCCCCGGTACTATTAAATGCATCCATCAGCACAGTGTTAAAAAGTATAACGTGATTTTTCACCCCAAAAAAAAGTCTCCAGTAACTAGAAGGTTCCCAGGTACGGCTTACAACGAAAAAATGATCGCAATGCATTTTGGCTTTCTTAAGGGTATTTTTACACTCATTATACATTCGCACATACCCCATATCCCCCGTGGCGTTCTTACCTAGCAGCCATCTTGAACGAAAAGCGACCAATCGGTGACAAGACACGTAACGCCATCTCGCGGCAAAGTTTTGAACAAAAATCATAGCGCCATCTACGCGGAACTAATTTGACATTTTTCTACCCTTTTATATACAGATTTAAAAGTAAGCCTCGTAAAACTGAGCATGAAACTCTAGGATCAATTCCAAGGTCGGGCCAAGGAATCTTGGGCCCGGTTGATGGCAATAGGCTCACCCCCTGGACTGTGGATAATGAAATGTGGGTGTACTATTAGGTACACATCTGCCTAACTCTTGGGGAACTACAGCACGCTTAGCATGACCACCGTATGAACGGGTTTCTTTGACGGAAGAATCGACAAAATGACAGATTGTGAAAAGAAACCTGTCATTTTGTCGACACAATCTGTCATTTTGTCGACACAACCTGTCATTTTGTCGACACAACCTGTCATTTTGCCGACACAATCTGTCATTTTGTCGACACAACCTGTCATTTTGTCGACACAACCTGTCATTTTGTCGACACAATCTGTCATTTTGTCGACACAATCTGTCATTTTGTCGACACAACCTGTCATTTTGTCGACACAACCTGTCATTTTGTCGACACAACCTGTCATTTTGTCGACACAATCTGTCATTTTGTCGACACAATCTGTCATTTTGTCGACACAATCTGTCATTTTGTCGACACAACCTGTCATTTTGTCGACACAATCTGTCATTTTGTCGACACAACCTGTCATTTTGTCGACACAATCTGTCATTTTGTCGACACAATCTGTCATTTTGTCCATTCTTCCGTGAAAGAAACCCGTTTCTACGGTGGTCATGCTACACGTGCAGGTGGTGTTATGATGCTGAACCGTCGCTTACTCTAATATTCGTCCGCCATGATGAGGACCACTAAAGCCGTCCATCCGTTGAAGGGCTTGCAACCAGACCCCTTGCCGTCTTCTCCCGAATATTGTTCGAACAGGTACCCCGTTCTCTTGTATTCGTTTAGAATGTTACCTGGGAAGAGAAAAAGTATATTAATATTACTTACTAGGAGCTCGTGGCTAAATAATAACAGCCGCTCGGGTCGATCTTAAGGTTAAGCCGCGCTTGCCTAGGTTGGTCTGTGGAAGGGTAAGCACCCATTACATACCGAGTTTCCTCCGTGCCTCGGAAAGCATGTTAAGCTGTTGGTCCCGGTTAGATCTTTGACAGTCGTTAGGTAGCCCGTGGCCCGAAGTCTGACAACCAGTCTTACCAAGGGGTATCGTATTACCCAGTACTAACTAGGTTGTGGAGGTCAGATAGGCAGTCGCTCCATGTAAAATACTGGTATTCAGCTGCATCCGGCTAGACTGGAAGCCGACCCCAATATAGTTGGGAAAAGGCTAGGCAGATGATGGTGCTAAGCAACTGGGCTTATCCCAGTTGTAAACGTCCCTGATATGGAGGGAGGTGGAAATTATGTTTGTCCTACTCCTCCGCTATACTTTTCTGATTAATTTCGTTGCGGGATCCAAGACAGTTAAATTGTTCCTCTGGGACTTCGTCGAGCTTCATTGTCTCGGCGCTTTTCTGGTGGTCGCCACTGTTGATTCTGGAGCACAGGAGTTGCAGTGGTTTGGGAATAGTCTTCTAGACAAACCCAGTTCTCCTTCCTATCTGACTTCTCACTTTCAATATTTATGCTCTGCGCACAGCAAGAATCTACGTTCCTCCAATCTTTTTCTCACCGTTCTGGTTTTCTTAAATCCTCTTTTCTTGTCCAGGCGGTTTTCCTTTGGAATGCGCTCCGTCAGAATATCAGGACGGCCACCAGTCGGCTCACATTCAAGGTAAAAGCTCGCGAACACTTACGTAAGAAGTTGGCAGACTCGTCTCTCAATTAATTTGTTGTTTTTCTTCATCTATGTATTTTTATATCTCTTTACTTTGTATATTTTGTTTGCATGTATATATGTATTTATTATTATACTTTATTTTTGCAAAATTTTCTGTACTATTGCACCTACTGTTTTGTCTCTGCATCACCCTAAGGTAGACTGGTATAAAATGCCCAAGGCATTAAGTCCGCCTTTGTACATTATATGCATAAAGTTTTAATAAATAAATAAATAGTGTGGCGGGCTTGTCCCAAAAAAAATACTTACGGACGACATTATCCCTGAGTCTAGCGTTCAGCTCGGCCGCTCTGACCGCATGGGGTCCTTCCACACTCGCGTAATATTTCAGACTAGATAACGCTAAGTAGTTGATAGGGATCCAGATTTGACCCCTCCAGTATGGGGGGTCGTGTTCCGTGTTCCTTTTCATGTATAGGGGGGCTGATTTTGAGAGGGATCTGGAAAAAGAAGGATTATATGTAGTTTTAACAAATGTGTAGAGAAAAAAGTTTTTGTAAAAGTGACAGGGCGTTTTATACGCCTCAAATAAATACGTTTGGGCTTTTTTTTTTATAGGAAATCATCAAATGACCCCCCCCCCCCAGCCCTGGGCGGAGTGGAAAGGAGTGTCAGACTCGTACTGACTAAAACCCATCCATGTTCCTTCTTTGCCCTTTGTGTTCCAGAGCCGCGGTGTCTCTTTCGAACAGTCCCGCAGCCCCGGCAGGCATCGGCCCTTGCGGGCTCCGTTTGGGCTCAATCAGGTTTTTGATGTGAAACATCTATATGCGATATCGGTTTTACTGAAAAACCGACTCGTATGCCGTGACGGAAGATGGCATGACGATGTCATGTCGTCATGCCTCCTCTATGCCACGTAAAATCAACCTTTTCCCACTTGAATAAAGTTTGTTTTGCAGCGATTGTTGATCTACATATTCCGTTTTCGAAAGTTCCACGCTACTCAATTAGTGGTGTAGTTAGGTCGTATGCAGATTTGATCGATAGATATCGATAAAAGAACATACTTTAATGTAATATTTATTCTTTATTTTACTCCATATCTCTTTATAGGTTTTTTTTTTAATTAATTATGAATTCTAATATTAACCATACATTTACCCCTTCCTAATTTTGAGTAATAAAATACTACTCAAAAACATTACATGAGATCGAGTAGTGTTTGTTGTACTAGTTATGGACAGTAACCTCACGAACAGTACTAGGCTGGCATGAACCCAAGAAGGTACTTATTACTAGAAGACCGTACAGAGACCCAGAATCATTACCACGCATACCACCTTGAGCTCATGCCAGCCTGGTACTTTTTGGAGAACATGCGTCATATTATAAAGGGTGTAAAAAGACCCTTAACGAAGCCGAAAGGCACTTGTTCTCCTCGTCATTGTGATCATTTTTTTGTTCTGGACCATACCTGGGAACCTTCTAGTTACGGAGATATTGGGGGTCAAAGTTCCAATTTTTTCACAAGTTTTTTTTAAATACTACTTTTTAAGGTTCTAACTTTACTCCAATTACCTCCATGGTCCGTTTACTATTCAAAGCATCCATCAGCAATAAGTTTTGAGCGCATTATATTGAGTTTTACCGTAAAATGTGATTTTTGACCCCAAAAACAAATTTCGTTTCCCAGCAAAAATTTTTGCGTAAAGTTACTTAGTTTGATGTACAGAATGCTTGGTTGACGGCTTGGTGAAGGGTCTGTTTACACCCCGTATGCCTGTTGAGGGGCGTGCGATTGAGGAGGCCTATGTCCAGCAGTGGACTGCTGTAAGCTGATGAGGATGTAAAGCCAAGTCAGAGACCCATGGGCGACATAATGACTCTGACACCAGTTACACGGCAAAGACTAGAAACTTACCTCAAGCCATAAGGTGACCACAGCAGTGCTGGTTTGTCCAGATCTTCCAAGATCTTGCCTAACTTCTCACTGTCAGGTTTAAGTACCTTCATCAACATCGGAAATAGTGAGACGTATCCTGAAAAATTTAGATTTTATTATTATATTACCTTTAGATATCAGTTTTAGAAATTCCGTAGTAAGATTGTACAATTTAGAGTGCAAGTTAGTATTTTTGATAAACAATTCGTATTTTTGGTGTGAATTCGATAAAAAAAGGTCATCTCGTTTTGTGTGATTTTTTTAGTTTTTTTTGTAGGACACTTTTTGTTAATCAATTGGTTTTTTTGCACAGCATTCATTTTTCTGGTATGCATTCAGTTAATTAGTGGAGTTACCTAGTGTGCTGAAAAATTACACAGATGTGCATTTAAAAATATCCCTTATTATATTAGTTAGCTGTGAGACATAGGCGGCCCTCGTGGAGGTCAAATCAGTTATTGGAACTAAATTAATTATTTCCTTTATTACTTAATTTTATTTATTTATTTAACACATTTTTGTCAATTTAAAATATTTCTTAAAAAAAACATTTTAAACTATAAAATAATTGTGGTCCGCCGGTGTCGGGAGCAGGGTCCAAGCTACCGGTGGTTAGGGCTCCAGAGACAGGAACCTCCTCACAATGCGAGCCGTATCGAAGAGTACTGCCTTCTGAATCAGACCCTTGATCCAACCGCCTAAGGAGAGCCTCGAACGATGGTCGTCGAGGCTCTTGGTCGAAAGGAGATTGGCCGACACGACAAATTAATTATTTATTATTTTAATTTATACTATCTACAACATTATTTTTAGTATATGCGAAACCTGAATATAGTTTGTTCAGAATAAGCAACTGAATCGGTTCATGGTTTTTTTTTTTATTATTTTTCCCAAAAATATTATAAATAGGTTACAAGTTGGATACCGAGCGACACTAAGTACCGTATCCGCAATCATAGGGCGCGGACGCACCGCCTGTGCCCGCGCATGCAGTGAGTATGTTTTTGTAGGAACAACTAGGTAACAGAACAAGCTTATAACTTTGTGATTGTTCATGATACGGTTTTGAAATTTTGTACATAGATTCTTTAAATAAAAATACTAGACACGTGTTTCGGGTTTCGCATATACTAAAACTAATGTTGTATATACTTATACTAGTACAATTCTATAAGAGTAGTGTCGTAACTTACCAAAAGCAGAAGTAACTAATCTAGGCTGTGGAGGTGCAGTAACACTTCTGATCACTCGGGCACCCTCGTTGGGGTTCTTAGGTTGCTGGCGAACCAGCTTGACTCCATCCGTGTGCATACCTAGACAAATCTTAGTCTTAATATATATACAATAAAAGTGAAAGGTCACTCACTCACTCACTCATCACGAAATATCAAAAACCGCTTCACGTATAAAGATGAAATTTGGCAGGGAGGTAGTGTATAGTTAGTAGACGTCCACTAAGAACGGATTTTGCGACAGGGCCGGATTAAGGAGGTTTAAGGGCTCTCGCAAATTTGTATGAAAGTCCTTCATTTTTTGTGGCATACCGGGTACAGCTAGTATAGTTTATTTACATCACGCCTTTATGAGCCGAAAAGATAGATAGAGGTGTACAGTGCATGCGCTGAAATATATTAAAAAGCTATTTCTCTATGGTATTATATAGGGTTACTGGTAATTAGTGACTGATACTTAAACACGTGATTGTACTCATGATAACAAACAACTTTCCCAAAGAAACATTTTTTTTATACACATTTTTATCACAATAACACAACAGCCGTATGAAATTCGCGCGCGCTCGCCTGTGACCTATCAGTGTGTGTTAATAAAAAGAAAGGTTTCTTTGGGAAAGTTGTCTGTTATCACGAGTACCTACAATTAATTTGATGTACAGAATGCTTGGTTGACTGCTTCATGAAGGGTCCGTTTACACCTTGTATACAAATAGATGGAAGAAGAAATGCTGCGCCAACAATAAATCAATTAAAACTCAGAGAATGATGATTCCTCTTCTTTTCGTGTCGATGAACTCAAATTGTGTTAGACCAGTATGTAGCCACCTGCACAGCTCTAACATTTGCTTCAATTAAATCTTGGTAGCTGCAAGTGGTTGTGCAGGATGGGCAGGACAAGAGGTGGAGCATATCCTGCAAAGCGGCTCCACACTGGCAATCTGTTTGGGATGAGTCGAGGATACTATGCCAGATTATATCTACAGCGGCCAACCTGGGCTCGCAATCGGTTCAGGGATTTCCAGATTGGCTACTGCAGCTCGTATGATGATGATGTTGGTGATTACACTTACCGAAGTCAGCGTATGTCTGTGTATGGGAAGACCAATGTAGGTCGTTCAGTAAGTCTTCATCACCAAGTTGGTCCCGAGTAGCTTCATATCTGGATAGAGTAGATGGCCAAATTAAGCTGATAATCAGCACTTCTTGAAAGTAAAAAATTCCTGGAGGTTTTTAGGTGAGGTTTTTTAGAGCCAAAACATTAAAAAAATAAAGAAGAATGTTGGGTTGGAGCAATCCTAACAAAATTATTATAAATGCGAAAGTAAGTTTGTTTGTTTGTGACCTTTTCACGCCTAAACCACAAAAACACGCAAAAAAAACTTTTATTTATAAGAATACTGTAGAAAATGCGCCATTTTGATAATTAACCATTTAGAGAATAGGCCATTCAGAGAATTAGGTTTTTAGAGAATTAGCCATTCCGAGAATTGGCCATTCAGAGAATTAGGCTTTTAGAGAATTGGCCATTCAGAGAATTGGCCATTCAGAGAATTAGGTTTTTAGAGAATTGGCCATTCAGAGAATTAGGTTTTTAGAGAATTGGCCATTCAGAGAATTAGGTTTTTAGAGAATTGGCCATTCAGAGAATTAGGCTTTTAGAGAATTGGCCATTCAGAGAATTGGCCATTCAGAGAATTGGCCATTCAGAGAATTGGCCATTCAGAGAATTAGGTTTTTAGAGAATTGGCCATTCAGAGAATTGGCCATTCAGAGAATTAGGTTTTTAGAGAATTGGCCATTCAGAGAATTAGGTTTTTAGAGAATTGGCCATTCAGAGAATTAGGCTTTTAGAGAATTGGCCATTCAGAGAATTGGCCATTCAGAGAATTAGGTTTTTAGAGAATTGGCCATTCAGAGAATTAGGCTTTTAGAGAATTGGCCATTCAGAGAATTGGCCATTCAGAGAATTAGGTTTTTAGAGAATTGGCCATTCAGAGAATTAGGTTTTTAGAGAATTGGCCATTCAGAGAATTGGCCATTCAGAGAATTAGGCTTTTAGAGAATTGGCCATTCAGATAATTAGGTTTTTAGAGAATTGGCCATTCAGAGAATTAGGTTTTTAGAGAATTGGCCATTCAGAGAATTAGGCTTTTAGAGAATTGGCCATTCAGAGAATTGGCCATTCAGAGAATTAGGTTTTTAGAGAATTGGCCATTCAGAGAATTAGGTTTTTAGAGAATTGGCCATTCAGAGAATTAGGCTTTTAGAGAATTGGCCATTCAGAGAATTGGCCATTCAGAGAATTAGGTTTTTAGAGAATTGGCCATTCAGAGAATTAGGCTTTTAGAGAATTGGCCATTCAGAGAATTGGCCATTCAGAGAATTGGCCATTCAGAGAATTAGGTTTTTAGAGAATTGGCCATTCAGAGAATTAGGTTTTTAGAGAATTGGCCATTCGGAGAATTGGCCATTCGGAGAATTGGCCATTCAGAGAATTAGGCTTTTAGAGAATTGGCCATTCAGAGAATTAGGTTTTTAGAGAATTGGCCATTCAGAGAATTGGCCATTCAGAGAATTAGGCTTTTAGAGAATTGGCCATTCAGAGAATTAGGTTTTTAGAGAATTGGCCATTCAGAGAATTGGCCATTCAGAGAATTGGCCATTCAGAGAATTGGCCATTCAGAGAATTGGCCATTCAGAGAATTGGCCATTCAGAGAATTAGGTTTATTCAGAATCGGCCATTCAGAGAATTAGGCTTTAAGAGAATTTGCCATTTTGAGAACTAGTCCTTTTGCGACTCTGTTGCTTGTTGTCATTTTGAGAATTAGACCTTCGCGCCTAAACCATATTAACTGCGTCTGTGATCATTTTAAGGATTTTAACGTAATTCATATTATTCTCCTATTCTGATTCTGGTAAAGAGGTCATTTTTGACCCCCAAATCTACGATTCTCATCATACCGTCAGGGAAGAGCCCTCCACCCCTCATCCCATATTTTCCAATAAAGATTATTATTTTTGTTTTTCTCTCTTCGCTGTCAAAAGTACTAGGCTAACATAAGTTACCAGCAGTATTCAAAATGGGAACCTTTCAAAACTAGTGTTCCATTGACACAAGTACTAGGCATGCATAAGTGACTAGAACGTACGATGTAAGCTTACTTGCTGGAATCCCTGTGCAGTACATCAGCGATGGTCATCATAGCGTCTGCGGCCGCATACATCCAACATCTGAGGTCCACATGACGCTCTATGTCTGATGGATGAGAAGCCCTGCAATGCAGCATGATTTAAGATAAAAAAACTTTTTTGCTAAAGTTATTTTTCACTTTTTTTGTGTTTTTGAAGTCGGTTTTATTTTTTGCAAAAAAAGTTTTTAAATTTTTTAGTTGTAATATCTTACACAAATATTTGCTATGCATTTATTACGCATATTTAACAACATATTTGATGGTAATAGGCTTATCCCCAATAAAATGTAACTTAACATACCTATTTGTCGAAATATGGGTGTACTGTACACATCTGCATAACCCTTTCGAGTGTACAGGCGTGATGTTATGTTGTGTGATTGCGTGAACAATGTAAATTTATGCGATAGCAGCAATCGCGGTTGATTTGCAGTAATTTTTTGAAGAGTTCCGTTGTCTGTCTCCGAAACTCAACATCAGATCTATATGAAATTTAAATGGGACCATTTCGGAATAAACCCCTTTCGAACAAAAAAGAATTTTGCAAATCTGTCTATTTATGACGGAGTTATGACCGAACATACATAAATAAAAAAATATATAAACATCCGAATTGATAACCTCCTCCTTTTGGAAGTCGGTTAAAAAACACATTTATTCCGTAAGGGTTCAAGTATTACGTAAGCAGATTTTTTGGTATTATCAACCCCCCCCCCCTCTCACCCTAGTCAGCAACAGTAAGCAAATCTCTTACCCCCCCCCCCCTCCCATGCTTACGTAAACATTGGTACATGCATTTTTCAATGTGTTCTGGTTTCTTTATTGATTCATGAGCAGCAGTTATGTCTTAGAAATCAATTAAAACGAATAGGCTTTGAAGTAGGGTTGCCATATCTGATCAAACCGAATTCGACAACATTCGTAGAAAATCCGAAAGAGTAAAAAAAAAGTACTGCTGACGTAATCACCATCCAGACCCCCCAATCCCCCTTGTCATCAAAAATAAGCAAAGGAAAGTACCCCCCGCCCCCTTGTAGTGCTTACATAATAATTGAATGGCCCCTAAGTATTAAGAGCGGTTTTGACATTGGCATAACATCACGCCTATAACCCCCGAAGGTTTAGGCAGAGGTGTACCTAATAGCACACCCACATTTCGCCAGTAATGTTTAAGTCCCATGTAAGCCATGTATGCAAGCTTGCCATCAACCGGGCACAAATCCAGACTCCGTGGCTGCTACTGAGAAATTCCTGATGGAAAAACCCAATAACAATTTGCCCGGCCAGGGAATCGAACCCAGAACCTCATGCTCAGCAGTCGCGATTGCGACCACTAGACCAATGAGGCAGTCAGAGTCGAGGTAGACAGATGCCTGGCAGGGCTGCGGGACTGTTCGAAAGAGATACCGCGGCCCTGGAACACAAAGGGCAAAGAAGGAACATGGATGGGTTTTAGTCAGTACAAGTCTGACACTCCCTCCCACTCCACCCAGAGCGGGGGGGGGGGTTATTTGATGATTTCCCAACCGAAAACAAAAAAAGAAAAGCTAGACAGATTACTGGCTGGCTTTTGGCATACACAATGTAACGATATTCGATCAGCGGTATCAATTGGAAAAAAGAAAAGTGAAAAATTTCATAAAGAACAACAATATCTATGAAATTTCAATATTTGTTAAGGAGAATCAGTCTAAATTTTGAAAAACTTAATACTAGACGTCACCAAAGCACACTAAAATCAAAAAAACACAATACTGCACTTTTCTCAAAGAGTTGTCTCGCCATGGGTCCAAAGGTTTACAATAAACTACCAAAAACTTTAAAAAGCATGACCAACATAAACCATTTCCATTTTAAATCTCAACTCAAGAAATTCCTGATTGAAAAGGCTTACTACTCTATCAATGAGTTTTTAGAAGATAGAAGCATAAAATAAAAATGTCCGATCCACTTGTTACACTATCTTGTTTACGACGTTACTTGTTTGAAACAGTTTTATTTAGTTTGTAGTTTTTTTACGCCTTATTTGTACGCCTTGCAAGGCAAAACATAGTGATACAACACAAATTTTATACCATGTACCATATTACCTATGTTTAACAAATAAAATACTTTGACTTTGACTTTGACAATATACATATTGGGGATTTTGCAATAAAAACCCGGAGTCAGAATTTGTGCCCCCGGTTGATGGCAATAGGATCGCCCATTATTACATGGGCCTTAAACTTGACCTGGATGACGCAGAGGCTGGCATAGGAGCACAAACAAAGAGAAGCCTAGCAGTGGATGAAGCCTAAATGTTCCCCCCACTGCTAGGACACAGGCCCACTCTCTATGAGAGGGAGTGGACTGATCCAGCACGCGGGCCCAGTGCGGGTTGGTAGAAGCCACATGTCTTCGAATTCTTGGTTCTAGGACATGCCGGTTTCCTCACGATGTTTTCCTTCACAGTTTTCAGAGCAGCATGATAACTGGTACAGCATATTACCTGGGAAAGTCATCAAGTCCTGAGGTTAGAGTCTTGGGGTTCAACTGCAACCCATCATCATCCCGTCCTCTCCAGCGGTAGGATGTTGGTTCATCCCCCCTCTGAGACGTCTGGAACCATTGGTACCAGGCCTGCAGAAGTACCAAGAAGGTGAATAAACTAAGCTCTTTTATAAGGTGTAAACAGACCCTTCACGAAGCCGTCAACCAAGCATTCTGTATATCAAACTAAGTAACTTTACGCAAAAATTATTGCTGGAAAACGATTTTTTTTTTGGGGTAAGAAATCACGTTTTACGGTAGGACTCAATGTAACGCACTCAAAACGTTGGTGCTGATGGATGCATTGAATAGTATGGGGGTCGTGGAGTCATACGGCTTTACACTGACCAGCAAAATTGCAAAAAACGTAAGAAAAATTGAATTTCACGGACTACCCTGGCGCCCATCTTAAACCACCAGGATGTCACAGATCAATATCTCTTCTATACATATAATAAAATCGTAAAATTCCAAATCGATGTTCCGACTTGGCGCAAAAACTACTGCATAGATCGTGTTCAAATTTTGCACAAATATTCCTTACAGGCTTCTTCGAATGTTAGGCTATATATTATCACGCTACTTGCTTAAGGGGATGAGCAATATTGCATTTTGTCCGTATTCTTCAATTGTTTGATGTTTAAGTCATGACAAGCACCAGAACGAACCAAAGTGGAGAGACTTTACAAGTGCGCACTACAATGCGTTGAAATATCAAACTTAGGAGATTTTTTTTAGTTTTTAATATTATTACCCGTTGGGACCAAGGATAGATCATGAGTTGCATCTATATATTTCGTTCATAAACTTTGAAAATGACTAAAGAATACACGGTCACGTGAGCGAAGCCGCGGGCACAGCTAGTTTTATCAATAAGAGGTCTCAGATCTGAATAACATTTTCACCCGACCACTGCTCAAGGTACTAGGCTCTCATATCATAGTAGAGAGACCCCGACGCTTTGAAATTCTAAACATTTTCTTATGAATAAGAGACCTCAGATCTGAATAACACTTTCAGCCGACCACTGCTCAAGGTACTAGGCTCTCATATCATAGTAGAAGACCCCGAAGTTTTTAAATTCTAAACATTATCCTTTAGTATTTGTCTCGAAGTACCAGACTATCATAACTTAAGGGTACACTAGCCGGTCATACTCCCATACAAACGTAGTATGGCGATTACTCCACTGTTTGATGGTGTACGATCAAAATAAAAATGATATCAATTTGTCTCATCATTATCTAGCCCTGTATGGAAACAAAAAATAAAAAAAAAACCATATATTTGAAAGTTATGAGCGTCGAAAATTCCATGTTTCAACAAACGGATCTTTGGGCGGAAATAAATACCATAAGAAGAAGGAAACTGGCAAAATAGTTACCATACAGGGATAGATTAGTTATTCAAAAATGCAAATAATTTTATATTGAACAGATACATTCAATAGATTTTTCGTGATATCCATATTCCCAAAGGTCTGTATAAAAAATTTCGCGCGGTCGTTTCGCTCATTTATGCGTCACTCAGCATTAGGAGTGTGTATGTGTACGCGCACTAGCTTCTTACTGTTCATCACAGCGTCTATCCCACAGATATAGATAGACCTAGATAACGCAAGAGCAACTGCTTCGCGTGCTGCTTCGCGTGCCTAGCTTACGTACAAAAATCGTAAGTGGCCACTTTCGCGCTCAGTCTGCATCGGTGTATAACACGTTGAATGGGTAATTGTGCTGATATTTGAGAAAAGCAAAACATACGTATTACATTGCGGCTTAGAAATAGTGCTTGTGACGTCATAAGAGGTAGTCAAAAAATGGCACGCTTGATTTTCATACAGATCGTGATACTTGCGTTATCTAGGTCTATCTATATCTGTGGTCTATCCCTTTCGCACGTGATGTCGGATGAGATAGCATGCATTTTAACCCGCCACCAACTAGGAGCTTACCTGCAATCTACTAAACATCCTATCCAGCAAGCTGCGATACTTGGACCCGCTGACAAACAGTTCGGGCCGTATCTTCACCATATGAGCAAGTTGTATTAACAACATAGGAGGGTTCGCAGCAGCGTTGCTTTGCACCACGAACTCTTTTGGTACTCTTGCTAGCGCCTCCGATCCTGGTACATGGAAAATTATTTTTGATTACATATAAAGAAATAGGCTATTTGACAACATCAAAAAAATAGAAAAATATTTAGTCCGTCAGTTAGATTACCAAAAAATGTTGGACACGTATTTTTTCTTTTGTCACATAATCATAAAATGACGACGATACAGCGCATCTAAGTTCAAGAGAGGGGGCTTGTGACGTCTCTGGACAGTAAAAAGTAACAGAAATTGTGACGTCGCGCGAGATTTCAACGCGCTGTATCGTGGTCATTTTACGTTTCCATGATAAAAGATTTTTTTTAGATAATCTAACTGACGGACTAAATAGATTTTTTCAGTCAAATACTCTATTGCTTTGGTGGTCTGTCCGGTCGTCGTTTTTCATGATGTTTATTTAGATATCGTACACAACGTGTAAGTAAGTATCATAATCATTCTCTTGCCCTTTTTTTTTCGGATGGGCGGAGTGGAAGGGAGTGTCAGACTTTTACTGACTAAAACCCATCCATGTTCCTTCTTTGCCCTTTGTGTTCCAGGGCCGCGGTATCTCTTTCGAACAGTCCCGCAGCCCCGGCAGGCATCGGCCCTTGCGGGCCCTTTCTTTTTGCTGACATCTCTTTGAGGCGCGCGTGGAACATGAACGCGCCGTCGACACGGCCTGTCATCATAAGACGGACGGACGGCGAGCTAGCATTTTCTTGCCCTTATCCCAAGTATAAGTAACTATATGTTAAGTATCATCATCATTTCAGCTGAAAGACGTCCACTGCTGGACATAGGCCTCCCCCAAGTGTCGCCACATTGACCGGTCCCGTGCGTCTCGCATCCAGCGGATCCCCGCAACCTTCACCAGGTCATCGGTCCACCTAGTGGAAGGCCTTCCAACGCGTCTTTAAGTTAAGACTAAGTTACTAAATCATCTGCCTAGTCTTTTCCCAACTATATTGGGGTCGGCTTCCAGTGTAACCGAAAGCAGCTGAATACCAGTACTTTACATGGAGCGACTGCCTATCTGACCTCCACAACCCAGTTAGTACTGGGTAATACGATACCCCTTGGTAAGACTAGTTATCTGACTTTTTGGGCCACTGACTGTCAAAGATCTACAAATGACAGGGACCAAGGGCTTTTCGAAGCACGGAGGAAACTCGGTATATGATATATTCGTCACCCATCCACAGACCAACCTAGGCAAGCAAGGATCGATCCGAGCGGCTGTTATTATTTAGCCACGCGGTAACGCAAATTCAACATTCCCAATTTATTTGAGGTCAGCGCAGCATCCGTTCTTCTTCCATGATGACGAGAGAATGGAAGAAGAAGGGATCTTCTTCTTCCATTCTCTCGTCATCTCATCAGACACATCGTTGATTGATTGATATGATTGACATATGATACTGTTCTGACATTTATGATTTTTTATTTCTGTTGGACATTATTGTAAAATTTTTACCACTGTTATTCTGACATTTTTTTTTTTTTCTTTTTATATTTGTTTTGTAATTCTAATGATTTGACATTTAAATTTATTTGGTATCGATACAATTTCTCTATCATTTTAGAATTGAATATTATTTGCATGCCCATGCGATGGTAGAATATGGAGGACTATATTATATAAGACAACATCTATGTACCAATTACCCATGTTTGCAAAGAAATAAATGATTTGATTGGATTTGACACCTCATTTCTTGGCACACCATGAAGCTGAAGTAACAAACATACCCAAAATCTGCTCTCGAGGTATCCATCCCTCGACATTGATCAGGTCCATCCAATGAGCTGCTATGTCCATCTGTATGGCTGGAGACCAACGGCCGATCAGCAGCCCGTGGAAACCCTCGTCCCAGAGGAAACCGCGGGGGAAGAATGATCTAGAATAATCAGAAAAAGTTTGTATTGACAAGACGTACACCACCGACTTTGACATGTTCACCCGAATATACAGGGTGTGAAAAGACCCTTAACGAAGCCGAAGGGCACTTGTTCTCCCCGTCAATGCGATCATTTTTTTGTTCTAGACCATACCTGGGAAACTTCTAGTTCCGGAGATATTGGAGGTCAAAGTTCCAACTTTTTCACACGTTTTTTTTAAACACTACTTTTTAAGGTTTAACTTTACTTTAATTACCTCCATGACCCGTTTACTATTCAAAGCATCCATCAGCACCAAGTTTTGAGTGAGTTACTTTGAGTTTTACCGTAAAACGTGATTTTTCACCCCAAAAAAAAAGTCGTTTCCCAGCAATAATTTTTGCGTAGAGTTACTTAGTTGGATGTACAGAATGCTTGGTTGATGGCTTCGTGAAGGGTCCGTTTACACCCTGTATATAAGGTGACTGGTAATTAGTGACCGATACTTAAACATGTGATTGTGCTCATGATAACAAACAACTTTCCCAAAGAAACATTTTTTTTAATACTCATTCAATTTTATCACAATAACACAACAGCGGGCCGTATGAAATTCGCGACGCGCGCCTGTGACCTATCAGCTGTTAGCCGCATGAATCTTACATTAAAAACAAGTATTTAAAAAAAAACTTGTGAAAAAGTTGGAACTTTGACCCCCAATATCTCCGTAACTAGAAAGTTCCCAGGTATGATCCAGAACAAAAAAGTGATCGCAATGACGGGGACAACAAAGGCCTTTCGGTTTCGTTAAGGGTCTATTTACACCCTTTATAAGTGTCAAATGCCCGTCTACTTTCAAAGTACCGAACACCTGTCGCGTTCACGCGAAAATAACCTTTAATAATCGAGATATAAGGGCCACACTTACCTGCTAGGTACTCCAGTGTATAAGGGCGCTTTCCAGTACGGTACTGGTTCTTTAGTATATTGGGACTGAACTCTGCTAGCCCCGAAGAAATAGCCCACACCTCCAACCATGTTGGAAAGCGCTGCCCTAGCTATCGCCACATCTTGGGGTGGGTAACTGTAAAGAAAAAAGCATCATTTTTTATTACTAAACTAGCTGTTCCCCGCGACCTTCGTCCGCGTCAAGTTATTAAAAATACAATTTTCCCCGTTTTTGCAACATTTTTCATTGCTGCTACGCTCCTATTGGTCGTAGCGTGATGATATATAGCCTATAGCCTTCCTCGATAAATGGACTACCCAACACTGAAAGAATCATTCAAATCGGACCAGTAGTTCCAGAGATTAGCGCGTTCAAACAAACAAACAAACACTGCAGCTTTATAATATTAGTATAGATAGTATAGATGAGCCTGCTCTTGACCTCGATCACGCCTGATGGAAAGCAGTAGATGAGGTCTATGATGGAACGAGCGTGCCCAGAAGATGCCTGTTCACTCTTGCTTTGAAGGCAGACGGGTTAAATGTGGGAGGGAACACAGATGCCGGCAGAGAGTTCCACATCTTGGCTGTGCGCATGATAAACGTGGAGGAGAAGCGCTGAGTACGACTCGTCGGGATGTCAACCAAGTGTGAATGGTACGCCGCAGTACGACTGCTGGTCCGGTGGTAAAAAGGTGATGGTGGGATCAGGTCGTGTAGCTCCTATAGGCTATATAACATCACACCACGACCAATAGGAGCAGAGCATCAAGGAAAAATGTTAACAACACCGCATCAAAATAATGATCGAGTACATCATACGCTTTCATTTGATACCCCACTTGGGTATATTTGAAAATATTAGATTTTTCATACCCACTTTCATCCCCCATATCTAGTAAATGCCTGCACCGATTTTGATAAAACGTATCTAAGAACCATCGCCAAGAAACCAGCTTTTAAATAAAAAAAACTGCATCCAAATCGGTTCACTCGTTTAAGGGCTACGATGCCACAGACAGACACACGTTGCGGTCAAACTTATAACACCCCTCTTTTTTGGTCGGGGGTTAAAAAAACTCACCCTTTCTCGTCCAGCTTGAATTTCTCCTCGAAGTCCAGGTCGAAAGCCATCTTTTTAGCTTCCAATGCCTTAGTATACTTGTCCCCCTTCAAGGGGGGGGTCGCCAGGTCCTCAGTGGTATACACTATGTCTATAACAAATGGAGTTTCCACCAGCATCTGAATCGGCACGAAATTTATGTCTTTTTCCTGTGAAACAAGAATATTAACGTTAATAATAATATCACGCCTGTAACGCGCAATGATTGTTGACATAACGGTCCCACATGATGAGAACCTCGTGAAAGCCGAGAAATATAAGCAAACCAAGTATCGTGACTTGGCTCGCGAGGTTGTTGACTTGTGGGATGTGGACTCAGCGATCATTGTGCCGATAGTTGTATCAGCCCATGGCTTAATTGCCAAGAGCTTCGACCAACATCTGAGGAGGCTCTCGTTAGGCAGCTGGATCAAGGGCTTAATTCAGAAAGCGGTACTCCTGGACACGGCTCGCATTGTTAGGAGGTTCCTCTCTCTGGAGCCCTGACCGCCGGTAGCTTGGACCCTGTTCCCGATACCGGTGGGCTACATTTTTTTATATTTTTAAATGTTTTTTATATTGTTTTTTCTAAGGAATATTTAAAAATGTAATTGTATTTGTATAGGAATAAATAAAGGAAATAATATCCGCCTGTAATATTATATGGTATTTGACTGAAAAAATCTACACTGGTGGACAAAAAAATTAGGCCATCCCTATTTTTATGTTAATTCAAGTCGATGGCAATAGGGTACACCTCTGCCTAACCCTTCGATGATTGTAGACGTGATTTTGTATTACATGAACTGATATTTTGTCGTCGGAAGAATCGACAAAATGACAGATTTCCTTTGTTGATATATCATTTTGTCGATTCTTCCGATTTTTTGATAAAACATGTCTAATTTTAATATACACATCATGCGCTTTCATTTGATACCCCAATGATATTTAGAACAGCATAAAACACACTTAAATGTGGCAAATGACAGCTGTCCAGGTGGGGGCCTAAAATGGCCGCTATTATGATTCTGTTAAAATACTGGTTTCAGCTGATTCCGGTAAGACTGGAAGCCGACCTCAATAAAAATGGGACAATGCTAGGCTGATGATGGTTCTGCTAAAGCGCCAAAGGCCATTTTAGATCCCCTGCACGAGTAGCATGACCACCGTACAAACGGGTTTTGTCGACGGATTTTGTGGATGGCGCCACATGTCTTTCAAATCATGATTGAATAATATTATTATACAATGTGCAGTTTTGCATCCTGGTCAAATTCAAGGAGGTATCTATGCTAATGATTCTCGACCCGAATCAATAATAAAATGGGAAGGTATTTTTCTCTTATTTACGAAAATCGGTAAGTGCGGACAGCGGCGGCGGCGCGGCGCCTCGCACAGATCGTCGACACTCACGCACACAGAGACATATCACGCGATGGTGATTCTGTTTGTTTTGTTGAAATGTAAATACGAAAGTATCCGTTTATTCTGAAATACTGTCAAATTTAAACAATTTAAAATAGCAACTTTATTAATTACTGACCAGGTACCGTAATTTAAATTGATTATTTATGTATTTTGTGACAACCTCCTGAATTTTGACGAGGATGCAAAACGGCACCTTGTATAAACTTTATTATCGTGTTAAAAGTTTAATTGTCAAATTACAAATTAACGCGAGCAAAGCCGTAGGCAAAAAGCTAGTATTACCAATAAGGTACGTTTATTTCTACATACCTTAATACTAAGCTCCTCATCAGGTCTTAGAACAGCTAGCTTCCCAAACATCGAGTGTCTCTCAATCTTCAGTAGCGAGTAAAACTTCTCCTTGAGCAGATGTAGCCCTGGGGCGTGCGCCTCGGAATATGATGTGTGGAGAAGCTTCCCTGAAAAACAAGAACCGGCAAATACCTATTAAAAAAATCTATTATACAGGGTGACTGGTAATTAGTGGCCGATACTTAAACACGTGATTGTACTCATGAAAACAAACAACTTTCCCAAAGAAACATTTTTTTTATATACACACACTGATAGGTACAGGCGCGCGCGCGCGAATTTCATATTTGCGCGTTGTGTTATTGTGATAAAAGTGTGTATAAAAAATGTTTCTTTGAGAAAGTTGTTTGTTATCATGAGTACAATCACGTGTTTAAGTATCGTACTCATTCCTTATTTTATCCATTCGTGTTAAACCACACATCCCCCTTAGCATTCTTATCTCAGCCACATGTACTTCTCCATGAGATCTACTATTTTCGAATGGGCAACTACAGTCCATTCACAGTTATTATGCCTGTGGCGGGACTGTAGGTAGCTTATTTTTGACTATGCAAAAGTGCCTGTCACGGGTCTATTTGAAATAAATGCTTTGAGTTAAGTTTGAGTTTGTAATTGCCTTTCATGTCAAAACGAAAAGACATATCACCTTTATGTGGCACCAAGTTGATTCTAAAGTTGTGCAGCTGCGGCGTATGGCCCAGTATGGAGCCATCTTCATACCACACTCTGGAGTGTGGGGCGGCTGGGCCTAGGGACTCGTCCAGCGCTGCGTACCAGATTAGCATGAACGGGACTTTGACGTGACCCTGAAAGTTAAAGATGGGTGTTTAAGTACCCTAACGAAGCCGATAGTGATGGGTAGCTATAGCCATAACTAGCTAAATAACGGCTATTAACAAAATAGCCACGGTTACGATATCCGTCAACACTATAACTAGCTATTGGCTACTGGCTAGCTAGAATACGGCATAGCGGATAGTAGCCATAATATAACTACTTCGTTTTGCAGCCGTCCCGGTTTTCGGTAGCCGGCTAACCGGAGTAGCTGAGTAGCCGATAGCTGACTTAACTGTGTGCACTGTTGATTTTCGTTTTCTTACAATAATAATACGTACGACCTACGAGGGGAAGTCATTTCTTTTCAAAAGATTATAAAATAAAATAAAAAGTAAATGAAAAACGAAATCAAGACATTACGTAACTTATTATTCACATTTAGACTTGTTGCCGCGGCGAGGTTCGAACTCGAATCGCAGGACAGTTGATCGTTATTCATTCAATTCCCTTGTCCACCTAGCTACGCCGCTGCGCCGCTAGCGAGCGCTAGTCGTTATTGTTCAATAGCCAAGTAGCCAAAATAGCTGGCTATTCCACCACAAATAACCGGCTAGCTAAGCTATTGAAATTTCGGCTCCCATCCATCTCTAGAAGCCGAAAGACACTTGTTTTATTTATTGAAGTGAAACTTCTTTACGCACGCTTGACTTGGGGAGTAAGCTGGCGAACGCGTGACGTAAGCGTTACGAAAAGTGTGATCGGGCGAGGCGAACGGGAATTGAGTGGGGGATATAAGCAAGAGACAGCAGTGCGCACGCACATTTTCTTTCTCTTTTCCTCTCATAGCCAAATACGTTCCGTATATCTAAGCAATTTTTAGAAGTTTCACTTCAGTCGTGAGGTCATAAGTACACTCGTTTTTTTTTATTTATTTAATGCACAATGTACACAACCAATGTTACACGCTAGGCTTAAAACTAGTGATTACATGACCCTGTTAGGGCGCCGCAAGATAACTGAAAGCTAAAATTATTGCAGTGTCAGTGTTATTTATAATCTAATATCACATAATTTTATACGTAATTTTCACATTAAAAATATTATATTCATTAAACTTATATCTAGCTTTATACATAAAAAGAAGTAATATTATAACTACTAAACAATATTAAACTTGTTCTCCCCGTCATTGCGATCATTTTTTTGTTCTAGACCATACCTGGGAACCTTCTAGTTACGGAGATATTGGGGGTCAAGGTCACAACGTTTTCACAAGTCTTTTATTAAATACAATTTTATAATGTTATAGCTTTACTTTAAATAATGCAACGAACCCCGTACTATATTTAATGCATATGTCACCCTAAAATTGTACATACCGTTAGATTATAATCTATCTCGTGAGATTGTGAACCGTAACACACTGCGTACAATTTAACGCATTATTTTTGGTAGATTATAATCTATCAAAGTGAAAACGTCAAATTGTGAAATGGCGTGCGACGGAACGCACCTCGCGCGCTGATTGGTTGAACGTCATGTGCCCCGCGCCGCCATATTTATTTATTAATTCGAAATAAATTAATGTAAGAATTTATTTAAAGCGGTTCATACAATTTTCAAGAATCTATAACTTGCAAATTAACAAGAATCGCGAAACATTCATGGGGTATTTTCGGATACATCTGGGCGTGAGGAATCTAATTTGTTTTTTTATGACGTCACTATTGTGAACACCTTGTATAATACAGATTAGTATCTTAGGCGCGAATTACACAAAAACGATGTAAGGCGTAAGGTGCGGCGCAGGCGTGGAATTTATAAGGAAACGAAAGAACGACGTGCCTGCGCCGCGCCGCTTGAGTGTAATTTACGACATGTCGCCTACGTACATTTTGTATGAAAATTTTTTGAAGAAGCATCACGCCTGCCCCGCACCGTCACCTTACGCCGTTTCTGTGTAAATCGTGCCTAAGATGACTGTAAATGTACACTAGTTTTGGTTGCAAATCATATTCTAATCTTACCTTAGTAGTAATATTAATCCTAGCCGTCCAATGACCCCCGTGTTCACCCCCAGGGGTCTTTATAAACGAGGTAGTAATGTTGTGGGGGAGATCCGTAATGAGCTGCTCCCCAAAAGTGACCCCATCGTGTCTGAGCCAGCCATACGTTGCTAGGAGATCGTTTTGGTCACACCAATGTCTGTGAAAAAAAAATGGTACGTTTATTTATTTAAGCAGCCACCGTACTCTCTTACTTGAGGAGCTCGTGGCTAAACAATAACAGCCGCTCCGGTCGATCTTTAGGTTAAGCCGTGCTTGCCTAGGTTGTTCTGTGGATGGGTGACCACCCATTACATACCGGGTTTCCTCCGTGCCTCGGAAAGCACGTTAAGCTGTTGGTCCCGGTTGTCATTTGTAGATCTTTGACAGTCGTTAGGTAGTCAGTAGCCCAAAAAGTCTGACAACCAGTCTTACCAAGGGCTATCGTATTACCCAGTAATAACTGGGTTGTGGAGGTCCGACAGGCAGTCGCTCCATGTAAAATACTGGTATTCAGCTGCATCCCGTTAGGCTGGAAGCCGACCCCAATATAGTTGGGAAAAGGCTAGGCAGATGATGATGATTTGTACTCTCTTACTTACAACTCAATTGAATTAGTTTATGTATTTTATCAAGAGTGCACTTCCATAATACCTTATAATGCACACATTGGTATAAGTAAATGTTTGTATCATTAAAATATGAACATTGAAGTTATGGGAATTAAAGTTTATTTTCGTATGAGATTCTCTAGTCCAAGAGCGGCGTATGAACACAATTGTTTCTGACAGACAATATTCGTGTTTACATTACAATAGATAAAGTCAGAGAAGAATAATACAAGATAATAGTATTGTAGTAACTGTGCAACAGATGCATTCATAAAGGGTGTAAATAGACCCTTAACGAAGCCGTCAACCAAGCATTCTGTACACCAAACTAAGTAACTTTACACAAAAATTATTGCTGGGAAACGTCTTTTTTTTTTGGGGTGAAAAATTACGTTTTACGGTAAAACTCAATGTAACGGACTCAAAACATTGTGCTGATGGATGGATTGAATAATACGGGGGTTGTGAAGGTGTTTAAAGTAAAAAAAATACATTAGAAACATGTATTTTAAAAAAAAGTTGTGAAAAAGTTGGAACTTTGACCCCCAATATCTCCGTAATTAGAAAGTTCCCAGGTATGGTCTAGAACAAAAAAATGATCGCAATAACGGGGAGAACAAGTACCCTTCGGCTTCGTTAAGGGTCTTTTTACACCCTTTAGGGTGACTGGTAATTAGTGACCGATACTTAAACACGTGATTGTACTCGTGATAACAAACAACTTTCCCAGTTTTTTTTTTATCTCATTCACTTTTATCACAATAACACAACAGCCGTATGAAACTCGCCGGCGCCTTTTACCTATCAGCTGTTAGCCGCGTGACGTCGTTATCTCTCATTACCATCGTGCACCAGTGGGTAGGCAGAGCACCCGCGCGGCTCGCAAGCCCGCTCCGTAAGTTTTATTGTGATAAAAGTGAATGAGTATAAAAAAAATGTTTCTTTGGGAAAGTTGTTTGTTATACTGAGCACAATCACGTGTTTATCGTATCGGTCACTAATTACCAGTCACCCTATACATATAATGGGTGTAAAATACACTTAACGAAGCCGAAAGGCACTTGTTCTCCACGTGATTGCGATATTTTTTTTGTTCTGGGCCGTACCTGGGAACCTCCTAGTTACGGAGATATTGGAGGTCAAACTTTCAACTTATTCACTTTTTTTTTTATTCACTCTCACGCCTTTTTTACGCGACTGCAGCGAAGCCAAAAGGAAGGGTTATGATTTTAGCAGTCTATGTATGTTTGTATTTACATATGTTCCTCTGTAGCGCCTAAACTATTCACCCGATTTTGATAAATAAGGTGTCAATCGATTCATTATTATGGCCCGGGTAACATAGGCTACATTTTAACCGACTTCAACAATGGGAGGGGTCGATTTTACCTTGTAATTCTAGAATTTATTTAGTGCGTGATTTTTCAGTAATCGGGTTTTGAAGTGAAACTTCGTTACGCACGCTTGACTTGGGGAGTAAGCTGGCGAACGCGTGACGTAAGCGTTACGAAAAGTGTGATCGGGCGAGGCGAACGGGAATTGAGTGGGGGATATAGGCAAGAGACAGCAGTGCGCGCGCACATTTTCTTTCTCTTTTCCTCTCATAGCCAAATACGTTCCATATATCTAAGCAATTTTCAGAAGTTTCACTCTAGTCGTGTGGTCATAAGCACACTCGTTTTTTTTAGTTGTAGAATTCCACACAAATTCCACAAATTCTTGTTCCTGAGCGGTTTCAGACGAGCGTATTTTAGCGCGTATATGCTCGTACCGGCTTACGCGAGTACACGCGCTTCAAAAAATCAAATGCGTGTTCGCTTGATTAAAATCACACCTGTCAGCAAAAGTGACGATTTATCCGGCGACTGGCGCTTGTTCCAGCTTTTAGCGCGTCAACGCTCGTACAAGTTCCGCGTGTGGCAAAAGGCGCGCGTATACACGCCTACACGCGCCGAATATACGCTAATAGATCATACATCATCATCTGCCTTTTCCCAACTTTGTTGGGGTCGGCTGCTAGTCTAAAATACTGGTATTTCGGTGGCTTGGTTAGACTGGTTGTCAGACTTTCGGGCTACTGACTACCTGTAACGACTGTCAAAGATGTACAAATGACAGCCGGGACCAACGGCTTAACGTGCTTTCCGAGGCACGGAGGAAACTCGGTATGTAATATGCGGTCTCCCATCCACGGACCAACCTAGGCAAGCGCGACTTAACCTTAAGATCGACCAGAGCGGCTGTTATTATTTAGCCACGAGCTCCTCTAGCTAATAAAGAAGAAATAAATAAATAATGACTACACTTACCGTATTCCCTTATGCGATGAGGCAGATAGCTCGTACCACATCATACCAAACACGGGGGACCGAGGCTCACGGCTCTTCATACCCATGTAGACCCCAGGTCTGTATGTACCCCAGTAGCGCTCTGGGATCTGAAGACCTGTCTCTTTGACGACCTAGAAAGTTTCGGAAAAAGTTTAAATTATGTTGTCTATGCTCATATACAGGGTGCTTGGTGCATCCAAACCAAGGCAATTTGTTGTGACTTCAGCCCTAATATCTCATCCTTGGCCAACGGATTTTTGTTTTTTTTTTAAATATTTATTTTAAAATACACATTTAATTTTTATTTTTATTTTGGTAGTCTGTACTGTTCCACTGCTCGGCAAAGGCCTCCCCCAATTCCTTCTATGTGTTCTTTATCCGTGCCTCCTCGAACCAGCCCTCGCGGTACGCGTATGATCTGGACATTTAAACTTAAATTTAAAAAAGATATTGGTGTTGTCACCTTTAATAATGTTGATGTCTACTGTTTTCTGGTTCAATCGAATTCAAACTAGGTCGCAGATAACATCCTTATCCTTATTTCCTAACTAATATTATAAATGCGAAAGTAAGTTTGTTTGTTTGTTACGTTTTCACGCCTAAACCACTGAACCGATCATCCTGATATTTTGCATATACGTTGTCAGGTGTACAGAAACGGACATAGGGTACCTTTAACCGCGAAAAAAAGTACTGTTCGCGAGGAAAACAACAATAACGTTCTTATGATAAAAGATGGCGCCACGTCACCACGTGTCTTTACAAGCAGAGTACAATAGTAATTCGGATGAATTGATTGTCAAATTCTAAACTAACGCGAGCGAAGCCGCGGGCAAAAGCTAGTGTAAATATTAAGTTAAAACTCAACTTGTGATTTAAATACAAAATTTTGCGATTTTTCAAAATTTAAGGGGAAAAAAAGATTGTGGGGCCAAGGATGAGTTATTCGGGCAGAAAAGACAGCAAATGACCCCTCCTTTCGGCCCGATCAATTTGGCAAAAGATGAACCAAACACCCTGTATAATAAAGAAGTAACGTTTGTAAGTTTGGACGTAGATCTTCGGAACTGCTGTTCCGATTCCGAAAATTATTTATTTATTTATTTAAACTTCATGTACAAAAGTGGTACATAGGCGGACTTAATGCCACAAGGCATTCTCTACCAGTCAACCTTGGGGTCAAATAGGACAGCATAGTGATAGAGTATTATTAATATTATTTCATCAATTCAAAGAGTGACTGGTAATTAGTGACCGATACTTAAACACGTGATTGTGCTCATAATAACAAACAACTTTCCCAAAGAAACATTTTTTTTTATACTCATTTACTTTTATATTATACTAGCACTTTGCCCGCGACTTCGTCCGCGTGGGTTACGTACATTTTCCATACAAACAAAATTCCCCCTTTTCACCCCCTTAAAGGTTAAATTTCCAAAAACCCCTTCTTAGTGCTCCCCTACATTATAATAGGAAGCCGTGTATAAAATTTCACATTCCTAGCTCCAGTAGTTTCGGCTGTACGTTGATATGTCAGTCAGTCAGTTCTCCTTTTATATATATAGATAGATACTAGCTGTTCCCCGCGACCTTCGTCCGCGTCAAGTTATTAAAAATACAATTTTCCCCGTTTTTGTAACATTTTTCATTGCTGCTACGCTCCTATTGGTCGTAGCGTGATGATATATAGCCTATAGCCTTCCTCGATAAATGGACTACCCAACACTGAAAGAATCATTCAAATCGGACCAGCAGTTCCAGAGATTAGCGCGTTCAAACAAACAAACACTGCAGCTTTATAATATTTATATATTATATATTTCAATATAACAACGACGAGTTCAGACTAACTAAGATAGAGAAAAAGTTACTCCATGAAAATAATAATAATCATGTTTTAGAAAGCTAAAATAATCCTAAATTTCGGTTAACGCGTAACAAAACCAAAATAATTAGTACTGAGTAGCTCATAAAAATATTACAATCACCCTACCACCTGATCCTTTCGCGGCACTCATTGATGTTTTGAAACAATAAGACCTTTATAGGATGATAACTTAAAAATATTCAGAAACAATGACTCTTAAAAATTCTTTAAAAACAATAGAATACGCAGGTGTTCTAATTAGCTCTTTGTCATTATGTACTTTTGAAATATTTTGCTAACAAAGATTTTTACAAGTGGTGTATGTAGTTATAGAATTGTTATCATTAATACAACCCTCTAAACAATAGACCTTTCTATTGTTTCAAAACATCAATGAGTGCGGCGCAAGGACCAGATGGTAGAGTCATTGTAATATTTTTATGAGCTACTCATCTATACTAATATTATAAAGCTGAAGAGTTTGTTTGGTTGAACGCGCTAATCTCAGGAACTACTGGTTCGAGTTGAAAAAATCTTTTAGTGTTGGATAGCCCATTTATCGAGGAAGGCTATAGGCTATATAAGATCACGCTTCAACCAATATGAGCAGAGCATCAATGAAAAATGTTGGAAAAACGGGGAAAATACAATGTGCAGACGAAGTTGTGCGGTTACTAATTATTTTGGTTTTGTTTCGCGTTAACCGAAATTCAGGATTATTTTCGCTTCCTAAAACATGATTATTTCCAGAGTTTTCATGGAGTAAATTTTTCTCTATCTTGGTTAGTCTGAGCTCGTCGTTGTTACAGTGAAGACATCTTAAAATGGGAAAAGTGCGCGAAATTAGCAGTGAAACTCGTTCTGCCATAGTTGTTTTACTCAACGAACGCAAATCTGAACGTGCGATTGCCTCCCAACTTAAGTTGTCGAAGACTTGTGTTCATGACACAATAACCCGATACAGGGAGACTGGCAGTAATCAAGATCGTTTGCGATCGGGAACGCCGCGAGCTACCACTTTTAGCTAAGATAATTTGATCGTTGTTACCAGCAAGCGGAATAGACGTCTAACAGCACCAAAAATCCGCGCAGAAGTGAAAATCCCGGTCTAAACCTGTGTCATTGATTACAGTAAAAAGACGATTGAGAGATGCTAGTTATTTGGCCGCGTCGCCGTTCGAAAACCACTACTAAGGCCACAAAATAAAAAGAAACGGATGCAGTGGGCCCTTACCCATCGACACTGGACTGAAGAAGACTTTAAAAAAGTTGTTTGGTCAGGTGAATCCAAATTTGAAATATTTGGATCAAAACGACGAATTTTTGTTCGACGTAGCGCCGAGGAAAAGATGATGCCAGACTGTGTGGTGCCAACAGTCAAGCATGGTGGTGGTTTCATTATGGTCTGGGGATGCTTCTCGGGCCATGGAACCGGAGATTTGGTACGAGTCGATGGAATCATGAAAAAGGAGCAGTATAAACGAATACTATAGCAAAATGCTGTACCGTCTGGTTTAAGATTAATTGGAAATGTTTTTTTTTTCCAACAAGATAATGATCCAAAACACAGTTCAAAATTATGCAGGGGTTCTTTAGAACATTAAGAAACAGAAGGGGTGTGAAAAAAACATGATGTGGCCCCCTCAGAGCCCGGATCTCAACCCAATTGAGCTTTTGTGGGAAGAGCTTGATAGAAATGTGCGCAGTTGTTGTCCCTCCTCGCAAGAAGACATGTGGAAGGCTTTACAAGAAAGCTAGAACAATATTTCACAAGATACAATCGACAAATTGATTGCTTGCATGCCGAGACTAGTGAAAAAAAATTAATAAAATGCCAGGGAGGGTTTTTTTGACCAAAAATCTGTTTAAAATGTGAACGGCATTTTAAAGCATATGGTTGATATTTTTCTTTTTCTTCTTGATATATTTGTATTAGTTAATAAGTATTTTAATTAATGATTAAACCTCTTGCTTTCTATTTTGAGTTTTAATTCACTTTACTTCTTTGATGTAGTTGGTCTCAAACTTTTGGCCGACAGTGTACATCACAACTTGTAGTATGACAAGTTTCTGAATTATTGTGATTAAAATAATAAATAAATAAAATTTATTAAAAAATATATAAGGTACAACATTTTACAGTTTTTCTTAAAACTATGTCAAGTTCACCCATGTTTTGTGCCTGAACTAGGTAATCCTGTGTTTCAGGCGATTGGATGTAACATTAATTGATTAAATAATCACATCTCATTTTCTCAATCTTATTGGTACTTACCTATATAAAAAAAGGTATATAAAAATTATATTATCTTAACTTAGCTAACTAATTAAAAATAGCAACAATACAAATAATATTTATTTTAGAACAAGTAATAACTTCTCTGTATCTTCATAGATAGATTATAAGTTACTATTTGATTTTGTCATATGATTATTGCTATGTTTTAAGAGTATTGGTGTATTTCTGAATAAATAAATAAATATACAGTCATAAGCGCTAATTCAAAATCAAAATCAATCAAAATATTTTATTTCACATAGGCCTAGATAGATGGGCACTTATAAAACGTCGACAAAAAGGTGCACGGTTCGGGTTGGTCGTTTCCTATGGAGAAGAACCGGCAAGAAACTCCAAGGTTACTGTTTTCAAATCATTTGGTATTACAATATTATCATGGCAACTTGATATCTGTTAAATGCTTTCAATCCGTGCTCTCGACTGGTTTAATATTTGTATTTATTGTAGTTTCAGATACAGTCCACAACCCAGTTAGTACTGGGTAATACCCCTTGGTAAGACTGGTTGTCAGACTTTTTGGGCCACTGACTACCTGTAACGACTGTCAAATATCTACAAATGACAGCCAGGACCAGCATCTTAACGTGCTTTCTGAGGCACAGAGGAAACTCAGTATGTAATGGTCTCTTATTTCTTATGCAAATGATATAAAATATGGAATTCTGGGCACTTTTTTTCTTGAAATGGTAGGCTAAAGTGTTTGTATGTATCCACAATTTGCAAGTTAGGTTCAAGCCTAATTTAAAAGGGCGGAGCGCATTCCAAGTCAGAAATAGAGGTTAAATGGTCATAATCCAGGTTGTTAGTGAAAAATCCTTGATCAAAAAACCTAATAACACACTGCCAAAACTGGCAAGTGAGCCCAGGGCTCCTTACTTGGCAGTTGCACTCGCGAACTCAACACCAACGAACCACATACCGGCTTGAAAAATATAAAACAGGACAAAAAACAATGCTTAAAAATAGTTTCAATTTATTCACCTTATCATCGTCGAATGGTGTGTTAACTCGCGTTTCTAAATACCCCAAAGTGCTAATATACACAGCAATCAAGAAACAAACGAAGCCGACGCCGGTCTTCCAAACAGAAAGATATTTAAACGTTTTACTACCAAAAGACGATTCACTACTTCCCGAACTACTGCTAGTATCTACTTTATCTGTCTTAAGTGAAACTGTTTTTCTATGTCTAACCATCTTAAATGATTACTTATTAACTAATCTACAATATGTATGTGGAATTGACGCGTTTTCTTGTATAATTTATCTGTAAATTCGTGTAATATTTTTATCGGCGAACGCGAATTGCAAGCGACAATACGCGATCGCGTTTGACGTTACGGTTTGGTAGTGATGTGACGTGATTATTACTAAAGGTCGGTAACTCGGTACTGAAAGAAAAAGCGATCATCTTTTTATCAAAATTTCTAGAACAACGATAATGCACCAAAAATACATTCTTGATTTACGAAAAAAACTAAAACAATGTGCAGTCTAAAATATTGCTACGTTAGACCGGTTCTAAAAAGAATTAAAATGTTTTTTTTAGAACTTTGTGAATATTTTATTTCTTTCCGTAGAGTCATTAGCTTTTTTGTTTGTAGCTTTGAGCATTAATAATATCACATCGTTTATTGCAATGTCTACAAATGGGTCAGAGAGAATATCCACAAAGTAAAGGTCGTCAAAGTCTTTTTACGAGCACCTAATGATTTTCATTGTTTTATTTTTTACATGATTTAGCTTTAAATTATATAGCTGAATATGCTATTTCCGATATACGTGTAGTCGATGTAATTAAGGTTAATATTTTATAACTTAGTGTGATCAGTAAACTCACTTAAGAGTGTCGTCAATAGCCTCACTCAACTCGTACGAATACAATACAGTGATTTTATTTCTTTTGAGTTAACATCCCGTCTTTAATAACAACTGACATCAACTTACAAACTCCTATACGAGCTAGTGGCTTGCACAGTCTGATTTCGATGATGTGGTTTATAATTGTAAATAAACCGTTTTAAACCAAAGTCCGTGGTTTAAAACCGGTTTTAAATTGGTTTAAAACGGTTTAAAACCACGACCACGTGGGCCATACATTGATTATAATTATTTTAAAAGGCTAATTGAAATCATTTAGCATTTTCATTAATATATGTGAATTCATATATCGGACTTATACTTCTTTTTAGGATTAGACAGACCACGGGCGTATCCAGGGTGGGGCAGGTGGGGCACTTGCCCCACCCTGCTCTCTGACCCGAAGGTAAGAAATTTTAGGCAAAATTAATATAATGACAAAATTAAATATTCATTTGGGTACTTTAACATTTTTCACATTAAAATAAAAACTTGGTTAAGGTCAACAATGACAGAAAACCGTCTTGTAGGCCTCTGTGTAATGAGTGTGCATAGAAAGAGGGTTCTGGAAGCACAACATACATTTGAAAACGAAATTTTAGCTAGATTTAGCCAGAACCCTCGCAGGTTTATATTGAAATGGTGTATTGCAGTCAATAAAACGTATCAGTCAGTAAATAAAAAGCATTTTTAATTTACTACTACTTAGTTTATTTACTTCTGCCCCACCCCTTAGAAAATGCTGGGTACGCCCATGAGACAGACTGAAAACAGCCTGCCTGACTGCCTTGTGGCATTAAGTCCGCCTATGTACCACTTTTGTGCATGAAGTTTAAATAAATAAAACAATCATGAAATGCGTGTTTATTAAAATATAACGGCAATGCCGTATATTTATTTTGCAATTTGCTACCAAAATCGTAAAGTAGGGTATGAGAAGAGAGAAGAAAATAGAAGAAGAAGCAAATACATTTATTTGGCACATGCCACAAGTGCACACAATAAAAACAAAACAAAAACATTTTAAACCATATTAAACCGCTAATTGTGGTTTTAAATCGTTTTAAACCAAAAAGACGGTTTAAAACCAAATGGTTTAAAACGTTTAAAACCCGTTTTGCATCTATAATGTGGTTAATGTGTACCCGATCTTTTTGCTTCGTCCAGTACCGTGCGACGTGTTAATTTGGGTCAAAAACACTCCCTCATTATTTGAAGGTTGCAGTCTATGATTGCGATTTAACAAATTACGCGTTTTTTACGATTTTTGCACTCAAAACAAATGTTTTCAAATAGAAAACAAAATTGGAGTGTTGAAGATATAGTCGATTTTACAAAAATACTATTCATTGTTAGATTAGTAATAAGTGTTCCATCACTAACATCAATACGTGTGGCTGGTTGACGTTTGATTTGTATCACTACGTTCGGAAATTACGCAAATTAAAGGTTGGGCCATTACGTGTTTTCCGGTCTTTTATCCAAAACCACTTCAAAACATACATACAATGCGATAATCAACAAAAAAGATTTTCAGTAGGCCATCTTTCTTGTAACCCCTGTAGTAGCTGAATACTCAGGTGTCTTTCTCAAAGTACAGACGCCAGCACACAAGCTACTACAATCTGTCAAATTTCTTTAATAGATTTTCAACTTTAAAACTACATCGTTAGGTTCAAAATTGATTGGGAAAATTTGACAGTATCGGGTATCCTGATGTGCTGGCGTCTGTACCATTACCATTACCAAAGTTCTTTTGTTTAATACGTTCTTTAATATTTAACTGATGTATCTCCTACCTAACTATATACCTACTTGTCTCTTACCTTTCTTGATCTTCTCGAAACATGTATAGATTGCTAAAATCAAAACCATTCCTATTAGTTTTGCCGCTGTCAGGTAAAAATAGAGGCGTCAATGGCAAGCCTGCAGCAATCATGAAAGACAAGCTAAGCAAACGGGTTGGTGACCGTTGACCACAGTTAGTACACTGTGTTATACTGCCGAGTGCCGTTGACTGCCGCAGTTACCGCGTCGACCGAAGACGATGCGATGCGGCTTAGCAATCCAAATAATCGTTTCAAATGTTTGTTTATTTACCTTTCACAAGACTTAAGCACTATTTTCCATTCTAAAACACGTCTTAGGTAGGACATCCTACTACTAGTGAGTATGTATGTGTGGATGTTTGTTACTCTTTCACGCTAAAACTACTGGATGGATTTTGATGAAACTTGGCAGTAATATAGCTTATATATCAGAATAACATATAGGATACTTTTTATTCCGATAGTGCGATCCCGAGAGACATTACCGAACACCATGCGGGCGAAGCCGCGGGCATAAGCTAGTGTTTTAATAATTGTGTTTTTTGACATCATTATTTACAAAAATGGACTTGAAAATTTCTTATTCTACGAAAAATCTGGCATAGGGTACGCAAACCCAATAAACAATGCTTTTTCCTTACTTTTTGACGAGACGAAGCCACTATTTAATACCGAAAAGCCGTTTTCTAAAAAAAAAAACGAATTTCTAACCCAACGAGAAATAAACTATCCTAGTCCGAGCAAAGGAAGAAATATAAATAAAAGCGCCATCTATCTTAATAGAGTTGTACTATTAGTGACTGCAGAGCCTCATTTCAAACGCTGTCCCACCTCCTGTTCTCTTGGAGTAGGTAACTTCAGCTGCAGTCAGAGAAACCTGTCCGTAGTCTCTGCTAACGCTGTCATTATAGCAGAGTTCTGGTCGAAACACATTTATCAGAAATATAAGAATATACGACGACGAAGAAGAAAAAACAGTTTACAAATACCTAAATTATTTTAATTTCTTTATATCTGCTTACACAACAGATAACTTATTACATTTTTAAAGGTTATGAGTATTGAGTGCTGTGACCAAGTAAAGTCAGGTGTTCTACAAAGCCCACAAAAAGTTATCTTTTTTTTTTTCTCTACGTGACAAGCGCATCGCTGGCGTTTTGTTGTTCAACCTTTAAAGCGCTTTATTTTAAGCTGACTGTGTGAAACGGGAACGATATGTTTTGGCCGAAAGTATTGTAAGGACTGAATTATGACTGTGATATTTAATTCAGTTAAATAAATCAGATTGGTGTAGGTACAGACGCCATCACATCAAGCTACTACAATCTGTCAAATTTCTTTAATAGATTTTCAACTTTATCGCTGAAGCATTAAGTTCAAGGTTGGTTGGGATATTTTGACAGTTTCGGGTAGTGCTGGCGTATGTACCTATTATCTGGTTTGGGTCTCTTGTTTGCCTTGTAAAAGCAAAAAAGGCGTCGTAATCATAGATAAAATAGATTTAAGCAGTAACAATTATAATTTCTTAGCAGCTAAGCTAAACTCAATAAAACTGCATACTTACTTAATCATTCGTTACGAAGACCAAACCTATCTTAATAAGTGCGTAATCTATCTTATCAGAATGGTGATAAGTCAACAATGGGTCTATCAGATAGAATCTATACAAAAATTTATCTTCACAATCTTATGCTTAATAAAATAATTTAACAAAATTGAGCCGCTTTTTCTTCAAAATATTCATTTGCTTCAAGCGCTGTCTAGCTTCGAGCCACTAACCGCGCCACCTGTCCGTTCCAAATGTAGATAAAACAGTTCAGAAATACTGTGCGTCGGTAAAGCAGGCGTTCCCCCCGCGACGGCGTACCCGACCCCCTCCGAGGGCGCACGAAACCAGTGCGATCGAGCGATACGTACCGCGCGTACCTGCTACAAACGCTAAACGCGCCACGCTACGCGATTATGATGAACCGAACACAACATTACACGCATTTATTCAGTGAAATAATGTAAATAATAACGTTAAACAACATTTAGTATAGTTTTAGTGTTGTGTAAAATTCGTGTGCTTTGTTTACCGGCCGGCGAACGCACGCGACAACGCTCCCCGAAAAAAAAAAAAACTGATGTCGGTGGCAGTGAGGATGCTTGTGTCAGTGTAGTGTATTAAAATAGGTAAATGTATAAAAGGCGTGCTATGATCGTATGAGGAAGAAAAGCACAAGGAACATTGTAAGTGAAGAGCGTGTGGCTCAGTGTTATTAAGTTGTGTTTGGGCAGAAATGCGGGGTAGCTCTCCCCTGAGCACGGAGGTTTATTCCGAGTGGGGCGGCCGTCGCTGATCAAAAACGGAGGTACGGAGGACTATCCCTCGTATACTCAGTGTTTTTTTTAAACCGAAGCAGGTCCCACGTAACCCCTTTTTTGTGCGACGCGTTTTTTTTTGGAGGGAATGTTTACGAATCGATACTCTTGTAGGTTATAAGCGCCTAGTACTTGAGTTCGAGTTTCTACACGCGTTTTTGATAAATAAACACAAAAAAACGTTGATATCGGTTCGATAGTTCTCTTTTTTTCGAAAACAAAAGTTTGTTTTTTCCGTTGTCGGCTAACTTCGGGTTTTACCGTTCAAAAGTTTAGGTTATCTCGCGTTCGTTCGTGTTGCTGTACTTTTATTCATAGTATTCTATATCATACGTAGCTAGGTCTGTATTTTCGAGCTTGCTTGCAGTCTAACTTTAACAAAAACAAACAAACATCAGGGATACTTGCTTTGTTTTTTTTTTGTAAAAAGAAGAATAGGACAATATTCCGTTCTTAAATTCTACCTTTACGTTATCTGTGGCATAGACAGAGAGAGTTCTATTCGGAATATTTTTTAAAAATCACCTCCTTTTTGATCCTGATAGCCTAGTACTTTGAGAAAACCTTCACATACCTAAATGGGACCTATTTTTTTTATAATACCTTATCCTACCTATTTAGCTTAGATTGAGGATATCGAAAAAGGCAACTTATCTACACTAATATTATAAAGAGGAAAGATTTGTATTTTTGTGTGTGTGTATGTTTGTAATGAATAAACTCAAAAACTACTGTGCCAATTTAAAAAAAAAATTCACCGTTAGAAAGCTACATTCGCCCTGAGTAACATAGGCTATATTTAAAAAAAAAATGACCACCCGTGCGAAGCCGGGACGGGTCGCTAGTCTACTATAAAAATAATAATGCCAATACGCAATATCATACTCAACAAATTGTATTTGCCATGTTTTCGTCAAGTTTGGTGATAATGGTCATTTCTGGGGTCGGCGCAGCTAGCCTTCTCTATTACTCGACATCTCAGCAGTCACCTCCTTTCTAGCCATATCATCCTTCGCACAGTTCATGCATTTCTTTAGCCATAGATAGGCCTACCCCTTATAGTAACTATATTCCGTAAAAGGGTGGACAGAGGCTACTCAGCCTTTATGTTGGAATTGCGGCTCCATTATCAGCCAGTCCATAGCAGGTACAAATCCTGCCGGGGCTGACACATGGCTTGATCCAAGGAACGGTCAGTATTTGCGTCATTGTTGCATCATAATAATCTGAGCATCCTAAAGTACTTGCTAAATTACGATAAAGAAAAGTTGCAGTGACTCAAAAGCCTGAAAACACCAAACTTCTTGACTATGGAACCAAGATCCGTCACTTCGATACCTGCGTATCCACCAAAACACGATTTTTCAGGAGAACCAAAAAACAAAACAGTTGTCCGACATAACTTTTTTGTGCTTATAAATGACAAAACTTGTTAGAATCTTGAGATAAAGAACATCGTAGAATAATAATTATATAAAGTAAATCTAACTATTAAAAAAATTGACTTCGTATACACCCTAAAATTTAAAGAAAATCATTTTTTTTGTAGCTGATATCGAAATTTTGAATATACCAATCGAAAGATGACGAAAAACTAAGTATGACTGCATTTAAATCTCATTTTTGCCAAAACGGCGGTTACTCCCTTTGGGGCTAAAGGTAATCGACTTATCCAACGTTTCCCTCGACTTTGACGATATCGTCAACCCAACGGGTTTCTGGACGGCCCAGCCTTGGCTATCATTCGGTCAAGATTATGCCTCTAGCCACAGCCACTGGCATTTTTATTTCCCAAAGAAGGACTGGTCCAATCCTTGGCGACAGTCAAGTACGTAACCGTGCCCTTGGCTGGAATCGTTACGACGAGGAAAACATATTTAAAACTTATTTAACATATCATCTGCATCTGCTAAGTTGGGGTCGGCTTCCAGTCTAGCCGAATGCAACTGAATACCAGTATTTTACATGATGCGACTGTCTATTTGACGTCCAGAACCCAGTTAGTACTGGGTAATACGATACCCCTTGGAAAACCCAACTTTATCACACGAAAATGGTCAGCTACACGACTTCTAATACAACGCAAGACTAAGGTTTCTCCCTACTAATCTACTCATAGAAAGACGGACCTGAGTACCTAGAAAAACCTATCTTTCTTCATCATCGATGTTAGAAAAGGTAAAAATGTAGAGTGACACAAGCCACCAAAAAACCATAAAGTCAATCGTGTTGAAAGACTTCGTGGAAATACGTGAAGAGATTGGCTACTACACGCGTAGCATGACCACCGTAGAAACTGGTTTTCTCGACGGAAGGATCGACAAAAGACATTTCTTTTCACAATCTGTCATTTTGTCGATTTTTCAGTCAACAAAACCCGTTTCTACGGTGGTCATGCTACGCGTGCCGGTCTTGTCTAGGCTCTTTAGAAAAGGTTGTGACAAAAAAAGAAAACAATAGACAGTGGTATTTTCCACCACAAATCGCTATGGCCATCATTCATATTCTGAGATCGACGAATGTACCTTTAAAGACTAGATTTCGATACTGATACTGATATTGGGATCTCGAAACAAATAGTCATCATCTTCCTGCCCTTGTCCCATGTTACTTGGGGTCGGCGCAACACTTTTTTTTTCTTCCATTCTCCTCTGTCAACCGTCACGCTATCATTTACTCTCCTTTTTCTTTCATATCAATATCACTCCTCACGCAATCCATCTATCGTTTTCTTGGTCTTCCTCTCCCTCTCCATCAAGCAACTATTAAATACATAACTCTTTTAGTCACATGCGATTCGTCCCTCCTCATCACATGCCCATACCAAGACAGTCGATTCCCTTTCAACTTTTGTGCAACTGGCGCAACTTTCAAACTTCCTCTAATATACTCATAACTCGAAACTTATAATAAAATTGGTAAATTTTAAGTGCTAGTGATAAATTTCATACGTTATAAGTACTCCTGGCAAAGTAAAAGTACGATTTCTATACAAAAGGTCTGAAAACTATGAACGGAAACATCGTGAGGAACGCATATCTCAGAACCAAAAATTCAAAGGCATACCATCCCCCATTGGGCCTTCGAGGCGAGCATACGGCCCTGTTCCTTCCTTAGGCGCGAATTACACAGAAACGGCGTAAGGTGCGGCGCAGGCGTGGAATTTATAAGGAAACGAAAGAACTGCGTACCTGCGCCGCGCCGCTTGAGTGTAATTCACGACACGTCGCCTACGTACATTTTGTATGAAAACGTTTTGAAGCGGCATCATGCCTGCGCCGCGCCTGCACCGTACGCCGTTTCTGTATAATGATATGAAAATGTCGTGAGGAAAGTTTTGAGTATGAATGTGGATGGGTATAAGAGTAGAGGAAGACCAAAGAAACGATGGATCGACTGTGTAATGAATTATATGGCAAGAAAGGAGGTGTCTGATGAGATGACGAGTCATAGAGAAGTATGGAAGAAGACATGCCGAAATAAATTGGGATAACGGCAGGAGAATGATGACGATGAAATAAGACAATTGACAGAGGAGAATGGAAGAAAAAAACGTATTAAAAATAAAATAACATGTGACAAGGGTTGCGCCAGTTACAGAAAAGTTGAAAGGGAATCGACTGTTTATGTATGGACATGTGATGAGGAGGGACGAATCGCATGTGACTAAAAGAGATGAATATAAACGTTGATGAATGGAGAGGGAGAGGAAGACCAAGGAAACGATGTATGGATTGTGTGAGGAATTATATGAAGGACGACCCCAAATTAATTGGGACAAGAGAATGATGATGACTGTCCTTAGAAGAACGATTACTTGGCGCATATAGAAGCCGCTGAAATGTAATGTTTTCTTTTATACCATAATATTGGTCTTATAAAACGCCTTTAAATATGTCAATGTTAATAAACACGATGGCGAAGAGCTGAAAAGGAACTCCGAAACAAACGGTGTTGAAGAAAAGAAGAAAATATCTTGAATAGGAACATATTAAGCTTGATTTGATTAGGCTTTTTTTTTCGGATGAGAAATCATCAAATGACCCCTCCCGTTCTGGGCGGAGTGGAAGGGAGTGTCAGACTTTTACGGACTAAAACCCATCCATGTTCCTTCTTTGCCCTTTGTGTTCCAGGGCCGCGGTATCTCTTTCGAACAGTCCCGGCCCTTGCGGACCCCTTCTGGTTGCTGACATCTCTTTAGACCTTGATTTGACCAGGCTCGAATTGTAGGTATGCCATCATCCTCTGCCTATCATTTTTCTAATTATGTTGGGGTCGGCTACCAGTCGTGCAGCTAAATCATCATCTTCCTGCCCTTATCCCATTCTACTTGGGGTCGTCGCAACACGTTTTCTTCTTCCATTCTCCCCTGTCAGACGTCACGGCATCATTTACTCCATCTCCTGTATCAGATGCAGCTGAATACTAGTATATTATTTGGAGCGACTGCCTATCTGACCTCCAGAACCCAGTTAGTACTGGGTAATACGATACCCCCGGGCTAGATTGGTTGTCAGACTTTTTGGGCCACTGACTACCTAACGACTGTCAAAGATGTATAAATGACACCTGGGACCAACGGCTTAACGTGCTTTCCGAAGTACGGAGGAAACTCGGTATGTAATGGAGGTTCACCCATCCACAGACCAAACTAGGCAAGCGCGGCTTACCTAAAGATCGACCCGGGCGGCTGTTATCATGTAGCCAAGAGCTCCATACTGCTCAAAACACAAATAAAATCAAGTATGAGACGTAAGAATCGCGAATACATAACAAATCAATAATTTGCTTAGCAAGTAAAAAAAAACTAGAACGCGTTTAGGTAACCCCAAAAAACTGGTTTTTACAAAGTACCTACTTGGCACATTGCAATGACGAAATTGTTTAGCCGTAGTATTATAACCTGCGGTACAGGAGCTCGTGGCTAAATAATAACAGCCGCTCGGGTCGATCTTAAGGTTAAGCCGTGCTTGCCTAGGTTGGTCTGTGGATGGGTGACCGCCCATAACATATTTCCGTGCCTCGGAAAGCACGTTAAGCGTTGGTCCCGGCTGTCATTTATACATCTTTGACAGTCGTAACAGGTAGTCAGTGGCCCGAAAGTCTGACAACCAGTCTTAGTAAGGAGTATCGTATTACCCAGTACTAACTGGGTTGTGGAAGTCAGATAGGCAGTCGCTCCATGTAAAATACTGGTATTCAGCTGCATCCGGTTAGACTGGAAGCCGAGCCCAACATAGTTGGGACAAGGCTAGGCAGATGATTATAACCTACGGTATTTATGGGGTGGCCAGTGTTGTAACGGTATGATAGAATCGTAATTAATTCAACACTAGCTATTGCCCGCGGTTTCGCTCGCATCAATTTACTTAATTTGCTTGTAATAATATAATTCAATCATGATTCGAATGACACGTAGCGCCATCTATTATCACAAGTACGTTATTGTTGTTTTCTTCGGGAACAGTACTTTTTTTCGCGGTGAAAGGTAACCTATGTCCGTTTCTGTACACCTGACAACGTATATGCAAAATTTCAGGATGATCGGGTTCAGTGGTTTAGGCGTGAAAAGGTAACAAACAAACTTACTTTCGCGTTTATAATATTAGTAAGGATGTGAATCAGGGAATCTTCATTTTTCTGACGTAATACCGACTCAGGAGGACTAAAATTCGTACAGAAATACACTGTATGGTTTCAATTTTTTTTGTAATCTAGAAATAAGACTTTAAACTAGGTTTTAAAGGGTGTAACAAGACCCTTAACGAAGCCGAAAGGCACTTGTTCTCCCCGTCATTAAGATTTTTTTTTGTTCTAGGCCATACTGGGAATCTTTCAGTTGCGGAGATATTAGGGGTCAAAATTCCAACTTTTTCACAATTTTTTTTTCAAACACAAGTTTTTAATGTTATAACTTTACTTTAAATACCTCCATGACCCCCGTACTATTCAATGCATCCATCAGCACAATGTTTTGAGTGCGTAACATTGAGTTCTACAGTAAAACGTGATTTTTGTCCCCAAAAAAAAAAAAGTCGTTTCCCAGCAATAATTTTTGCGTAGAGTAACTTAGTTTGATGTACACAATGCTTGGTTGCCGGCTTCGTGAAGAGTCCGTTTACACCTTGTATGTTATGTGGTGGCCTCTTGGGCAAGATTACACCCTCAACAAACATATTGCGACATAACTGCAGAGGAAACAATCGCAAAAAAAGTACATGCTACTTGCGACGCGAACGGTATTCAAACAATTGACGAGCGCTCGAAGCAATTTGAATCGCCCAAAACCGTAAACGCGTTTGCAAAATATGATGTACAGTTTCCGAATACGTGCTGCAGCGTTGCCTTGCAGGTTTAGTCTGCAGCTCTGCACCAGTTTCAAGAGTGTCCATGGAGTTTCTTGCCCATTCTTCTCCATGAGATCTACTATTTTCGAATGGGCAAACTACAGTCCATTCACAGTTATTATGCCTGTGGCGGGACTGTAGGTAGCTTATATTTGACTATGCAAAAATGCCTGTCACGGGTCTATTTGAAATAAACGCTTTGAGTCTTAGTTTGAAAAAATCGGAGATCCTTTAGATACGCCCGAAATCCCAGAGAAGGTGTCGGTATCATCATCTGCCTAGCCTTTTCCCAACTATGTTGGGGTCGGCTTTCAGTCTAACTGGATGCAGCTGAATACCAGTATTTTACATGGTGCGACTGTCTATCTAGGAGCTCGTGGCTAAATAATAACAGCCGCTCGGGTCGATCTTTAGGTTAAGCCGCGCTTGCCTAGGTTGGTCTGTGGATGGGTGACCGCCCATTACATACCGAGTTTCCTCCGTGCCTCGGAAAGCACGTTAAGCCGTTGGTCCCGGGTGTCATTTGTAAATCTTTGACAGTCGTTAGGTAGTCATTGGCCCGAAAGTCTGACAACCAGTCTTATCGTATTACCCAGAACTAACTGGGTTGTGGACGTCATAAAGGCAGTCGCTCCATGTAAAATACTGGTATTCAGCTGCATTCGGTTAGACTGGAAGCCGACCCTAACATAGTTGGGAAAAGGCTAGGCAGATGATGATAATATTATTATAGATAGGCGATGACTCTAGCGTGGTCGTAGGTGGTCACCCATCCACAGACCAACCTAGGCAAGCACGGCTTAACCTAAAGATCGACCCGAGCGGCTGTTATTATTTAGCCACGACGAGCTCCTCATGATCTTCGTACAGCATTGCAGACCAAAATGGCTCACAAGGGCGTTAAAGTACCAGGATAGCAGTACTGGAAGCCGACCTCAACAAATTTGGGAAAAGGCTAGGCAGATGATGAAGACTACCTATCTGATCTCCACAACCCAGTTAGTACTGGGTAAACGATACCTATTTGCAAGACTGGTTTTCATATTCACATAGTGTTATCCAATTTTGCAGTACTCAGACCAAAGACATTCAAATATAACTAGCAATAGACGGGACAATTCCAAAACCTGTTACAAATTAGTAACAAGTCGATCAGTCCAGTGCGATACGTCGCCTTGTCAGGTCGCATTCATATGACACAAAGGCACTCAAATATTTCCGAGCTATAGACGGGTCATGACGAAGAAAATCGTAATCCAAAACTTGTTACTACTTAGTAACAATTCGTTCTGTCTAGTGTCATCAGTGTCATACGCCCGCTTGTCAGGTAGCATTCGTGTGTCAAAATTGAAAATATTCAGGATGAAAATTATTGTATGACAATATTCCCAATGTCCTCTCTATATGTGTTTTAAATCTCTTTGACTCAGACCAACCCGGAAGGTTGTCTAGATTTTGAAGCAGTAAAAAACTGCCATAGTGTTCGAGTCTTGGCTCGCAGACTCGTAATATCAGTAATACTACTCGTAAAATGGTAGGTTACGCTTTTTTGGCGGCACAAAATTGGGCTTGCTTGGGTCAACGGTCGAAAGCGTCTACATTACAGTTACACTGGCGGGATGCCACGGATGCTTGGTCTTCATTCAATGTTTATAAGCATTCCTGTCTTCTCTATCAGCCTATAATGTTCCCACTAGTGGGACTCACGGCCTCCTCTCTATGAAGAGTGGGCTATAATCCACCACGCGGGCCCGCGGGTTGGTAGATGTCACATGTCTTCGAATTTTTGGTTCTTAGGTTATGCCGGTTTCCTCACGATATTTTCCTTTACCGTTTTGAGACCACTGCTACCGTAACACGTATATAATCCCATGTTATAGGCGCGAGCCTATTCCCATTAACAGGGCACAAATTCAAACTCCGTGGCTGCTACTGAAATAATACTTTGTCTGACCTAGTAATCTTACCGAGGACCTCATGGTCGGCAGTCGAGCTTGTGACCACTAGACCAACGAGACAGAAACCTTAAGAAATATCAATCAAAAAGAAGCTAAAGTAATTAAACAATGTTTTAAGCTTTCACGGTTTACAACTAAACTTATACTACTACTACTTAACCTGCGATCATGGCGCTTGCAACAGCGTCGAAATATCGGGAGTATAGATGCAAAACGGGTTTTAAACCATTTGGTTTAAAACGATTTAAAACCACAATTAGTGGTTTAATATGGTTTAAAATGTTTTGTTTTGTTTTTATTTCAGTTCTTCAATTGAAATCATTTAGCATTTAATAAAAATGCTAAATGATTTCAATTAGCCTTTTAAAATAATTTATAATCAATGTTCGGCCCACGTGGTCGTAGTTTTAAACCAATTTAAAACCGGTTTTAAACCACGGACTTTGGTTTAAAACGGTTTATTTACAACTATAATCTGGAGCTCAAAATAATGAACAATCAGGGAAGATATCTCGTAAGTGACAGTATAAGTCTAAAGTAATTAATCACCATAATTGACAAATTATAAAACTCAAAAAAAACTCAGGTTTGCGTTGTTTCTGCCGCTAAAAAGATAATTTTGAAATGGGCGCCATTTACTACGGATTATTGAAGTATACGAGCACTGATGAACTAAATAATGGCAATAGTATCACACCTCAATAAATCTAAAGTATGTTTTTTTGTTTAAACACGCTTATGTCTGGAAGTATTGGTTAGATTTCGAAAAATCTTTTTGTAATTGACAGCCCATTTTTTTAAGAAGGTTATAATATGCTATTTAACTTCTCGCTAAGAGAAACCGCGGGGTATAGCTAGTTAAAAAATACAACCCACCATCTTATCCTAGAAGTCAAAAATAAAATCATCATCATTAAAAGATCATCATTAAAATCATCATCTGCCTAGCCTTTTCCCAACTATATTGGGGTCGGCTTCCAGTCTAACCGGATGCAGCTGAATACCAGTATTTTACATGGAGCGACTGCATATCTGACCTCCACAACCCAGTTAGTACTAGTTAATACGATACCCCTGGGTAAGACTGGTTGTCAGAATTTTTGGGCCACTGACTACCGAACGACTGTCAAAGATCTACAAATGACACCCGGGACCAACGGCTTAACGTGCTTTCCGAGGCACGTAAGAAACTCGGTATGTAACGGGTGATCACCCATCCACAGACCAACCTAGGCAAGCACGGCTTAACCTAAAGATCGATCCGAGCGGCTGTTATTATTAAGCCACGAGCTCCTCAAAAAAATCAATCAATCGAAAATAATAAATACAGTTTCTATCAAAAAACCAGTTCAAATAAGAAATTCTATCATTACTTTTATGTAGCCGCCTGCTATACTTATTAATCAAAATAATTGATTCATTCGTATTTTAATAAAATACTATTGATTACCTAGGCGATACGTGTCATGAGAGTATTTCAAATCCAAGGTTGGTAGTACAGGGTGTAAATAGACCCTTAACGTAGCTAGTATAATCACGTGTTTAAGTATCGGTCACTAATTACCAGTCACCCTATACAGGGTGTAAATAGACCCTTAACGAAACCGAAAGGCACTTGTTCTCCCCGTCATTGCGATCATTTTTTTGTTCTGGACCATGCCTGGGAACCTTCTAGTTACGGAGATATTGGAGGTCAAAGTTCCAACTTTTTTACACACTTTTTTTTTTCATACAAGATTTTAGTGTGACAAGACAAGTATAAGTTTACTTTAAATACCTCCATGACCCCTGTCCTATTCAATACATCCATCAGCACAATGTTTTGAGTGCGAAACATTGAGATTTACCGTAAAACGTTACCTTTCACCCCAAAAAAAAGTCGATTCCTAGCAATAATTTTTGAGTAGTTACTTAGTTTGCTGTACAGAATGCTTAGTTGACGTGCTTTCCGAGGCACGGAGGAAACTCGGTATGTAATGGGTGGTCACCACAGATATAGATAGACCTAGATAACGCAAGAGCAACTGCTTCGCGTGCTGCTTCGCGTGCCTAGCTTACGTACAAAAATCGTAAGTGGCCACTTTCGCGCTCAGTCTGCATCGGTGTATAACATGTTGAATGGATAATTGTGCTGATATAAATTGTAAAAACTGTATATCTGTACAAATTTGAGAAAAACAAAACATTCGTATTACATTGCGGCTTAGAAATAGTGCTTGTGACGTCATAAGAGGTAGTCAAAAAATGGCACGCTTGGTTTTCATACAGATCGTGATACTTGCGTTATCTAGGTCTATCTATATCTGTGGTGGTCACCTATCTATAGACCAACCTAGGCAAGACGCGTGCAGCTCGTATTTAGTAGGTAAACGATAACTTGTGTTATAATTTCCTCCAAAACATATCCTTATTCCGGCATAATCAATAGGACCGTTATTCAATTTAGTTTTGACCTTTAGAAGAAAAAAAAATGGCTGCCAAGCCACGTGGCTTCATCGTACTGCACGTTTAATAAGTACCCACAAATAAGGATAAATATTGAAATACTAGACTGCGAAATTGATACGGTAACTCGTATTGCGCAATTCATAAAACGTGCTAATCGCGAGGGGCTTCGAAGGTTAAGCTACGCTTGTCGCGGTCGGTTTGTGGATGGGTGACCATTTGTGACCGTCGATTACGTATCGAGCCCCTTAGCGCTTCGGAAAGGACATTAGCGTCGTATTTATACTTTATATTAGGCGGAAGGGACACCGACGCGAAAACGGTTACCACCACAGAGTGTAAACAGACCCTTCACGAAGTCGTCAACCAAGCATTCTGCCTGTATATCAAACTAACTAACTTTACGCAAAAATGTTTACTGGGAAACAACATTTTTTTTGGGGTTAAAAATCACGTTTTACGGTAGGACTCAATGTAACTCACTCAAAACATTGTGCTGATGGATGCATTGAATAGTACGGGGGTCGTTGGGGTATTTAAAGTAAAATTATAACTTTAAAAACTTGTATTTAAAGAACTTGTGAAACTGTTGGAACTTTGACCCCCAATATCTCCGTAACTAGAAGGTGCCCAGGTATGGTCCGGAACAAAAAAATGATCGCAATGACGGGGAGAACAAGTGCCTTTCGGCTTCGTTAAGGGTCTTTTTACACCCTTTATAAAAGTTCTAGTGTTAACAAAAAATAACGAAATTCTACCCTATTTTTCTCTCTCTACCACTCAATAGTTTGCTGGGAGAGAACTCATTTTTGAACAAAGTTCGCCTTTGTACATACCATTTCTCAATTACTGTACAAATACTATTTATTGAGTCATTGTGTACAGTAAAGAATCATTAACAATCGTTTAAATCGGTTTTGTGACAGTAATGAGATAGACGGAAGAAAATAAAATAAAGTTCTCGAGTTTTTGAGTTCTCATTGGTTGCAAAAAAAAGGAGTGATATAAGTTTGACCGCAACGTGTGTGTGTGTCTGTCTCTGGCACCATAGCTCTTAAACGAGTGAACCGATTTGGATGCAGTTTTTTTTATTTGAAAGCTAGTATCTTGGCGATGGTTCTTAGATACGTTTTATCAAAATCGGTGCAGGCATTTACTAGATATAGGGGATGAAAGTGGGTATTTATCTTTTATTTTTTCGTCGGGGGTTTTTAAATTTAATTTTAATTATAAGCACATTAGCTTGCTCATCATTTAGAAACGACTAGCTGTTGCCCGCGACATTGGTCCGCGTGAAAAAATTCTAAATTTCCCCGTTTTCGCAACATTTTTCATTGATGCTCCACTCCTATTGGTTGTAGCGTGATTTTATATAGCCTATAGCCTTCCTCGATAAATAGACTGTCCAATACTAAAAGATTTTTCTAATTCGAACCAGTAGTTCTTGAGATTAGCGCGTTCAACCAAACAAACTCTTCAGCTTTATAAAATTAAGTATAGATTTTGTTAAGCTCTCTAGTAACTACATCATGTCGTGTATTTTTTGGACTTTGGTTCCGTTCCCTCAGAATTTTTATTTCCTTCAACAAATCTTGCTTCCTCAAAATCATCATCTGCCTAGCCTTTACCCGACTATGTTAGGGTCGGCTTCCAGTCTAACCGGATGCAGCTGAATACCAGCATTTTACACGGAACGACCGCCTATCTGACCTCCACAACCCAGTTAGAACTGGGTAACACGATACCCCCTAACCTAACGACTGTCTAAGATCTACAATTAACAGCCAGGACCAACGGCTTAACGTGCTTTCCGAGGCACGGAGGAAACTCGGTATGTAACGGGTGGTCACCCATCCACAGGCAAGCACGGTTTAACCTAAAGATCGATCCGAGCGGCTGTTATTATTTAGCCACGAGCTCGAAAACCGAAACTACTAATCGTTTAAATATTGGACATGTTGGTAGCTAGCGCTGGTTTCAAACCGGTTTGGGTCGGTTTTTTTGTCTTCGCGACCCTTGTAGTTATAAATTCTCGAGACCAAAGAGGGATTAAGTAGGTCCCGTTTGTTATCGACCAGTCTTTAGTTTTTGTTTTGTAACGGAATGAACGGAATACTGGGTGTAAAAATACCCTTAACGAAGCCGAAAGGCTATTTGTTCTCCCCGTCATTGCGATCATTTTTTTGCTCTAGACCATATCTGGGAATCTTCTAGTTACGGAGATATTGGGGGTTAAAGTTCCAACTTTTTTAGAAGATTTTTTTAATACAAGTTTTTAATGGATCCTAAAGCACTAATGGTTGGAGTGCGTTACATTGAGTCCTACCGTAAACCGTGATTTTTCTCCAAAAAAAAAAAATCGTTTCCCAGCATAAAATTTTGCTTAGAGTTACTTTATTTGATGTACAGAATGTTTGGTTGCCGGCTTCATGAAGGGTCCGTTTACACCTTGTATAATAAAAATCCCCTAATTTTTCACTAACCTACACCAAAATGAATACTCATAATAATTGGTCTTTTGGAGTTTTTTACGGTGGATTCCATATTTATGTAACAACCAACTTAACAATAAACTTCAAAAATGGCGTCAAAAAACTCCTCAACGCTGTCAACTGGTAATGTCCCCAAGAGACTGGCGGCGTTGCCACGTTGTATGGCAACGCTAAGCCTGGCCAAGGTAAAAGCCAGCCCTTGGGTCACGGGAAGTGTCAACTAAGCGATTTAGAATTTCCTTGAAAAGGCTGTGAGCATTCGGACCCCACGGTCTCTGGCCTGTGGACGGTGAGTAATGGGCTAGCTCGCCGTCCGTCCGTCTTATGACGACAGGCCGTGTCGACGGCGCGTTCGTGCTCAATGAGATGTCAGCACACAGGAAGGGGCCTGCAAGGGCCGATGCCTGCCGGGGCTGCGGGACTGTTCGAAAGAGATACCGCGGCCCTGGAACACAAAGGGCAAATAAGGAACATGGATGAGTTTTAGACAGTAAAAGTCTGACACTCCCTTCCACTCCGCCTAGAGCGGGAGGGGGTGGTAATTTGATGATTTCCAATCGGAAAAAAAAACCGTCATCTCATCAGACACCTCCTTTCTTGCCATAATACGGGTTAAAAGGAATAAACAAATACCCAAAACTACCAGGTAAGCATAAGTTGAAACAATAAGTAATAATGTAACACTCTGAAGGTCGGTATGACTCACTTACTACCTGCACTGCAAACATTTTGTCCCGTGAAACAGATTTTATCATTAAGAACGGAAAAACGACTCAGTATTTGTATTGAAATAAACATTTGGTTTTTGTACAATTGTGCTAGTTATTTTAGAATACGAAGATATAATTAACTAGCTTATGCCCGCGACTTCGCTCGCGTTAATTTATAATTTGGCAATCAATTTGGGTTGTACTCTGCTTGTAATAATATAACTCAATCATGATTCGAAAGACACGTAGCGCCATCTATTATCATGAGAACATTATTGTTGTTTTCCTCGGGAACAGTAATTTTTTTCGGGATAAAAGGTACACTATGTCCGTTTCTGTACACTTGACAACGTATACGGGGTGTAAACAGACCCTTCACCAAGCCGTCAACCAGGCATTCTGTACATCAAACTAAGTAACTTTATGCAAAAATTATTGCTGGAAAACGACTTTAAAAACGACGGTAAAACTCAATGTAACGTACTCAAAACATTGTGCTGATGGATGGATTTGAATAGTACGTGGGTCGTGAAGGTGTTTAAAGTAAAAATCTTACATTAGAAACATGTATTTAAAAAAAAACTGGAAAGTGTTGGAACTTTGACCCCCAATATCTCCGAAACTAGAAGGTTCCCAGGTATGGTCTAGAACAAAAAAATGATCGCAATGACAGGGAGAACAAGTACCTTTCGGCTTCGTTAAGGGTCTTTTTACACCCTTTATACAAAATTTCAGGATGATCGGTTCAGTGGTTTAGGCGTGAAAAGGTAACAAACAAACAAACAAACTTACTTTCGTATTTATAATTTTAGTAAGGAAGGATGTAATTGGCTATAAGAGAAGAATCGGGAGAGAATACGCATTTTGGACGCGGAGTTGGTGGACTCCAGCCCAATACAAGTTGTAAAGGGACACTTCACAAAGCCGTCAACCAAGCATTCTGTACATCAAACTAAGTAGGTAACTCTACGCAAAAAAAAATTATTTAGATTTTTTTTGGGGGTGAAAAATCGCAGTTTACGGTAGAACTCAATGTTACGCACTCAAAACATTGTGATGAATGATGAATTGAATAGGACAGGAGTGGGGAGGTGTTTAAAGTAAAGTTATACTAAATTCGGGGTTTACAAGGTAAAATCGACCCCTCCTATTGTTGAAGTCAGTAAAAATGTAGCCTATTTTACCCGGGTCATAATAACGAATCGATTGACACCTTATTCATCAAGATCGGTTGAATAGTTTAGGCGCTACGGAGGAACATACGTAAATATAAGATGTGGAACTCTGCGGGCATCTGTGTTCCCTCCCACATTTAACCCGTCTGCCTTCAAAGCAAGAGTGAACAGGCATCTTCTGAGCACGCTCGTTCCATCATAGACCTCATCTACCGCTTTCCATCAGGCGTGATCGAGGTCAAGAGCACGCCCATTTTGTAATTTAAAAAAATACAAACATACATACATAAAGGGTGTAAATAGACCCTTAACGAAGCCGAAAGGCACTTGTTCTCTCCGCTATTGCGATATTTTTTTTGTTCTAGATTATACCTGGGAAGAACCTTCTAGTTACGGAGTAATTGGGGGTCAAAGTTCCAACTTTTTCACAAGTTTTTAATGTTATAACTTTACTTTAAATAATTCCATGACCCGTTTACTATTCAATGCATCCATAAGCACAATGTTTTGAATACGTTTCATTGAGTTTGAGTTTTACCGTAAAAGGTTATTTTTCACCCCAAAAAAAAAGTCGTTTCCCAGCAATAATTTTTGTGTAGGGTTACTTAGTTTGACGTACAGAATGCTTGGTTAACGGCTTCGTGAAGGGTCTGTTTACACCCTGTATACTGCTAAAATCATAACCCTTTTGGCTTCGCCGTAGTCGGGTAAAAAGCTCCTCAAAGCATGGGTGTTCTCCAATTTGTCGAACAACAGTCCCACCTGCACGTCTGTACACCGAACTTCTCGCCCTAAATATAGCCACGCGATAAGTTGGCACGCGAGAGATCCTCGATGCAATCGCCTCGGCTGCTATGCACTCCTGGTATTCCGATTTATGTATCTCGTGTGGACGTAACCCGCACGCGTAGCATGACCACCGTAGAAACGGGTTTTTTTGACGGAAGAATCGACAAAATGACAGATCGTGAAAAGAAATCTGTCATTTTGTCGACACAATCTGTCATATTGTCGACACAGTCTGTCATTTTGTCGATTCTTCCGTCAAAGAAACCCGTTTCTACGGTGGTCATGCTTGGCTTGCTGGCAACTGATTACTTAGTATTTGGACAATTTGATGAACTTTTTCAATGACTCTTTTTTTTTTGAATCCGGGTACTGTATGAAGTAGCTTTTGCCCGCGGCTTTGGTCGCTTTATGTCCAGAAATGATCCTATGTAATAAATAATGGGTGTAAAAAGGCCCTTAAAGGAGCCGAAAGGCACTTATCCTTCAAGTCATTGCGATTTGTAGTTACGGAGATATTGGAGGTCAAAGTTCCAACTTTTTCACAAGAGTTTTTAGAAATACTAGGTTTTATTGTTATGACTTTACTTTAAATACCTTCATGACCCCTCTACTACTCAGTGCATCCATCTCACACATTGTTTTGAGTGCGTTACATTGAGTCCTACCTTAAAACGTGATTTTTAACCCAAAAAAAATCTTTTTCAGCAATTATTTTTGCGAAGGGTTACTTAGTTTGATATACAGAATGCTTGGTTGACGGCTTGATGAGACCTTATGAGACGCCACAATCAAGTAAATAGGTTCTTTCTAGACAAGCGAGCACCACCAGCTATTGCATCATTGCCTACCATCAGTTGTACGAATGGTCACTCTTGCAACGCGAAACTATCAAATAAAATCATGAAAAACAGTATCATCGCCTAGCGGAAATACTCAGCGTTGTTTTCCAATGCGTAATATGACAAAATAACTTGTAGAGTAACGAATTGAATCGCAAACTAGTTTAAATTAAAAATCTTACATAGTGAAAAAGTTGGAACTTTGACCCCCAAAATTTCCGTAACTAGAAGCCCCCCCCCCCCCCCCTCCCCCGGTATGGTCTAGAACAAAAAAAGATCGCAATGGCGGAGAGAACAAGTGCCTTTCGGCTTCGTTAAGGGTCTTGTCACAACCTCTGTACATCCGAAAATGATTGACAGAAGACACAATAATTATTCCGTCGATGACCGATCCATGGACCAACTAAACAAAGCATAAGCTTGCTCCCGACCTTCATGCATCATCATCTGCCTAGTCTTTTCCCAACTATATAGGGGTCAGGTTCCAGTCTAACCGGATGCAGCTGAATACCAGTATTTTACACAGCGACTGCCTATCTGATCTCCACAACCCAGTTAGTACTGGGTAATACGACACCCCTTGGTAAGGACAGGTTGTCAGACTTTTGGGCCACTGACTACCTAACGACTGTCTAAGATCTACGAATGACACCCGGGACCAACGGCTTAACGTGCTTTCCGAGGCACGGAGGAAACTCGGTATTAATCGGTGGTTACCCATCCACAGACCAACCTAAGCAAGCACTGCTTAACCTAAACATCGACCCGAGAGGCTGTTATTATTTAGCCACGAGCTCCTCACGACCTTCATGCATGCAGGTCGTGAGGAGCTCGTGGCAATGCAGACCGAAATGGCTCACAAGGGCGTTAAAGTACCAGGATAGCAGAAACTCGAGGAGCTTAGATCGAGAGATAAACGCCAACAAACGAGTAGCGACAGGTTGCTAGTTCATCGGAACCTGTTTCTGTGAACGCGGAAAGATAAGACCCCTCTGCCTTGTATGTTGAACGTAAAACGCTATACGGTTTTGGATTAATAACTCTTAATGCGATCTATACTTCAGTCGTAAATATGGTTTTCTTTTGTATATTGGCACCTTTTTTATATAGGGTGTAAAAAGACCCTTAACGAAGCCGAAAGGCACTTGTGCTCCCCGTCATTGCGATCAATTTTTTGTTCTGGACCATACCTGGGAACCTTCTAGTTACGGTGATATTAGAGGTCAAAGTTCCAATTTTTTCACAAGTTTTTTTTTTAAACCACTTTTTAAAGTTTTAACTTTAATTAAAGATTACTGATGATTATTATATAGATTAATTAAAATTACTAAGTGTACGTGGAGTTTCTTGACCATATTTCTCCGTAGATATCTACGCTTTCACAGTTATTATGCCTGGTATAAATAAGTATACTATTAAGTCAGTCGTGAAAACAGGTGTATGGATAATTATTGTTACGCCCCGTCCCCGAAATCAGGCGATGCGTCGAGCCAGTGTTGCCAATTTAGCCCCTTCGTGGCTAGATCTAGCGCTTTTTTTGCTTACTCAGCCCCAAGAATAATGATTCAGCCCCTAGCTAATTTTCTAGCACAAAACCATCGTCTGTCAAAACCATAGACACGTAACGGAAAGTGTGAAAATATTTTTCATTTCATTAAACAATGTACCCAGAATTCAGTATTTTAATAGTGATATTTTAGTAACCAAAACAATCACCTACACAAAACTGTTTATTTCTTAGTAAACTGGCAATTTAGACCTTTTTTGAAAAAAAATGACTAATCTAGTCCTTTTTGAAATACTGTTTAGCCCGAAAACCTGATATGGAGTTGGCAACACTGCGTCGAGCGACAAACACGCGATCCACTGGTTTCCTTAGTGTCGCGGTGACTCGCGGTACCCATGCTCTAGCTCTATGCAACTTTTTAATTTATTTTTCCGCAGTAGCTGTAGAAAAGCGCCTCGCTTGACCGTGTATTACGTGGCCAAGCTGTTAAGACCGCGTACGTTACTATGCTAAATTAACATATCCTTCCTTGCGGTGCGTAGGAGTCTATGCAGGACTCCAGAAATCCAGATTATTGCGGATTTATGCTGAAATGTCCAGGGGTCTCCATTGCATTAGCTTTGTAAGAGATACCACTTAAATCTGACTGCTTCGTCCTCTGCGTCGACTTATAGTCTAACCGAATACAGCGGAGTACCAGTATTTTAAACGGAGCGACTGCCTATCTGACCTCCACAACCCAGTTAGTACTGGATAATACGATACACCTTGGTAAGACTGGTTGTCTTGTCAGACTTTCGGGCAAATGTACCCGTAACGTCTGTCAAATATCTACTAATGACAGCCGGGACCAACGGTAAAATAAAAAAATAATGCATCCGATTAGACTGGACGCTGACCCTAACATAATTGGGATAAGGATAGGCAGATGATGATGGCATTAGACTACCCCTATTAGATAGGGATTTACACATAACTTAAACAAACTGTGGGAATACTAGCTAGCAGTAGCGAAGAGTCAATTTTTGTAAGAGGTAAGCCGGAGTACATATCTTTAATATGATTATATTATTTGTCTATAGAATACTGACTGTGCCAGTTTTCAAAGGGAAGCCGGTAGGAATGGAGTTGTATAGAACCTTCGCCACTGCTAGCTAGACTTCTGCCCACGCCTACAGAGAATACAGCCGTGATATTATGCAAAACGTAACTGGATTTAGAATGTCAAGTGCACGCAAGCGCAGGGAGTGCGTTAAACGTCACGCTTTTCAATTTCAGAATGCAGTTTTTCTCTTACAAAGTAAAACAAAAACATGTAAAACACATATCATCATCATCTGCCTAGCCTTTTCTCAACTATATTGGGGTCGGCTTCCAGTGTAACCGGTTCCATGTATTTAAAAAAAACTTGTGAAAAAATTGGAACTTTGACCCCTAATATCTCCGTAACTAGAAGGTTCCCAGGCATGGTCTAGAACAAAAAAATGATCGCAATAACGGGGAGAACAAGTGCCTTTCGGCTTCGTTAAGGGTCTTTTTACACCCTGTATACTCGTTCCTTACCTTATCCATTCTTGTCACACCACACATCCACCTCAACATTCTAAACATTGGGACATACATACACACGTATGTCAAACTAGCTGTTACCCGCGACCTGTCCGCGTGAAATTATTTTAAAATTACTATTTTCCCCGTTTTTGCACCATTTGCAGATGCTCCGCTCCTATTAGTCGTAGCGTGATGTTGTATAGCCTATAGCCTTCCTCGATAAATGGGCTATCCAACACTAAAATAATTTTTCGATTCGAACCAGTAGGTCCTGAGTTTAGCGCGTTCAACCAAACAAACTCTTCAGCTTTATAATATTAATATTAGTACTAGCGATCCGCCCCGGCTTCGCACGGGTGGACATTTATTTTTTAAGCTCTCTGAAAAATATCTTTTGAATGGATTGTCCGATTGGAATAAAATAAAAAGTAATTTATAGCTATTGAAACAATCTTGCTCAATAAATAGTTTATTTGGATAAGGATTAGTATTTGACGATAATATGATCAATAAACATAGGCTAATAATTTTAATTACTTTTATTCTATGGAAAAGTGGTTATAATGGCTAAAATATAAATGTTTGGTATATACTATTGCGGACTTTTTTGTAGGCATTATTGAGTTCTACAACTTTTCTATAGAAGTCAACCATACATCTCTAACCATTTAGGCAGCGTTCGCGAGAATCGTTAACGTATGGCAGTTTTTTCGACGCCTTACTCCACAATTTTCACTACCACGAAAAATCCCATCTATTTTCCGGGATAAAATATAGCCTATACGGATTCGGAAGAATCCCTCTAAGTAATGGTAAAAGAAATTTTGAAATCGGTCCAGTAGTTTTTGAGCCTATTCAATACAAACATACAAAAATACAAAAATACAAAGGTTTCCTCTTTATAATATTAGTATAGATATAGATAATACGAAGTCAGTCGCTCACATGAAGCGACAGATCAACTGTATAAAATAAAAAATGGATGCTCTACATCCAATATTATTTCGTTTGGAAATTGACCCACTGTGAACAAATCCGTTCCCATACTTCTTTAGAATCGCCACGAATAACGTGCAATTGTGCAAGCCGTGGTATTTTTAACCGACTTCAAAGAAAGGGGGAGGTTCTCAATTCGGTTGATTTTTTTTGGTTGGAGGAGCTCGTGGCTTAATAATAACAGCCGCTCGGGTCGATCTTTAGGTTAAGCCGTGCTTGCCTAGGTTGGTCTCTAGATGGGTGACCACCCATTACATACCAAGTTTCCTCCGTGCCTCGGAAAGCACATTAAGCCGTTGGTCCCGGCTGTCAATTGTAGATCTTCGACAGTCGTTAGGTAGTCAATGGCCCAAAAATTCTGACAACCAGTCTTACCAAGGAGTATCGTATTACCCAGTACTAACTAGGTTGTGGAGGTCAGATAGGCAGTCGGTCCATGTAAAATACTGGTATTCAGCTGCATCCGGTTAGACTGGAAGCTGACCCCAATATAGTTGGGAAAAGGCTAGGCAGATGATGAGATCCGTCATTTAGGAACCGATAAAAAAAAAACTATCAGCTCTTAGCCGCATGACGCCGTTCTGTCTCATTACTATCGTACCGTGCAACAGTGGGTAGGCAGAGCACCCGGGCGGCTCGCAAGCCCGCTCCGTAATGCTCCGCTGTTGTTATTGTGATAAAAGTGTGTATAAAAAAAAATGTTTCTTTGGGAAAGTTGTTTGTTATCATGAGTACAATCACGTGTTTAAATATCGGTCACTAATAATCGGTCACCCTATACCGGGTGTAAACAGACCCTTCACGAAGCCTTCAACCAAGCATTCTGTACATCAAACTAAGTAACTTTACGCAAAAATTATTGCTGGGAAACGACTTTTTTTTTGGGGTAAAAAATCACGTTTTACGGTAGGACTCAATGTAACGTACTTAAAACATTGTGCTGATGGATGGATTGAATAGTAAGAGGGTCGTGGAGGTGTTTAAAGTAAAAATCTTATATTAAAATCATGTATTTAGAAGTTGGAACTTTGACCCCCAATATATCCGTAACTAGAAGGTTCCCAGGTATGGTCTAGAACAAAAAAATGATCGCAATGACGTGGAGAACAAGTGCCTTTCGGCTTCTTTAAGGGTCTTTTTACACCCATTATAAACAATATTATACTAATGCTTCTTTATCTTTTGTTAATTGACCCTTTAGGGGGTCTACCACCCCCAGTAGTCTCAGAACTCGAAAAATTTTGCCACCACGAAATCAATACCAGATTAATTCACATCTATACTAATATTATAAAGAGGAAACCTTTGTATTTTTCTAGGTTTGTATTGAATAGGCTCAAAAACTACTGGACCGATTTCAAAATTTCTTTTACCATTACTTAGAGGGATTCTTCCGAATCCGTATAGGCTATATTTTATCCTGGAAAATAGATAGGATTTTTCGTGGTAGTGAAAAGTGTGGTAAGGCGTCGAAAAAACTGCCGTACGTTAACGATTCTCGCGAACGCTGCCTAAATGGTTAGAGATGTATGGTTGACTTCTATAGAAAAGTTCCCTAAAAAGTCCTATAAAAACATACATACAAAACAAAATTTTTTTTTCAGACAGCTTAAAAAATAAATGTCCACCCGTGCGAAGCCGGGGCGGGTCGCTAGTATCAGATAAAAAAAAACACAAATAACACAATTTAATAGACCGTACACTTTCTATATTTAGCAATAATATACAATTTACTGAGTGTATGACGTAAGCTGCGCGTACGCCGCTGCACCAAAGTTGTGTAACAACTGTATAGAAATAGTTCAATAAACTCGACAGAACATGAGGCGTCGATTGTACGTCTGATTCGCTGTCAGTGCGAGGATTTTGAATTCTCGAATGACGTTTGCGCATATCGGAGGAGTTCGTGGCTTAATAATAACAGCCGCTCGGGTCGATCTTTAGGTTAAGCCTTGCTTTCCTAGGTTGGTCCGTGGATGGATGACCACCCATTTCATACCGAGTTTCCTCCGTGCCTCGGAAAGCACGTCAAGCCGTTGGTCCCGGGTGTCATTTGTAGATCTTTGACAGTCGTTAGGTAGTCAGTGGCCCAAAAGTCTGGCAACCAGTCTTACCAAGGGGTATCGTATTACTCAGTACTAACTGGGTTGTGGAGGTCAGATAGGCAGTCGCTCTATGTAAAATACTGGAATTCAGCTGCATCCAGTTAGACTGGAAGCCGACCCCAACATAGTTGGGAAAAGGCTAGGCAGATGATGTTTGCGCATATCGAAAATGTATTCTTAATTTAAACGTATCGTATCGCTCGTTTGCTACAAGAATGACAACGACATAACTCAAAAAATATGATTTTGCGGTTTTGTTTGCAGCTTAATTAATATTAAATAAACGAAAGTAAGTATTAAATTAGGTGATGAAATACGTAAAATAAACGTAATCATCGTATGATAAAAGGTTATTTAAAAAAAAAACGCTGTCCTGTATTTCTTAATTTTTTGAGTTAGGTCATTTTTGTCGCAAACAAGCGTTATGTACTCGGAATTAGGATAGGATAATCCCTATCGCACAATATGCAAACCGCGTTTAAGGTGGTAGCGCGCTGCGGGACTGTTCGAAAGAGATACCGCGGCCCTGGAACACAAAGGGCAAAGAAGGAACATGGATGGGTTTTAGTCAGTAAAAGTCTAACACTCCCTCCCACTCCACCCAGAGCGGGAGGAGTTATTTCATGACTAGCTGTTCCCCGCGACCTTCGTCCGCGTAAAGTTATTAAAAATGCAATTTTTCAAAATTTTTCATTGCTGCTACGCTCCTATTGGTCGTAGCGTGATGATATATAGCCTATAGCCTTCCTCGATAAATGGGCAATTCAACACTAAAATATTTATTCAATTCGAACCAGTAGTTCCTGAGATTAGCGCGTTCAACCAAACAAACTCTTCAGTTTTATAATATTAGTATAGATTACCCATCCGTAAAAAAAAGGTGGTAGCGCCAGGGTATCCCCCGAAATTAAAATTTTCTTAAGTTTTTTGCAATTTGCAGGTGAGTGTCAGGTTGTATGTTGATGAAAGTATGATTCGCGCAAGTAACACGTAAGTATGTAGTTACAGAATTATAATCGTTAAAATCATCAATACAGCCCTCTAAGTTCATTTAATCCGATTGAATGACTTTTTCGTGAAATAGTTATTGAAGGGATTAAATCATCATGCATAGCGGCCGCCTGTAGAAACCACTGAAAAAACCAAATATTTATTTGAAACTAAGAGGTTCCAAAATATCAGGACATCTCTCCTCTCTCTGTTGGAGCAAATGGTTCAGGAACTTCACTTATGGGATCTTTGCATAAAGATGTACGTATCCACATTCCACCTGTTTCACCTTATATGCGAGCACATACACAAAATTTGGGAGTACCCGTACCGGTCCGTTCCGATCCGTCCCGACGTGTCCGTACTAGGAACCTATGTCTTTTTAAGTCTAAATGTAAGTGTTGTATAGAACTCTTAGGGAATCATGGCCTCCTGGTACCTAGATGTCACCCAGATTCAGAATAAAAGTGACGATTCTAATGATCCTACACCTATAAATAAAATACTGGTTACCGCATGGTGTTCTGATGTTCTTTCTCTAGATTTAGATTAAGTGGTTAATGAAACTCTTAGCTAACCATGTCCCCCTGGTACCCAGATGTCGGTGGGGCTGCAGCGGCGCGTGCCGGCGCTGGACGAGACCGGCGGCGGCGTGCCGGCGGCGTGGAAGAGCGGCAACGCCGAGCCGCCGTTCGCGTCGTTCGCGCCGCCCGCCGGCTCGCCGGCAGGCCCGGCGTTCGCCGCGTCACCAGCCCCGTCGACCCCCGGGCCGGGGTTCGCGGGCCCGCCGTATGCGGCGCCGGGCCCGTTCGGCTCCCCGTCGGCGCGGCCCGGCTCCGGCGGCGGGTTTCCCCCGGGCCCGCCGCAGCAGCCGCACTTTCCTGGCCCGGGGTTCGCGCCGCCGGGGTCTCCCTTCCACCCGCACCCTCCACATCCGCCTATGCCGCCTCACCCGCATATGATGGCGCCCTTGCCGCCGCCTGTTGACAGGTTAGTGTTCTGCTTCTCTTAGACTTAACTTTTCTAGACCAGACTCCACCAAAACGGAGACGAGCAAGATTCAACGCACAAGAGAGACGCGATGTGGATTCCCACGAATGTGATTGGTTGATTCTTGCACGTCTCCGCTCGCCTTCACTTTAGTGGAGTCACGACCTTAAGGCACGGTATGGCTCACTACTGGGCTCTTCTTTCTTCTCGATGTGGTAATCCTCAATAGATGCCCTCCGGAGGAGAGCGGAGGGGTATGTCAGACTCGTACTGCCGTATGGGGGCAGCAGGATTTAATGCGGAACAATATAGTCTAGCCAAAGTAACATCGACACGGAAAGGAGAAAGAGATCTAGCTGTGAACGACGCAGACATCTTCGCGCGTGCTCGTGGATGCTTGAGCGCCCAACTTTGTACTTAAAAACTGAACTGGCACAGTCCTTTATTCAGTGATATAAAAAAAGTCTGCGAGGATATTTCTGATTGGTGGAAATGTAACCTTTGGTGGTTTATGAATACTGAAGTCATGCATCAGAACTGCTCTCAATGCGGAGTGCATAGAATTGCTTGCGATTGTCGCAAAGACGCACGACGTCTCTGCAGCGTCCATGTTAAAGCACCAAATGCGACACCGACAGAGCTGCCTTAAAAAGTTAAATTTAAAATTTAAAAAACCCCCAACGAAAAGATGAAAGATAAATACCCACTTTAATCCCCCATATCTAGTAAATGGCTGCACCGATTTCGGTAAAACATGTCTAATTTTATTATACACAACACATCATGCGCTTTCATTTGATACCCCACTTGGGTATATTTGAAAATATTCGATTTTTCATACCCACTTTCTTCCCCCGTATCTAGACAGCTTGATTTTTGGCACCAAAAAAACAAGTCGTACGTATCCCAGCCATAATTTTTGCGCAGCGTTACTTAGTTTGATGTACAGAATGCTTGGTTGACGGCTTCGTGAAGGGTCCGTTTACACCCGTAATAGAAAAGGAAGTCAAAACATAGCTTTCGACTAAACATTGCAACTGCGCAAACGGTATTTAAAATTCTAAAGGTTATTTACTCGATCGATATTTTCTTCAAATATTAAAGAATGGCTGACCCTTCGGACTGAGGAGCTCGTGGTTAAATAATAACACCAGAACAATCTTCAGGTTAAGCCGCGCTTGGTCTGTGGATGGGTGACCACCCATTACATACAGAGTTTCCTCCGTGCCTCAGAAAGCACGTTAAACCGCTGTCATTTGTAGATCTTTGACAGTCGTTACAGGTAGTCAGTGGCCCGAAAGTCTGACAACCAGTCTTAGTAAGGAGTATCGTGTTACCCAGTACTAACTGGGTTGTGGAGGTCAGATAGGCAGTCGCTCCATGTAAAATACTGGTGATCAGCTGCATCCGGTTCGCTCCATGTAAAATACTGGTGATCAGCTGCATCCGGTAAAACTGGAAGCCGACTCCAATATTCAAGGTGTAAAAAGACCCTTCACGAAGCCGTCAACCAAGCATTCAGTACATCAAACTAAGTAACGCTGCGCAAAAATTATTGCTGGGAGCGACTTTTTTTTTTGGGGTGAAAAATCACGTTTTATGGTAAAACTCAATGTAACGCACTCAAAACTTAGTGCTGATGGATGCTTTGAATAGTAAACGGGTCATCGAGTTAATTTAAGTAAAATTAAAACCTTTAAAAGTGGTATTTAAAAAAAAAATTGAAACTTTGACCTCCAATATCTCCGTAACTAGAAGGTTCCCAGGTATGGTCTAGAACAAAAAAATGATCGCAATGACGGGGAGAACAAGTGCCTTTCGGCTTCGTTAAGGGTCTTTTTACATCCTTTAGTTGGGAAAAGGCTAGGCAGATGATGACTGATCCTTGTCACTGTCTATTTTAAGTAATACTAATAATACCTGTTTTAAGTTATACTAACTGACTGTCATGCTGACTGCCTCGTTGGTCTAGTGGTCGCAAGCGCGACTGCTGAGCATGAGGTCCTGGGTTCGATTCCCAAGTCGGGCAAAAAGTTATTGGGTTCTTCTATCAGGAATTTCTCAGTAGCAGCCACGGAGTCTGGATTTGTGCCCGGTTGATGGCAATAGGCTCGCCCCCTATTACACGGGACTTGAACATAACTGACGACATGTGGGTGTGCTATTAGGCACATCTGCTTAAACCTTCAGGGATTACGAGGCGTGATGTTATAGACTTTTTAGTTAGGACGCAATTTTTTTTTTCTGGTTGAAAATCATCAAATAACCTCTCCCGCTCTGGGCGGAGTGGAAGGGAGTGTCAGACTCGTACTGACTAAAACCCATCCATGTTCCTTCTTTGCCCTTTGTGTTCCAGGGCCGCGGTATCTCTTTCGAACAGTCCCGCAACCCTAGTTTAGCTGAGCCTTGAAAATCCAACAGCACCTAAGTTTAGGCAATTATTAAGGCATCACTTAGTGTTGGTGAAAGCGAGCATTAAAGTTAAACGAAGATTTTTCTTAAACAATAGACCACGGACCATTAAGTCTAGCGGCCGTCTGTACTTGTTATCAATCTCTTATCAGTAGCTCAAAGTTCATTATGTTTTCTTTGGGGAGTGTCTTTAGTGACAGGCTTGCGCGGGAGCGTTTTACACATAACTAAATAGGTGTGACCCGCGGTTTTACCCGGTGATTCTCTGTTTCTCGGCTCGTAAGAGTCGTAGCATGATGTTAAATTGACAAAAATAAGGCTAACAATTGCAAAAAATATTTTTTCAATTCCGACTAATCCATAGATTAGCGCGTTCAAACATACAAACAAACTCTTCAGGTTTACTATATGAACAGGGTGACTGGTAATTAGTGACCGATACTTAAACACGTGATTGTACTCATGATAACAAACAACTTTGCTAAAGAAACATTTTTTTAAACGGCTAACAGCTGATAGGTCACAGGCGCACGCGTGCGAATTTCATACGGCTGTTGTGTTGTTGTGATAAGCGTCTGTGTATAATAAAAAAATGTTTCTTTGGGAAAGTTGTTTGTTATCATGAGCACAATCACGTTTTTAAGTATCGGTCACTAATTACCACCAAAAAAAAAAAAACTACTGAACCGATTTTGATGAAAATTCTATGGAACCAATCGGTGAGAAGATTTTTTAAATCGGTTCATAAATGACGGAGCTACGTATGAGGTAACAAACAGATAAAAGAACCTCCTCCTTTCTTTGAAGTCGGTTAAAAAGAAGAAACTATTTCTATTTTTTCTGTCTATTAAATCGCGCTCGCTTCCGCTGTAGCCTCCGCGTGTACTCTGACCGAGGCCTTAGTTGCAGATCATTTGCGGCAGATAACATCTCTGCGTATAAGTTGAAGTAAGACTGCAAGTCGGTTAAAAAAAACTACGTCTACGGGGTGTAAACAGACCCTTCATGAAGCCGGCAACCACGCATTCTGTACATCAAACTAAGTAACTTTACGCAAAAATTTTGGCTGGGAAACGACTTTTTTTTTCGGGGTAAAAAGTCACGTTTTATGGTAAAACTCAATGTAACGCACTCAAAACTTAGTGCTGACGGATGTTTTGAACAGTAAACGGGTCATCGAATTAATTTAAGTAAAATTAAAACCTTTAAAAGTAGTATTTTAAAAAAAACTTGTGAAAAAATTGAAACTTTGACCTTCAATATCTCCGTAACTAGAAGGTTCCCAGGTATGGTCTAGAACGAAAAAATTATCGCATTGACGGGGAGAGCAAATGCCTTTCGGCTTCGTTAAGGGTCTTTTTACACCCTTTATATCAAAGACAGCGATTGTATCATAATAAGCCTGCAATGTTCCCATTGCTGGAAGACAGGCCTCCTCTCCAATGGCGAAGGTACCATACAACTCCATTCCTACCGGCTTCCATTTGAAAACTGGCACAGTCAGTATTCTATAGACAAATAATATAATCACATTAAAGATATGTACTCCGGCGTACCTCTTACAAAAATTGACCCTTCGCTACTACACTGAATTTACTACTGATAAACAGAGGTATGACGATTCTGACTTGCCAATTAAACACTTATGATTTTATTTATTGACTTAGTATAATGTTCCTATTTATCTAAAATTGTAATGACATGTTTACCTAACTGACATAAAGGGTGTAAAAAGACCCTTAACGAAGCCGAAAGGTGCTTGTTCTCCCCGTCAATGCGATCATTTTTTTCTTCTAGACCATACCTGTGAACCTTCTAGTTACGGAGATATAGGGGGTCAAAGTTCCAACTTTTTCACAAGTTTTTTTTTTTAAATCCATGCTTTCAAAGTAAGATTTTTACTTTAAACACCTCGAAGACCCCCGTGCTATTCAATCCCTCCATCAGCACAATGTTCTGAGTGCGTTAGATTGAGTTCTACCGTAAAACGTAATTTTTGACCCCAAAAAAAAATTTGTTTCCCAGTAAAAAAATTTGCGTAAAGTTACTTAGTTTCATGTACGGAATACTTGGTTGACGGCTTAGTGAAGGGTCCGTTTACACCCTGTATACTATCTGTAACCATACCTGTGTTTAACAAAATAAATGATTGATTGATTGATTCTTCTATATGAGAGGGAGTGGGCTGTAGTCCACCACGCGTGCTCAGGGCAGACTGCCTGCGTTGGTCATGTAGTCGCAAGCAGCATGTATTCCTTCAACGTTTTGACAGCTGGTGGTCTACCATGACGTCTAAAGAGCGTTTACGACTTCGGCATTTCATACAAACTTTCAAGTCCTTTTTTTTGAAACGACTGAACCGATTTTAATGGAACTTTATACGCATAAGCAGGATACGTAGGTTTAAAAAGTTGTCAGAGAACATTTTCGAAAAATAGTGTTACAGCTGAATTGGGCCGATTTTAGATTTTCCATAGTAACAGAGATTCCCAATTTATCTTGTTTTTTTAAAGACATTTCGAAAAGTTCTGTGACAACTTTTGATATTGTCGAACTGTCAAAATGAATATGTCTTTCATTACTTTACGCAATTAGGCTATTGATTTTTGATCTCAATCTTTAGTATTCACTCAGCGTAAGTGTGGTGATGAAAAGATAAAGAAAGATATTTGGAAAGAGACTGGTCCTTCTTTTTAATTTTTTTTTTCGGATTGGAAATCATCAAATAACTCCTCCCGCTCTGGGTGGAGTGGGAGGGAGTGTCAGACTCGTACTGACTAAAACCCATCCATGTTCCTTCTTTGCCCTTTGTGTTCCAGGGCCGCGGTATCTCTTTCGAACAGTCCCGCAGCCCCGGCAGGCTGGTCCTTCTTGCTGCAAGAATTACCACCATTTTTATAGCAGAATTCAATATTCTCTGAGGCCGTTTTTATTTTTAAACCCACGTCGCAAAAAGAGGGGTGTTATAAGTTAAACGTGTGTCTGTCTCATTGTAGCTCCTAAACGGATGAATCGATTATGATTAGTAGCTCGTAGTTTAATACTAACAGCCGCTGGGTGTGAATCTTCAGGTTAAGCCTAGACTAGGTTGTTGATGGTGACCACCAATTACATACCGAGTTTCCTCCGTGCCTCGGAAAGCACGTTAAGCCGTTGGTCCCGGGTGTCATTTGTGGATCTTAGACAGTCGTTAGGTAGTCAGTGGTCTGAAATTCTGAATGTCTGACAACCAGTTTTACTAAGGGGTATCGTATTACCCAGTACTAACTGGGTTTTTTAGCTGCATCCGGTTAGACTGGAAGCCGACCCGGTCACCCATTCACGGACCAACCTAGGCAAGCGAGGCTTAACTTAAAGATCGTCAGTCCCACTTTAGCTTAGCGGCTTTTTGAGCAACGTCAGTAATTTGTGTATAATATTTAATTTGTTTATAATATTTTGATTATTTTATGACAACCTCCTAAATTTTGACGAGCACCTTGTATATCTACATGTTCTAAGCATTATCAAACAAAAAAAATACTTCAAAATACCACCGTAGTCTCCCTAAGAATAAAATAAAATGGCGTCGTTGGTGTGTGTGAGTTGCCGTGTTCCGTCTGTGTGTGTGCGCCTCGAGTCGAGTCATAAAACTGTGCTAGTGTGTGTGTACGAGTAAATGTAGGTGAGTGTAGCATGTACTTATAGCTGGTAGCGATAGTATGTTCGTGATAATTAAATATTTTGGCGATTTTTTTTTTGTAGATAGGTTTTGTTTCAAAATTTATTTTATTTTGTGGAATATTAATAGGTAACGTAAGTAATTTTTTTTTTTAAACTGATTAAAAAAAAAATGTTAATAAAGTTTCGTTTGCAATTAAGAGTCTTAATCTTGAAGTTTACTGATTTTACTGTATTTTCTAATTTCCATCATGTTTTTTTAATCTCTTATTAATCTTTTTTATTTGTGCTTCTATACAAATAAGCAAAATTGAAATGTTTGTTTGTAATTTCTAAAAATAGCTTTTTAAACTTTGATCTTTCTGTCTGCTTGTTCCGGCTGATCTCCGAAACGGCTGGACCGATTTTGACGGGAATTTAAAAAAATATAAATCTCTTGAAATTGTTAACAAAATCCGATTCAAATAGGAGAGTAGTATTTTTATAGTAATTTCACGCGGACGAAGGCAATAGCCCGTTTCTAAATAACTCTTAAAAAAAAAACTTAAATCGCGTTCGCCTGTGTCGGGACTTCGGTAACAGGTCCAAGCTACCGGTGGCTAGAGTTCCAGGGATAGGAACCTCCTCAAAATGTACCGTATCGAGGATTAGTACATTCGACATCTTACTAATTTTATAAAGAGGAAAGATTGGTATTTTTGTGTGTGTGTGTATGTTTGTAATGAATAAACTCAAAAACTAGTGTGCCGATTTCAAAAATTTTTTCACCATTGGAAAGCTACATTCATCCTGAGTAACATAGGCTATATTTATTACTAGAAAAACAAATAAGGGGGGGGGGGAGATTGGGGGAAAATAAATGTGCACCCGTGCGACGCCGGGACGGGCCGCTAGATATTAATATTATTGTAAATACACGGTGTAAACAGACCCTTCACGAAGCCGTCAACTAAGCATTCTGTACATCAAACTAAGTAACTCTACGCAAAAATTATTGCTGGGAAACGACTTTTTTTTTGGTGTGAAAAATCACGTTTCACGGTAAAACTCAATGTTACGCACTCAAAACTTACTCCTGATGGATGCTATGAATAGTTAATGAGTCATGTAGTTAATTAAAGTAAAGTTAAAATCTTAAAAAGTGGTTTTTAAAAAAAAACTTGTGAAAAAATTGGAACTTTGGCCTTCAATATCTCCAGAACCTGTGGTTTCCCAGGTATTGTCTAGAAGAAAAAAATGATCCCAATGATGGGCAGAATATGTGGTTTTCATTTTCGTTAAGGGTCTTTTTACACCCTTTATTTTCACAAAACAACAAAAATCCCAAAAAAAAAACTGAATAAATTATTCATAAAATATTAATTAAACTGAAACAAACCATATTTTCTGTCCGTACCAGCCCACCCCGTACCCACATACCTAAGTATAACATTGGTACCGCTTCACCCAACACAACTTGATCCTTGCTGTTACCGCGACCGTTACTGCCGAGAGGTCAACGTAAACTGGTTCACGATACTTACTTCGCCCAAAACAACTTGATCCTTGCTGTTACCGCGACCGCTACTACTGTGGGGTCAACGAAAACTGGTTCACGATACATAGCTAGATTGAAACTCCACTTGGTTGGAGTGTCGTCTGCCTCGCTCCACGATCAAAACGATTCGAAATTGGAATGAATATTTTTTTTGTTGTATTTTTTTTTTAAATTTTATTTCTTATTTTGTAAAAAGTTATGATGACATTCGAATTTGGTTTTTTTTTTCTTGTTATTTTTGTGAAATTAAATTTGATAGTGGCGCGTGTTTATAATCTGAACTAACGCTGCCATCTTTTTTTTTCAATACAATTTCACAAATGTGCCGAAAGATCCTCGCAGCACTATAGTAACATAAGATGGCTGTCAAAAATCTTTTTTATAATTTTTTTATTTCGCGACTGAATGTTTATCAACAACATTAAGATACGAGTAAAGTTCACACGTGGTGACGTCATTCAAAACAATACGCTTACAACTCATTGTTTATAGAAGCCAAAAATACAAAACATTACCAACTTGAAGACACTATGGAATCGCGACCTGTTCTTTCATTCATTACTTCAATAACCAACGTTGTTCCGCTTGATAAGTCATTTGCACATCTTTGTCAGCCATTACACCCTAGTCAGAAGCCAAAGTCTTGACAACCAATCTTACTAAAGAGTATCGTTATACCCAGAAATTGGATTGTGGTGGTCAGATAGGCAGTCGCTCTATGAAAATACTGGTATTCATCTATATCCGGTTAGACTAGAAGCCGACCCCAAAGCCCAACTTGGTTGGGAAAAAGCGAGGCAGATGATATGTATTGTAACTAAGTTTTAATTATTTTTCTGCACACATCTTATGTGCAGTCATAAAATACTAGTAGTATTTGACATGGAGCGACTGTCTATCTTACCGGCTTCGACTACAAGATAGTTGGGAAAAGGCTAGGCAGATGATGATGCTTAATTAGTCCGAATGGAAGGCCGATGAAATAACAGGCACGTGAGTCATTTGAACTTTGTCTTAGGAGTCGGGAAGGCATCAGATTATCCCGTTGGGTTGCAGGTGCCTATAGGTGGCGGCAATTCTTCCAGATCCTAAAAGTAAAATTACAGTGTTCTCAGCTAAACGTGACGTTTACGTATTAAATGTGATAGAATATGATTCTAAATTAAATACAGAATATTTATACACTGTATTTTATCAGTACAGTATACAGAGACAAGTTTAAAATACAGTAAATCTACTATACCAGTGAATCTGGAAGCACTGGGTGGTGGTATCCACCGACAGGTGGGCAGGCCACTGTTGAGAAAAAACAAGACAGCATGCCAAAGATAACTACTAAATAGCTGTCAATTTTACTTTGAGCTGATAATTTCTTCGTTCGCTGTGTGTTAAATTGAAGAACTGTAAATATTTTTCATATTGTTTTATGTAAGTTCATATTTTCGCTACTTGTGTTTCAAAACTGTCTTTGCATACTATTTTCATGGATTCGAAATCAGCATTACGAGTATCGTATGACACGCAAGCTTCTTGCATAGGTCCTCATACTTCAACTACACACAGATTCTTACAATGTTTCGCAGCCGTGTAGTTCAAGGGCTCCCTGCGACCTTCACCAGGCCGTTTGACCATCAGTCCAGAAATATGTTGGTAACTAAAAGGGTAAAAAAAATGATAGAGGGAGAGGAAGACCAAAGGATAGATGGATAAGTGATAACTGACAGGAGAGAATGGAAGAATAAAATATAAAATTGGAGAAGGGCAGAAATATGATGAATAAAATCCTGATCTTAGACCGCTAACAGCCTAAAAGCCAGAGGCTGTTAATCAATAAATCCACCGTTAAAAGGGCAAATATAAGTCGCATAACGGAAAAGCAAGAATTTTTCTCTGATCCTTCAGTACAATTATTTGTATTTAATTAATTAGAACGAAAGTAACCAACCAATAAAAATTTCGGAATTAGTAACCATTGAAAAAGTACTTTTAGTTTTGAATTTCTAACAATTTATTTAATGACTAGCTTCGCCTGCTTAGAGTTCGAAAATTGTCTCACGGGATCATACTACCAGGATAAAAAGTATCCTATGTGTTAATTCAGGTTAAAAACTATCTGTGTGCTAAATTTCATCCAAATCCGTTTATTAGTTTTTGCGTGAAAGACTAACAAACATCCATACACCCTCAAAACTTTCGCATTTATTTAGTAGGATTAATTTAGATCTAGTAGCCAAAAGAGTTAAAGATCGTAGCATTCTATAGTTTCTGCCTAACCCCAAGGGAAACAAGCATGAGTATACTATACATACATTCATAACCAACAATCCTACCGACCCCAAAGTAGAACAACAGGGCTATATAGCTATAGTAAGCTCAAAAACGTGGTTAGCAACCTCCACACTGTGACAGACAAGCTAACCTATATTTAAGTATATAGAAGTACATAGCGGTAGGTATGTACGCGAGGGTGGCAAGCACGTGGCGAATGAGGGGTGGCTGCAACCCCCTCGGCTTTGCTGCGGTCTTGGTACTTTGATAGAGCAAGATATCGTTTTTTTTATCGTGAAAACTTAATTTTTTGACATATCTATGCATTTTTGTAGTGGTTCTAATTTTATTGATTAAATCCATACTAACGAACAGTGGCCCACATTGGCTGTGGATTGAAGAATTTGGAAGTCATGGAGAAAGGCCTTTGCCCAGCAGTGGGATGACAGGCTAGCAACTCTCTCTCTCTCTCTTTGTCGGTCTGTCGGACACCTATTCAGGCCTAAACGGCTAAACAGATTTCGATATTTGGCAAACAGGTAGACCTTGACTTGTGAGGACATAGGATACTTTTTATCGAAGTAGTACGTTCCCTTGGGATAATTTTGGACCTCCGCGCATGGGGTAAAGCTATCTGTTAATACTTCCTCGAGCTTTAGAAATAATAAAATCCTTACGCCAGGAACTGGTATTGTGAAGTTGGGGTCTGAAGCTACTAGCGGTCAGGATTCGAGACGAAAACCTCTACTAATATATGCTTTTTTTTTTTAAAACCTTTATTTAAAGAGTTTTATCGCTATGACTATGCGAATATGACACTCTGTATGTATACAAAAATATAGTTAGTTTATGGTTAACTTAACAGGAAGAAAACAACAAAACATCATCAATATGCTGGTAGGTTTTTTAAGATAATCATCTCTTTACAATACTACTTCTTAGCGTGTCGATGACAAATTTTCATTAAATATATTTGGCCCAAAATTCAGCTATGCGAACTCCGCTCGCCGATGCAGTCATAAGAATACTAAAAACGAAAGAAAGTACATTTATTTAGTAAAAACTGTCTTTCAAGACAAATGCAACATTCGGTAAAAAAAAATTAAAAGAGAAAAAAAAATATGATGGTGGCTCACGCAGTAAATATTTCTTTAACTTTTTTTCCAATACTACAAATCTATGCGAAGCCCCACATCTTTATCACTGATAAGCGGCCCGTCCCAGCTTCGCACTGGTGGTCATTTTTTTTTTAAATATAGCCTATGTTACTCAGGGTTAATGTAGCTTTCTAATGTTGAAAAAAATTTTGAAATCGGCACAGTAGTTTTTGAGTTTATTCATTACAAACATACACACACAAAAATACAAATCTTTCCTCTTTATAATATTAGTAAGTTTTGTCAACTACTTAACATAAACTGTCACCTTATTACGCATACAGATTAATTTCCCATTCAAATAACACGATTGCTTGTCAAATACTTATTATATCTCTATTATTTTTGACAGGTTTAGTATGTTTTTATTACTTTTTGACTGTTTTATTGGTGTTTTAAGACTTTGCATAGAATTATTAGAAAAGGAACTATCGGCTATAGTCGTACATGGATATTTTGGCGCGTGTATTTTGTTTTATCAACACATTTTCACAATGTTTACCAACAGTGCCACTTCCACCTGTCAATGTAATTCAAGCGTTAAATCCGTACATCACTGTATATTTTACTAAAAGCAAGCAATAGATTATAATCTAAAAAGAACCAAAAAACTGCCAACTTATTTTGACACGTAAAAAAAAATACAATATTTTCGCGAATGATTTTAATTACTCAAGTATCAAGTTTACTTCGTCGCAGTATACGAGATCCCCTCGATCGTGTACCCCCAGCGAGTACGGTGCGCAAAAATGCTGAGGCTACACAAAAATATTATCATCAGTGGCCGAGTCAGCATCACCTGGCCATTGCTGCTCGCCTAGTACTTTTTATCCAAATGGATGTTTTTTTTTTGCACTTTTCTGACTAATTTGTCGGTATTGGTTGGGTAATTATTCATTAATGGGATGTATTGAGTCTTTTATATATCCATGATTGGCGAAGAATTGGAGAAGAATTTTGTGGACTTAAATAAAATATTATACGTGACGACCTAGACGCGTTTATGAGAGATTGGCCAGAGAAAACCACACGGAGAGACGAATGGAAGGCTATGGGGGAGGCCTTTACCCTGCAGAGGGATAATAGTGGCTAAGGAAAAAAAAAATATATATATTAATGTGTGTGTCTGACTTCTACCAACTCACACTGGGTCGCGTTGTGGATTATAGGCATTACAGTCCACTTATTAAAAACTAGCTGTTTCCCGCGACCTTCGTCCGCGTAAAATTATTAAAAAATACAATTTTCCCCGCTTTTGCAACATTTTTCATTGCTGCTCCGCTCCTATTGGTTGTAGCGTGATGTTGTATAGCCTATAGCCTTCCTCGATAAATGGACAATCCAACACTAAAAGATTTATTCAATTCGAACAAGTAGTTCCTGAGATTAGCGCGTTCAACCAAACAAACTCTTCAGCTTTATAATATTAGTATAGATTGTGGCCCAGCAGTTGGGACATCATCTGATTGATTTAAACTACGTGGATTTCAAGTATCAAATCATTCGCCACTTGAAAACTACCGACCTTGACGAAGGTTAGATAAAACTATAACTTGATTTTTTCTCAGTAACTCTCAGACGTTCTACAATTAGTGAAATAAAATTCTCGTTCATTGTAGCAAGTCTAGGGGGAGCGAGACAGAGAATATTGTGAGCGTATGTTATCCTAGTACGCCAATATTATGTTACTACTATTATATATGCGAAAGTTTGTGAGGATAGATATAATTATCTTGGTTACTCTTCCACGCAAAAACTACTGAACGGAAATGGATAAAAATTGGCAGATTCCAGGATTCATTAATTAATACACTGGATACTTTTTATCCCAGTTTTACGATTAAGGTGATATAATATTGAAAAAAAATATGATTTTTCTAAATAGGTATTTTTAATTAACATTTTGGTATATGTTTTTTGACTCTTTGGGCTAGTACCATGTAAAAGGATACAAATTTCGACATCACGGAGTAACGCTTAAGACTTATTCATTGGAATTACTTTAAAACATGGAGAATTATCATATCAAAGTTTACTCAAGATAGTTTTAAATTTAATTCATTTATTTAGTTAAAAAAGGAGTATAATATTCGTTTTGACACATGCGTCGTTTTATTCCGAACGCACGCACATTATAGCCATCTCTTCTTTTGCTTTTCAAAAGTAATTGCATCTCTTTCTCTCGCTTAGTAGATCAGTCAAGCTACGATTTGTTAACGAACTACACGCGAGCGAACCCGAGGCAAATGCTAGCTTATTATTTTTCTTCTACATTCTTACCCCCCAATGTTTTGACATTTGAAGTATCTATGCTACATGCTACCCTAGTAGTTCACGGCCAACGTGACAGGTGGTGGCAGGTAATGCCCACCGCCGTGTGCCTTCTGTAACTTATGAGCGCCTGGTACTTGCCGGCGGTATCGATCGCCGTTATGGGGGTAGGCAGGGATCTAGGTTATTTTTGTAACACGTAAGTGGGTACGTATAGTACTTATACTTATTGACTAGTATGAAAAATTGGCATTTTTTTAATTAGTTTTTTTTTCTAGTTTTCTTACTGTGTCCTCAAGAGCCATTTTGTTACGAGAATTATTTCAGTTTTTTCCTGTTACAGAATTTCAAGTTGAAGTAAATAGTATATTATGTAAGGAAATGAATCTATACATCTATACCTACAAGTAAATAAATTGACGAGTCTGTTTATAATTTCAAAATTACAGCTGTTTACTGAATACATATGAAAGTATATACGTATCCTTTCATATGCATTCATATAACACAAACAATTTTTTTGTTTTTAATTTTTTTGTCAGTCTGTCTAATCTCCAAAACATCTGGATCAATTTTGACGCAACTTTTACTGGCAGATAGCTTATGTTATTAGGAGTAGGCCACTTTTATTTTAGAAAAATAATTAGGGTTCCGTACAATGAGGACCAACGGCTTAACGTGCTTTCCGAGGCACGGAGGAAACTCGGTATGTAATGGGTGGTCACGCATCCACAGACCAACCTAGGCAAGCACGGCTTAACCTTAAGATCGACCCGAGCGGCTGTTATTATTTATCCACGAGCACCTCATTATATTACAACCTCTTTATAAAGGGTGTATGTAACAAGACCCTTAACGAAGCCGAAAGGCACTTGTTCTCCCCGTCATTGCGATCATTTTTTTGTTCTAGACCATATCTGGGAACCTTCTAGTTACGGAGATATTGGGGGTCAAAGTTCCAACTTTTTCACAAGTTTTTTTTTTAAATACATGTTTTTAATGTGATTTTTAAATACCGCCACGACCCCCGAACTATTCAATGCATCCATCAGCACAACGTTTTGAGTGCGTTACATTGAGTCCTACCGTAAAACGTAATTTTTCACCGCAAAATAAAAGGTCGTTTCCCAGCAATATTTTTTGCGTAAAGTTACTTAGTTAGATGTACAGAATGCTTGGCTGAGGGCTTCGTGAAGGGTCCGTTTACACCCTGTATTATTAATAAATTCTATTACTAAAAACTTTAAATTTTACTTAAAAGTCAATGGAAGAACGATTGATTTCAAAAATCGACATCAAGTGACTGAGTGAAGGGTGCGTAAAGTCACCCCTAATAATATAATAAATACTCTATCTTTCTCGCACACGTTGCAACGGTATCTATCTGTCTCAATTGGCATGTAAATGAAAAATCGATGAATGCATCTTGTATGGGGATTATTTTTGAGAAAATCTACTACTAAACTCCAAATGGCTTAAACACACAACTACTAGTAATAGTCTAGTGGTGTGACCGTCGGACTGCCAAGTCATAGGTCTCGAGTTCGAACCCAAGACACGCACCTCTGATTTTCGGATTCATGTGCGTATTTTATAATTATCACTTGCTTCGGTGAAGGAAAACGTGGGGAAACCAGCATGCATGAGAGATATTTCTCGACGGCTTGTAGAGCCAAGTCAGAGGCCCATGGGCGGCATAAATACTCTGACACCAGGTTAGGCACTAACCACACGATAAAGAAAGACCAATGAGGTTATTCTATTTGCGCTGTTTGAGGTTTTTAGCTCCGGCAGCAGTTGCCCCAGCACGGCTCGTGCTAGGAAGATGGGATTCCGTTGAATGAAACAATAGGGTGCCCGGGTCCGTGCCCACCTGGTCTTTCAGGACATCGCTAAGCGACTCTTCCCGTGTCCAGAGGGCTGACCTATTTTTTGGTCAAAGAATTGCCACATTGCCATCCAACGTGACAATGATGCCAGCCTTCTGGGCACTATTCCTGTTGACAGTGAACGAATTTTTTGACGCCCTTTTGACGATTTTTCTTTTCTATATGTACATATTTTCTTTACATATAATTTACATTTTTAAATATTCCTATATTAAAAACAATTAAAAATATAAAAAATAGTAGCCCACCGGCATCGGGGACAGGGTCCGAGCTACCGGTGGTCAGGGCTCTTGAGAGAGGATCCTACTAACGATACGCGTAAAAAATATGTATTAATTTGCATTTTTATTCCTTTATTTATCTTGAAACATATTCAATACTTTTTTAGATATTCTAACATAAAACAATATTAAAAAAAAACATTTAAAAATATATATATTCTTTTTTTTGTATTTTTATTATTATTTTCATTTTGGTTATTATAGATAATTATGGAAATTGTTTTTTTTAATGGAATAATTCAAAGCAACGCCGACCACTGCTGGACATAGCCTCCCCCAATGACAGATCCTGTGCTGCCCTCATGGCATTGGATTCCCGTGACCTTCACGGTTGTGGGTCCACCTTGCAGGAGGCCGCAGAAAATAAAACACGTTTTTCTATAACTGCAAGTTATTCAGCGTATATCAAAATGTGTGATAATATTAAAGAGTGGTACAGACCACGAGGCTCGTGGCTAAATACAGCCGCTCGGGGTCGATCTTCAGGTTAAGCAACGCTTGCCTAGGTTGATCCGCGGATGGCTGACCACCCATCACATACCGAGTTTTCTCCCTGCCTCAGAAAGCACGTTAAGACGTTGGTCCCGGCTGTCAATTAGAGATCTTTTGTCTGTTTTGTCAGTGGCAGTCTGACAACCAGTCTTTCCAAGGAGTATCGTATTACCCAGTACTAACTAGGTTGTGGAGGTCAGATATGCAGTCGCTCCATGTAAAATACCGGTATTCAGCTGCATCCATGCATGCTTCGGTGAAGGAAAACATCGTGAGGAAACCAGCATACCTGAGAGATAGCAGATTCTCGACGGCATGTAAACCCAAGTCAGAGGCCCATGGACCATGTCAGAGTTTTTATGCCATGGGCGGCATAAAAACTCTGACACCAGGTTATGCACTAACCACACGATAAAGAAGAAGATTGCGAAAAAATGTATATTTTTTCTTTCTTTCTTTTACATGAGTCGAGTAAGTATTGAAGCATTGAATGGGACATCTAATTATTTTTTCGCGATTACAGTATTGGTACCATTGAGAAAGTATGATACTACAATTTTATGGTCTCTCTCGTCAGCCTAGCCTTCTCCCAACTATATAGGGGTCGGCTTCCAGTCTAACCGGATGCAGCTGAATACCAGTATTTTACATGGAGCACCGCCTATCAGACCTCCACCCCAGTTAGTACTGGGTAATACGATACCCCTTGGTAAGACTGGTTGTCAGCCTTTTTTGGGCTACTGACTACCTAACGACTGTCAAACAGTGGCGTGCTCGACATGAAATCGAGTCAAAGCCTTGAATAAACAACTGACAATATTTAGGGGGGGGGGGGGGAATTGACCGAGAAAATCTGTTCCGAGTTCTGACATTGGTATTTAATAACGCCGGTTTTATTTTCCTATTATTTAAATATGCCTAAATAAAAAATACAAATAGTGGTTATTAACTTTTCATATTTTATATACCGTCACAAAATTACAACTAATTCAATTAAGTTGTCAGTATCAAGTAAATGATATAAGAGCCATCTATTGACTTAAATGTAGCAACTCAACTCTTCGAGTCAATTCGTAATTGTTTCCCTCGCTTTTTTAGAGATGGCGCACGAACAATAAATTGGTTTCTAACTACACATTATTGAAAATGTTTGTAATTACTCACAATGTAAACAGCCACAACTCTTCATTATTCGCTTCTTTACCCCAGACAGATGACAAACAACAAAGTACACAGAAGGCACCACGTATCTATTACTAGATAGATTTACAAATTGTTTGAATGAGAGCAGCCGAACAGCCATTGAACACGCTAACCTACGCTGATCGACTAAAATGCACATTATGGGTTTTAGTTTTCTGAGAATATTGAAATCAGGGGTAGGTTTATTCAGGTGAAGTAACGAGATTATATTTTTCTGTAAAACTCAAAGTATTTAAATCTTGCTAAGTAGGTACCGATTACAGACACTTTAATCCTTCACAAGGAAAAATTGCGTTTCCGAATTAATTTTAGTGTTCACTTCAAAACAAAGTTAATTACGGCAATAACTAATCAAAAAACTTTAAATCCCAAGAAATCGAAAAAATAAAACCACAAAAAACAAATGCACTAGTTCCTAATCGCTCAAAACTAACTAAAATACGAACTATCATGAAATCGTACTTTGTACCTATCAAAATTCGCGCGAAGCGCATATAAATTGCGCGCATCCTCGGTGCGAACACACTTCTCTCTCAAACTTACACAGACTTACACACACACATTCAAAGAAAAGCCCAGCTTTAAACTCTATACAAATTCTCAAATCAGTACCTACCAATGTTATCAATAACAGATACATTTTGTTAGGAAAACTGAAAGGTCAGAGAAGCCAAATGCAAGCCAGTGGGTGAGAAAGAGAAAGCATTAGCTAGCACTGACCGTAGGCCGTAGGTACGATTGCGTACTAAAATTCTACGTTTAACTCCTTTTTTGTATCGTGTTAGAGCGAGCCAGGGTATCGCGGCCGGCATCGGAGAATAAGCGCGCGAATTTAAAATAATTTCTGTCATAGAGGACACAGTTGTGGAGATACCGAATTTCATTCTTGTTTGACAAAAATTTATGTTTTTGTAAAAATGATTTTTTTATTTCTTGATTTTGATTTTTAGGCAAGCCCGGCTTTCCGGCTTGTAAGATAGGTTCGCCACTGCTGTCAAAGATCTACAAATGACAGCCGGGACCACCGGCTTAACGTGCTTTCCGAGGCACGGAGGAAACTCGGTAAGAAATGGGTGGTCACCCATCCACGGACCAACCTAGGCAAGCACGGCTTAACCTAAAGATCGATCTTTATTTAAAGTACTTAGGTATTAATTAAATCAGTTACGTAATTTTGCTCTTTATTTCACGTTACAATAGAATTTATTATTTCAATGGCATTACACCAAGTAATAAACAACTCTTGCTAAAACTTGGCACGAATCCTTTATCTAAAAATTACTTACTTTACTTGAAAAACAAATTAATGTTACTGTACCAGGAAAATAATACTTTGAACCAATTTTCCTTTTAAATTTCTGCCTCAATGGTCTAGTGGTCGTAAGCGCGGCTGCTGAGCGTGAGGGACTGGGTTGGATCTCTTTGAAAAGTATTGAGGTTTTTAGAAACAAGAAATAGAAATCAATTATTTGCCAATAATGTAGGTATACAGATATGATGGTTATTTTGACGAGCGTCCCGATACATTTTGCCTTACGGCTTGCAAAATCATACGGGGTGTAAACAGACCCTTCACGAAGCCGTCAACCAAGCATTCTGGACATCATACTAAGTAACTTTACGCAATATTTTTTGCTGGGAAACGATTTTTTTTTTTGGGGTGAAAAATCACGTTTTACTGTAGAACTCAATGTAACGCACTCAGAACATTGTGCTGATGGATGGATTGAATAGTACGGGGGTCGTGGAGGTATTTAAAGTAAAAATCTTACTTTAAAAAAATGTATTTTTAAAAAAACTTGTGAAAAAGTTGGAACTTTGACCCCCAATATCTCCGTAACTAGAAGGTTCCCAGGTATGGTCTAGAACAAAAAAATGATCGCATTGACGGGGAGAACAAGTGCCTTTCGGCTTCGTTAAGGGTCTTTTTACACCCTTTATATAACACTAGCTGTGCCCGCGACTTGAGATCTTTATCGGCAAGAAAGTATAATTTTTCCCCGTTTTTGCAATATTTTTCATTGATGCTCCGCTCCTATTGATTGTAGCGTGATGTAAGACCAGCATCAGCTACTTAGGTTAGTAACGAGTTTCTGATGCGGTCCTTTGGTTTGACAGCCAGATAGACACCACTAAAAAAAAAATCCCTGAAACCTTTCGAAGTCTCTTAGACATCTACAAGCCTGCACTGGGCCCGCGTGGTGGGTTACAGTGGCCCAGGAGTGAGAACAACATCCTGCACTTGTCCCATTCTACTTGGGGTCGGCGCAACACGTTTTCTTCTTCCATTCTCCCCTGTCAGAGGTCACGGCATCATTTATTCCTTTCTCTTTCATATCATTCCTCACACAATGCATGCGTCTTTTCTTTGGCCTTCCTCTCCCTCTCCATCCATCAACGTTCATGTCCAGCAGGTGAGGGCATTAGCTACAAAAGATGACTACTGCCTACCAGTAGCGAAGGGTTATTTTCTTTAAGAAGTAAGCCGGAGTACCTATCTTTAATGTAGTTTTATTATTGTCTATAAAATACTGGCAGTGCTAGGAGCTAATGGCTTAATAATAACAGCCGCTCGGGTCGATCTTTAGGTTAAGCCGTGCTTGCTTAGGTTGGTCTGTGGACGGGTGACCACCCATTACATACCGAGTTTCCTCCGTGCCTCGGAAAGCACGTTAAGCCTTTGGTCCCGGCTGTCATTTGTAGATCTTTGACAGTCGTTACAGGTAGTCAGTGGCCCAAAAAAGTCTGACAACCAGTCTTACCAAGGGGTATCGTATTACCCAGTACTAACTGGGTTGTGGAGGTCAGACAGGCAGTCGCTCCATGTAAAATACTGGTATTCAGCTGCATCCGGTTAGACTGGAAGCCGACCCCAATATAGTTGGGAAAAGGCTAGGCAGATGAAAATACTGGCTGTGCTATTTTTCAAAGAGAAGTCGGTAGTAATCGAGTTGTGAAAAATGAGCATATCAGTAGAAAACTTGGAACTATGAGAACTGCTTTTAAATGCTATGAAATAAAGACGGTATCAATATCGAAATTGACCAAATCACAGCGTAATCAGCCTTTAATGTTCCCACTGCTGGGACTCAGGCCCACTCTCTATGAGAGGGAGTGGGCTGTAATCCACGGTGTTGGTAGATGTCACATGTCTTAGAATTTTCGGCCCTAATTGTAACTAGGACCTTATTACACACCTCTGACCGACCCCTTCAAAGTAATGCCCCGTGATGTTTTACATTATCCCCCAAAAACTTCGTCCATTACTATTAAAATAATCCAGCAAGTATCATAACTGCGCGGCCGTTGTATACATCTAGACATCTCACTCACACATACGCGTTTGATTGTCTTTACTCTTCACACACACAAGATGTTTGCACCTGTGTGGGTGAGTTCATCGGCGCACGACGCCGAACGGGAAGGTGATAAGTGAATTTTCTGATTATTTTATTTTGATGTTTTTTTTTTGTTTTTTCATGTGAATGACAGATTAAAAATGCAAATGCGATTATTTTTTATCGATGGACTGGTGTGATTAAATAATTGAAAGTTGCAGTAGTTTTTGTTTTTAAAAAGTGTTCTGAATTATTTTTAAATATTTCTTTTCTGCATGAGAATATGAAAAAATTAAAATATTGGAAGAGAAAAGGAAAATAAGTAGCGCCAAAAACTCTTAAACGACAATTTTCTGTCTTACAGGGACTTAAAATAGGGAAATTAAAAATATACAAAAAAAAATTATATTATATTGTTTCGTTTATTCATTTATATACATATTATTTACATTTTTAAATATTCTAATATAAAATAATATAAAAAACATTTAAAAATATAAAAAATAGTAGCCTACCGGCATCAGGAACAGGGTCCAGGTTGCCGGTGGTCAGGGCTCCAGAGAGAGGAACCGCCTCACTATGCGTGCCGTGTCTAGGAGTACTGCTTTCTGAATCAAGCCCTTGACCCAGCCGCGCAATGAGAGCCTCCTAAGGTGTAGGTCGAGGCTCTTTGCTATTAGTCCATTAACCGTAACGACTATCGGTACAATGATTGCAGAGTCCACGTCCCACATGTCGACAACCTCGTGTGCTAAATCAAGATACTTAATTTTTTTATCATTCTCAGCTTTCACGAGATTCTCGTCATGAGGGACAGTGATGTCAACAATCATTGCACGGCGCTCTCGGTGATCTATCACCACATATATTATATTTATTTTTATTTTATAAGATTTTTGGCTACGGGTGTCATTGGTCGATCTAGGGTCGATTCAATTGACAAAATAATAGAAATATATATTGTAATAAAATAAGATTTTTTCCATGAAAATCAAGACATTCAAATATTTACGAGCAATAAACGGGACAAGACGAAGAAAATCGTAATCCAATACTTGTACCTACTTAAGTACTTAGTAAGAAGTCGGTCTTAAATAGACCGACTCACGTCATACGCCCGCTTGTCAGGTAGCATTCGTATGTCAAAATCGAAAATTAAAACCATGGAGTTTCTTGCCGGTTCTTCTCCATAGGAAACGACCAACCCGAACCGTGCACCTTTTTGTCGATGTTTTATAAGTGCCCATCTTGGCCCATGTGAAATAAAATATTTTGTTTTTGATTTTGAAAATGTTCGGGGTCAAAACTTTTGTATGAAAATATTCCTATTGTCCGCTCTATAAGTCTTTTAAATCTCTTGGATGAAAATAAATTAGTTTTTTTTTATCAATTTTTAATCTTAAGTTTTTTTTTTTTTGCTAGCCTACTCTGTCCCACTCCTGGGCGAAGGCCACCCTCCAATCCTTCCAGTTCTCTCGAATCAATCAATCGTTAAATTTACAAAATATCCTCAGAAATAACAAGAAAACAAATTTTTCACTTACTCCGTTACATATCTGTCCTGTCATGTAATAATAATAATTCGTGTCTGTGTGCGTGAGAGCTGTCTATGTATGCGCCGGCTCGTGCCGCGTTTGCATCTTGTCATTGTTGGAGGCGAGTCGTTAGGCGAGTCGTTAGGCGAGCGGATGGACGAGTGGAATGTGTTAGTACTGTTTCAAGTTCATTGCAGATGATTGTGGAATTGAGATAGTAATCTTGATATTTCGGGCTTGACTGAAGATTAGGTCGAATATTTTACGCTCTCGACGAACGAAGATTTTGAAAACAATACATGTGTATCGTAAAACTAAAAGACTTGACTGCCGTAAGCACTGCGACAATCCACAACCTGTTAATTCATTATGAAGTGTTCTTCTTAAGGGTAGTCGGCGAATTTTTTTTCATGACAATTTCTGAATTAGACTAAAATAATTTATGTAGTAGGTATGACGAATGATAACAGCGTCTACCTCTAAAATAATTACGGCCACCAATAATTCCATAGAAATGTATAAATAAAGTAAACTTCCCATAATTCCCATACACCTCAATTTCGTAACAATCTCACACTCTACTAAACCATGCACTTGCCACAAAAAGCCGTCAGAAAAGTATTCAAGTCAAAAAAACAGTTGGAACGCGCACGAAACTGCTGATAGCCCCTTATCTCATCTAGTACTACGTCAACAGACTGTTGCTGTCCCTCTCTAACGCGGGATAGTATCGTATGACTGTCACGCTCGCGCGGCCGGTGCCTTTCACTCATTCAGTGTTAAGAGGGTTATACATTGTTCAGTTTTGACGTTGAGATTGACAAAGCGTGGAATCGTTGGCAATGCGTTTTTTTCTTGTTATGTGTTTAATGTCCTCTCTGTCTCTGTGCACAGGACAGAGAGGTTTGGAAGGAGAAAGGGGAGGCCTTTGCCCAGCAGTGGGATACTAAAAAAGGCTAACAAAAAAAAAAAAAAGTGATTAATGTTTTTGATGAGGAACTCGTGGCTAAATAATAACAGCCGCTCGGGTCGATCTTCAAGTTAAGCTGCGCTTGCCTAGGTTAGTCCGTCGATGAGTGACTACACATCATACCGAGTTTCCTCCGTGCCTCGGAAAGGAGGTTAACTAAAACTTGCCATCTTCAGGGATAAAACATTGGAAAATGAGAGTTTTTGCGTATCAATGCAACTTTATTTGTGTCATTTCGAACCCATTGGGATAGGTTTTTAATGTGAAGCATCTACATATAGGGTGACTGGTAATTAGTGACCGATACTTAAACACGTGATTGTACTCATGATAGCAAAGAACTTTCCCAAAGAAACATTTTTTTCGACGGCTAACAGCTGATAGGTCACAGGCGCGCGCGTGCGAATTTCATATGGCTGTTGTGTCATTGTGAAAAAATTGTGTGTATTAAAAAAAAGTTTCTTTGGGAAAGTTGTTTGTTATCATGAGTACAATCACGTGTTTAATTATCGGTCATTAATTAATTACCAGTCATCCTGTATATTATGCGCGCCTAAACAGTAAGATCGATTCGTATGCTGGAAGATGGCATGACGCTGTCATGGCATGATGCCTCCTCTATGCCACGTAAAATCAATCTTTTCCCATTAGAATAAAGTTTCTTTTGGAACGATTGTTGTGAATAAATGAGTCAAAACAACGTCTCTTTTAAAATTATGAGAAAAATAAATTGATTTTATTAACGTAACTTTTTTTTTTAATTCTTTATTTTACTCCATATTTCGTTACAGTTTTTTTTCATTAATTATGAATCCTAATATTAACATAGATGTTTCACATCTGCCGAGCGTCCATTTTTTTTTGTTGAAAACCCGTCGTTTTCGTCCGCTAATCAGTGATAATAATTTGACATAATGCTGGAATGCTGGATGTCCTAGCTGTAGCAATAAAGTTTCCGTAGTGCAGATGTGCATTTGACTTTAAATAGAAAAAAAAAGAAAACATTTATTCAGCACATGCCACATGCATACAAAACAAAAAAAAAACAAACTGCACAATAAAAAACTTAAAACTAACAGAAAAAAAAAAAAGATAATATTGTGTGTCTCACGGCAGCGCCGAACAGGCCCAGTTCAGCAAACTGCCGAGCAGCTAGTGCTCGACGCTGGCTTTCAACTGGACCTGAGATGGTGATGTACATAAAACAGTCAAACAAATCTGCCAGGAAGATTTCCATTACCAGAATATTTTACTGTGATGTGTTTCATCATCATCATCATCAGCCTTCAACAGTCCACTGCTGGACAAAGGCCTCCTCAATCGCACGCCACTCAACTCGATTCTCAGCAACTCTCATCCAGTTGTCACCAGCCACCCTGCGAAGATCGTCGCTCCACCGAGTCTGAGGATGTCCCACCTTACTTTTGCCGATTCGCGGTCTCCACTCAAGTATACGTCCACCTCAACGGTCATCGGTTCTACGGCTAATATGAAACCGGCATGTCCTAGAACTAAAAATTCGAAGATATGTGACATCTACCAATACGCACTGGGCCCGCGTGGTGTGTTACAGCCCACTCCCTCTCATAGAGTGGAGGCCTGTGTCCCAGCACTGGGAACATGATGGCTGATTAAATCAAGCGCATGAAATTTCGTTGCTTTCACTAAACTTCATCCCTAACCATATTATGTAGTGCTAGTACTTCGCCCGCGACTTCGTCTACAAAAATTGTGATAGCTCGGCTAATATGCATGACATAAATATAATTCATAGCCTATAGCACCCACGAATAATGTAGCATTCTGCCAGTGAAATAATTTTTAGAATCGCGCCTTCAGTTCTGGAGATAACCCCTACATACAAGGTGTAAACAGACAGAGCAAAAATTATTGCTGGGAACGACTTTTTTTTTGGGTAAAACTCAATGTAACGCACTCAAAACTTAGTGCTGATGGATGCTTTGAATAGTAAACGGGTCATGGAGTTAATTAAAGTAAAATTAAAACTTTTAAAAGTGGTATTGAAAAAATAACGTGAAAAAATCGGAACTTTGACCTCCAATATCTCCGTAACTAGAAGGTTCCCAGGTATGTTTCAGAACAAAAAAATGATCGCAATGCTGGGGAGAACAAGTGCCTTTCGGCTTCGTTAAGGGTCTTTTTACGCCCTTTATAAACTTACAAACAAAATTTACCTCTTTAAAATATTATTATAATCTCACCAACATCCATCACCCGTGAAAACTCAACGACAACACCGTACAGTGTAAAACCCACTTAACGCATCGTTATGTTGCTGTCTCGCTCGCACGCCGCTGTCGCCGTCTCTCTCCCGCTAATGAATTAAATCAACAACCTCGCTCGCTCCCTCTCGATAGATGATCGTTCCATATTTGAATTTATTTCAAAATAGGAATTCGATTTTTTTTTTTCTATACTACGTTTTGATCTAAGTATTCAAGCTGTGACAGCCTAGTGGTGTCACTTGCTTCGGTGAAGGAAAACATCGTGAGGAAACCAGCATGCCTGAGAGATATTTCTCGATGGCGTGTAAAGCCAAGTCAGAGGTCCATGGGCGGCATAAAAACTCTGACACCAGGTTAGGCACTAACCACACGAGAAAGTAGATCTAAGTATTTTTAGTACATACAGGGTGTAAAAAGACCCTTAACGAAGCCGAAGGGTACTTGTTCTCCCCGTTATTGCGATCATTTTTTTGTTCTAGACCATACCTGGGAACCTTCTAGTTACGGAGATATTGGGGGTCAAAGTTCCAACTTTTTCACAAGTTTTTTTTTTTAAATACTTACATGTTTTTAAAGTAAGATTTTTACTTTAAACACCTCGACGACCCCCGTACTATTCAATGCATCCATCAGCACAATGTTCTGTGTGCGTTACATTGAGTTTTACCGTAAAACGTAATTTTTCACCCCAAAAAAAAAGTCGTTCCCAGCAATATTTTTTGCATAGGTTGACTTAGTTTGATGTACATAATGCTTGGTTGACGGCTTCTTGAAGGGTCTGTTTACACCCCGTATACTCACGACTTTTTTCCAATGGAGGTAGGTAGAGAGTATAGTACGTGACCTGCTACGATCATTACATACTCCTTCGTTCATGCATCTAGTCATTTATCATGAAAAAGAAACCTCCTACTGAATTCTGACAGCCTGATACTTTGAAGTGAGAATCATCATCTGCCTAGCCTTTTCCCAACTATATTGGGATCGGCTTAAAGTCCAACCGAATGCAGCTGAAACCAGTATTTTACATGGAGCGACTGCTTATCTGACGTCCACAACCCAGTCAGTACTGGGTAATGCGAGACCCTTTCCCAGAATTTCGGGCCACTGACTACCTGTAACGACTGTCAAAGATCTACAAATGACAGCCGGGACCAAAGGCTTAACGTACTTTCCGAGGCACGGAGGAAACTCGGTATGTAATGGGCGGTCACCCATCTACAGACCAACCTAGGCAAGCGCGGCTTAACCTAAAGATTGATGATGAAACTGTAAAATTTTCCCAATCAATCTTCAACCTAATGCTTTAGTGATGAAGTTGAAAATCTATTAAATAAATTAGACAGATTGTAGTAGATTGATGTGCGTCTGTACCAGTAAAAAAATATACAAATGCATGACAAATTTGTTAATTGAGACAAGATTTTTCACACTGTCAAGGCGATCAGTAACTAACTGGGTTGTGGAGGTCAGATAGGCAGTCGCTCCATGTAAAATACTGGTATTCAGCTGCATCTGGTTAGACTGGAAGCTGACGAAGCCGAGAAAAGGCTAAACGGGAGACCCTGGATGAAGACATAGGCAGCTTTCATCCTGCATGTTATCTGGTATCTAGGACAAACAAACTAAATGAAAGTAAGTTCGTATGTTTGTCACGCCTTCGTGCCTAAACGGCTGAATGGATTTTGATGAAATTTGGAACTCTGATAGTTTATGACCTAGGTCAGGATATAAGCTTACTTTTTTTATTTGGTGTTACCCGTGGCTTGATTTCTTATCTCAACGCGGGCGCAGCCATTGGGCAAAGCTTGTACAAAATAAACGCAGACGCAGTCACAGGCTAGTTCGATGATAAATGTCGATAATTTATAACTTCAGACACTAATCGTTTTCACCTTGACACCGCTAATAGTGTCAAATGTTAACCATTTGTCTATCGTTTGGTTTTGATCTCTGAAACTGCTGTTTAAAAAGTGATGATGGGTTTCGATAACGTTTAAAAAAAAACGATATAATTATACATGTTAATACTAAATTCAACAACACATTATAAGTAGTGATCGGAATCGGATATTCGGATGCATATTTACCTAAAGTACATTTCTTTCCGGCAAAGGGTACAAAAGTGTGGAAGCAGCTTCTTATAATATTTTTTTTTCCCGATTTCGCGGGATTTCATAAAAAAATAAGTCGTGTGTATAAAATGTATTGTAGTATAGAATAATAAATATTCATATTCTGTTCAAACCTGGGCAAGAAATTTGTGGAAACACGTAAAAAATTGCTTCAACTTTAAAATTTTGTTGCTGTGTGTGAGAAATACTGAATTCAAATTTTGCTGTTGTATATTCAAATAGAATAAAATAGAAAATATGACTGGACTTTAACAATGATTATTTTGATAGTCGTACTCGCACTCCATACTAGTCAACACTCAACTTTAGGTAAATATGCATCCGAATATCCGATCTCTAATAATGATACATGTTAACACTAAATTCAACAACACATAAGTAACCTGTTTTACGTGTTCTGTAAAAACGCACTAATCCACACTTACGTCGGAATAATTTTCATTTTTTAGTAAAAAAAAACTTAATTTGCTAGAAAAACTTTTAGAAAAGTCCTTAATAAATTAAAAACTTATTTTTGTTAATATGATTTTTTTTAGTTTAAAAAGGTAGGTTAGTTCATTTTGGCTTAACGAGACGAGTGAGACTTGCTTCTCCGAAGCAAGTGATAATACAATACGCACATGAGTCCCAAAAATTAGAGGTGCGTGTCTATTAAGTATTCTTTGTAGAGGAAACCAAGTGATACTTTGCACCACCTTGGAATCAAACCTAATACCCAATGTTTACCCGTCGCGTTTGTGACCGTGACCAAAAGACTAGACCGTCAGTTTTATTTTTTTTAAGTTTTTTACAATTATTGTCAAAGTACTCATCATCTGCCTAGCTTTTTTCCCAACTATATTGGGGTCGGCTTCCAGTCTAACCCGATGCAGCTGAATACCAGCATTTTACATGAAACTAATGCCTATCTGACCTCCACAACCCCGTTAGTACTGGGTAATACGATACCCCTTGGTAAGACTGGTTGTCAGACTTTTTGGGCCACTGACTACATAACGACTGTCAAAGATTTACAAATGACACCCGGGACCAACGACTTAACGTGCTTTCCGAGGCACGGAGGAAACTCGGTACGTAATGGGTGGTCACCCATCCACAGACCAACCTAGGCAAGCACGGCTTAACCTAAAGATCGACCCGAAATAATTTCCGACCACAACGAAGCCGTAACTGAAACACTACACCGCTGCCTACTCTCTTGTAATACAGCCGTGATGTTTAACGTATCCAGAGCACAAATGATTTGCTCAACAATAGTGAGAAAGTTGGAGAAAGTTCGTCGCCGTTTTGATGCTTCACTGACTGACTGTCGCCATCGCACTTTTCAGACAAATTTATTCTAGCTGAGTTTTATATCGTACTAGCTTTTACCGGCGGCTTCGCTTGTGTTAATTTAGAATTTGACAATCAATTCGGGTTGTACCTTTCTTGTTATAATATAATTCAATCATGATTCAAAAGAAAGTCACGTGGCGCCATCTATTATCATAAGAAAGTTGTTGTTTGTTTTCCTCGGGAACAGTACTTTTTTTTCGGGATGAAAGGTACCCTATGTCCGTTTCTGTACACCTGACGACGTATACACAAAATTTCAGGATGATCGGTTCAGTGGTTTAGGCGTGAAAAGGTAATAAAACAAACCAGTACTAACTGGGTTGTGGAGATCAGATAGGCAGTCGCTCCATGTAAAATACTGATGATTGAGTCCTGCGCCATGCTCTGTCTGAGTCTAACACTATGCTTGCCAATTCAGGGTCTAAAGCACTAGTCTGCTCAAAACACCGCTGGATCCAATATCCATTGGACTTAACAGCTTCTCTTTCGATATACATGGCTTTTTTTTGTATAGGAAATCATCAAATAACCCCCCCCGTTCTGGGCGGAGTGGGAGGGAGTGTCAGACTGTTACTGTCTAAAACCCATACATGTTCCTTCTTTGCCCTCTGTGTTCCAGGGCCGCGGTATCTGTTTCGAACAGTCCCGCAGCCCAACACATGGCTTACTTTGCAAGTTGTTCAGCCATTTCGGTAACCCCAATTATTTTCGAGAGCATTTAACTATCTGCATTTCCACATCCACACTCTTTGTTTTAGTTAATCCTTATTTGCTTGAAGATAAGCAGGCGAGAACGCTGACACACTCCAAATTACTTCCACGTTATCTTATTCCTTTGAACGAATATTGAAGATAGCAGCTCCATTTTGAGCTACGAACAATCATGTCTACAGCTCATCCTGCCATCTTCTCTAGATCCTTCTTATAGGACGTTTCTGAAGACCCTCGTTTTGCAGTGGTTGCTCAATTCTTTATCCTTCTATTTTTATTCCCCTTTTTGGGGTTAGGAGTCTTCAATATGAAGACATCCATCCACTTTAGGTCCTAACGCAAAATCTAACTCGTAAGCACTTCGGCACATTTTCCAAACCCGTAATTTTAAGCTACTTAAGTACACCCATATTTCGCTAGTTATGTTTAAGTCCCACGTAATAGGGGGCGAGCCTATTGCCATCAATCAGGCACAAATCCAGACCCCGTGGCTGCTACTGAGAGATTCCTGATGGAAAAACCTAATAACTCTTAGCTCGACCTGGAAATCGGAGCCAGGACCTCATCCTAGACCATCGAGGCAGTAAAACTGGTCTTCGATTGGACAGTTCATATCCTATGTGTCCTGCTGTCTGCAAGTTACAGGAACTAATGGACGCTACAGAAGATGCCAAACTCGGCGGCAAATTCTGGACCGATTGAATTTAGATTGCCGAAGACACGCTAAGAAGAAGAATGTTCAGCTTCAGCAGCTCCACTTGTGCATTTGCTAAATGCTGGCCGTCGCATGTCTTTTTAATTCTTGAGGATACCCTCGGAGAAACCGCGGAGGCTTCGAATCTTCACGGTGTATCATAGGGGATTGGCCACATTCTGAGACCAAGTAATCATCATCTTCCTGCGTCTGCTCCATATTACTGAAGGTCACCACGAGATTTTTTCCACCATGCTCTCCTATCAGCTTTCTGGGAGGAACCAAGTAATATGAGGAAGTATCTTTTCTGAGCGTATCGATGACAATCTATCTTCAGTCATTCCAGAACTTAGACAGGAGTAAAGCATTACCATGGAGTCCTGTTTCTGTGATATGCAGGTGGCAGAGCAAGAGGCTTGGCATCTGAACTGTCCTGTCATTTGTGTGTGTTTGTACTTCGGAAAGTGTGCGCAGGAGATCCACGACCTGATCCCACCATCACCTTTTTACCACCGGACCAGCAGACGTACTGCGGCGTACCATTCACACTTGGTTGATATCCCGACGAGTCATACTCAGCGCATCTCCTCCACGTTTATTATGCGCACAGCCAAGATGTGGAACTCTCTGCCGGCATCTGTGTTCCCTCCCACATTTAACCCGTCTGCCTTCAAAGCAAGAGTGAACAGGCATCTTCTGGGCACGCTCGTTCCATAATAGACCTCATCTACCGCTTTCCATCAGGCGTGATCGAGGTCAAGAGCAGGCCCATTTTGTAAAAAAAAAAATTGTCTTTGAATACACACTTGAGCAGATTCCTCAAAAGAAAACATTGTCTACACGAAAAAAAGTAGAAGATGAATGTCCAAAGCTGTTCTAATATTTCTAACTGCGTCAGACAAACCTGTTTTCCCTCAAAACCATGACGAGAATGCATCATTTAGTTGCAAATAGATTTATCAATCGCTATCAGTCGACCTTAGATCGCGGAACCACTTGCGCACCGCCAAAACTAGTCAGCCATTGTAAATTGTAAACCAGTCGAAGTGATTGACCCAACTATAACCGGTTTATATTAATCATTTTGACATAATCTAATCGTGTATCCGAACCGCCTGCCGACGGCGACGATGCCCGACCGCCGCCGACAGCTCACGGAAACACCCGAGCGTTGACAGTCCGTCACCCGTCAGAGCGGCACACTTCTGCTATGTACTTTACATAGGTGCAGTACGCCGTCGCGCCGGTAACTAGCTAGTGTGCATTCAAATTTGGAATCGCGTTGTTTTTTTTTTTCAATCGATTCGTTTGATAATGTTTACGCGTAATTATTAGTGTTGTAGCCGTCGGGTGCAACGCACGTCGCGTTCGATCGGTCTCGATTTCCACCCCGATTTTCTTCACCACACGTGTATAAGTTTACGTGTACTAGAGTGGAGTCATTGACTCGTCATGACACACATTCTATTTGATGGAACTGCACCGGCGGTTTCTTGCGGACGATTTTTTTGTCTAATTTTTATTGTTTTATGAACGTTATAGTTTCTTGTGTACGTACGGAGTCGCGTTGTTTGGTGTTGTTATCAGTGTATCTAGATAACACGTCAAGGCAACATCCTTGGGTTCGCGATTCGACAATTGTGTGAATTGTTTTTTTATGATTCGTTCTTACAGTTCTTACAATGAAGTTTTTGTTGTAGTAATTGTTGAGATGTCCTTGTTAGTTTTGGACGTTGTTTTGCAAGTTTTTTCTCAACATAAATGAATAAAAGTTCTCTCCGTAGAATTAAGAGTAAAACAGCTATCAATAATTTAAGTAAGTAAACCCAGTTACGCGAACATTAATGTGATAAATATCCGAAAAAAAAAACGTAACTACCATCGACCTAATTTTCCGAATTTAGCGTTCCGAATTCGAATTTCAAAACTTTCCCATGTGCTCACACTCTACTAAACAACGTCAGTTCGCAAAAAAAAAAAACTTCACACGTCACGATGACGTTCTGCCCGCCATTTTCGAATTTCATCATTTTCCGAAACAATCGAAGATGCGCGCGTTTCATGGACACGTCTGCATTTTATTTATAGCCACGAATGTTTGATTTGTACAGCGACGTAGTTTACCTACATATCTACCGTCGCGGAATGTACATTATATACCATCTTGCACTATGTACTGCGGATACAACAATATAAGCGCTGTCTGTGTGCGTGCCAGCGTAATGAGCGTTTCTATGTGCTAAGAAACAGTAAAAAGTATGGCGCGAACGGTAGGAGCGGCAACGTCGCGTGCGTTCCGAGGCCTTGTCGCGGTGAAAACAATAGTCTTTTATTATTTAATTTTTGTTGAATAAATTATTTTATATGGTAATTTCACATTGATGAATAATATATTTCCGATAATTAGCCTCATTTTGTGTTCGGAAACCGGTTTTTTGGCGAAACAAACAACGTTACGGAAACAACGCCGTATGCAGTCTATTATGAAACTCAATACAGACATTCTTGTATGAAAATCGATATCTAAATGCGTCAACCGGAACTCTTTGCTGATGTTTAAACTCGGAATGATTTCCAATCCACATTCCAGCTCAAAAAAAATCAATATATCAATGATAAAAAAACAAACAAAGCAAACGAAAATAGCCGGTGGGATGAAAAAAAAAATAGTAACCGATGTTGACCTTTTCGAACGCGTCTCGCTAGTAGCGCGGCCAGCTGACGCGACGTTGCCGCACTTCCCGCCGTGCCCTGAACCGTTCACGCTTATCGCCTCTACTGCCACGCGATTAGGCTGAAATTCGCGTGCCAACACTAAGTATATAAAGGATTTAGGACGTTCCACGGTACTATGACACTTCCCGCGCGAAAAATTTGAAATGCTTTATCAGTCGTAGTTCGTGATGCGCGGCGCGTAGTAAATTCTTGTAACGTTTCGCCTAATAATAGTTTTTTTTTTTCTTTATTTTAGTCGCATTTAGACGTATAGAAGAAGTTTTTTAGTAATAAATAAAAGTGTTACAAAAACCAAAGTGTCCAAAGTTAGTGTGTTTACACAAATTATTTATTAAAAATCTACATTTACCCTACTTAAAAATAAGACAACAATCTAAGTGAAATAAAACAGTGCAATACAAAAAAAAAGTGAATAAAACCGAAGAAAATAATCCACGAGGTACCAGGAGCTCATACCGTCAAAGAGCATCGATCGTATCTATCGCGCGACCAACAAGTGACACGAAGATGCGTCGGTGACCAAGGTGGCCTACATGCCGGTGGCGCTGGGCTCGCTCGGCGGCGAGGGCGAGTACCGCGAGTACGGCCACCATCTCTCGCCGCACCACCCGTCGCACATACAATACCACGAATATGCGCCGCCGCCGCCGCCGCCGATGTACCACCCCATACCGGACCCATATTTTAGGTAAACACCTCTTCGAATCATATGAGCGCCTAGTACTTTTTATCCAACTGCGCGACAGTATTCCGTAGATTGTATGACGAATTTTGTATAAGAAAAAGGAGTAAAAGTGATAGCGTGACCGTTGACAACAACGGAAGAAAAAAAAAGGGCAAATTAATGACTAAGTCAAACCTCTTCGAATCATATAAGCGCCTAGTACTTTTGAACAAACATCACGGCAGAGAGAGTTGTGTTTTAGAAACTAGCTGATACGTCTCAGCTTCTGCACCTCATTTTTAACCGACTTCTAAAAGGAGGAGGTTATAATACTTACAAAAAAAAACTCTCTGACGAAAATTTCATGAAAATCTAACAAGTGGTTTAGAAGTATTACTTGAATACATTGACAAACGGCTTTATTTTATTGAGAGATTATAAAAAAACCTGCAATCAAATTAGTCCTAAAACATACTAAGTTAATGCTTTCATTTGTTAGGTAGCATATGATGAAGAACCACGTGAATTAAATAAGTTAATCCTCTTTTTATTAGGGTCGTAACTATTAAGAGGGTCAAGAAATCATCTTCATCAAGTAGTCTACACTATCTACACTAATCTTACTTCTTACTAATATTATAAAGAGGTAAGATTTGTATTTTTGTGTGTATGTATGTTTGTAATGAATAAACTCAAAAACTACTGTGCCGATTTCAAAAAAATTTTCACCATTAGAAAGCTACATTATCCCTGAGTAACATAGGCTATATTTTATCCCAAAATGTTTAAAAAATAAGTGTTCACCCGTGCAAAGCCGGGACAGGCCGCTAGTATATATTATAATATTATAAAGCAGAAGAGCTTGTTTGGTTGAACGCGCTAATCTCAGGAACTACTGATTCGAGTTGAAAAATTTCTTTAGTGTTGGATAGCCCATTTATCGAGGAAGGCTATAGGCTATATAACATCACGCTACAACCAATAGGAGCAGAGTATCAGTGAAAAATGATGCGAAAACGGGGAAAACACAATGCGCAGACCAGTTGCCCGGGTCAGCTAGTCTTGGGTAAAAGTAAAGTTACTCCTATAATAATAATACCAGCCTGTTACTGTCCCACTGCTGGGCAAAGGCCTCTTCTCATGCAGAGAAGGCACGAGCATTGATCACCACGCTTGCTCAAGACGGGTTGGCGATTTAAGACTTATATTAATTATAAGTCCAGGTTTCCTCACGATGTTTTCCTTCACCGATGTCTGTGATGTCCAAGTTACTCCTAGTAAAGTAATAAGATAATCTTTATTGAATGGGTTTTCCTGTCATGAATTAATCATTCTTAGTAGGGTTAATTAGGTACACCCCTATTAGTCCTATTACGTGGGAACTACGCGAAATGTTCGGAATATGGGTGTTCTACACGTCTGCCTACCCTACGCCAGAGAATACAGGCGTGAAGTTTAATAAGCCTATGTTACTCAGGGATAATTTAGCTTTCTAATGGTGAAAACATTTTTGAAATCGGCACAGTAGTTTTTGAGTTTATTCATTACAAACATACACACACATAAAAATACAAATCTTTCCTCTTTATAATATTAGTAAGATTAGTATATTAGTATAGATTCGAACTCGTAACCTAACGTGAAGTAAATCATCTACAGGGTGTAAACAGACCCTTCACGAAGCCGTCAACCAAGCATTCTGTACATCAAACTAAGTAACTTTGCGCAAAAATTATTGCTGGGAAACGACTTTTTTTTTTTGGGTTAAAATCACGGTAGGACTCATTGTAACGTAATCAAAACATTTTGCTGATGGATGGATTGAATAGTACGGGGGTCGTGGAGGTGTTTAAAGTAAAAATCTTCATTAAAAATATGTATTTTTTTTTAATGTGAAAAAGTTGGAACTTACCTTACCCCAATATCTACGTAACTAGAAGGTTCCCAGGTATGGTCTAGAACAAAAAAATGATCGCAATGACGTGGAGAACAAGTGCCTTTCGGCTTCGTTAAGGGTCTTTTTACACCCATTATTATAAATGCGAAAGTAAGTTTGTTTGTTTTTTTGTTACCTTTTCACGCCTAAACCACTGAACCGATCATCCTGAAATTTTGCATATACGTTGTCAGGTGTACAGAAACGGACATAGAAAGAAAGAAAGAAAGAAAGAAAGAAAGAAAACATATTTATTTAGCACATGCCACAGATGCACACAACAAACAAATAAAAATAACATAAAAAAAAAAACTTAAAACTACACAATATAAAACATAAATTAAACAGAAAAAAAAAAAAAAAAGATACAATATTGTGTGCCTCACGGCTGCGCCAAATAGGCCCAGTTCAGCAAACTGCCGAGCAGCTAGTGCCCGACGCTGGTTTTCAACTGGACCCGAGATGGTGATGTGACGGACATAAAACAGTTTTGTTTCTAATTAGGTATGTGTAGGTATGTATGAATAGGTACTTAAATAGAAAAAAAACTTGTGTATAGTGTTAACAAATAAAAATACGTAGGTACTTATTAATATAAAAAAAAAATGAGAAAGGTGCAAGACAAAACAAAAAACCCAAGGTGCATAAATAAATGAATGAACGGACGCATAGAAACATAAACCTGTTTCGCACGTTCCCAACTTGTAAACGCTTTATATCACGAATCATACATATACATAGGGTACCTTTCATCCCGAAGAAAAGTACTGTTCCCGAAGAAAACAACAATAACGTTCTTATGATAATAGATGACGCTACGTGTCTTTCGAACCATGATTGGATTATATTATTACAAGCAGAGTACAACCACGAATTGACTGTCAAATTCTAAATTAACGCGAGCGAAGCCGCAGGCGACAGCTAGTTACTCTCATAATTACACAAACTCATACAAATGCTGTTGTCTTTCTCGTCAATTGGGGACTAACGTCAGGCTTCGACCGGTGACGTCATTGGCTGATTACGTCACGGAACGGACTGAAAACACTAGTTGTATATTGAACTGAATTGATGGAAAATTATTACGTACTAGCTTATGGCCGCGGCGTCGCTCGCGTGGAGTTCGATAATTGTCCCACGGGATTGTGCTACCGGGATAAAAAGTATCCTATGTGTTAGTACAGGTTGTAAACTATCTGTGTGCCAAATTTCATCCAAATCCGTTCAGTAGTTTTTGCGTGAAAGAGTAACAAACATCCATCCGTCCTCACAAACTTTCGCATTTATGATATTAATTATTATGATTAAGATAGTAAGATTTCTGACTAAGCAGAAACAAGAAGACTTCAGAGGAGCTCGTGGCTAAATAATAACAGCCGCACTCATCGATCTTTAAGGTTAAGCAGCGCTTACCAAGGTCGGTTCGTGGATAGTTGACCATTCATTACATACCGCGTTTCCGCCGTGCCTCTGAAAGCACTTTAAGCCGTTGGTCCCGGCTGTCATTTGTAGATCTTTGACAGTCGTTACAGGTAGTCAGTGGCCCGAAAGTCTTTCCAAGGGGTATCGTATGGGGCTGCGGGACTGTTCTAAAGAGATACCGTGGCCCTGGAACACAAAGGGCAATGAAGGAACATGGATGGGTTTTAGTCAGTAAGAGTCTGACACTCCCTCCCACTCCACCCAGAGCGGGAGAAGTCATTTGATGATTTCCCATCCGTAAAAAAAAAAAGGCGCACAATATTGTCTTTTTTTTTCTGTTTAATTTACGTTTTTTATTGTGTAGATTTAAGTTTTTTTATTTTATTTTTATTTGTTTGTTACACACTTGTGGCATGTGCCAAATAAATATGTTTTCTTTCTTTCTAAATTGACTGTAAAAAGATCTTGTAGCGACATCTATTGTTCGAAGTTAAGAACTAAAAATCCTGCATCCGCGAAATAAGCGTCATTCAACGACTACCGTCTTCTCCTCCCAGAGGATTAAGGACTTCGCACCCTGGTCCTCTTTCTTTCTTCTATTTAATCTTTTGAATGCCACTGTCACATATACGTGACAAGCAAGCGCCCTGTACACCAAATAACACAAATATGTGACAAAATGGTAGTTGAAATTGTGGCTTGGCGTCCAGGGCACACGCGTGCGTTTATGCTCTGGCTTTCAAAAAGAGGGGTATATCTTTAACCTGTGTATCTTTGTGACATCGTAGCTCCCAAACGAATAGACCGATTTTGATACGGTTTTAACTGTTTTCTTCTCTGTTATTCCAGGCGGCATGCCCCCTACTTCGGTCAGCCAGATTACAGAGTTTACGAACTCAACAAACGGTTACAACAAAGGACTGAGGTTAGTATCTTTTTACTGTATATAATGTTGAGTAAGTTACCCATTAAGTTACACATAAAATGACTAGCATTTGGAAGAAGAATCAAAATCGAAGAAAAAAAAATGTAATTTATCAGATGTGCTAAAAAAAATTGAGCGTTTTTGTTAATTTCCCGAACGGCAAACCTTATACACTAGGTATTAGCTATATTAGCAATTGAACATGACAAACCTACATACAAACGAACAAATGATCATCATCAGGGATAAGCGCAGCTCCTTTTTTGAATGAAATTGTATATAAAAAAGCTTTTACTTCGAAAAATAAACTTATAGAATATTTTTTTAATAATTAAAAAAAATGCTTTGTATTTTGACTCTTTCCTACGTTTCTTGACTAATTATGAAATTAGAGGGGGCGGCCAAAATTACATTCGGCCCCGGGCGGCAAAATCCCACACTACGCCACTGAGTAAGCTACCCATTAAGTTACACATAAAATGACTAGTATATGGAAGAAGAATCAAAATCGAAGAATTTATTTCAAGTAGGCCAGTTACAAGCACTATTAAATTGAAAAAAAAATGAAGCTACGATCGCAGTCACAAGGCATAATAACTGTGAAAATACGTGTAGTTACCCATTGCAAAGCGTGGATCTCTATAGAGAAGAACAGGCAAGGAACTCCATGGACACTCCTGCGCCGACTCCTAATAAATTGGAATGAGAGCAACAAAAATAATGATGAATGCAAAGTAAGCGAGATGGAGTAGCACTCTTGGCGAAAAAATATTGTGTGGAGTGACAAGAATGGATAATAAAGTAAGGAATGAGAATATTAGAGGAAGTTTGAAATTGGCGCCTGTTATAGAAAAATTGAAACTCTCTATTTTCTTATGGACGTATGGACAGGAGCTCGTGGCTTAATAATAACAGCCGCTCGGGTCGATCTTTAGGTTAAGCCGTGCTTGCCTAGTGATGGGTGACCACCCATTACATACCGAGATTCCTCCGTGCCTCGGAAAGCACGTTAAGCCGTTGGTCCCGGCTGTCCATGAAGAGAGTGAAAAGAGTGTCCATGGAGTTTCTTGCCCATTCTTCTCCATGAGATCTACTATTTTCGAATGGGCAACTACAGTCCATTCACAGTTGTTATGCCTGTGGCGGGACTGTAGGTAGCTTATTTTTGACTATGCAAAAGTGCCTGTCATGGGTCTATTTGAAATAAATGTTTTGAGTTGAGTTGAGTTGTCATTTGTAGATCTTTGACAATCGTTACTGGTAGTCAGTGGCCCGAAAGTCTGACAACCAGTCTTACCAAGGGGGATCGTATTACTCGGTACTAACTGGGTTGTGGAGGCAGGCGCTCCATGTAAAATACTGGTACTTCATGAAAAAGTCATTCAATGGGATTAAATGAACTTGTAGGCTTGTATTGATGGGTTTAATGATTATAACTCAGTAAAGCCATATTTGTGACGGTCGCGAATCATATTTTCATCATCATACAACTTCACACTGACCTGCAAATTGCAAAAAACGTAAGAAAATTTGATTTTCGCGGGTTACCCTGACGATTCCACTTTAAGACTAGGCAGATGTTAGGTATTGTTATAAGTACATTTTGATGTAAGTGGGGAAACTTTGTTATTGCATTCGAGAGGGAACTAACACCCGAGCTGCAGGTGAGGGTGTTATGGAGCCGAGAACTGCAGTAACAAAACCCCACGCGTATCAAACGACGTTTTTCTAACTAACAACTATATGCCTAACTCTTTGTGTATTACAAGCGTGATGAACAAGAAATTAAAAATGTCTTTTATACATTTCAGGACTCAGACAATCTGTGGTGGGACGCGTTCGCGACAGAATTCTTTGAAGACGACGCGACGCTGACCCTCACATTCTGCTTAGAAGATGGACCTAAAAGATACAGTGAGTACGCTTCGAGGTTATGCTCTCCTGGTACTCCGGGGTAATAGAGAAATTGAGTATACAGGGTATAAACGGACCCTTCAAGAAGCCGTCAACCAAGCATTCTGTCGTCAAACTAAGTAACTTTACGCAATTTTTTTTGCTGGGAAACGGTTTTTTTTGTGGTGAAAAATCACGTTTTACGGTAGGACTCAATGTAACGCACTTAAAACATTGTGCTGATGGATGGATTGAATAGTACGGGGGTCGTGGAGGTGTTTAAAGTAAAGTTATAACATTAAAAATTTGTATTGAAAAAAAATCTTGCGAAAAAGTTGGAACTTTGACCCCCAATATCTCAGTAACTAGAAGGTTCCCAGGTATGCTCTAGAACAAAAAAATGTTCGCAATGACGGGAAGAACAAGTGGCTTTCGGCTTCGTTAAGGGTCTGTTATGGTTTAATTGAAATAAATGCTTTGAGGGTTACGTATTATAATTTATCTAAGTTTATTCTAACTATTTTCGATATAACTACGGTTGATTCACATCATAACGCATATTGGTCGACTCAAGTACTGATTTACTTACCTATTTTTGATTCAACTAAAATCAATCGCACTAACGAACGATTAATCTAATGATTTTTTAAGATATTGGATATTTCAACTATGTATGAAATACCTAATGGACGACTCGCCTACAGATTATTAATACTGCCCGCTGGATTGATTTCTAAAGTGGTGGATAGTTACCGTTAGTGGTGGCGCTTTGCGCGGCTGATAATAAAATGTTGTAATTAGTCATTGTCGACGTAGTAGGCTCCTATTCTATCTGCAGGGTTTAAAGCACCCCGAGGTGCCCCAAGACCCGAGCTCGCTTCGCTCGCTCTTGCATCCTAAGTTTATCCTGCCACAATGCCTTGTTTACTTTCCTACAAATATTTACCACAGATGAATCAACCGTGGGTGAATCGTCCTTTATGGATATCGTTCATTAGTTGTGTAGTGAATACAAACATACATACATAGACTGCTAAAATCATAACCCTTCCTTTTGGGATCGTCGTAGTCGGGTCAAACAAATAATAAAAGACTTGTTTTATATTTTCCAGCGATAGGCAGGACCCTGATACCGCGGTACTTCCGCAGTATCTACGAGGGCGGCGTGTCGGAGCTGTACTACACGATGCGCCAGCCCAAGGAGTCGTTTCACAACACCAGCATAACCCTGGACTGTGACCATTGTACCATGGTCACACACCACGGGAAACCCATGTTTACTAAAGTAAGTGGAAATCCTTACTACTCCTTACTAATACTTCATCATCTGCCTAGCCTTTTCCCAATAGTATTGGGGTCGGCTTCCAGTCTAACCGGATGCAGCTGAATACCAGTATTTTACATGGAGCGACTGCCTTTCTGACCTCCACAACCCAGTTAGTACTGGGTAATACGATACCCCTTGGTAAGACTGGTTGTGACCTGTAACGACTGTCAAAGATCTACAAATGACACCCGGGACCAACAGTTTAACGTGGTTTCTGAGGCGCGGAGGAAACTCGGTATGTAATGGGGGGTCACACATCCACAGACCAATATAGGCAAGCACGGCTTAACCTAAAGATCGATCCGAGCGGCTGTTATTATTTAGCCACGCGGGCAACAGCTAATCTATACTAATATTATAAAGCTGAAGAGTTTGTTTGGTTGAACGCGCTAATCGCAGGAAGTACTGGTTCGAATTGAATAAATCTTTTAGTATTGGATAGCCCATTTATCGAGGAAAGTTATAGGCTATAAAGGGTGTAAAAAGACCCTTAACGAAGCCGAAAGGCACTTGTTCTCCTCGTCATTGTGGTCATTTTTTTGTTCTGGACCATACCTGGGAACCTTCTAGTTACGGAGATATTGGTGGTCAAAGTTCCAATTTTTTCACAAGTTTTTTTATAAATACTACTTTTTAAGGTTCTAACTTTACTCCAATTGCCTCCATGGTCCGTTTACTATTCAAAGCATCCATCAGCAATAAGTTTTGAGCGCATTATATTGAGTTTTACCGTAAAATGTGATATTTGACCCCAAAAAAAAATTTCGTTTCCCAGCAAAAATTTTTGCGTAAAGTTACTTAGTTTGATGTACAGAATGCTTGGTAGACGGCTTGGTGAAGGGTCTGTTTACACCCCGTATAACATCACGCTACAACCAATAGGAGCGGAGCAGCAATGTAAAATGTTGCAAATACGGGTAAAATTGTATTTTTTATTAATTGTCATTTTACGCGGACGAAAGTCGCGGGGAACAGCTAGTCATTAAATAAAATGAAAACTTTCCCCAGGTATGCACAGAAGGCCGACTAATCCTGGAGTTCACGTTCGACGACCTGATGCGCATCAAGACGTGGCACCTGGCCGTGCGCGCGCACCGCGAGCTGATCCCGCGCGCCGCCGTGCACCCGCCCGACCACGCCGCGCTCGACGCGCTCGCCAAGAACATCACGCGCCAGGGCATCACCAACTCCACGCTCAACTATCTCCGGGTAAGCTAAGAGCCGGAATGGTTTCAGACGTACTGCGGCGTACCATCCACACTTGGTCGATATCCCGACGAGTCGTACTCAGCGCTTCTCCTCCACGTTTATAATGCGCACAGCCAAGATGTGGCACTCTCTGAACTATCTGTGTTCCCTCCCACATTTAACCCGTCTGCCTTCAAAGCAAGAGTGAACAGGCATCTTCTGGGCACGCTCGTTCCATCATAGACCTCTTCTACTGCTTTCCATCAGGCGTGATCGAGGTCAAGAGCAGGAAAAAACCCCCTTTACATCTAAATACCCTCGTGTCGCAAAGGCTGAAAAGCCGAAACAGCTTTCTGAAGTGTGTCACCCCACTCACTGGCGAGCGGTCTACGGAAAGACTAAAGCTGTGGCCAGGTAGTGCATCCTTACCTAACCCATTCGTTACACCTGCTGAAAATCTCCCACCTGGACATGAGTTGCCATGGCTAGTCTTTAAATAGACTCCGGACCCAGGTTGGCCGCAGTAAGGAAAACCTGCTCAGGTGGAGATTAATGACTCTGCCCTGGAGTGTAAATGTGGTGCTGTTCTACAAACGATGAGGCTCTTAATATCGTGTCCTGCATGTCTTGATGTTTGTATGGACGCTACCGAAAGCGCCAAACTAGTAGCTCAGTTCTGGGCCACTATTTAGATTGCCATCGACACGCTAAGAAGAAGAAGTAGCTTAGAACAGAATGGTACTGACCTGCTGTCCTTGTGTTCCAGTTGTGCGTTATCCTGGAGCCCATGCAGGAGCTGATGTCGCGGCACAAAGCGTACGCGCTCTCTCCGCGGGACTGCCTCAAGACCACGCTGTTCCAGAAGTGGCAGCGCATGGTGGCGCCCCCTGGTGAGTACAACCATACGAACGTACAGGGTGTAAACGGACCCTTCACGAAGCCGTCAGCCAAGCATTCTGTACAACAAAGTAAGTAACTCTACGCAAATTATTGCTGGGAAATGATATTTTTTGGGGTGAAAATTCACTTTTTACGGTAGGACTCAATGTAACGTACTCAGAACATTGTGCTGATGGATGCATTGAATAGTACGGGGGTCGTGGAGGTGTTTAAAGTAAAGTTATAACATTAAAAACGTGATTTTAAATAATAAAGTTGGAACTTTGACCCCAATATCACCGTAACTAGAAGGCTTCCATCAACCGGGATCAAATCCAGACTCCGTGGCTGCTACTGAGAAATTCCTAATGGAAAAACCCAATAACACTGCCCGACCCGGGAATCGAACCCAGGACTTAGTGCAGCAGTGCGGCAGTTTAACTAACGATGGCGTGTCCCCACAGAGTCGCAGCGGCCGGCCAGCAAGCGGCGCAAGCGCAAGGGCAGCGGCGGGCCCAACGCCGCGCCGCCCGCGCCCGCCAAGAAACGATCTCCCGGACCTAACTTCAGTCTAGCGAGCCAGGTACCTACTACTTCTGTTACAGTGGCGAAAGTGCCATACAACCCGATTCCCTTTGAAAAATGGCACAGTCAGTATTCTATAGACAAATAATATAATCAAAAATTGACGTAGAATGACGTTAATTGTTTGTTTGTGACGTCACTACCCGAGAAGCGATCGTAGTGTCCTCTGTGTTGCCATGTATGTTTCCCCATTTTAGTACACTTTATTTAATTTTTATCGGGGTATTTTTTCTCTATGCACGACAACCTCTTGTTCACACGAGGGTACATCAGCTGAATCATAGAGAATCATGTATTACAATACTGAATCGACGTGGTCAGGCGAATTATGTAATGAAATTCACTATGAATTGTAATACTAATTTTCGATTTTATAGTTATACTAGCTGTTCCCCGCGACCTTCGTCCGCGTAAAATCCCGTCCCGTTTTTGCAACATTTTTCATTGCTGCTCCGCTCCTATTAGTCGTAGCGTGATGTTGTATAGCCTATAGCCTTCCTCGCTAAATGCGCTATCCAAGAGTAAAAGATTTTTTCAATTCGAACCAGTAGTTCCCGAGTTTAGCGCGTTCAACCAAACAAACAAACTCTTCACCTTTATATATTATTAGTATAGATATGTCACGACAGCTATTTCATTATTAGTATCATTTATTATGAGCCTAATGTGTCCCACTGCAGGGCAAAGGCCTCCCTTCCCTCTTTCCATTTCCGGTTTTGGCTATTTGGGCCTAATCCTTTTGACAAGAGTCCAGCTCGTCACGCCATCTCCTTCTGGGCCTACCGCGTCGCCGGGTTCTGTTGTTCGGAACCCAATCTGTTGCCTTTTGGCCCAATTTTGATGCGACATGCGGCAGATGTGGCCTGCCCAGTTCCATTTTAATTTCGCGGCTGTGTTGCAAATGTCTGCGATTTGGGTCTTGGATCGAAGTATACTGTTCCGTATACGGTCAGAAATTTTGACTCCTAGTATACTTCGTTCCATGGCTCGCTGGTATTCATACAAAACATCTTACTAAGGAAAGATTTGTAGTTTCGTGTGTGTATGTTTGTAATGAATAAACTCAAAAACTAATGTGCCGATTTCAAAAAAATTTTCACAATTAGAAAGCTACATTATCCCTGAGTAACATAGGCTATATTTTATCCCAAAATGTTTAAAAAATAAATGTCCATCCGTGCAAAGCCGGGACGGGCAGCTAGTTACTTACAAACCAATAACGTTTTGAGTTAGGTAAAACCGAGTCAGTCTACTTGCAAAATGTGTGTAAAATACAATTTTTTTTTCGATGTGAAATCATCAAATGACCTCTCCCGCTCTGGGCGGAGTGGAAGGGAGTGTCAGACTCGTACTGACTAAAACCCATCCATGTTCCTTCTTTGCCCTTTGTGTTCCAGGGCCGCGGTATCTCTTTCGAACAGTTCCTCAGCCCGACAAACGACTACTTCCTCGACCTTCCAATAATGAGACTCTGACAAATTGTGTATGTTACCTCCTCAGGACGTGATGGTAGTCGGTGAGCCTTCGCTGATGGGCGGCGAGTTCGGCGACGAGGACGAGCGCCTGATCACGCGGCTGGAGAACACGCAGTACGAGGGCGCCGACGACTGGTCCGCGCCGCCGCCCGCCTCGCCCGCCAAGACGCCGCCCAACCACTGACACACGCGCACACACTCGCCGCCCGCTGCCCGACACGACGCCACACACATACTGACATTTACAACTCTTAACAAACATCGCGCCGTATACTATGTTTGAGGACAAGCTGGAACCGACCTTCAAGCTGATCGTGTGCCTACAGTCACGAGCACCGATATGTATACACTTTTTTTAAAATTTAAAAGCAATTTTCGCGAAATAACGTTTGTAAATTGATTATAGGAATTCCAAAATACTATGTTCGTAACAACATGAAATTTTAATCAGAACAGTAAGAGAAAAACACTTAAAAGTTGTTAAGTGTTTACATACAGGGTGTAAACGGACCCTTCACGAAGCCGTCAACCAACCATTGTGTACATCAAACTAAGTCACCCTACGCAAAAATTATTGCTGGGAAACGACTTTTTTTTTTTGGGTGAAAAAATACTTTTTACGGTAAAACTCAATGCAACGCACTCAAAACATGGTGCTGATGGATGCTTTGAATAGTAAACGGGTCATGGAGGTAATTAAAGTAAAATTAAAATCTTAAAAAGTAGTATTTAAAAAAAAACTTGTGAAAAAATTGGAACTTTGACCTCCAATATCTCTGTAACTAGTAGGTTCCCAGGTATGGTCCAGAACAAAAACATGATCCCAATGATGGGCAGAATATGTGGTTTTCGTTTTCGTTAAGGGTCTTTTTACACCCTTTATTTATGCTCTTGACTGTATACACACGTCATAATATACGTATCTATACACTAAGACCACTGCACGGAGCGAGCATACATGGCGTAGACGTCAGCGCATCAAACTACTACAATCTGTCAAATTTCTTTAATAGATTTTCAACTTTATCGCCAAAGCGTTAGGTTCAAGATTGATTGGCGAAATTTGTCAGTTTTGGGTAGCTACCAGTGGCGAAGATGCCATACAACTCGATTCCTATCGGAATACCTTTGGAATTAGCACAGTCAGTATTCTATAGACAAGTTATCACATTACAGATATGTACTCCGGCTTAACCTTTACAAAAATTGACCGTTCGCTACTGGTAGCTACAAGCTTGTGCTGGCGTCTGTCTATATAAGGTCTAACTTTATAAACACGAAATATTTCAAGAGTAACTTCTATAGGTCGTAAAGTCACCATAGCAACTAAAAATTTTTTTTTTCTAAGTGTATTTTTATAAAAAAAAATAAAATAAAATTACTTGACCCACAAAATAAATACTGTCTAAAGGTTTAAAAAGTAAAAAAAAGTTTAAAAAAGTAAAAGTAAGTAAGTAAGTTTAAAGTTTGTAAAGGTTTTATGCAAAATGTCGCAAGAATATTTAGAACTATAATAATTTCGTAAAAATAAAAACATTCAGAAAAAAAATTTTTTTTCGTTGCTATGGCGACTTTACGACTTGTAGAAGTTACTCTTGAAATATTTCGTGTTTAAAAAGTTAGACCCTATATATCTACCTACACTATGCCCTTTCCGAAGTAGATCTCATGGAGAAGAATGCCCAAGAAACTGCATACACACAGTTTTACCGTACATTAAAGAGAGAATAGGGTAGTTGACACACCAATCAATTGACATACTTTTTATAAGCTGTCAAAACGCGATTCCCCCTTATATTTTGTATGGTAATAGCACGCTGTGACGTCACTATTTAGTCAACTCAATAACTCAACTATTTATTGATTTCAAAGCAACTAAAAATCCAATTTTCAAATTAATTGAAATTTAATCGGGTTATCAGGTCTAAAATAAAGAGTTTTTTAGAGAAGTTGTGTCTTGGAATTATTATTGAATGGTGTCAACTACCCTATTAAAACAATATTATGAAACGCGTAAAAATCGACCAATTACATACGAGATGGTTGAATAATGGAGATTGTTTTGACGTGTTTTTTATTGTATTACCCAAGATGAACATCGTTTTTATCGTCTCACTAGCTGTGCCCCGCGGTTTTCATTCTTTATCGTGTGGTTAGTGCCTCAAGACTCCGGACCCAGGTTGGCCGCAGCAAGGAAAACCTGCTCAGGTGGAGATTCATTGATGACTCTGCCCTGGAGTGTAAATGTGGTGCTGTTCCACAAACAATGGGGCACTTAATATCGTGTCCTGCATGTCCTGATGTTTGTATGGACGCTACCGAAAGCGCCAAACTAGTAGCTCAGTTCTGGGCCGACACAATTTAGATTGCCATCGACACGCTAAGAAGAAGTGCCTAACCTGGTGTCAGAGTTTTTATGCCGCCCATGGGCCTCTGACTTGGCTTTACATGCCGTCGAGATATATCTCTCAGGCATGCTGGTTTTCTCACGATGTTGTCTTTCACTGAAGCAAGTGATAATTATACAACCTGTATACCCGTCGTTTTTAAATTTTAGACAGACAAACAGAGACATTAAAAAAAAGTGTTTTTGTTATAAGTGCCGTAAATATTTTCCATAAGCATTCAGTAAAAAGCTTTATTCTGATATCACAAACAGACACTTCAATTTTATTTATTTGTATAAAGGGTGTAAAAAGATCCTTAACGAAGCCGAAAGGCACTTGTTCTCTCCGTCATTGCGATCATTTTTTTGTTCTAGACCATACCTGGGACCTTCTAGTTACGGAGATATTGGGGGTCAAAGTTCCAACTTTTTCACAAGTTTTTTTTTAAATACATGATGTTAATGTAAGATTTTTACTTTAAACACCTCCACGACCCCCGTACTATTCAATCCATCCATCAGCACAATGTTTTGAGTGCGTTACTTTGAGTCCTACCGTAAAACGTGATTTTTCACCCCAAAAAAAAAATCGTTTCCCAGCAATAATTTTTGCGTTGAGTTACTTAGTTTGATGTACAGAATGCTTGGTTGACGGCTTCGTGAAGGGTCTGTTTACACCTCGTATAGAACGTTCCCCGTGGGATAATATCAGACCATGACTCAAGCGAAACCGCGGCATAAGCTAAGCTAATAAGACGATAAACAACAAGGTGTTTACTCAAATATAAATATTGTATTATTATAGAATTAATAAGTATTACGTTTCTATGGTGTATTGAAATTATTATGTGTTACTTAGCGACAGGTATTATCGTTTTCACTAACTCTGGGAGACGCTTAAGTGGATACTTACAAAAGCGCGATAGAGAGTAATTGCTGTATCCTTTAGCCTTTTGAACGTTATAGCATAAACGCACGCGCGTGCCCTCCACGCCAAGGCATAATTTCACCTACCATTTTGTCACATATCTGTGACGGCGTACAGGGCACGCGCTTGCTTGTCACGTATATGTGACAATGGTTTTCAAAAGGTTAATATCACATCGTTGAAGGATGTAGGTATCTAAGTCTAGTGTTAGTGAAAATGTGAATACAACCGTATCTATAGATAAGTCAAAGTACTAACTTGAGTAGAAGTAATTATTATTTATCTTCTTTATCGTGTGGTTAGTGCCTAACCTGGTGTCAGAGTTTTTATGCCGCCCATGGGCCTCTGACTTGGCTTTATATGCCGTCGAGAAATATCTCTCATGCTGGTTTCCTCACGATGTTTTCCTTCACCGAAGCAAGTGATAATTATACAATACGCACTTGAATCTGAAAAATCAGAGGTGCGTGTCTTGGGTTCGAACTCGAGACCTATGCACTACTAGGCTATCATTTCTTTATTATTATTTATGATACGATTTTTATCCAGTACTTTATTTATTGCTTGAAGTTACAGCTACGACTAAAAGACTAAAGATTTCTTAGCTTCACTATCTTCGACGGTTTTTACTTTTTTTTCTTTTCTATTGCATAAGTAATTACTTCAACTCAAGTAATGACTTCAACTCAAGTAATGACTTCAACTCAAGTAACAACTTCAACTCAAGTAATGACTTCAACTCAAGTATTTACTTCAACTCAAGTAATTACTTTGACTTGACTATAGATACGAGTGTAAACGTCGCTATTATAAAATACTTCTTCAACAGACAAGGGCGGTGTTTGATCTAATTGTGGGGCGCGCCAGTAGATCCTTGTACAGCTAGACTCCTTTACATTGATTGTAGCTTTGATATGAACCTTATGTCAATGAGAATAATGATCAAAGTCAAAACATTTATTTCAATGATTCCGTTTAAATACACTTTTGAATTTCAAACTTTAAATCAGGGGTCGTAGAATTAAGTTCTTGCCCTTTCCTCTCCATAGAGATCTACGCCATGGAATGGGCAACTACAGTACTTTCACAAGTTATTATGCCTTGTGTCTGTGACTGTAGCTTCGCTCTTTGTTTTTTGTGACATTCAAAAGTGCCTGTAATGGTCTAATTGAAATAAATGCTTTGAGTTTGAGTTTGAGTTTGAATCGCTGTGAAGTGCATTTCTGTGTCAATGTTTCATGGTAGATATTCTTCTCAATCAGCTAACTGTACTAGGACACCATAAAAACTAAGAGATATTAAATATATTGTTTGTAAATGTGAATTATGGCAAGTTTTGACTTCCATAGCGGTTGCAAGTCAGCGTGGCTGTCCTAACGGCTCTCGGATTTAAAGAATGGGCACACATGGATTATGTCAACAAAATATAAATAAATCAATAAATATAGGCCTTTACGGATAAATTATCATTATGAGTTTAATTTCTTTCCCCTGTCCTTTTCTTGTCGATCTTTAGGTTAAGCCGTGCTTACATAGGTTGGTCTGTGGATGGGTGACCTCCCATTTCATACCGAGTTTCCTCCGTGCCTCGAAAAGCACGTTAAGCCGTTGGTCCCGGGTGTCATTTGTAGATCTTTGACAGTCGTTACAGGTAGTCAGTGGCCCAAAAAGTCTGACAACCAGTCTTACCAAGGGGTAACGTATTACCCAGTACTAACTGGGTTGTGGAGGTCAGATAGGCAGTCGCTCCATGTTAAATACTGGTATTCAGCTGCATCTGGTTAGACTGGAAGCCGACCCCAATATAGTGGGGAAAAGGCTAGGCATGATGGATGGCTAGGATGGGAGATCATCAAATGACCCCTCTCGCTCTGGGCGGAGCGGAAGGGAGTGTCAGACTTGTACTGACGAAAGGCGCGAGTGCGTGCAGCAGGTTTTGTAAGAATATTTTAACAGCGACCTCCCGCTCCGTGCACCCGCGCGAGTATTAGCGGCCGCCCATCAAAAGCGCTAGACTTTATAAGTATACCTACCTGGATTTGACTCCAAGGTCGGACAGTATTATAGGATATTTCCATAAGAAATTTCTCAGATGGCAATAGGCTCGCCCCTTATTACATGGGATTTAAACAAATGGCGAAATGTGGGTGTGTTGTTACTTGCACATCTGCCCAACCTTTTGGGGAATACAGGCATGATGATCAATCTGTAATGTTCCCGTTTCTGGGACTAAGGCCACGCCAAGAGTCTTCTCTGTCAGAAATGAATTATTTCAGGGAGAAGTAAGCCGGGAGGAATAAATAATATCCAAAAGTTTGGGCCACCACAGGTGAACCACAACTCCACAAGGTCGTACTCATAGTTATCTTGTAACGAAAGCCGTGGTGGTTGTTCCAAATTTAACCTTTAAAGTCACTCATTAGCAAGTTTAAACAAAACATGCTCTGTGCAAACACTTGACAGTTCAAGATTCTTTGACCATACATGACAGTCACATTAATAATAACTTTGTTATGGAAATTCAAATATCTAGATTTGGCTCGCGAGGTTGTCGACATGTGGGACGTGAGTGCAGCAGTCATTGTGCCGATAGTCGTGTCGGCCAATGGCTTAATAGCCAATAGCCACGACCAACATCTGAGGAGGCTCTCGCTTGGCAGCTGGATCAAGTGCTTAATTCAGAAAACAGTACTTCTGGACACGGCGCGTATCGTTAGGAGGTTCTTCTCTCAAGAAACCTGACTACCGGTAGCTCGGATCCTGTTCCTGATGCTGGTGGGCTACTATTTTTTATATTTTTAAATGTTTTTTTTATATTGTTTTATATTAGAATATTTAAAAATGTATTTAATATGTATAAAAATAAATAAAGGAAATAATAACTTTGTTATGGTATAAGACAAGAACGCAATGAGTAAGCTAAAACCAAATGAAATTAATGTTCTAAGAGTGTTTTTTTTTAAACGGAAGCGTTCATTATTTTAATGAAATGAATGCAGCTGAAAGGCCAAAAATATCAAATTGGCATTTTCGTCACACGTCATCGCTGACGTTAAGAAAGTGCGTTCGAAACAAAAATCTGGAATTAAACGTTTCTACTTCTCATGAAACATGACTTTATTTATTGCCTGTTAGATTTTTCTGCTAACAAGAATATTTAAGATTTGATTTCAACCTGTAAGATAAAAATCTATTTGAATTTCATAAATGAGTTCTTTTCTTTTATTTAAAAAATAAAGCACTACTTATATTAATAATAGAGTTACCTTTCACTATTTTGAAAATCGATCCGACAAACTTTTCGAACGCCACATTAAGAACGAAATCGAAATACGTGGAGCCGGAACGACGATTGCTATTATTGCATTTTAAATAATAAATTAACTTGAACAAGTCACAATTTGTTAGAAAATCAGCAAAATGGTCACAAAATACGCGTTCTGTTTGTTGGCTATCGCGTCTGTGGCGTTCGCGGAGGGCTGTACAAACCCACAAGTAGAAGCATCTTCGTTCACCAGCTTAGATGCGACAGTTGTGACACAAATTGCCTACATAACCGAATTTACGCTGAAATGCGACAACCCTCTGCCTGAAAACTACGCATTGTACGCCGAGGTTGAAGGAAAGCCGCTTACAGCAGCCCGTGTTGGTGAAAATAGATACCAGGTATGTATAACCTTCTTTGTCGTATTTTCCACTTTCCAAGTCCCGTTTTCAGTGATTGTGACGCTGGCAATTTGTTTGTATACCTTCTTTTTGTGTATATGATCTTCGGGGCGGTTATTTTCATATAGAAAGTTACGAAATTGTTAGTAAAAGTGTCCATCTGTCAAGTCATTTGCAAATTGACCAGTGAAGGGTATCCATATATATTGTAAGACAGACGGTCATCTTAGGGGACTCTTCTTATCATCTAGTGACTAATGGCTGTGCAGCTGACTACAAAACATGAAGGTTGAAGACTAAACATTCAATCCCGCTTCGTTTCTTACAGATATGATAAATGAAAAAAAAATGAAGTGTCGCCCCACTACATTTTCTTTTTTTGTTTATCATTTTACTCAGTTGCTCCATGTAGAATGCTTGTATTCTGCCATGTGCGGTTAGACTGGATGCTGACCCCAACTTGTGAAAAGGCTTGGCAGATAACGATTTTATTTTTTTTACTCCGTCATGCCATCATGGTCTGTGCCTGTCTGGGCCTGTGGACCTTCGCTCCCACAGAGAGCAGGCCGGTCTCCCAGCAGTGGGAATGTTATAACCCGAATGTTATGACCCTGATTCCTCAGGGTCTCCGACTGTCATTTGCGTCACATTAGTGAAAGTATTTTTGGAATCGGATCAGTTGTTCCGAATAATACCCCATACATCCAAACTTAAACGCTGTAACTCTTTATAATATTAGTGTGGAAATGTAGATTTGATTTATAATCCTTTATTCATTTTTCTACATATTTATGTTTAAATATAAAAAATACGCTCGTTCCACTAAAATCCCCTAGACCAGTCCCCCAGGGGACTACACAGCACACAATGTTCCACTACGATCCCCTAGGGGATCATATAAAACTCTAATTTCCATTTGAATCCCCTAATTGTTTGAAAACCTTATTATTGAATTGAAACCTATTTACAATGTAGCACTTTCTTCTCTACACTTCTAGGAACTCAATAAAATAAGTCCCATGAAAATCCGACCACTATAAACTTCCTTCCACCCTTTGAGTATTTTTTGTCTAATTGCACTCGGCTATAATTATTATATTCGACGCCATAAATTATTAAGAAATTAAATTGACTTAATTTAATAATAATATTCAACTTCATGTCTGAAGAGTTTAAAATTATACAAAGAAGTGGCGAGGTGCTATTACACGATGGTCACAAATACCACAAAAAAAAATCTTACAAAAACAGTAATTTTTTTCAACATCTAACTTATTTTAGAAAACTTAATTTACTTCATTGTTATCCCCTCTGTAGACAATTTTTTAAATATATGTATGACAAATTGTTATTATGTAAGTGGCTCTTTTATTTAGAAGGGATTATAAAGGAATAGCACTTATTAGTACTTAGAGAATCCCCAGCATAAGGGATCGTAGTGGAACATTGAGTGCAGTATAGTCCCCTGGGGGACTGATCTAGGGGATTTTAGTGGAACGAGTGAAAAAATAGTGGTCTGCCGGTGTCGGAGCTGGGTCCAAGCTACCGTTGGTTAGGGCACCAGAGACAGGAACCTCCTCATGTTACGAGCTGTATCGAGGAGTACTGCCTTCTGAATCAAGCCCAATTATTTAGATTTGATTTATAATATTGATTTGATAAATCAACATTGCAGTGTGACAGAAATGGGTAATAAGTAGGCACATGCATTCTCGGCAGGCATAGGTAATGCCTACCTTCTAAGATCCAATTTTATTAAACTATCTTTAACTAACACTACATAAAAAAAATATATCGGTCATCACCCATCACACTCATTAAACTGAGTAAGTTAGTTAGTACATTAAAAAAACACATGTTTGTGAAAAAGTTGGAACTTTAACCGATATCTTGCCCATTCCTCTCCATAGAGATCTACGCCTTGGAATGGGCAACTACAGTACTTTCTCAAGTTATTATGCCTTGTGTCTGTGACTGTAGTTTCGCTCTTTGTTTTTTTCTGTGACTTTCAAAAGTGCCTGAAATGGTCTAATTTAAATAAATGCTTTGAGTTTGAGTTTGATCTCCGTAACTAGAAGGTTCCCAGGATTGGTCTGTAACAAAAAGAATATCGCAATGACAGGGAGAAAGTGCCTTATGGCTGCATGAAGGGTATTCTTACACCCATTATTGTTAAACTTCCAACATAATGTCTTCCGGTTAGAAGGCCTCCTACTAGGAGGACCGATGACCTGGTGAAACAGGATCCGCTGCATGCGAGTCACACGGGACCGGTCAATTTGGCGACACTTGGAGGAGGCCTATGTCCAGCAGTGGAAGTCTTTTGAAATAATGATGATTGATTCTCATATTTCTATCTCTACATTGTGCTCACATATAGAAGCAACAATATTGTACCCAGGACTATGTAATATATATACTTGATTTGAAAAGAGTGTCCATGGAGTTTCTTGCCCATTCTTCTCCATGAGATCTACTATTTTCGAATGGGCAACTACAGTCCATTCACAGTTATTATGCCTGTGGCGGGACTGTAGGTAGCTTATTTTTGATTATGCAAAAGTGCCTGTCACGGGTCTTTTTGAAATAAATGCTTTGAGTTTGAGTTTGGAGGAGGCCTATGTCCAGCAGTGGACGTCTTTTGAAATAATGATGATTGATTGATTGTGTCTTCTTCAGGTGTCTTGGACTGAGGAGCCAGCGAAGGCCCGCTCTGGTACTCACGAGGTGTTGGTGTTGGACGAGGAAGGCTGGGCTTCCCTGCGTCGCGCTCGCCGCTCCGACCCGAAGGCTGCCGTCGCTCCGTTGATTGCTATTCAGCTACACCACCCTGGCAGTAAGTATCGTTTCCTTACTAATATTATAAATGCGAAAGTAAGTTTGTTTGTTTGTTACCTTTTCATGCCTAAACCCTGAAATTTTGCATATACGTTGTCAGGTACCTATACATAAACGGATATAGGGTACCTTTCATCCCGAAAAAAAGTATTGATCCCGAGGAAAACAACAATAACGTTCTCATGATAATAGATGGCGCCACGTATCTATCGATCATGATTGAATTATATTATAACAAGCAGAATACAACCCGAATTTATTGTCAAATTAAAATACACGCAAAAGAAGCCGCGGGCAAAAGCTAGTAGTCTATAATAGTTAACTAGTCTAGTCAGTCGTTAGGTAGTCAGTGGCCCAAAAAGTCTGACAATCAGTCTTACTAAGGGGTATCGTATTTATACCTAGTACTAATTGGGTTGTTGAGGTCAGATAGAGATGTTGAGCTGACTCTACAGAAGTGATTCTGGATATAGACAGCAGCACTACCTAAAGGGAACCAAGCTCTTGAGCTAGCAACTGAAACTAGTGCCCCATAATTTGTCGAACAGCACCACGTTTACTTTCCTGGGCAGAGTTTCTACCAATCAATCTTTGGGTTAAATAGGTCAATATTGTGATGCAAAATAATATCTATACAAGTAACATTTAATTAAAAGAATAAAAAAATCCGACTGCAAATTGTATAATATCTACAGGGTGTAAGGGACAGCCCTCCACAAATTGACAGGATGCATTCAGCTCCTTATATTGAATCATATTCCACTTGAACTTTTCTCCGGTTTTTTTTTTAATACATTCAATATAATATAAAAAAATACATTTTAAAATTACATTCCCTTTACGCAGCACTCCATTTATGTAAATTATACGGCATTTTTACGGTATTTTTTTAAGGACTCTCGGGTTTTTGAGACGAATCTAATGATACCTTAATCGTCAAAATCCATCCAGCCATTTGGAACATACGAAGTAATAAAGAAGTTTAAGTCGTGTAAAAATAACTTTTATTTTCGAAAATTTATATATTTACATCATTAATTTCATTTTGCAGGTTACTCCGGCCCCTGGGTGAACTCCGAAGTGCTAGCAACTGCCCTCTCCATACTAGTGGCATACACAGCTCTTCGCAACAAGAGCAAAATCTTAGCGTAATCAATAATTATTAGTTAACTGTCTATTTTTATATTTAAATAAATGAGAAGTTAAGTTATTAAAAAACTCTTGGTTTTATTTCACTTTTACTGTTTTAAGCAATGTTAATAATGTTCCCACTACTGGGAGTTGGGACAAAGTGGGCTGTTATTCACCACGCGGGTCCAGTGCGGATTGGTAGATGTGACATGTCTTCGAATTTTTGAAGAAGGAGGCGCCAGGGTCATCATCATCTTCCTGCCCTTGTCCCATGTTACTTGGGGTCGGCGCAACACGTTTTCTTCTTCCATTCTACTTACTTTCTCTTTCATATCATTCCTCACACAATCCATCCATCTTTTCTTTGGCCTTTCTCACCCTCTCCATCCATCAAAATTCATGTCCATCACTCTTTTAGCCCCATGCGTTTCATACCTCCTCTTTACATTTCCATACATAAACGAATAGAAAAATAGAAAAGCCACTTTCAAACTTCTTCTAATATATTGATTCTTTATTTTATCAATTCTTGTCACTCTACACATCCACCTCAACATTCTCGTCTCCGCTACACGCAATCCTTTTTCATCTTCTTCACCAGGGGTAGGACAGTTCCATATATCGACAGATTTGGGGTAATTTCTTTCAAAATGCGACATCTGTTTTTTGCATCCAAAACAATTAGTTACCTTATGTCACCACAGATGGCGAAACCGGCGACACCATCGATCCTGATATAATTTGTGACTCAAAACTTAATAAATGAAATATAATTTCATTACCTAATCATTTTATTTAACACGTATTATAATTATTTGCAAATATTTATGTAGATTACAATCTGCGTAATAATTACAATAGCAACACATTGAATTATTGATTTGGTAATGATTGTCAAATGTCAAATTGTCAGGTCAAAATTCAAATAATATGGCGACTGTACCCTGCGCTTGCGCTTGTTTGTAGTTTTCATTCAGTGTTTGTGCCTTTCTTCGTGAAATTAATCCGCCGATCCGCGTTGTGTTGAGTCCGGACAGGACTCCGTAGTGAAGTGTACGAATTATTTTGAAAACCCAAGTATTAATGTGCTCATATAGTTGGACTTGTTCAACAAACCGGATTTTGTCTGGCAAAATCACATATCATGGTGCGGATGAAATTAAAGCAGAGGCGCAAGCTTATAAAATAAACACAAGATAAATAAATAAGTTTTTTATAAAATAAAAGTTGTTTTTTTATGTATCCACTGTGTACCTTTTGAAATTGATGCTTCCTTACTATTTTACTTGTTTTTTTAATTTGATAAAGTTTTACTATGATTTTGTTACTTAGTAAAGAGAAAAAGTAAAATGATGTAAAACTTTATCAACTTCAAAAACAAGTAAAATAGTGAGGAAGCTTAAAGTATAGGTGCACTAATGCATAAGTAGTACCTATAGCTAGTTATAGCTATATATGTCGCAAGTTTGTGGATGCAAATAATAGATGGCGCTATTTATCCGATCAATTGACATTAGCTGTCTTCAAAAAATTGTGCGAGCGGGCTCTCTATACCCGTTATATTACTTTACTCTATGTTCTTCACAGCCCAGCATTCTGATCCAATCCATCCATAGAGTACTACAGTTACCTAACCCGCGAAATTGTCTTATGCCGGCCAAACACGTTCCAGTATACTTGCGCAAGTCCAGACTTGCGCAAGTATACTGGAACGTGTGTGGCCGGCATTACGTTTTTTTTTTTTTTTTTCCATTAACAGGTTAGTGTCAGGTTTCTTCATAAATCCTGACACTAAATTAAATTGCAAAAAAAACGTAAGGATTTTTTTATTTCGCGGGCTACCCTGGCACTTTCACCTTATATTAAAAAGTAGGAAGGTATAGGTCCCGTCACGTAAAAAGAACGCTGACCGCTCTTATAAACATTCGCATTTTTTTTTATTCCAGCCTTTTCCAAAGCACTAACTAGCTAGTAAAGTACCTATTAAGATTCTGCAATGAAACAGTTATACTTATATTATAAAACAATAGCTTAGTACTTTTTTTTTTTTTTTACGGATGGGAAATCATCAAATGACTTCTCCCGCTCTGGGTGGAGTGGGAGGGAGTGTCAGACTCTTACTGACTAAAACCCATCCATGTTCCTTCATTGCCCTTTGTGTTCCAGGGCCACGGTATCTCTTTCGAACAGTCCCGCAGCCCCGGCAGGCATCGGCCCTTGCGGGCCCCTTCCTGGTTGCTGACATCTCTTTGAGGCGCGCGTGGAACACGAACGCGCCGTCGACACGGCCTGTCGTCATAAGACGGACGGACGGTGAGCTAACCCATTACTCACCGTCCACAGGCCCGCGCCTACGGTGGCCGGGAGCCACCACGTGGCCCCCGACGCCCGGTGCTTCGCCCGCGGCGGCTGGGACGTGAGATTCTCTCCCTCTCACGTCCCGCCACCTCCTTCGCTAGCATGACTGCTTCGCAGAAGGAGGTGACGGCTTCCCATTCCCTCTCGCTCCGGACCATGGCCTGAACCAGGGCCGGGAGCGAGAGGTCGCCGCCGCCGATCGCCGCTACGAGGACACGGCGGAGCTCCGCCCAAGCGGGGCAGACCTCCACGGTGTGCGCCACCGTGTCCTCCGGACGATCCTCACAATGATAACACCCGGGCGTTTCCTCTCGCCCGATTCGGTGCAGGAACCTCCCGAAACAACCGTGTCCGGTGAGGACCTGCGTCAGGCGGAAGGTGAGGGCGCCGTGGCGCCTCTCTAGCCACTCCTCAAAGAGGGGACTTATCGCCACTATTGTGGCGTGCCCTGCACTGGGTTGCGACAGTCGCTGTCTCCATGTCGCCATGAGATCGCGTCGGAGGTCTGTCCGCTGAGCGGTGATTTGCCGCGGCAGCGGAGTTTCCCCCCGACGTAGTGCCCCCGCGCGCCATTCATGTAGGCGCGCGAGGACTATCGCCTCCAGATCCCATGGCGGCAATCCGGCTAGGAGGCTCGCCGCCTCGCGGGAGATCGTGCGGTACCCCCGGATCAGCCTTACGGCTACGACCTTTTGGGGCGCGTTCAGGTAGTGCGCGGCACGCCGCTTAATTGAACGCGCCCACACCGGGGCCCCGTAAAGGGCCATGGACCGCACGACCCCCGCGTAGAGCCTACGGCAGGAGGCGTTTGGACCCCTCAGGTTGGGCAAGAGCCGCTTGAAGGCAGCCCCGGCCCGTTCCAGTTTGGGAGCCAAACGTCGGAAGTGCTCAACGAAGTTCCACCGGCTGTCGAGGACGAGTCCTAGGTACTTCAAAGTCGACTCGACGCCGATGGGAACCCCTCCTACCGTCAGCGTGGATCCCGACGGTGGCGCATTCCGAGGCCTATGAAAGCTCATGGCCTCGGACTTGTGCAAGGCCACCTCGAGACCCAATTGCCGGATCCTCTCAACGACTATCGCAACCCCGCGTGTCATCAGTTCGGCCGCCGCCTCGTGCGACCTCCCTTGTGCCAGTATCAGCGTGTCGTCAGCGTAACAGACTACGCTGACGCCGCTAGGGAGGTCGGCGCGCAGCACCCAGTCGTAACCGATGTTCCACAAGGGCGGCCCTAGAACCGACCCCTGTGGAACACCGCACGACATCTCTCGCCGGTTCCATTCTCCGTTGGGACCAGGGTAGATGACATACCTGTCAGACAGGTAGTCCCCGACTACACGACGGAGGTAGGTGGGCACCCGGTGATACCGGAGTGCCTCCCTAATGCAGCTCCAGGGCATGGAGTTGAAGGCGTTGGCGATGTCGAGCGACACCGCCAAGACGACCCCACCCCGGGACACCGCGTCCCCCGTCGTGAGGGCTCGCACGCGCATGATGGCGTCCACCGTCGAGCGCCCCTTGCGGAAACCAAACTGGTGTTCCGCAAGATCCGGCCCCATTCCCGCAAGGTGCCCGGCGAGGCGGTTTGCAATGACATAGCTTAGTACTTTAGGGCGCGACTGTATAACGTGCGCAAACACATCGCGTCCACTGTGACTTGTACAGTCAGCTTCAAAAAATTGTAAATAATTAAATAAGTTCGCCAAGAATTCATCCGACTGTCTAAAATACCTATGTATTTCATAACCACTATCAATGTGAACCCGCTATAGAATATAATGTTTATTATTATGATGTTGGTTTGTGGTTTCAAAATACAATATTTTAAGAAGTAAATTGAATAGGATAAGTCACAACTAGAAGGAGGACACGCGGCTTTACTAGCAATAGAAGGAATGGAGGGAGTCTTTTGCCCAGGACTGGGACAGAGCAAACGAGAAAAAAAAAACAGTTTTGTTTATCTTCACACGAAATATAATATTAATCAACAAATAAAATAAAGGGTGTAAAAAGACCCTTAACGAAGCCGAAAGGCACTTATTCTCCCCGTCAATGCGATATTTTTTTAGTTCTAGACCATACCTGGGAACCTTCTCGTTACGGAGATATCGGGGGTCAAAGTTCCGACTTTTTCACAAGTTTTTAAAAAAAATATATGTTTTTGAAGTAAGATTTTTACTTTAAACACCTCCACGACCCTTGTACTATTCAATCCATCCATCAGCACAAAGTTCTGAGTGCGTTACATTGAGTCCTACTATAAAACGTGATTTTTCACCCCAAAAAAAAAGTCGTTTCCCAGCAAAATTTTTTGCTTAAAGTTACTTAGTTTGATGTACAGAATGCTTGGTTGACGGCTTCGTGAAGGGTCTGTTTACACCTTGTATAAGTACAATCTGAGTCTACTTAATAGAAACAAAAGAACTGTTCAATAAAAAAAAAAAACATTAGTCTATGAAATGAAAGATGGCATTTATTGTAATGAATTTCAATGCTACGTAAAATGTGTACAGGCTACTGCTACTCGAAAAGCTGATTATATGAGTACATTACGTGCATAGCGTGCATACGAAATTATTTTTGATAAGTTACCCTTTTTAGGATTCCGTTGCCAAAAGTAAAAGGCATATTTTTAAATGCACATCTGTATAATTTTTCAGCACACTAGGTAACTCCACTAATTAACTGAATGCATACCAGAAAAATGAATGCTGTGCAAAAAACCAATTGATTAACTAAAAGTGAGCTACAAAAAATCACACAAAAACATATGACCTTTTTAATCGAATTCACACCAAAAATGTGGTTCGTACATCGGATATATGATTTATGAAACAAAAATACGAATTGTTTATCAAAAATACTAACTTGCACTCTAAATTATTGTACAATCATACTACGGAATTTCTAAAACTGATATCTAAAGGTGCACCACAATAAAGTAAGTTTCCGTAAGTAAGAACCGGCCAAGTGACTGGCCCGGTTTTTTTTGGACACATTCATAAATATACTTATAGTTTTTTTTTCAATATTTAGGTAATTTTTATCTTAAGTTGTGTCTACAAGTCTTATAAGAAAATAATTATGTACAAAAATAAAAAATAGCAAAAGCTCACTGAGCAGGATCAAAATTAAAAGTCATTTATTCAAATAGGTTAATAATAATAATCACCTTTTGAACGTCAAAGTTTACCAGAGATAGTTTCCATACTGTCGGCCTTGCCAAAGCCTCTCGAAAGGCTCGTTCACAATCAGTTGTATCCGATTGTCCATGACAAAATACAACAACAGCAGCACGGGTTCGTAAAAAGAAGGTCTACAACAACTAATATGATAGCTTTCACTGACTATTTGTTTAATAATATGGACTCTCGTGTGCAAGTTGACTCTGTATACACTGACTTTCGAAAAGCCTTTGACTTGGTCGGTCATGAATTGCTTTTGAAGAAACTAGCATTCAACGGAATCCGCGGGGATCTATTACCTTGGTTTGTTTCCTATGTGTCAAATAGAACACAAAAAGTAGTGTTCAATGGGTTCCACTCCACTGCCATAACCGTAACGTCAGGGGTGCCTCAGGGCTCAATTCTCGGACCTCTATTATTTGTAATTTTTATTAATGATATCGATACGTGTTTCCATAACTCTAAGTTCCTACTTTACGCGGACGATCTAACATTTTTTAGACCAGTTAGGTCAATACTAGACTGTCACGCTTGGCAGAGTATTGTATTAAAAACAAACTCCTACTCAGTATTCCCAAATGTTGCTGTGTCAGCTATACTAAAAATAAAAACCAAATTAAACACCCCTATGCACTACAAAGAGAAATCATAGACAGAGTCAACACAATTCGTGATCTGGGAATACTGCTCGATAATAAACTGCACCTGGACGGGACGCACATGTTGATAAAATCATAAGCCTATTATCGGGATCGCGGGCCTGTGGACGGTGAGTAATGGGCTAGCTCACCGTCCGTCCGTCTTATGACGACAGGCCGTGTCGGCGCGTTCGTGTCCCACGCGCGCCTCAAAGAGATGACAGCTAAAAGGAAGGGGCCGCAAGGGCCGATGCTTGCCGGGGCTGCGGGACTGTTCGAAAGAGATACCGCGGCCCTGAAACACATAGGGCAAAGAAGGAACATGGATGGGTTTTAGTCAGTAAGTCTGACACTCCCCTCCACTCCGCCCAGAGATGCAATTGTCTACTCTGTCCGACTTTTATTTCATCATATTTGTCTTTTGTGTATCTGTGGCGAACGTTCTTGGTTGTACATTTGTATAACTCCTTATATTAAATTTTTTATAATAAAGGTTGTAAAAAGACCCTTAACGAAGCCGAAAGGCACTTATTCTCCCCGCCAATGCGATCATTTTTTTGTTCTAGACCATACCTGGGAAACTTCTAGTTACGGAGATATTGGGGGTTAAAGTTCCAACTTTTTCACAAGTTTTTTTTAAATACATGCTTTTAAAGTAAGATTTTTAACACCTCCACGACCTCCGTACTATCCAATCCATCCATCAGCACAATGTTCTGAGTGCGTTACATTGAGTCCTACCGTAAAACGTGATGTTTGACCCCAAAAAAAAAGTCGTTTCCCAGCAATTTTTTTTGCGTAAAGTTACTTAGTTTGATGTACAGAATGCTTGTTTGACGGCTTCGTGTAGGGCTCCGTTTACACCCTGTATAATGTGTAATTGTTGGTTCTTCCGAATAAATAAAATAGAATACCAAACTAAATAAAATCTATTTGGCTCCTTAACTCCGAAAAAATCGAGTTCTTAAAATCCGGCACAATGTCCATTCGCGTCCACAAATATCTGTGCAATTTATGAAGTATTTCATCATTACTCAGTTCGGCTAAATTCTCATCTAATTCTATATTTTCATATAACACACTTAACTTGGATATATCAACTCTTTTCACGTGACTAATTATATTTGTTATTACTGATTCATTTTCCATTTTCACAGCTAGTAACAGTACATTAGTTTCTTTAACAATTTCTATGAAATCCATCAAGTTACTCTTGTTTAGGGTCGCGTTCAGTGTTGTTAATATAAAAAACCGGACTAGATTACGCAGATCGTATCGAATCGCCTCAGTCATCGCTGATTCAATTCCACCGCGTCCAGTTTTTTTGTTTTTACCCTGTTCCAATAACAGTTGAAATATTAATTCTTTGTTCTTTTTAAAAAGTGAAACCAATTCAGTGTCTCTTTCTTTCTCCATTTTAGCGTCCAATGAGGCCAGAACGTTAATGTTAGCGAAAAACACTACGTTTATTATGAATTCCCAAACAGATTTCTGATTTCGTTCACTTTTTATTAAATCACAAATGTATTCGACCGCTAAGTATTCTTCGAACGTCGAGTGGACAAACAATGGTATATCGTCAACTACGTTGCAAATGATGCCAGTTCTCTCTTCTCCCTCTTTCAGCTCGTTTATTATATCCATAATTTGTTTCAACTCACAATCATCAAACAATTCGGAACGTGATCTGTAATAAACCCCGTATGCTGCCAATTTTTTGTACTTTTCTATGCATTTTCTATATTCTCGTTCGTACGCTGATTTGTTTTCCGGCTTGGACATGTCATTTTGGGTTTTTACTTCAAGTCGTATTCTTAATTTAGTTTTTAGGTAGTATTCATAAATATCAAAGATGTAGTCGTTCCAGTACCATTTATTCTCATCCCGTTTAACACTGACTTCTTTTATTTTATGATAAAAATAATCAGCTATTATATCCAGGTGTAACGGAGTTGTGACATTTTCGTCCTCGAATATTTGAGTCGGCTCCATGGCAGAGTCAGGTTCTTTAAGCAAGTCCATTACAGAAGAAGGCGCCGATTTGAGATTAGTTATCAAATATTTTATTAAGCTCAACCCAACAAAATAGAAAGGAATATCCTTTTTGATTTCTGTTAGTTCTATTTTCTTCGATAAAACCTCGGATACCTGAAACCTTACAAAACTGATGCAGTCGCAAATATTTTTGAAGTGGTTGTCTTTGAGGTCTTTCAATATTTCCTTTTCATCCCAAAATATAGATAAATAAAAGTCCTGCTGATACACGTCCAAGGGTTCTATTTGGAACAATATGCCAAGTTTCAAATTTTCTAGAGTAGTATAAATTTTTTCATACGATCTGCTAGTGATCCACATTTTATGTGTCCGAGGGAATTTCTTCACGGAGTTTATTAATGCTAGCACTTCATTCATGTAGGTTGGGCATATTTCATCGAAGCCATCGAGCAATATTATTAGTTGACGATAACTATAAAAGTTTAGGAACATTTTCAACTCGAATGTAGTCCATTCATTACCGTTACAACCCGTTAGATGCACGGTACCGTCAACAGATTGTTCTAACGTTATATTTAGATCTTTTGTTTTACCACTTTCTTCGCTGAGAGCCGCTTGACATAAAAACTTCAAAGACTCGAGAGTGTCCACGGACGTTTTGTTATCTTTCCACTTACTGAATTGTGTCGTGTGCTCCAGTAAATTTATTCTTACTATCCATCCTATTTCAGTCCAGTTTTTTTTTGTTGCAAGAGACAGATGAGTGAGCAAAGTTGACTTACCCATTCCCGGGTCCCCAAAGATAATGACAACGTCATCACCAGGTGCATCTAGCGTTTGAATCTCCTTCCGATCGTCGTGTTCTTGTATTCCAGGAGTTTGACTAGTTGACTGATTTTCAGTTTTTTTGAAAAATGGTCTTAAACTCAGCCCACTCCGCCAACTACCGAGCAAGCGAGCGAGGCGGGCGAGGCTCTTTCCATACTTCGTTTCTGCATTTTCTTCATTTGCTGTGTGAACCAAAGTATGAAAAGTGGTGAAACGAGGCCCGCGAATCGAACGACGCGTTACACTCCTTGGAATATATAAATTTGGCTTATAATTTGAATCGCTGACTGGCTTTCCTATAATAGTCTTATTACTGTGCAGCATTTTATTCAGCACGACTCCTTCGACATATCCCATCGTATCTTTGATCAAAATTTGTTCTAAACTTACTTCGTCACCTTGAAATATCACTTTTGTGTCCTCTAAGATACGTTTCTGTGATTCTTCGCTTAAGTCAATCAATTTTATTTCATCGTTTATCACGTTGCCAGTTGGTGAGAAGTATTTTTTTGCATTTTCGACGGAGATCCGGTCTGTAATAATAATCACTTTTTTGTCCTTCATAGAGTTTGCAATATATTCCAATTTTCTAGAGAAACTTGTGGTAATGATTTGCGCATTAATTAAGACAGCAACAAGTTTTTTCACTGACTTCGTATTCAGCAGTTCTTCACGTAATGCTTCGTGGTCTGTTACAGATAAGTTAAGAATGTATTTAAAATCTAATACGACTGTATTGGTTGAATGTTTTATGAGTTTAGCAACAGTAAGTGCGCTATTCTCTGTAACAATAACAGTTCCTGAACGCAGGCCATCAAACCTGATTGTATTTACAGCCTCTTCCCTGAAAGTGTAGTTTTTACTCTGAATTCTTTGTATCCTATTTATAACGTTGATCAGTGGCTGTCTTGCCGCAGCATCTACAGCATTTTTATATAAACTGCCTTCTTTTTCAAGATATGTTCCCATTTCCTCTTCAGATTTCATACTCCATTTTTGTACCTCATCATGGTACTTAAGGAATATGGCGTCGGAGGTATCTTCTACATGTTGTACGTCGACACTGTGACTTTTTGTTATTTCAAAGATTAAAGTTTCCTCTACATCTTTCTCATTTTGTTGGGACGTATAAAAGAGAAGTGAACTCAAAAAGTCACTCACAACATTTCTGTTATATTCGTCAGTCACGAATGACAATTTTGGAAATACCCTTGCTTTCACTTCAAATTTATAGTCATTCAAATTATAAATTTTTTCTTTCAATTTATCATAGAGATTTTTGCTAAGATTTCCTAGGGATTCGTAGTTATCAGTGATCTTCATTAGTTGTTTTTTACTATCAGAGGAGTCATCTAAAACTAACAAATTACCGACAGCAGAAGCGATGCCACCACTGAGCTCTAGAAATCCTTCTCCAAAAGAATTATCTATTAAAATAACATTACTAGGCTTTATCCTCGGTTTGGGTGGTTCCTCTATAAACTTGACAATTTTGGATGTTAAATCGTTTAATTTTCTTTCGATTTTTTTTCGATCTTTTCCTCTAATAGTTAAATCTTTATTGCCAAAGGAAGCTGGAACTTTAAACGTCGGTGATGGTAAACACTCACTTACTGCCATTTCAACTGTTTTCCGAATGTTTTCTTGCGACTCATTAATTTTGTCGAGGAACAGCCTATATACACCAGGAGTATTTTTATCAAGGAAGACAAATTTTCCGTTTTTATATGTGAAACGACTTCCATATTCTTTGTAAAGTGTTTCAGTACAAGTGATTTCGCGTAAAAGTACAAGTGAATTCAATAAACTTCTAACCTGTGGAGGGTGTTGACGACTTCGTCTCTTCAAAATTTCTGTGCACATTTCATCTTTAAATAGCCGCAGGAATTCTTCGTTGCTGTCAAAGAAATCCTTTCTAAAGCTTGCCACACGGTGTCCTGCGGGTTGAATCTCGGAGATATCGAAAACCTTTTGCCCCAAAATGACATGGTACCGTCGCACAACTTCTTGCTGCATCAACAGTTGGTTATCATTGAATTCTTCAAAAATACACTTCGCCATCTGTCGCGCTAGCGCGGTCATTTGTTCTTCTAAAACTATTTTACACAAATGCTCCACATCTTTGTCGTCATGCGATGGCTGAGAGCCAGGGTCACCTGTTCTCATCAGGGCATTCAAATCATCAGCTAAACCACCTTGGTATGTTTCATTTGTTTTGTCACCTTTCGCGTTTGTATAAATAACAAAAACACAATCTGTTTCATTTAGTCCCCCGTTAAACAACACGTCTGTATTATTGGGTTTGAATTTACGCCTGATTTTCAAGTAACTGTTGAAGTAATCAACTAAATCGCTTTTATTTAATGTGAAAACTGAATTATTGGCCTCCTTATGTTTAGCTTGAAGGAAGACTGCAATGGGCTTATTGACCTCCCTCAATTTAGCCCAGAAACAAATATCATCGAACGAACCAACTTCATCTACATTTGTGGCTAAATAAAACTTCTCAATTTTGTCATTGTGTATAGCTCTGAAATATATCAAACTAAGCAGTTTGGTCTCGTACCATTGGCCTAGTACCCCAGTTGTTCCAGAGCGCTTTGGGTATTGTTTGGGGCTAGTTCCTGTACAACTTGGCATCTTGTCGCACCAGGTAGTCAACACAGTGTCAGTCAGGACTCACAGTCGCTGGTCTGAACTCTCTGTTAGTAGCCGCAGGTGACGCTAAACCTGCGTGCAGGGATCTCTTCCAAGTTTCACCGTCTCATGGCTGCAAGGATTGTGATCTGTAAATCAAAAGACGTAAATCGTAACTCGAAATATCAAGTTTTTGGGTGAACAAAGCTGACGTGATTTTTGGAGCGACGTTTTAGCTCGTATACGTGAATGATACTGGTGACGAGCTTGCCGCATCGAGGTTGCGAACGTATCCTAAGACCTGGACACCACCGAAGTGGAGACGAGACGAGAGGATAGGAGAGGCGTTGTTTACAGAAAGTTTTAAAACACTTATAGAGCGGACATTATTTTCGTACAAAAATTTTGATCCCGAACAATTTCGATTTTGACCAAAGACATTCAAATATAACTATAAACATAGCTATAGACGGGACAAGACCAAGAAACTGACAATTCCAAAACCTGTTACAAATTAGTAACAAGTCGATCAGGCTAGTCAGGTCGCATTCATATGACACAAAGACACTCAAATATTTCCGAGCTATAGACGGGTCATGACGAAGAAAACCATAAACAATTCGTTCTTTCTAGTGTCATCTGCGTCATACGCCCGCTTGTCAGGTAGCATTCGTGTCAAAATCGAAAATATTCAGGATGAAAATTATTGTATGACAATATTCCCAATGTCCTCTCTATATGTGTTTTAAATCTCTTTGATTTTGACTCAAGAATGCTATCCGACAAGCGAACGTGAGACACTAGGTAGACAGACCGATTTGTTACGAAGTAGTAACAAGAATTAGATTACGATTTTCTTCGTCTTGTCCCGTCTATCGCTCGTAAATACTTGAATGTCTTTGGTTGTAATGACAATTTAACAGCGATCGGACAATTTGACAGGCGCGTCGAGCTGCTAGTCACGCGGCTCGGCAAACCTCGTCAATGTTCGGAGCAGCCGACCTGTAGGTACTGTAGGCAGCTATAGCCTACAGGCGGCTTAAAAACTCTGACACCATGTTAGTCACTAACCACATGAAAAAAAGGAAGTCGTTATACACACACTTGTTACATCATCATCTGCCTAGCCTTTTCCCAACTATATTGGGGTCAGCTTCCAGTCTAACCGGATGCAGTTGAATGACCAGTATTTTACATTGAGCGACTACCTATCTGACCTCCACAACCCAGTTAGTACTGGGTAATACGATAGGTACTAATGTAAGACTGGTTGTCCGACTTTCTGGGTCACTAACGACTGTCAAAGATCTACAAATGACACCCGGGACCAATGGCCTAGCGTGCTTTCCGAGGCACGGAGGAAACTTGGTATGTAATGGGTGGTCACCCATCCACAGACGAACCTAGGCATGCACAGCTTAACCTAATGATCGACCCGAGCGGCTGTTATTATTTAGCCACGAGCTCCTCCCACACAAAGTACAATAAAAGCGGTTATTAATAAAAAAAATTAAGCGTCTCTTTGTAATTTTATATTACAAAGAGACGCTTAAATTTTATTTATTTATATGTATAGAAGTATAAATATAGACGTTGCGCCATCTTCACAGATCTAATAAAATTGAAAATGATGATTAATTATTTAATTACTTTTTTCTTTTTTACAAAAAAAAAACAAAACGCTCTTGACCTCGATCACGCCTGACGGAAAGTGGTAGATGAGGTCTATGATGTCTTTGATGCACAAAATACAGATAATAATATGTTCTCAATTACTTACTGCTTGTTTTTAATGTATACCATCATTTGTTATGTCTTATTCCATCTCTTAATAATCGTTTGATCAAATGCACTTGATGATGTAATAATTTGTTTTTAGAATTGTTGTTTACGATAACACAATGTAGCATGTAGCTATATTATATAAAGAAATAACTTGGTATTGAGAGTGAGACACGTCATGTAGTTTAAATCTATTTTTGCAAAGGTAAAAAGTAAGAATTAAAGGATATATTTGTATTTTTCACAGTGGGGATATCTAGATAACTAGTGTCCTTGTTACTGAACTCTAGACCATAGAGACCGGAGTCCTTTTTTAAATATGTACTGTAGACTTACGGTGGTAGCGCCAGGGTAGCCCGCGCAATTCAAATATTCTTAAGTTTTTTGAATACACCCGTTTTTCTTCGTGAATAATGCTTCTAGACCACTCTTTTTTTATAAAATCAAGGTCTACTGTAGACACGTCCCTGTCATTTCCTTTTTTTCAGCAACTAATAAGGATCTAAAGAAAATATGACCATCCGAAAATTACAAAAAAATACCCCATTTTTACGACCGTGATTAGAGGACTACCCGACAAATTCGAAAAAAAAAATTGACATTAAAGGAAAATTTGAGATGAACCTACATAGTAGACATACTCTTTCTATAAATTTTAATGTCAAAAACAATTGAATCGGCTCAGTTTTCGAGGAGAAGAAAGGGGAATACGAAACGACGATTCCTTCAAAAAATTTCTGTGATATAATCTGCTGTCCCTATCGCACTCATCGGGGGCAAGCTTGACGCAGCGCGACAGCAATAGTTTCTTCAAATACTTACCTCGCAGGTCCTCTTCCCTCATAAGTCCAACTAATAGTTTAATTTACGTATAATAATACAAGGTGTACCAGAGGCGGATTAAACGTTGAGAGCGCCATAGGCAGGCATCTCATCGGCGCCCCTATACAGGGTGTAAACGAACCCTTCACGAAGCCGTCAACCAAGCATTATGTACATTAAACTAAGTCTCCGTACGCAAAAATTATTGCTGGGAAACGACTTTTTTTTGGGGTGAATAATCACGTTTTACGGTAAAACTCAATGTAACGCACTCAAAACTTGGTGCTGTTGGATGCTTTGAATAGGTAGTAAACGGGTCACGGAGATAATTAAAGTAAAGCTAAAACCTTAAAAAGTAGTATTTAAAAAAAAACTTGTGAAAAAATTGGAACTTTGGCCTCCAATATCTCCGTAACTAGAAGGTTCCCAGGTATGGTCCAGAACAAAAAAATGATCGCAATGACGGGGAGAACAAGTGCCTTTCGGCTTCGTTAAGGGTCTTTTTACAATTTTTTCACAAGTTTTTTTTAAATACTCCTTTTTGAGGTTTTATCTTTACTTTAATTACCTCCATGACCCGTTTACTATTCAAAGCATCCATCAGCACCAAGTTTTGAGTGCGTTAAATTGAATTTTACCGTAAAACGTGATTTTTCACCCCAAAAAAAAAAGTCGTTTCGCAGCAATAATTTTTGCCTAGGGTGACTTAGTTTGATGTACATAATTCTTGGTTGACGGCTTCGTGAAGGGTCCGTTTACACCCTGTAGATAGTGGCCTAGGTGTCTGCCGCAAGCGCGGAAGGTCCCGGATTTCTTTCTCGGTCGGGCAAATTTGGGAAACGAATGTCGTCGTAAATTGTCTGGCGCTTTTATTAATTTTCAGAATTTATTAATACTTGGTGAATAAAAAAATCAAGTTACGAATTATTTATTTAAACACTGATACAGGGTTAAATTTTCAACACGGTCTGAATTTTTATGTATACTTAATTAAAGTGAACTTAAAAGCACTCTTGAAACTTAAAGTTAGATATAATTTGAAATAATTGAATTGTTTGCAGAAATTATTTAAAGTAAAAATGAAATTATAATGGTATGTAAAATTAAGCAGCTTTTTCGCTCGCCTTTTAAGTTGCTAATTTTGATTTACTTGTTGTTACAGCTTAAATGTCAAACTAAAAAAAAATTAAAATTTCAGCGCCTACATTTTTGTTTTGCGAAATTGACAATAACATCGTCATAGTTTAAAGATCGCAATAAGTTTGATTCTATGTTAAGTATTGCTAACGAATTTAATCTGATAACTGTCATAGTTGAGCGAAGATAATTTTTCACTCTCTTTAGACAGGAAAAGCTCCGCTCACTACTGCAATTGCTGACTGCCGCCGATAATGCTTAAAGCTATGTCAACGTTTGGATAAATTGATTCAAGTTCTTCATTTCTCAGAACCTTAAAATTGCGTTGGTTGTTCGGGGCAGTTTTCCATCTCGAGCTACCATTGTTAGATTAAAACGCAGGATACATTCATCCACAAAACACTTTTCTAAATCACCGGAATACATTGTTACTAACGTACTTGCTCAATTTTGAACTTCTTCAGTGCTCTCTTCTCTCTCTCTCAACTTGTTTAAAAATGAAAATTTACTGAAAAATACTGTATGATTCTCATCTCTTTTGAAGTTCAACCACAAGTCTGTCTATAATTACTAAAAATACTGTCACTCTGAATGTTTCCCGACCAGATAGTGACGAAGTAATATATTCTTCTTATTAATTTTATGCTATACCTATTAAAAATTTTTTCTTTATTTTACAATTCCGCCCGCGCGCCCCTTTGTACCCTCGCGCCCCTAGGCACATGCCTAGTTTGCCTTAAGGATAATCCGCCTCTGAGGTGTACACAGACCCTACACGAAGCCGTTAAACAATCATTCTGTACATCAAACTAAGTAACCCTACTCAAAAATATAGCTGGGAAAAGGTTTTTTTTTGGGGTGAAATATAACCTTTTACGGTTAAATTGTGCTTATGGATGCATTGAATAGTAAACGGGTCATGGAAGTAATTAAAGTAAAGTTATAACCTTAAAAATTAGTATTTAAAAAAAAACTTGTGAAAAAGTTGGAACTTTGACCCGGAATAACTCCGCAACTAGACTGTTCCCAGGTATGGTCTAGATTTCTAGAACAAAAAAATGATCGCAATAGCGGTGAAAACAAATGCCTTTCGGCGTTCCTTAAGGGTCTATTTACACCCTTTATATAATAATATATGTTCAGTAGGGATAAGTAATTTGTAATATAGAACTGTGCCATAATAACAATACCAAAGGTTTATTTTATTAAATTATTATTTTATTTTCATCCGTGTTTTTTTTTTAAAGTACTTATGTACTTAAAAACACACTCTGTATCAGAAAAATCGTAAGTCACGAAAAAAAAAATTTTTTTTTGACATGGCGTCTCACAGGTCAACCTATGAGGCTGGCTTCTGCTTAACCGGACTATCCTGTGGGTGCCTTGAGTGTAAGGCCTCCAGCCAGGGATTGGCCTTTACTGGTGACCCCGAAATGGACGGCAGCGCAGCCCTTATAAACGTGACGTCATCAACATCACTTCCTCAAGCTTTCGAGCAGCGACTCACACAGCCAGCCAGCTTCATATGGGTATTCCTGACCTCTAGCAAGCAGTGGGAGCACATTCCTGGTCAGCAACCTCAGCCTCATCAAGCGACCTTAGCACGGCACACTGCACTTTCAGTCGGTTGAGAGCTTGAAATCCTCTCCCGGTCGACGCCAGCAGTCAGCCACATCACGACGCTGTACCACGTACTGCAGCAAACGCACCGCCGACCCCGACTCACTGCCAACAATGCGACAAAGAGCTTCCACTGGCCCGGCAAACATCTTAAGATGTATAGACAACTCATTGCACTATCGACTCCGGTCACCGAGTGGAAGTGATGTAGGCATCCCAAAAAGTGTTTCAGCGACATAATACAAATATTACAACAGCGCCATCTATGATACAAATGAAAAACGAACATCAAAATCCGAAAGCAGATGGGGGGGAGATTAACCAATTAGTTAAAGACTAAAAAAAGGAGGAATTACTAAACTGAACTAAAACAGGTAAAAAGCTCAAGTCGATCTTTAGATTAAGCCGTGCTTGCCTAGGATGGTCTGTGGATGGGTGACCACCCATTACATACACGAGTTACCTCCGTGCCTCGGAAAGCACGTTAATACGTTGGTCCCGCCGGGTGACATTTGTAGATCTTTGGCAGTCATAAGGTAGTCAGTGGCCCAAAAAGTCTGACAACCAGTCTTACCAAGGAAGGGGTATCGTATTGCCAAGTACTAACTGAGCTGTGGAGGTCAGATAGGCAGTCGCTCCATGTACAATACTTGTATTAAACTGCATCCGGTTAGACTGGAAGCCGACCTCACTATACTTGGGAAAAGCCTAGGCAGATGATGATGAATTCTTTCTAATATCTGACTGGACATATTAGGTACTAGCTTTAACCCTTGGGTCTGCTCGCGTTTATTTAGAATTTGACAATCAATTCGTGTTGTACTCTCGCTTGTAATATAATTCAATCGTGATTCGAAAGACACGTGGCGCCATCTATTATCTGAGACCGTTATTGTGCAAAATTTCAGGATGATCGGTTCAGAAAAGATAACATACAAACTTACTTTCGCATTCATAATATTAGTTAGGATAGGATAGGATGTTTTTTATTTAATTTATTTTACTTAAATAAATAAATAAATAAGTTCTAACAAAACAGGAACGAGGACGCGCAGCTTCGCGAAAAATAAAAGGAATTAATGGAGGTGTTTCCCAGAACTGGGACAGAGCAAGCGAGGAAAAAAAGGTTTTTTTTAGGATGGGATATCATCAAATGACCCCTCCTACTCTGGGCGGAGTGCAAGGGAATGTCAGACTTGTACTGACTAAAACCCATCCATGTTCGATGACGTGAGTCTACAAAATAGAAATAAAAAAGAACAGTCCAATAAAAAAAAAATACAAAAACACCATTGCTACGTAAAATGTGCACGGAGAGGCTACTGTTACTTGAAAAGCTGAGTTTAAGATGCGTAAAAGGCCATCAAAATAGTGTCTGACTTATCTTCTTTTGCATGATACATAAAATATATATTTACATTTTTTTTAAATATTTATTTATTAAACTTTATGCACTGACATACTAACTGTATAATGTATAAAGGCGGACTTAATGCCTTGGGCATTTTATTTTATTTTTTCTTTTTATTTACATATATTTTGTTAGCAGTTATACGTAAAAAGAATTAAGTACAAAAATAAGAAAAAACAAAAAGCTAAGGCACAGTTCCATTAAACCTAAATAAAAAGTATTTGGCTTCTTAACTCCGAAAAAATTGAATTTTTAAAATCTGGTACAATGTCCATTCGTGTCCACAGATAACCGTGCAATTTATTAAGTATTTCATCAATACTAAGTTCGGCAAAATTCTCATCTAATTCTATATTTTCAAATAACACACTCAACTTAGATTTATCAATTCTTTTCACGTGATTCACTATAGATGCTACTACGGACTCATATTCCAATGTAATAGCTCGTAAAAGCACATTCGTTTCTTTAATAATTTCTATGAAATCCATCAAATTGTTCTCGTTTAAAGTCCCATTCAGAGTTGGGAACGTAAAAAAGTGGACTAGATTACGCAAATTGTAACGAAACGCTTCAGTTATCGCTGATTCAATTTCTCCACGTTTAGTTCTTTTATTTTTACCCTGTTTCAATAACAGTTGTAAGATTATTTCTTTGTTCTTTTTCAAAAGTGAAAGAAAGTGATCGCTCCCCATTTTAGCGTCCAATGCGGCCAGAACATTAATGTTACCGAAAAACACTACATTCAATATGAAATCCCAAAGCTTTTGCTGATTTTCTTGAGTTTCTACTAAATCGCAAATGTATTCGACCGCTAAGTATTCTTCGAACGTCGAGTGCACGAACAATGGCATATCGTCAACTACGTTGCAAATGATGCCAGTTCTCTCTTCTCCCTCCTTCAGCTCGTTTATTATATCCATAATTTGTTTCAACTCACCATCATCAAACAATCTGGAACGTGATCTGTAATAAAGCCCGTATGCTGCCAGTTTTTTGTGCTTTTCTAAACAATCTTTATATTCTCGCTTGTACGCTGTTATGTTTTCCGGTTTGGACATGTCATTTTGGGCTTTATCTTCAAGTCGTATGCTAAATTTAGTTTCCAGATAGTATTTATAAACATCAAAGACATCGTAGTCCCAATACCATTTTCTATCATTTCTTTTTACGTTAATTTCTTTTATTTTGTTATAAAAGTAATCAGCCATTATGTCCAGGTGTAACGGAGTTGCAACATGCTCGACCTCGAATACTTGAGTCGGCTCCTCACAATATTCGTTGAATACTTCTGAACGAAACTCTTCTTCAAGAACGTCCATTACAGAAAAAGGTGCGGATTTTAGATTCATTTTCAAATATTTTATTAAGCTGAATCCTACAAAACAAAATGGCATATCCATTTTGAATGCTGTTGGTTCTGATTTCTTTGATAGCAAGATGTATGAACTGTAACTTATCAACACGCTACTGACGCAGTCACAAATATTCTTGAAGTGGTTGTCTTTGAGGTCCTTCAATATCTCCTTTTTATCCCACAATGTTGTCAAATAAACGTTCTGCTCATACACGTCCAAGGGTTCTATTTGAAGCAATATGCCAATTTTCAAATTTTCTAAAGTAGTATAAATTTTTTCATACAATCTGCTAGTGATCCACATTTTATGTGTCCGAGGGAATTTCTTCACGGATTTTATTAATGCTAGCACTTCATTCATGTAGGTTGGGCATATTTCATCGAAGCCATCGAGCAATATTATTAGTTGACGATAACTATAAAAGTTTAGGAACAATTTCAACTCGAATGCAGTCCATTCATTACCGTTACAACCCGTTAGACGCACGGTACCGTCAACAGATTGTTCTAGCGTTATATTTAGATCTTTTGTTTTACCACTTTCTTCGCTGAGAGCCGCTTGACATAAAAACTTCAAAGACTCGAGAGTGTCTACGGACGTTTTGTTATCTTTCCACTTACTGAATTGTGTCGTGTGCTCTAGTAAATTTATTCTTACTATCCATCCCATTTCAGACCAGTTTTTTTTTGTTGTAAGAGACAGATGAGTGAGCAAAGTTGACTTACCCATTCCCGGGTCTCCAAAGATAATGACAACGTCATCACCAGGTGCCTCTAGCGTTTGAATCTGCTTCCGATCGACGTGTTCTTGTATTCCAAGAGTTTGACTTGTTGATTGATTTTTGTTACACGGTCTTACACTCCTTGGAATATATAAATTTGGCTTATATTTTGAATCGCTGACCGGTTTTCCTATAATATTCTTATTACAATGCAGCATTTTATTCAGCACGGCTCCTTCTACATATCCCATCGTATCTTTGCCCAAAATGTGTTCTAAACTTACTTCGGCACCTTGAAATATCACTTTTGAGTCCTCTAAGATACGTTTCTGTGATTCTTCGCTAAATTCAATCAATTTTATTTCATCCTTTATCACGATACCAGTTGGTGAGAAGTATTTTTTTGCGTTTTCAACGGAGTCCTGGTCCGTAATAATAATCACTTTTTTGTCCTTCATAGACTTTGCCATTTTTTCCAATTTTATAGAGGTACTTGTGTTAATACTCTGGGCATTCATAGAGACGACAATAAGTTTTTCGACTTTCTTCGAATTCATCAGTTCTTCACTTAATGCTTTGTGGCCTCTTTCAGATAAGGTGCGAATGTTATCAAAATCTAAAACGACAGTGTTTGTTAAATGCTTTATGAGTTTGGCAACAGTAAGTGCACTATTCTCTGTTACAATAACAGTTGGCAAGCCATCGAAATTGATTTTATTTACAGCCTCTTCCCTGAAAGTGTAGTTTACATTCTTAATTCTTTGAACCCAATTTCTAACGCTGGTCAATGGCTGTCTTGCCGCATTTACAGCATTTTTATATAAAATGCCTTCTTTTTCAAGATATGTTCCCTTCTCCATTTCAGATTTCATACTCCATTTTTGTACCGCATCATGATACTGAAGGAATACGAAGCTGGCATTAACTTCTAATTCCTGTACATCGTCACCTTGACTATCCGTTATTTCGGAGATCAACGTTTTCTCCACGTCTTCCTCTTTTTGTTGGGATGTATAAAATAGTAGGGTATCAAAAAAATCACGCACAATGTTTTTGTGACATTCGTCAGTCGCGAATGATAATTTTGGAAATATTTTTGCTTTCACTTCAAATTTATATTCGTTCAAATTATCGAATTTTGCTTTCAATTTACGATACAAATTTTTGCTAAGATTTCCTAGGGATTCATAGTTATCAGTGATCTTCATCAGTTGTTTTTTACTATCAGAGGAGTCATCTAAAACTAACAAATTACCGACAGCAGAGGCGATGCCACCACTGAGCTCTAGAAATCCTTCTCCAAAAGAATTATCTATTAAAATAACATTACTTTGTTTAGATTTCTTTATAAAGTATTTCATATTGAGTGATATATCGTCCAATTTTCTTTCGATTTCGTCGATATCTCCGCTGCTTATTGCTAAATCTTTATTGCCAAAGGATGCTGGAACTTCAAACGTCGGTGATGGTAAACACTCACTTACTGCCATTTCAACTGTTTTCCGAATGTTTTCTTGCGACTCATTAATTTTGTCGAGGAATAGATTATATACACCAGGAGTATTTTTATCAAGGAAGACAAATTTTCCGTTTTTATATGTGAAACGACTTCCAACTTCTCTATAGAGTGCTTCAGTATCAGTCATTTCGCTTAAAATGACAAGTGAATTTAATACATTTTGAAATTTTGGAAGTAGACGTCTTCGTCTTTTTAAAATTTCCGTGCACAGTTCATCTTTAAATAGCCGCAGGAATTCTTCGTTGATGTCAAAGAAATCCTTTCTAAAGCTTGCCACACGGTGTCCTGCGGGTTGAATCTCGGAGACGTCGAAAGCCTTTTGCCCCAAAATGACATGGTACCGTTGCACAACTTCTTGCTGCATCAACATTTGGATATCATTGAATTCTTCAAAAATACATTTCGCCATCTGTCGTGCTAGCGCAGTCATTTGATCTTCTAATGCTATTTCACACAAATGCTCCACATGTCGTTGTTTGTCGTCATGCGATGGCTGAGAGCCAGGGTCACCTGTTCTCATCAGGGCATTCAAATCATCAGCTAAACCACCTTGGTATGTTACATTTGTTTTGTCACCTTTTGCGTTTGTATGGATAACGAAAAGACAATCTGTTTCATTCAGTTTTCCGTTAAACAACACGTCTGTACTATCGAGTTCGAATTTACGCCTGATTTCCAAGTAACTGTTGAAGTAATCAACTAAATCGTTTTTATTTAATGTTAAAACTGAATTATTTTTCTCCTTATGTTTAGTTTGAAGGAAGACTGCAATGGGCTTATTGACCCCCCTCAATTTAGCCCAGAAACAAATATTATGGAACGAACCAACTTCATCTACATTTGTGGCTAAATAAAACTTCTCAATTTTGTCACTGTGTATAGCTCTGAAATATATCAAACTAAGCAGTTTGGTCTCGTACCATTGGCCTAGTACCCCAGTTGTTCCAGAGCGCTTTGGGTATTGTTTGGGGCTAGTTCCTGTACAACTTGGCATCTTGTCGCACCAGGTAGTCAACACAGTGTCAGTCAGGACTCACAGTCGCTGGTCTGAACTCTCTGTTAGTAGCCGCAGGTGACGCTAAACCTGCGTGCAGGGATCCTTCCAAGTTTCACCTTCTCGTGGCTGCAAGGATTGTGATCTGTAAATTAAAAAATGTAGATCGTTACTCTATATATCAAGATTTTTGTGAAGAAAGCTGACGAGACTGTTGGAGCGATGGTTTAGCGCGTATTAAATGATGGAAAGAGGTTATGAGTTTACCGAATGGCGGCTGCTGACAGCTCCTGCCCCCGCCCCCCCCGGGGTGGACGCGGAAGCGATTTGACTATTTTGTCGCTCAAAAAACGTAAAAGAAATGGTGATAATGTGGGAAAAAGTATAACAACAACTTTGTGTATAGGGTGACTGGTAATTAGTGACCGATACTTAAACTCGTGATTGTACTCATGATAACAAAAAACTTTCCCAACGAATTTTTTATTTATACTCATACACTTTTATCACAATAACACAACAGCCGTATGAAACTCGCGCGAACACCTTTGACCTATCAGCTGTTACCGTGCAACAATGGGTAGGCAGAGCACCCGCGGACTCGCAAGCCCGCTCCGTAAGTTTTATTGTGATACAAGTGAATGAGTATAAAAAAATGTTTCTTTGGGAAAGTTGTTTGTTATCAGGAGTACAATCACGTGTAAAAATTCTCTGTAAGAAATTCCAATTACAGCCACTTATAGATCGTCGTCGACTTGCCGATTGCACTTTTCTTTCAAAAATTTTAAATAACGAGATTGACTGTTCTAATCTCCTGCATAAATTGCATTTCAATGTACCCCAGAGATCAGTTAGATTTAATCCACCTATCTCCATTCCTTTTTCCTCATCTAACTACAGGCAAAACTCATTCATAGTGCGAGCGAGTAAGGACTTCAATATTCTTTGTAAAGAGTTCTCATTTGACCCATTTACCACCAAAACCTATGCAGCACGCACTCGGCTGAATGCTAACTTTTTTAAAAGCGCGTAGTGTTTTATTGTTTTTTTTTTCTTTTTCCCCGTGTCATTAATGTCTAAGTGTTTATAGTGCTTAATGTATCTTATTCTAATTACTCTTATTTTATTTGTATCGTGCTTGTTAACTAGTGATCCTAAGATTTCTACTATATTTTATGTGTTTACTCGTGAGAACCTGTAATTGGCTCTGTGTTGCCTATATAATTGTTATTCATTTGTCATAGCTGTTGGTTCTCCTATCTATAAATAAATAAAAAGTATCGGTCACTAATTACCAGTCACCCAACTCACCCATAAAGAATTGCACGCCCAACATTTTTGTTTCACCTTTGTTTATGATAACTCCGTGCCGTTTACGTGAAAAGTTTTTGAAGTAGCTACTTGGCAACATGTGTTTAGTGTTAATACCGATGCGCGGGCGTCAACCTGTCGGTTCTACTACTAGCCTATTAATCTAAATTATTTAATTGTTTATTTTATTTTCTTATTTCATGTAATCAAATATAGAAACTTTTTTTTTATACACACTTTTTTATCACAATAACAAAACAGCCGTATGAAATTCGCACGCGCGCGTCTGCGACCTATCAGCTGTTAGGCGTTTAAAAAAATGTTTCTTTGGGTAAGTTGTTTGTTATCATGAGTACAATCACGTGTTTAAGTATCGGTCACTAATTGCTAGTCACCCTATATACCTTTTTTGGACCATCCGTCCTACAAAATGTCTCAAAAATGGTCGATGATCTATTACAAGTGAATTCTTGATTTATATTTACTTACAAGGCATCCATATCAATCTGTATATGACGGAATTAAGTTATTTATCTACTCCGTATTTTGAATTTATCAGCATTACATATCATTGTGTCAATAAGTCGCCAATAGATTCACCTGTAGACCTAGATCATCATGTGCCTAGCCTTTTCCCAACTATATTGAGGTCGGCTTCCAGTCTAACCGGATGCAGCTGAATACCAGTATTTTACATGGAGCGACTGCCTATCTGACCTCCACAACCCAGGTAGTACTGGGTAATACGATACCCCTTGGTAAGACTGGTTGTCAGACTTTTTGGGCTACATGACTACAAAGATCTACAAATGACACCCGAGACCAACGGCTTAACGTGCTTTCCGAGGCACGGAGGAAACTCGGTATGTAATGGGTGGTCACCCATCCACAGACCAACCTAGGCAAGCACGGCTTAACCTAAAGATCGACCCAAGCGGCTGTTATTATTTAGCCACGAGCTCCTAATTACTGGGTAATGTAGAGTGATACAATTAAATGTTAAATTACGTTCGAAAGCTCTAAAATTAAGCTTCGAATTAAGGTGGAGCGCCATGATAGTCCGCTTAAATTCTTTCCAAGTCAGACGTCGGCTGGATTTTGAATATATGACTCGCGGCCGCAATACGTATTTATTTAATTCACGCACAAAATACAGATAATTATGTTCTCAATTACTTACAGCTTATTTTTAATGTATACCATCATTTGTTATGTCTTATTCCATCTCTTAATAATCGTTCACAACTGCACTTGATGATGTAATAATTTGTTTTTAGAACTATTGTTTACGATAACACAATGTAGCATGTAGCTATATTATATAAAGAAACAACTTGGTATTGAGAGTGAGACACGTCATGTAGTTTAAATCTATGTTTTGCAAAGGTAAAAAGTAAGAATTAAAGGATATATTTGTATTATTCACGACAGGGATAACTAGATAACTAGTGTCCTTGTTACTGAACTCTAGACCATAGAGACCGGAGTCCTTTTTTAAATAGGTACTGTAGGTAGACTTAAAGTGGTAGCGCCCGATATCCCGCGCAATTCAAATTTTCTTCGGATTTTTGAAATTTGCAGGTCATTGTCAGGTTGTATGTTGATGAAAAATTAGTCGCGCATATGCATCCGATTGAATGGCTATTTCATAAAAAAAAAGTAATTCAATGGGTGTCTAATGTGCTTAAATAATTACTACATACAAATCATAACGAAAATCAACATTTGTCATTAGTTTAGTACCGCTATTAGATAACAGATGGCGTTGTGCCATAACGTCACATTTGTAGATCGCGTCGCGATGTTAAGATCTTCCTGCAAGGCATAACCTCCGCGGTAGGACATTATGTGATAAATCGTCTCACTCTGGACACCCTTGTTTTATTTCTATGAGAGATGAGAGATATTTTTGAGACGTTGTACAATGGGATTATCATTCTCTTGCCCTTATCCCAATTCATTTGGAGTTGGCGCACCGTGTCTTCTTCTTCCATACTTCTCTATTACTCGTCATCTCATCAGACACCTCCTTTCTTGCCATATCATTATTTACAATCAATCAATCAATTTTTTCTTTTTCTTGTCAATTCTATTTGTATTTTATGTTATTTTTATTTTTTGACTAAATAGTTTTTTTTTTTTGTGTTTGTAGTGTGACTGTATTGTGAAAATGGCAATGGGTGTAAATTACCTGAATAAATGAAATTATTATCCTTTTTTATTATTATTTACACAGTCCATCCATCGTTTCTTTGGTCTTCCTCTACTTACTACAAACTCAAAACTTTCATCACGACATTTTCCTCATTCCTTCGCATCACAAGTCCATTCCACGACAACCGATTACCACACAATTTTTCAGTCACCTGCGCCACTTTCAGACTTCCTCTTGTACAAGGTGTAAATAGACCCATCACGAAGCCGTCAACCAAGCATTCTGTACATCAAACTAAGTAACTCTACGCAAAAATTATTGCTGGGAAACTTTTTTTTGGGTGAAAAATCACGTTTACGTACGTAACGCACTTAAAACTTAATGCTGATGGATGTTTTGAATAGTAAACGTGTCATGGAATTAATTAAAGTAAAGTTAAAACCCTTAAAAGTGGTATTTAAAAAACTTGTGAAAAAATTGGAACTTTGACCTTCAATATCTCCGTAACTAGAAGGTTCCCAGGTATGGTCCAGAACAAAAAAATTATCGCAATGACGGGCAGAACACGTGCCTTTCGACTTTGTTAAAGGTCTTTTTACACCCTTTATTGTAGTTTTGGTAACAATTTATAACTTTGCCCCAGTTGACTTGTTATTATTCATATTGCCCGGGCATTATTTTGGAATTTAATTGGAATTAGTTGTTGCCCGTGACCCTCTCCTTCTTTAAAAATCTTCGAACGCAGTCTTATTTAGTTTTAAAACCAAATTATGCCTTGAGTAAAACTTTCTATGATACAATATTTAAGGTACTTTCCTTCCGTGTGTCATAGCCGTGGGACGCCCTGTATAATATTGGTATATATATTTTTTTTTTTATCAGCCTGAATTGTCCCACTCCTGCGCAAAGGCCTCCCCCCATTCCTTCCTCTTGCCGGCAAAGCTGTGGGCCGCATATAGGCCTACGCAGACCGGGACGGCATGGCAAGGGATTTTGCCGTGAGTTAGCGCACACTGGCCGCTTAGATACCGCGGCATTCCAGCACTTTGCCACGGCATGCCACGGCCGCGGCACGACAAAGCACGCCTTAGCGACTCCTGCTGCCTAATACACTTTTAGTCTTCAGTTGCGTTTGATCGTGTGTTGGTGTGCCTCAGTTTTAAAATGGTAGATTGGGATTTGGTGTTGATCGCAGTATATCACTACGAGCGCCGGAGTCCATGGCATGCCGTTGCCTACCGCAGTATGCCACGGCATCCCGTCACGGGAGCCTGTGGCGCCTCTTTTAATGCCGTGCGATAAAATCCCTTTCAATGCCACGGCATTATTTGAAAGCATAGCAATTTATGTCGTATTTCTGTAAAAGTACGGTTGAATGTCCATTAGTAAAAATTAAAATCCCTTGCCATGCCGTCCCGGTCTGCGTAGGCCCTATCACAAAACTGGAGCCCTGAGACAGGTAGACGGGGTTGTGGCAGACCGAGGAGAAGATGGCGGGACGCCTTGGATGGCTTTCTCGTTAATTGACGAGAAGAGGCGCAACATCCAGAAAATTCAGTAGTTGAAACACCCTGTTCTGAGCGATTATCTACTGGACTCGAGCGCTGGGTAGGTATGTTTTCCCGTTTGACACGTAAACATCATTAACAGGATGTTTCTTAATTTTTTCTAATGTTTATTTATTTTTCTTTGTACCTATTACGGTAGGTAAAAAAAAAAACGCGCCTAGAACTATTTTATGTCGGGCACATTGAGTGGACCACCTTTGTAAGACGCCTAACAAGTCACGGTGTATAATCCCCGTGTCATAAGTAATTTAAAACGTTCCAATGACTATGGGGTAATTCCCGACCATAAATCTTGAAATAAAACAACATGAACGGACAAATCAACTTTTTACTTCCGGTTTCTTGTGTTTATTGATACAATCTCTAAAATCGTTAACTTCAGTTTGACATTTCCTCCAATCCTTAGTCGTTGCGATGCATTCCTGAAAAAAAAAAACTTTATGAAAATGAAATCAAGAAAATTATGTTTATCTGTCAAAATTTAAGGAGAGAAAAAAAAGTTTTTATTGTTTTTTTTTTTACTGTTCTACAGCACATGTCAAAGTCAAAGTTACGTCAAAGTTCCGTGATATTAAACGTTGAAGAGTTTTCTCATGAGGAGTCGATTCTGGCTGCAGGATGCTTCGGAGTATACCTGTGCCGTATAGGTCGCGTCACACATCGTTGTAATAAATCAATGATTATTTTTTATTATATTTCCCATGATTTTATTTTGTTATGTAGTTTTTGAAGTTGACTAGTTAGTACTCTTAGTGCAAACAAAGTCTTAATTTTAAAATTAGTATGAAAAAAAAGATCAATGTTTATTATAAGTAAGCTTATACATAGGGTGACTGGTAATTGTTGATCGATACTTAGGCTGTATACAGAAAGAAAGCTGGAAACTTATAAGCGCTTACCGGCGCTTGACAGCGCTGGTCCGTTCTACACAACAGAAGCAGGTTGAAGCAGACCAAGCAAAATGTCGGACTCATCGGACGATGATTTGGTTTTGTTAGAAAATGTGTATTTAAGAATGCGAAAAGAAGCTATACATCCCATTAATAGAGAAAGGAAACAAGTCACGTTTCTATTACAATGCCTTTTATCCCTTTTGTCCCACACAGGTTGCTTACTGAAGACTAAGGATATCAACACGTCACTATCCATTTTAATATTTATCAAAATAAATATGCCTGTCGTAATTGCACGTGTTGTCGCAGTTGTTTATTAATTTTAAAAGGCAGCGCCCAGCGCTGACCAGCGCGTGTTGAAGCTTGTCGGAACTTGTCGGCACCGTTCAGTGCTTATCGGCGCGCGTTCATATATTTTCCTGCGCGGGATACCAGCGCTGTCAAGCGCCGGTAAGCGCTTATAAGTTTCCAGCTTTCTTTCTGTATACAGCCTTAAACACGTGATTGTGCTCATGATAACAAACAACTTTCCCAAAGAACATTTTTTTATACTCATTCACTTTTATCACAATAAAGCTTACGGAGCGGGCTTGCGAGCCGCGCGGGGGCTCTGCCTACCCACTGTTGCACGGTACGATAGTAATGAGACAGAACGACGCGGCTAAGGGACTGGCCACAGTTTCTGGCGGTGCGGCGGGAGGCGCGGCGGGCGGCGCGATTTGCGGTGGTATGTAGAGATGGGTAACTAGCCGAAATTTCAATAGCTTAGCTAGCCGGTTATTTGTGGTGGAATAGCCAGCTAGCTAGCCAGCTATTTTGGCTACTTGGCTATTGAACAATAACGACTAGCGCTCGCTAGCGGCGCAGCGGCATCAACTGTCCTGAGATTCGAGTTCGATCCTCGCCGCGGCAACAAGTCTAAATGTGAATAATAAGTTAGGTAATGTCTTGATTTCGTTTTTCATTTACTTTTTATTTAATTTATTATCTTTTGAAAAGAAATGACTTCCCCTCGTAGGTCGTACGTATTATTATTGTAAGAAAACGAAAATCAACAGTGCACACAGTTAAGTCAGCTATCGGCTACTAGGCTACTCCAGCTAGCCGGCTACCGAAAACCGGGACGGCTGCAAAACGAAGTAGTTATATTATACTCTGTGGCTACTATCCGCTATGCCGTATTCTAGCTAGCCAGTAGCCAATAGCTAGTTATAGTGTTGATGGATATCGTAACCGTGGCTATTTTGTGAATAGCCGTTATTTAGCTAGTTATGGCTATAGCTACCCATCACTAGTGGTATGCCACAGCTCGACTCGTTGCGACCGCGGCGGCGTCGGCGTCAGCGGTGGACGTATTTAGAGAACGGCTAAACTATTAAAATGGCCCTATCAAAAGTGGCACGGTATTGCCTTGAAACAAGTGCGTTCTTAGCTCAAGATATCATTCAGTCAAGAATATGAGCGCACTGAGTTAACCAAAAAAGGAGAGAACTTGGCGAATTTAAATTTTTAAAACAATCAAATAAATTTTATAAAGTAGCCATTGTAATCGGAGTGCCGCCTGAACCAAGCACAGATGAATCAGATGTTTACCTTCGTAACACCGGGATCTATGCCAACCAGCTGCCAGTCCGCCTTTTAGGTTGTCCGTTGCACGACTGGCTTCCCCCCGCACGGGAAGCCAGACTGTCATCATGGCTACCCGACCAAATACGGTCAAGCGCAGCTTACGCCATATTTATGAGTATCATAAGCCGGACACTTCTTATATACTTATTTATAAACACATTAACGTAGCTATAACTAATACACATTTTTTTTGTAAGAGGACAACTAATTTACTTTCGATATAATTATAATTTACTAGCTGACCCGCGCAACTTCGTCTGCGTCACTTAGGGGTATGAAAAATAGATAGTAGCCGATTCTCAGACCTACTGAATATGCATGTAAAATTTCATAAAAATCGGTCAAGCCGTTTCGGAGGAGTATGGGAACGAACATTGTGACACGAGAATTTTATATATAAGATATTGATGTATCAAAGGGAAAATAACGACATCGATCATTTTGTTCCGGAAAATGGCAAGCGGACGCGCCATATGAATCAGAAGAACAGACTTCAAATATTTTTTTTGTGTACCTAGCCAGCAATTATTTAAAAAAATCATTTGTCCCAGTTAGAGATAAAGCTAAACTGTACAAAATAAAATTACATGCCGTTTTGTTAGTTGGTTACAGAAATACGTCCAAAGAAATCGAAAATTTGGTCTCTGACACCCAACTACCCTTATACAGTCGCGTCCTAGACTTATATTTATTAAACAATAGCTTAGTAAGTACTATAATTGTTTCATTGTAGAATCGTTTTTTTTTTGTAGACCCGTGTAATGTCTTTTGTCTTGTGTAAATTTTGACGAAGACGAAACGATCTGTCGGAACTGTTTAATGAAATTCACGATTCATAATAAAATAGTTTTTATTTCTCTTCGTTTGTTTTATTTCCTTTGAAACAGAATGGGGAAAAAGCATCATAACTTGAGGAGTAATCTTGGCGCTTACATAACTCCTCGCTAGATGGCGTTGATTCATTACTGTACAGCTTACGAAACAAAAATAATTTATCTTTTAATTGAATAAATAACACATTGCTGTTACACTATTTTACCTTTATTTTTTCTGTTACACTTAGGATGTTGGCAAAATACAAATAATGAGTAAAACTTGAATGTTTTAACCAATCTTACGATTCTAGAATAATGCATCAAGTCACCTATTTATGATATATAAGACACCTCACGACTCAGATAAAAATAAACCGTTTAATCGTCTCGCATTCTTTGTAAAAGGTATTTTATTATAAGTAAAAACGAATAATCAAAGATTTGTGTTTGTATTTTTATCGTACGTATATAATTAGTACTTACCTGAACTTTATAATGTAATTCCAAGCAGCCTGATTTCTTTAACATAGTCTCGACAGGATCATCGTCAGGATCAACGGGTTTCTCACGAGGCTTCACAGTCATTTTGCTCTAAAAAACGAATCAACACCGATTAATCTAAACAATACCAAGTTATAACCTCAAAAATTATCAGCTGTTAATTCATTGTGACATAACAAGCAGGGCTGCCAACAGAACCGACTTATATTATACCGCGGGGTGGCAGATATAATACAAAAATCGGATAATACAAAGTTGAAACTAAAAATTAAAACAAAGTTGAATATATTTTTAACTGTTTGTACCAGAACATGTTTCCAATGAATAAAATATGTCTGGTTTTGAAAAAGGACCGATTAGTAACAAGTCTATGAAGCATAACGATGGAAGAAATAACTACGATAGTAGTAAACTACGAGTTATTAGCGGAAAAGGCTACTAAATAAATACTAATAAGTCTGCAAGTAACGTAAAGTTTAGTTTACATTCGAATTCCTGAGCTTGTATTAACTAACTTCGATTAAATTTCGATTCACAAAGGCGTCTCTTTCGCTTACTTTCGTATTGACAAAAAAGAATTCTTCTAGAATCCAAATCTGAAAGTTAATATTATGATTTATGACGACCACATTATATACAATTTGTTTCCAATTATACAATTTGGCAGCCCTGTTGATAAGATGAAATGTTTTTTTTTATCGGGGTTATATTTGCGTTTCGTTTCTCGGTTGCTGCGGAAAAGTACAGTGTGCCACGGGTGCCAAGTAAATAGTGTCTCGGCTTGCGAGTAAAATGAGGTCTACCGCACTTGAATTCGCCGCTAGAGGCGTTTGTGTAGTTAAAGGTCTTAAGAAATGTCAGATGTCACCGAGTGTTCATTGTTTCCGCGCTTTTTTTATTGTAAAGATTGAGCCATTTTTAATCAATTAAAGCTTGAAAATTTTAAATCTAATTTGGTAGTACTTGGAGGAAAATGATTTTTAAATGCTTTATGCTTGCTTTCTTCTTTATCGTGTGGCTGGTGCCTAACATGGTGTCAGAGTTTTTATGCCAATGAAGTGCCACGGTAGCCCGCGAAATTCAAATTTTCTTACCTTTTTTGCAATTTGCAAGTCAGCGTCAGGTTGTATGTTAATAAAAAATGAGTCGCGCAAGTACCATGAATGTAGTTACAGAATTAGAATCCTTACAATCATTAATACAACCCTCTAAGTACATTTATAGGTACCTAGTCATTAAATACGGGGTGTAAACAGACCCTTCACGAAGCCGTCAACCAAGCATTCTGGATATCATACTAAGTAACTTTACGCAAAAATTTTTGCTGGGAAACGATTTTTTTTTTGGGGTGAAAAATCACGTTTTACGGTAGAACTCAATTTAACGCACTCAGAACATTGTGCTGATGGATGGATTGAATAGTACGGGGGTCGTGGAGGTGTCTTACTTTAAAAACATGTATTTTAAAAAAAACTTGTGAAAAATTTGGAACTTTGACCCCCAATATCTCCGTAACTAGAAGGTTCTCAGGTATGGTCTAGAACAAAAAAATGATCGCATTGACGTGGAGAACAAGTGCCTTTCGGCTACGTTAAGGGTCTTTTTACACCCTTTAGGTAATGACTATTCATGAAAAAGTCACTCAATGGGATTATATGAACTTATAGGGTTGTATTGATGAGTTTAATGACTGTTACTCTGTAAAACCATATTTGTTACTGTTGATATGTTAGTAAAACAACCGTTCAACTTAAAGCAGACTTTTATTAAATTAGACGTTACCTTAGCAATCACATTAACACAATAGACAATACAAACCAAAAGGCATAGAGACACAATACCAACTTAACAAAATAGAAAAGTATTACATTGCTACCAACACCCCCTCTCAATGTAATACACTCTTACAGTGGCATATTTATTTAATTTATTCATACAAACCACAGTTTTTAATAAATCTTAACAATAAATTTTTATTTAATGCCTTTGTAAACATATCTGCGGTTTGGTCTTCAGTTTTAATATATTTTAACATTACTTTGCCACTTTTAATCAACTCTTTTATGAAATGAAATCTGATGTCAATATGTTTTAATCTCTTGACACTTTCAGTATTCGCTACCATTATGGCACTCTGATTATCACAAAATATTGTGACAGGACACACTTTAACAATATTGAAATCTTTAAGCAAATTAATCAACCAACATGCTTCGCTAGTAGCCATACTTATAGCTATATACTCTGACTCGGTAGAAGATAGACTAACGCTGGCCTGTTTTTTAGAGGACCATGAAACTAAACAATCTGCAAACTTAAAACAGTAACCAGTTGTCGACCTTCTATCCTTCAAATCACCTCCCCAGTTTGCATCACAATATCCCACTAATAAGTTGCTATTACATTTGTAAACAAGTTTGTAATTTATTGTATGTTTAACATATCTTAGCACTCTTTTTAAGGCAGTTAATAAAATATTATTTGCATTATTTTGATATCTGCTCAAAATTGACACAGCAACACACAAATCAGGCCTTGTTCCTAACACAGCATAAGACAAGCAACCTATAATTCTTCTACATTTATTTTCAATGTTTTTATCAATCACAGAATCATTGTTATCTTCTAATATTTTAGTATTAAAGTTCAGATCCATTGGTGTACATATTTCTTTACAATTCTGCATATCAAATTTTTGTAATACACTTTCTAAATATTTCTTTTGATCAAGTTCAGTGATCCCTGTGACTAAATCTTGTTTTACATGAATACGTAAGAAATTGGAAACTAAGCCCAAATCCTTCATCTTGAATTCATTATTTAATAATGACTTAAGGTCACATATCTGCTTTTGGTTATTTCCAAATATTAATAAATCATCTACATACAGTAAAACATATGTTCTTGCATCACCCTCACATTTTGTGTACAGACAATAATCACTTTTTGAGTTTACAAAACCTTGTTTCATAATAACTGAATTAAATTTGTTATTCCAGTACTTGGGTGATTTTTTTAACCCATACAAAGATTTATTTAATTTAACAATATTTTTATCACCGCAATATGCACCTTCAGGCAATTCTAGATATACTGTTTCATCCATTTCTCCATATAGGAAGGCACCTGTAACATCCATTTGACTAATCGGCAAGTTTAACTTTGATGCTACACAAACAAATAACCTGAAAGTTGTTAATTTAGCTACTGGTGCATATAAATCACATAGTTCCATTGTATCACACTGCTCAAAACCTCTTGCCACTAGTCTCGCTTTATATTGTACATTACTATTAGAGTTTTTAATTTTAAATACCCACTTACTACTAACAGTCTTATTAGTTATAGGTTCTTCACAAACAGTCCAAGTATTATTTTCTTTGAGAGTATTCAATTCTCTTTGCATTGCTTCTTTCCATTTACTCGCATCTTCCCTATGCATGGCATCTTGGTAATTCTTTGGTTCATTTCCCTCAACATAGACATGATGACACTTGTAAAATGAAGTCTGTTTCCTAATCCGAGTACTTTTCTCACGTGTCTGTATCTCTCCGTTATCATCATCACTGTATTCATCATCACTTGAACATGGTATGTAGACACTGTCACTTTCGCTAGTCATATTAAGGGTCTCCTCTACCTCTTCCTCTTCAGCCTGTGCTTCTTCTTTCTCCATCCTCCTTCCTTGATCTTCAGCCTTCTCTTTGTTTTTAGAATGTTCTTGACTAGTTTCCTCCTTCTCCTCCATTGTAGTGTCCAGCATAACTAATTGCTCCTTCTGTTTTCCTAGAAATATGATATCTCTTTTTACCTCAACAGTGTTCTTATCTGAGAAGAATACCCTGTAGCCTTTGACATTTTCCTCGTAGCCAACCATGACTGCTTTCTCCCCTTTAGGGTCCCATTTTCTTCTCTTCTCTTTTGGAACATGGACATACACAGGATTTCCAAAGATTTTAAGGCCCGTTATATCAAATTGTTTGCCTGTCCACGTTTCATATGGGGTCTTTCCAGTTTCATTGCTTTTACTAGTTCTGTTTAGTACATATGCCGCAGTATGAACAGCTTCTGCCCACAGCTTCTTAGGTAAACCTGCTGCACACAACATTGTACGTGCTGATTCTATAAGAGTTCGATTCTCTCGTTCCACCTTGCCGTTTTGTTCGGGAGTATATGGAACTGTGGTTTGATGAGTTATTCCACGTTTCTCAAACAAATTTTTAACTTCTTTGTTCACGAACTCTAATCCATTATCACTTCTAAAACACAATACTTTGTTTTTGGTTACATTTTCAGCCTTGTTCAAAAAGTTCTCAATACACTTCTTAACTTCATCTTTGCCTTTAACAAAGTACACTGACCTGTAGTTAGAGAAGTCATCCTTTAGAATTACGAAGTATCTGGATCCTCCCACGGACGGCACCTCCATAGGTCCGCACGTATCTGCATGTATTAACTCACATGGCCTTCTCGTTTTATTTTCACTGGCACTGAAAGGCAAACGATGTATTTTGCCCTCCAAGCAACTCTCACACTCAAAGTTAGAGTCGTTCACTTTAATGTTGTTGTTTTTAAGCACCATTCTCACATACTGTAAGTTTTGATGAGCCAGTTTTTCGTGCCACTCTTTAAGTCCAGATTTCACTTCAGCCGCGTTCGCTATCTCACATTTGTAACGCACGTCCATATAGTACATATCTCCGTTACGACTCGCTACGGCACTCACATTATTTCCTTTGTAGAATTTACACAAGTTATTGTCCATTTTAATAACATAACCTCTCTCTGTAACACATTTGACAGATAATAAGTTTGTTTTCAATTTCGGAACGAAGAGTACATTATCTATGGTTGTATGTACCCATCTATTGCCATTGTAGACCTGTAACGCCACCTGTCCACACCCGAGCGCACTAATCTCCTCGCCATTACCGACTATCACTGTTTTATTGTTCATCGATGAAAATGTTGCAAATAGGTTACGATCATGGCACATATGTTGGCTAGCGCCTGAGTCCACTAACCACTTAGATTCTTGAACGTTACTATTTGAGTTCATCACCATAAATGCATTACTCGTACTGTCCTTTTCCCGATTCTTCTTGAAGTAGCACTCACTCTTATTATGTCCCATTTTCTTACAATAAGAACATTTTTTAACCGGTCTATTGTCTTGTCCCGAACCCTTGTTTTGGTTACACTCACTTTGATAGTGTCCCAGCTTATTGCACTTATAACACTTTACGTTTTTCTTAGCTACAAACGCTGATGCTGACGAGTTTGGAGGCTCCTTGTCGTTAATACGTTCTTCTTCAATCAGTAATCTCGCGACAAGATTTTCGAGCGTTTGTTTATCGTCAGGCGCGGACTCCCACGCCGACACAAAATGTTTATAAGCATCTGGAAGAGACATTAGCACTTTTGTTATTACGAATTTGTCTGAAATGTCTTCTCCCATCTGTTTGAGCTGGTTTCTTAGTTCTTCTATTTTAGATAAGAACGTTGACATCGCCGTGCCCTCCTCGTACTTGTATTGAAAGAAACGTTGTTGTACGATATGTATACTTGTTTGAGATTTTTGCTCATACACGCTAGCAAGTTTTCGCCACATTTCGGCTGACGTAGTGCATGTTATGATATGCATCATCACGCTTTCTGACATTCTTGTAACAATCCATGATTGAGCTTTCGCGTCTTTCTTTTCCCATACAGCCTTCTCAACGGCGTCCTCTGGTTTCACACTGCTTCCGTCTGTTACTTCCAGTAAGCCCTGACTCCGCAACAAAACGATGGTTTGGAATTTCCAAATATTCCAATTGGAAGTTCCCTCGAGCTTTATATACGTCTGGAGTTTTAAAGAATTGTCGTCCGCCATCTTCCTGTCTGTTCGTCCCGACCTTGCTACAATCACTCGCAAGTATTTTTCTCGTCCGCCGGTTTCTAACCACACGCGGACAATTTTACCTTTTTGACGAAAAAACAGTTTCTGTTGTTTTACTCTTTTTTCTTTAGGATTATGTGTCTGGGCCCATAACCTGTTGATATGTTAGTAAAACAACCGTTCAACTTAAAGCAGACTTTTATTAAATTAGACGTTACCTTAGCAATCACATTAACACAATAGACAATACAAACCAAAAGGCATAGAGACACAATACCAACTTAACAAAATAGAAAAGTATTACATTGCTACCAACAGTTACGGTCGCGAATCATATCTAAATCAACATACAACCTGACAATGACCTGCAAATTTCAAAAAACGTAAAACAAATTGAATTGCGCGGGATATCGTGGCGCTACCACTTTAAGTCAGAGTACCTATTTAAAAAAGGACTCCGGTCTCTATGGTCTAGAGTTCAGTAACAAGGACACTAGTTATCTAGATATCCTCACTGTGAAAAATACCTTTAATATATCCTTTAATTCTTACTTTTTACCTTTGCAAAACATAGACTTAAAACTACATGACGTGTCTCACTCTCAATACCAAGTTGTTTCTTTATACAATATAGCTACATGCTACATTGTGTTATCGTAAACAACAATTCTAAAAACAAATTATTACATCATCAAGTGCAGTTGTGAACGATTATTAAGAGATGGAATAAGACATAACAAATGATGGTATACATTAAAAACAAGCTGTAAGTAATTGAGAACATAATTATCTGTATTTTGTGCGTGAATTAAATAAATACGTATTGCGGCCGCGAGTCATACATTCAAAATGCAGCCGACGTCTGACTTGGAAAAAATGTAAGCGGACTACCATGGCGCTCCACCTTAATTCGAAGCTTAATTTTAGAGCTTTCGAACGTAATTTAACATTTAATTGCATTTCTCTACATAACCCAGTAATTAGGAGCTAGTGGCTAAATAATAACAGCCGCTTGGGTCGATCTTTAGGTTAAGCCGTGCTTGCCTAGGTTGGTCTGTGGATGGGTGACCACCCATTACATACCGAGTTTCTTCCGTGCCTCGGAAAGCACGTTAAACCGTTGGTCTCGGATGTCATTTGTAGATCTTTGACAGTCGTTAGGTAGTCAGTGGCCCAAAAAGTCTGACAACCGGTCTTACCAAAGGGTATAGTATTACCCAGTACTAACTGGGTTGTGGAGGTCAGATAGGCAGTCGCTCCATGTAAAATACTGGTATTCAGCTGCATCCGGTTAGACTGGAAGCCAACCCAAACATAGTTGGGAAAAGGCTAGGCAGATGATGATCTAGGTCTACATTTGAATCTCTTGGCGACTTATTGACACAATGATATGTAATGCTGATAAATTCAAAATACGGAGTAGATAAATAACTTCATTCCGTCAGATAAAGATTGATATAAATATAAACTTGTAAGTAAATATAAATCAAGAATTCATTTGTAACAAATCATTGAACATTTAAGTCATTTGTAGGACGGATGGTCCAAAAAAAGTATATAGGGTGACTGGCAATTAGTGACCGATACTTAAACACGTGATTGTACTCATGATAACAAACAACTTTCCCAAAGAAACTTTTTTTAAACGGCTAACAGCTGATAGGTCTCAGGCGCGCGTGCGGATTTCATACGGCTGTTTTGTTGTTGTAATAAAAGTGTGTGTATAAAAAAAAGTTTCTATATTTGACTACATAAAATAAGAAAATAAAATAAACAATTAAATAATTTAGATTATTAGGCTAGTAGTAGAACCGACAGGTTGACGCCCGCGCATCGGTATTAACACTAAACACATGTTGCCAAGTAGCTACTTCAAAAACTTTTCACGTAAACGGCATGGAGTTATCATGAACAAAGGTGAAACAAAAATGTTGGGCATGCAATTCTTTATGGGTGAGTTGGGTGACTGGTAATTAGTGACCGATACTTTTTATTTATTTATAGATAGGAGAACCAACAGCTATGACAAATGAATAACAATTATATAGGCAACACAGAGCCAATTACAGGTTCTCACGAGTAAACACAGAAAAGATAGTAGAAATCTTAGGATCACTAGTTAACAAGCACGATACAAATAAAATAAGAGTAATTAGAATAAGATACAATAAGCACTATAAACGCTCAGACACCAGGTCTAGCATTAATGACACGGGGAAAAAGAAAAAAACACTACGCGCTTTTAAAAAAATTAGCATTCAGCCGAGTGCGTGCTGCATAGGTTTTGGTGGTAAATGGGTCAAATGAGAACTCTTTACAAAGAATATTGAAGTCCTTACTCGCTCGCACTATGAATGAGTTTTGCCTGTAGTTAGATGAGGAAAAAGGAATGGAGATAGGTGGATTAAATCTAACTGATCTCTGGGGTACATTGAAATGCAATTTATGCAGGAGTTCAGAATAGTCAATCTCGTTATTTAAAAATTTTAAAAGAAAAGTGCAATCTGCAAGTCGACGACGATCTATAAGTGGCTGTAAATGGAATTTCTTACAGAGATTTTTTACACGTGATTGTACTCCTGATAACAAACAACTTTCCCAAAGAAACATTTTTTTATACTCATTCACTTGTATTACAATAAAACTTACGGAGCGGGCTTGCGAGTCCGCGGGTGCTCTGCCTACCCATTGTTGCAAGGTAACAGCTGATAGGTCAAAGGTGTTCGCGCGAGTTTCATACGGCTGTTGTGTTATTGTGATAAAAGTGAATGAGTATAAATAAAAAATTCGTTGGGAAAGTTTTTTGTAATCATGAGTACAATCACGAGTTTAAGTATCGGTCACTAATTACCAGTCACCCTATATGTAGTCTGTTTTTTAATCCCTGAGACTAAATTGACAAGTATTAATGGCAAACTGACATAGATTTCAATAGGATTTATGTCATTTTTGACATTTTCACTTGTCAATTTAGTCTCAGGGATTAAAAAACAGACGATATATACAAAGTTGTTGTTATACTTTTTTCCCACGAATCACCATTTCTTTTACGTTTCTTGAACGACAAAATAGTCAAATAGCTTAGCTTCCGCGTCCACCCCGGGGGGGGGGGGGGGGGGGGGGCAGGAGCTGTCCGCAGCCGCCATTCGGTAAACTCATAACCCCTTTCCGTCATTTAAGACGCGCTAAACCATCGATCCAACAGTCTCGTCAGCTTTCTTCACAAAAATCTTAATATATAGAGTAACGATCTACATTTTTTAATTTACAGATCACAATCCTTGCAGCCACGAGAAGGTGAAACTTGGAAGGATCCCTGCACGCAGGTTTAGCGTCACCTGCGGCTACTAACAGAGAGTTCAGACCAGCGACTGTGAGTCCTGACGAACACTGTGTTGACTACCTGGTGCGACAAGATGCCAAGTTGTACAGGAACTAGCCCCAAACAATACCCCAAGCGCTCTGGAACTGGGGTACTAGGCCAATGGTACGAGACCAAACTGCTTAGTTTGATATATTTCAGAGCTTTACACAGTGACAAAATTGAGAAGTTTTATTTAGCCACAAATGTAGATAAAGTTGGTTCGTTCGATGATATTTGTTTCTGGGCTAAATTGAGGGAGGTCAATAAGCCCATTGCAGTCTTCCTTCAAGCTAAACATAAGGAGAAAAATAATTCAGTTTTAACATTAAATAAAAGCGATTTAGTTGATTACTTCAACAGTTACTTGGAAATCAGGCGTAAATTCGAACTCGATAATACAGACGTGTTGTTTAACGGAAAACTGAATGAAACAGATTGTCTTTTCGTTATCTATACAAACGCAAAAGGTGACAAAACAAATGAAACATACCAAGGTGGTTTAGCTGATGATTTGAATGCCCTGATGAGAACAGGTGACCCTGGCTCTCAGCCATCGCATGACGACAAACAACGACATGTGGAGCATTTGTGTGAAATAGCATTAGAAGATCAAATGACTGCGCTAGCGCGACAGATGGCGAAATGTATTTTTGACGAATTCAATGATAACCAAATGTTGATGCAACAAGAAGTTGTGCAACGGTACCATGTCATTTTGGGGCAAAAGGCTTTCGACGTCTCCGAGATTCAACGCACAGGCAAGCAAGCGTGGCGTGTGGCAAGCTTTAGAAAGGATTTCTTTGACATCAACGAAGAATTCCTGCGGCTATTTAAAGATGAACTGTGCACAGAAATTTTAAAAAGACGAAGTCTAGAACTTCCAAAATTTCAAAATGTATTAAATTCACTTGTCATTTTACGCGAAATCACTGATACTGAAACACTCTATAGAGAAGTTGGAAGTCGTTTCACATATAAAAACGGAAAATTTGTCTTCCTTGATAAAAATACTCCTGGTGTATATAATCTGTTCCTCGACAAAATTAATGAGTCGCAAGAAAACATTCGGAAAACAGTTGAAATGGCAGTAAGTGAGTGTTTACCATCACCTACGTTTAAAGTTCCAGCTTCCTTTGGCAATAAAGATTTAGCAATAAGCAGAGGAAATATCGAGAAAGTCGAAAGAAAATTGGACGATATATCACTCAATATGGAATACTTTATAAAGAAATCTAAACAAAGTAATGTTATTTTAATAGATAATTCTTTTGGAGAAGGATTTCTAGAGCTCAGTGGTGGCATAGCCTCTGCTGTCGGTAATTTGTTAGTTTTAGATGACTCCTCTGATAGTAAAAAACAACTGATGAAAATCACTGATAACTATGAATCCCTAGGAAATCTTAGCAAAAAATTGTATCGTAAATTGAAAGCAAAATTCGATAATTTGAACGAATATAAATTTGAAGTGAAAGCAAAAATATTTCCAAAATTATCATTCGCAACTGACGAATCTCACAAAAACATTGTGCGTGATTTTTTTGATACACTACTATTTTATACATCCCAACAAAAAGAGGAAGATGTGGAGAAAACGTTGATCTCCGAAATAACGGATAGTCAAGGTGACGATGTACAGGAATTAGAAGTTAATGCCAGTTTCATATTCCTTCAGTATCATGATGCGGTACAAAAATGGAGTATGAAATCTGAAATGAGGAAGAAACGAACGTATCTTGATAAAGAAGGCATTTTATATAAAAATGCTGTAAATGCGGCAAGACAGCCATTGACCAGCGTTAGAAATTGGGTTCAAAGAATTAAGAATGTAAACTACACTTTCAGGGAAGAGGCTGTAAATAAAATCAATTTCGATGGCTTGCCAACTGTTATTGTAACAGAGAATAGTGCACTTACTGTTGCCAAACTCATAAAACATTTGACCAACACTGTCGTTTTAGATTTTGATAACATTCGCGCCTTATCTGAAAGAGGCCACAAAGCATTAAGTGAAGAACTGATGAATTCGAAGAAAGTCGAAAAACTTATTGTCGTCTCTATGAATGCCCAGAGTATTAACACAAGTACCTCTATAAAATTGGAAGAAATGGCAAAGTCTATGAAGGACAAAAAAGTGATTATTATTACGGACCAGGACTCCGTTGAAAACGCAAAAAAATACTTCTCACCAACTGGTATCGTGATAAAGGATGAAATAAAATTGATTGACTTTAGCGAAGAATCACAGAAACGTATCTTAGAGGACTCAAAAGTGATATTTCAAGGTGCCGAAGTAAGTTTAGAACAAATTTTGGGCAAAGATACGATGGGATATGTCGAAGGAGCCGTGCTGAATAAAATGCTGCATTGTAATAAGAATATGATAGGAAAACCGGTCAGCGATTCAAAATATAAGCCAAATTTATATATTCCAAGGAGTGTAAGACCATGTAAAAAAAATAAATCAACTAGTCAAAGTCTTGGAATACAAGAACACGTCGATCGGAAGGAGATTCAAACGCTAGATGCACCTGGTGATGACACTGTCATTATCTTTGGAGACCCGGGAATGGGTAAGTCAACTTTGCTCACTCATCTGTCTCTTACAACAAAAAAGAACTGGACTGAAATGGGATGGATAGTAAGAATAAATTTACTGGAGCACACGACACAATTCAGTAAGTGGAAAGATAACAAAACGTCCATAGACACTCTCGAGTCTTTGAAGTTTTTATGTCAAGCGGCTCTCAGCGAAGAAAGTGGTAAAACAAAAGATCTAAATATAACGCTAGAACAATCTGTTGACGGTACCGTGCATCTAACGGGTTGTAACGGTAATGAATGGACTGTATTCGAGTTGAAAATGTTCCTAAACTTTTATAGTTATCGTCAACTAATAATATTGCTCGATGGCTTCGATGAAATATGCCCAACCTACATGAATGAAGTGCTAGCATTAATAAAATCCGTGAAGAAATTCCCTCGGACACATAAAATGTGGATCACTAGCAGATTGTATGAAAAAATTTATACTACTTTAGAAAATTTGAAAATTGACATATTGCTTCAAATAGAACCCTTGGACGTGTATGAGCAGAACGTTTATTTGACAACATTGTGGGATAAAAAGGAGATATTGAAGGACCTCAAAGACAACCACTTCAAGAATATTTGTGACTGCGTCAGTAGCGTGTTGATAAGTTACAGTTCATACATCTTGTTATCAAAGAAATCAGAACCAACAGCATTCAAAATAGATATGCCATTTTGTTTTGTAGGATTCAGCTTAATAAAATATTTGAAAATGAATCTAAAATCCGCACCTTCTTCTGTAATGGACGTTCTTGAAGAAGAGTTACGTTCAGAAGTGTTCAACGAATATTGTGAGGAGCCGACTCAAGTATTCGAGGTCGAACATGTTGCAACTCCGTTACACCTGGACATAATGGCTGATTACTTTTATAACAAAATAAAAGAAATTAACGTTAAACGAAATGATAGAAAATGGTATTGGGACTACGATATCTTTGATGTTTATAAATACTATCTGGAAACTAAATTAAGTATACGACTTGAAGATAAAACCCAAAATGACATGTCCAAGCCGGAAAACATAACAGCGTACAAGCGAGAATATAAAGATTGTTTAGAAAAGCACAAAAAACTGGCAGCATACGGGCTTTATTACAGATCACGTTCCAAATTGTTTGATGATGGTGAGTTGAAACAAATTATGGATATAATAAACGAGCTGAAAGAGGGAGAAGAGAGAACTGGCATCATTTGCAACGTAGTTGACGACATGCCATTGTTCGTGCACTCGACGTTTGAAGAATACTTAGCGGTCGAATACATTTGCGATTTAGTAGAAACTCAAGAAAATCAGCAAAAGCTTTGGGATTTCATATTGAATGTAGTGTTTTTCGGCAACATTAACGTTCTGGCCGCATTGGACGCTAAAATGGGGAGCGATCACTTTCTTTCACTTTTGAAAAAGAACAAAGAAATAATCTTACAACTGTTATTGAAACAGGGTAAAAATAAAAGAACTAAACGCGGAGAAATTGAATCAGCGATAACTGAAGCGTTTCGTTACAATTTGCGTAATCTAGTCCACTTTTTTACGTTCCCAACTCTGAATGGAACTTTAAACGAGAATAATTTGATGGATTTCATAGAAATTACTAGCTGTTCCCCGCGACCTTCGTCCGCGTCAAGTTATTAAAAATACAATTTTCCCCGTTTTTGCAACATTTTTCATTGCTGCTACGCTCCTATTGGTCGTAGCGTGATGATATATAGCCTATAGCCTTTCTCAATAAATGGACTACCCAACACTGAAAGAATCATTCAAATCGGACCAGTAGTTCCAGAGATTAGCGCGTTCAAACAAACAAACAAACAAACAAACAAACAAACAAACCCTGCAGCTTTATAATATTAGTATAGATTAAAGAAACGAATGTGCTTTTACGAGCGATTACATTGGAATATGAGTCCGTAGTAGCATCTATAGTTAATCACGTGAAAAGAATTGATAAATCTAAGTTGAGTGTGTTATTTGAAAATATAGAAGTAGATGAGAATTTTGCCGAACTTAGTATTGATGAAATACTTAATAAATTGCACGGTTATCTGTGGACACGAATGGACATTGTGCCAGATTTTAAAAATTCAATTTTTTCGGAGCTAAGAAGCCAAATACTTTTTATTTAGGTTTAATGGCACTGTGCCTTAGCTTTTTGTTTTTCCTTATTTTTGTACTTAATTCTTTTTTACGTATAACTGCTAACAAAATGTATGTAAATAAAAAGAAAAAAAAATTCCCAAGGCATTAAGTCCGCCTTTGTACATTATACAGTCAGTATGTCAGTGCATAAAGCTTAATAAATAAATATTTAAAAAAATGTAAATATATATTTTATGTACCTATGTGCAAAAGAAGATAAGTCAGAAACTATTTTGATGGCCTTTTATGCATCTTAAACTCAGCTTTTAGTAGCAATAGCCTCTCCGTGCACATTTTACGTAGCAATGGAACATAGCCTTTATTTTTTTGTAATGTATTTTTTTTTATTGGACTATTCTTTTTTATTTCTATTTCGTAGACTCACGTCATCGAACATGGATGGGTTTTAGTCAGTACAAGTCTGACATTCCCTTCCACTCCGCCCAGAGTAGGAGGGGTCATTTGATGATCTCCCATCCTAAAAAAACCTTTTTTTTCCTTGCTTGCTCTGTTCCAGTTCCGGGCAAACACCTCAATTAATTCCTTCCATTTTTTAGCGAAGCTGCTAGTCCTTCTTGGGGTCATTCAAGTATTACGTAACCACCACAGGGGAGCGGGGGGGTCTTTGCTTTGCTTATTTTTGATGACATGGGGATGGGGGGGTCTGGATGGTGATTACGTCAGCAGTATTTATTTATAGAAAACGATGTCCATATTCCAGTCACACGAAACTGAACAGCCAGGCAACATTGAGCAGCAAACATCCAATGTCATTGAAGACTTACATGGATACATGTCATGGACTGAGGACTGTGAATTTGAATTAATTTACCAAAATTTTAAAAGAGGTTTGTTTTGTTCGTTAATATAATTATGATTATAATAACTGAATACCATAAATAAATATTATGTGCGTTAAAGTCCTCTATTCCAAGCCTATTCGTTATTTCTAGACTTATAACTGTTGCTAACTAACTTGTTTAAACCCAAAACTCATTGAAAAATGCATGTACTGTACCAATGTTTACGTAAGCATGGGAGGGGGGGGGGGTAAGAGCTTTACTTACTTTTGCGGACGAGGGGGGGAGGGGAGGGTTAATAATTACAAAAACTCTGCTTACGTAATACTTGAACGGCCCCCTTCCTGTTTTGTCGGAACTTATAGATTAGTAAAATAAATACATGACATCCTGTCCTATCCTAACTAATATTATAAAATGTGAAAGTAAGTTTGTCTGTTTGTTTGTGAATGAAATCTGTATCCTAACTAATATTATGAAATGTGAAAGTGTGTTTGTCACTGAATCGATCATCCTGAAATTTTGCACAATAACGGTCTCAGATAATAGATGGCGCCACGTGTCTTTCGAATCACGATTGAATTATATTACAAGCGAGAGTACAACACGAATTGATTGTCAAATTCTAAGTTAACGCGAGCAAACCCAAGGGCTAAAGCTAGTACCTAATATGTACGGTCAGATATTAGAAAGAATTCATCATCATCTGCCTAGCCTTTTCCCAAGTATAGTGAGGTCGGCTTCCAGCCTAACCGGATGCAGTTTAATACAAGTATTGTACATGGAGCGACTGCCTATCTGACCTCCACAGCTCAGTTAGTACTGGGCAATACGATACCCCTTGGTAAGACTGGTTGTCAGACTTTTTGGGCCACTGACTACCTGTAACGACTGTCAAAGATCTACAAATGTCACCCGGGACCAACGTATTAACGTGCTTTCCGAGGCACAGAGGTAACTCGTGTATGTAATGGGTGGTCACCCATCCACAGACCATCCTAGGCAAGCACGGCTTAATCTAAAGATCGCCCCAACCTTTTTAGCTGTTTTAGTAATTCCTCCTTTTTTTTAGTCTTTAACTAATTGGTTAATTTCCCCCCCCCCCCCCATCTGCTTTCGGATTTTGATGTTCGTTTTTCATTTGTATCATAGATGGCGCTGTTGTAATATTTGTACTATGTCGCTGAAACACTTTTTGGGATGCCTACATCAGTTCCACTCGGTGACCGGAGTCGATAGTGAAATGAGTTGTCTATACATCTTATGATGTTTGCCGGGCCAGTGGAAGCTCTTTGTCGCATTGTTGGCAGTGAGTCGGGGTCGGCGGTGCGTTTGCTCCAGTACGTGGTACAGCGTCGTGATGTGGCTGACTGCTGGCGTCGACCGGGAGAGGATTTCAAGCTCTCAACCGACTGAAAGTGCAGTGTGCCGTGCTAAGGTCGCTTGATGAGGCTGAGGTTGCTGACCAGGAATGTGCTCCCACTGCTTGCTAGAGGTCAGGAATACCCATTTGAAGCTGGCTGGCTGTGTGTCGCTGCTCGAAAGCTTGAGGAAGTGATGTTGATGACGTCACGTTGAAAAGGGCTGCGCTGACGTCCATTTCGGGGTCACCAGTAAAGGCCAGTCCTTACACTCAAGTGGCTGGAGGCCTTACACTCAAGGCACCCACAGGATAGTCCGGTTAAGCAGAAGCCAGCTACATAGGTTGACCTGCGAGACGCCATGTCAAAAAACAAAAATCGTCACTTGCGACTTTTCTAATACCGAGTGTATGTTTTTAAGTACCTACCTACATAAGTACTTTAAAAAAAAACACGGATGAAAATAAAATAATAATTTATTAAAATAAATCTTTGGTATTGTTATTATGGCACAGTTCTATATTACAAATTACTTATCCCTACTGGAGATATTATTATATAAAGGGTGTAAATAGACCCTTAACGAACGCCGAAAGGCATTTGTTTTCCCCGCTATTGCGATCATTTTTTTGTTCTAGAAATATAGACCATACCTGGGAACATTCTAGTTACGGAGATATTGGGGGTCAAAGTTCCAACTTTTTCACAAGTTTTTTTTTATATACTAATTTTTAAGGTTATAACTTTACTTTAAATACTTCCATGACCCGTTTACTATTCAATGCATCCATAAGCACAATTTAACCGTAAAAGGTTATATTTCACCCCAAAAAAAAACTTTTTCCAGCAATATTTTTGAGTAGAGTTACTTAGTTTGATGTACAGAATGATTGTTTAACGGCTTCGTGAAGGGTCTGTTTACACCTTGTATATATATATTATTATACGTAAATTAAACTATTAGTTGGACTTATGAGGGAAGAGGACCTGCGAGGTAAGTATTTGAAGAAACTATTGCTGTCGCGCTGCGTCAAGCTTGGCCCCGTAGTGTGCGATAGGGACAGCAGATTATATCACAGAAATTTTTGAAGGAATCGTCGTTTCGTATTCCCCTTTTTTCTCCTCGAAAACTGAGCCGATTCAATTATTTTTGACATTAAAATTTATAGAAAGAGTATGTCTACTATGTAGGTTCCTCTCAATTTCTTTAATGTCAATTTTTTTTTTTTCGAATTTGTCGGGTAGTCCTCTAATCACGGCCGTAAAAATGGGGTATTTTTTTGTAATTTTCGGATGGTCATATTTTCGTTAGATCCTTATTAGTTGCTGAAAAAAAGGAAATGACAGGGACGTGTCTACAGTAGACCTTGATTTTATAAAAAAAAGAGTGGTCTAGAGGCATTATTCACGAAGAAAAACGGGGGAATACATTTGTTTTCAGAATCGCAGGCCTTGTTCCCTCATAACACGTTAGTTAACCATTTTTTAAATCAAAATATAGAAAAGGAAACACTTTTATACATAATTCGCATATAATAATTTGGAGTGTACTGAAAATATACCTTGGCAGTTAACGTGTTAACAATTTTGTTTCTACAGAATATCTTAGTAAATGAAGCAACGGTCCCACCACCAGCGATTAGGGAGACGCGAGTACAGCTAGCAACTAAACACAAGTTGTTTGTTCGAGAGGGTTCTCGACAGAGGTGTGAACTGCCAGCGATCAACTATTAATATGTACCATCGCCAAAAAAATGAATCTACTCATTTTTAGAACCAAATCCCGTGCACACGATGACCACATCTGTTTACCGTACGGACCATCCTTCCAGCCTAGCCTTTTCCCAACTATATTGGGGTCGGCTTACAGTCTAACCGGATGCAGCTGAATACCAGTATTTTACATCGAGCGACTGCCTATCTGACCTCCACAACCCAGTTAGTACAGGGTAATACGATACCCCTTGGTAAGACTGGTTGTCAGACTTTGGGCCACTGACTACGTAACGACTGTCAAAGATCTACAAATGACAGCTGGGACCAACGGCTTAGCGTGCTTTCCGAGGCACGGAGGAAACTCGGTATGTAATGGGTGGTCACCCATCGACAGACCAGACTAGGCAAGCGACCCAAGCGGCTGTTATTATTAAGCCACGAACAATACCAGTAGTACACGGACCAATAATAGTAAAACGCCCTAGTAACTAATCACGCGAGACGCGTCGCGTGAGCACAAAAGACTCGTGCGACACCGCACCACCTTTATGACGCAAGGTACTGCGTCATCGCGCTAACAGGCGCAGAGGAGAAATGTGGGGTAGGACGAAGTCGTTTGATCGGGAGCGCGCGCGCAGGCGAAGGCGACGCGAGGGTGGGAGCGAGACAAAAACAGACCGTGTCGTCATTATGTATTTATGTTTATTTTGTTTAGCCTGCACACATAGTTATATATTTTATTGTAGTGTTTATTATAATTCTTATAGACAGTTGTTTTATATTATACCCCGAGTACTATTTATTTTATTTCCCTATTAATGTTAAAAATATTTATGCTGTCTTGGCTTCCGTACGTGTTCTTTTTTTTTTTTTTTCACGGGTGACCACTGAAAACCAGCGCTGTGCTGTGGGCTCCCCATAGTACAGCATCATGCTGAGTGGTAACCTGCTTGTCGCAGTCACGACGTGCAAGATGTTAACGTATTTCTTTTTTTTTTTTTGCCCCGTCCTGTTCAAATTATAAATATTTGATATGCGTTGTACCTACCTATGTTTATTGTATTTTTTTTGTTATTTTGTATGATGCACGTCATGTCCCTGCGACAAATAAATATTTTTTTCTTTCTTTCTTTCTTCTTAAAACAAAAAAAGTAACCTTTTTGTGCGGACTAATAGTAGGTAGTAGATCGAAAAATATGCTTTTTCACTTTCTTTATTATATTAATATTTTGTTTAAAAAATCTCAGCCTCAGTTAATGATCACAGATGTTTGACCACCCTTTTTCAACCAACAGGAATTAAAAAAAGAAGGACCAAGGAAGTGAAAGTCTTTAAGTGCTTATAGCGGCCTGACGCTGCAAGCAAGAATAGTCCATACGGTGGTCAAAATCATTTTTGGTGATAGTACAAGCAAGTTTACTGACGCTCTTCCACTTTTCACCATTGTGCCCTAAGTAAAAAGGTTAAAAATTGGTAGTATTTATCTCCTATACTGGCACGGGACAGCCTGTTAAGCCGTTGGTCCCGGCTGTCATTTATAGGTCTTTGACAGTCTTTACAGGTACTCAGTGGCCCAAAAAGTCTGACAACCAGTCTTACCAAAGGGGTATCGTATTACCTAGTACCAAATGGGTTGTGGGAGTCAGATAGGCAGTCGCTTCATGTAAATCGGTTAGAAAGAAAGAAAACATATTTGTTTGGCACATCTTACAAGTGCACACAACAAACAAATAAAAAACTTCAATCTGCACAATAATACCAGCCTGTTACTGTCCCACTGCTGGGCAAAGGCCTGTTCTCATACAGAGAAGGCACTAGCATTGATCACCACGCTTGCTCAAAACGGGTTGGCGATTTCAGACTTATATTAATTACTAGCTTCTGCCCGCGACTTCGTACGCGGATCCTGTTGCTTATGCCAGCGATAACGGGGTCGTCAAAATCGAAGATCTGAAACGTCTGATGTCGAATTCTAAGAGCCCGGGGACGGGAAAACAACGGGATGCGCGAGACGATTCGAGACGTTCCATATCTTTCATTTTTGTAAGTCAGAAGTCGATGCGTAGATACGCTTGGAACTCAAGAGCAATTCTCTATCCGTGAACGTCTCCGACTCGCGAGACAATGCGTGACGCTCACGATCAGCGGTCAGTCGCGCATCACGTTCCCCACTTGTCTCTAGAGACCTAGAAGTCGACGCGTAGATACGCTTGGAACTCAAGCGTAATTTTCTATCCTTGAACGTCTCCGATTCGCGAGACAATGCATGGACTTGCACGATCAGCGGTCAGTCGTGCATCACGTTCCGCACTTGTCTCTAGATACCTCGAAGTCGATGTGTATACACGCTGAGAACTCAAGCGTAATTTTCTTTCCGTGAACGTCTCCGACTCGTGAGACAATGCATGACGTTCACGATCAGCGGTCAGTCGTGCATCATAATTCTTCACAGTAGATGAGTAAATACCCTGAGAACGCAGGCGTGCTTCGCGATCCGAAGAGGTTTCCACGGAGCGAGTTGCAGCCTGATGTTCCGAACAGCATCAAGTCTCTCCTGACGTTCTTCGGTAGATTCTTGGGATCTTATGATCCTCAATCTTTTAGCTCCTTTGAAACATTGGGAAAGATTTGACCTCTTTCTAGGCATGGTTATAGTTTTATTGTGAAGATACCTGATCAATTAAAATCTAAGTGACTGTTCCCCTGCGTCACCGGGTAGGCTACCGTGTCACGAAGATAAGTGGAAAAGGAAATTAAACACTCAAATAACATAAGCCCGAAGGCATATTTATTCGATAAAATAAAAAAATAAATGGGAGTTTTGTCCAGTAGAGTCAAATTTTCAATGACCACCTTCACCGCGTGGAGGTACTCCCAGCTTATGTTATTTTATAATTATACAGTTAAATTAGTGTTAGCTTTGATTTCCACATCAGATGTTTCTGATCTTCGATTTTTATAAGTCAACAGGAAATGCCCAGCAGACCGAACAACTTTTGCTAAGACGTCATTCCTATATGTGTTATGGTGTAGCTGGGCTCTTGGAGTTCCACAACAGGTGTTCCAGATCTTTGATTTTTATAAATCAACAGAGAGTGCTCATCAGATTGAACAATTTTTGCTAAGACGTCATTCCTATATGTGTTATGGTGTAGCTGGGCTCTTGGAGTTCCACAACAGGTGTTCCAGATCTTCGATTTTTATAAATCAACAGAGAGTGGTCATCAGATTGAACAATTTTTGCTAAGACGTCATTCCTATATGTGTTATGGTGTAGCTGGGCTCTTGGAGTTCCACAACAGGTGTTCCAGATCTTCGATTTTTATAAATCAACAGAGAGTACTCATCAGATTGAAAAATTTTTGCTAAGATGTTATTCCTATATGTGTTATGGTGTAGCTGGGCTCTTGGAGTTCCACAACAGGTGTTCCAGATCTTCGATTTTTATAAATCAACAGAGAGTGCTCATCAGATTGAAAAGTTTTTGCTAAGACGTCATTCCTATATATGTTATAGTGTAGCTGGGCTCTTGGAGTTCCACATTAGGTGTTCCAGATCTTCAAATTTATTCTCTCAACAGAAAATGCTCATCACGTGGAACAATTTTTGCTATGGTACTATTTTTGTATCTCTTATAGTTTAGCTGGTCTATTGCGGTTCTGTATCAGGTGTTCAAGTTTCCAAGATAAATTATAGCCTATATGTTGCCCAGACTCAATACCTATACAACAAAAAAAAGATCTTTCAAATCCGTCCAGTAGTTCCGAAGATTAGCGTGTACAAACAAACAGACAAACAGACAAACAGACAAACAGACAAACAGACAAACAGACAAACAGACAAACAGACAAACAGACAGATTTTTTTTTTTGGATTCGTGCTCTATTACTGTTTCTAAACCACACCCAATTTTTTTTTTTTTAATATCTTCAATGTACAGACACAGTTTTTTTACTGTTTTATTATATGTATAGATAAGTCCAGGTTTCCTCACAATGTTTTCCTTCACCGATGTCTGTGATGTCCAAGATAAACTTAGAAAGTACTTATGAATTGAAAAAGTCACATTGGTACTTGCCCGGATTTGAACCCACAACCTCATGCATGAGAGGCGAGGCCTTAACCTCTGGGCCATCACAACAATCTGCACAATATAAAACATAAATTAAACAGATAAAAAGAGATAATACTGAAGAGAGAGAGAGAGACTGGAAGCCAACCCTAACATAGTTGGGAAAAGGCTAGGCAAATGACGACACGGGACCTACGGTCATTTATATGCGTAGATAGTTATTAATTTCCTTGTCGGATGTGACTTAGATAATTTTGCGATCATTATTTATTTATTAAAACTTTAAGCACATAATGTACAAAAGCGGACTTAATGCCTTGGGCATTTTCTACCAGTCTACCTTAGGGTGATGCAGAGACAAAAACAGTAGGTGCAATAGTACTGAAAATTTTCAAAAATAAAATATAATAATAAATACATATAATTATACATACGTACAAAAAATATATATATACAAAGTAAAGAGATATAATAATACATAGATGAAGAAAAACAACAAATTAATTGTGAGACGAGTCTGCCAACTTCTTACGTAAGTGTTCGTGAGCTTTTACCTTGAATGTGAACCGACTGGTGGTCATTAACGTACGGAACATCAGATATTTTTCACTTTTTCAGGTTCCACACCTACTGAAAGAGTTGTTCAATAAGATGACCCACCTTAAAGGAATTTCAATTACACCTGGTATATTAACCAGTTTACGGAAATAATAATGCCTAGTGAACTAACTCTAGAGATGGGATTTTTACCATGTTTACTGTTAGGTATGAGTTCCCGATATTTCAGCGCTGTTGCAAGCACCGTGACAGTAAACACACACAGCAAACACGGTAAATATCCCGTCTCTAGAGTTAATGACCATGACAATTTAAAAACTTATATTGCCTAGTGAACTATTGTCCATTTCGACACCTTTTCACAACGCCCCGCATCTGGGCAGAGTCTGTTAAATGTAGTTTTGCTATCAAAACCCAAGATCTCCCTCTCTTCTTGTATTCTATATGTAAACGTGCTCTCATGGGTCCCGATGAAATGAGCCGCGTAAGAGCATATGATTTGATCAATGATTGCTATACCGCCGTCCCCGTACTCATCTATTATTGAGGCGCTCGGCAAGAAAAAGTGTATTTCATAACCAAGATCAGTCATATCTTTTTCCAATTTGTTCAATTCAGCCATGGATGCGTCAGTCGCTATAAAAACTTTTTTTATTTGGGGTAGTTTTTTCAATGTATCATGGATTTGTTTTGCAGTTCCAGATATTGATGGTACATCGTTTCCACGACTGCGGGCGAAATCCTGTCTTCTCCAGTGTACACTAAGATACGTTTTGCATTTTTCTGTTTTGCAATTCAAGTATTGTGAGACATACTTCTTGGCGATATTGACAAGATTTTTGTTAAATTTCATGCTCTTACGACAGTCCCAGTAAGTTTTGGTGCCGTAGCTATCGTGAAGAGGTATCTCTCCATGTGCAAACATAATTTTTTTGCTGTGGGGATGTAAAGATATCAGTTCCCAGAGTTTTGAATTCTTCCCCTGAAACTTAACACATATGACTTCACGAACTGTGACGTTACTATGACCCCAGAACTGTCCACTATGGCTGCAATCACCGACAACCTCCCATTTCTCCTCAAACACGCCATTTTCGAAAGCATCCTCATAATTTTCCAAAAGATACAGAATGTCTAGTTCTAACACCTTTTTCTTAATTTTATTGAATACTTCGTGCATTTCAACGACTGGGGCGTACGATTTTAGAGAATCTGTATCGAAAAATAGGCCCCACGGTTTTGGAACTCTGCGATCAGTCTTCCAATGAAAAAGGTTGTGCCATGGAGGTAAAACTAGCTCCCAGTTGTCTTTGCCTCGCTTTTGAGCTTCAGATAGCATTATTGCAAACCTCATGTAAACGTCCCTGCGTAAATTAAACCCTTCCGGTGGATTAACATCATAAAAAATCTGCTTTTTACCATTGTTTACTTCGATAGCGTTTTCGCATGTTTTCGTATTAATATCACAGTATTCTGTAGTTACTTCTGCAGCATTAATAACTAAATTGGCAACGATTATACTTAAAATAATCATATTAAAGCTTATTTTATTGATTAAAATCGTCAAAAATCAGACGCTTTTAGAATTTTAACTTCCAAAACAATCCATTGATTTGTTTGACAGCATGACGTGACGTGACTTTGACATAGAGAATACTGCAACTTATCTGTGGAGGCGGGAAAACATAGAACTAAAATTTAATGTACCAAGTTTAAGATCGTCATCATTTTCCTGGGGGTCGGCGCAACGATGATGGATGACGGTTGCAAACTAGGCAACGGGTCGAATACTTCAAGCCATCGTTGCTGAAGATTCTCATTGTTAGGGAGTCTGCATGGAAACAAAACAGTATTATTCATATTTTACAGCAAACTACTGCCGACGGCAAGCGTGATCTCCGAACATTTTTTTCTTATTTATGAATTTTTTACATACTATTTTGATTACTATTTAATAAAGAAACAACTTGGTATTGAGAGTGAGACACGTCATGTAGTTTAAATCTATGTTTTACAAAGGTAAAAAGTAAGAATTAAAGGATATATTTGTATTATTCACGACAGGGATAACTAGATAACTAGTGTCCTCTGAACTCTAGACCATAGAGACCGGAGTCCTTTTTTAAATAGGTACTGTAGAGTGGTAGCGCCCGATATCCCGCGCAATTCAAATTTTCTTAAGTTTATTGAAATTTGCAGGTCATTGTCAGGTTGTATGTTGATGAAAAATTAGTAGCGCATTAGCACAGACAGAATTATAATCATTAAAATCATCTATACAACCCTCTAAGATCATTTAATCCGATTGACTAATTTATTTGTACTAATAGCTTTATTTGGGTACTAGCTGTGCCCGCGGCTTCGCTCACGTGACCGCGTATTCTTTTGTCATTGTCTAAGTTTGTGAACGAAAAATATAGATGCAACTCATGATCTATGCATATAGTGTACTAGCACTTCACCCGCGACTTCGTCCGCAAAAATTGTGATAGCCCCCTTTTCACCCCCTTAAAGGTTAAATTTCCAAAAACCCCTTCTTAGTGCTCCCCTACATTATAATAGGAAGCCGTGTATAAAATTTCACATTCCTAGCCCCAGTAGTTTCGGCTGTACGTTGATATGTCAGTCAGTCAGTTCTCCTTTTATATATATAGATTATCTGTGATCTATGCTGGGTCCCGACGGTTTTAGCAGCTCAATGTGAATACGGGGCTCCCGACCAGACCATGGCCGACATGCTGGAGTGTCCAAAGTGCCCTAAACCTACGTTTTAGAGGGCTTACTGTCAAAAACGCTACTGCCACTCGATTAACGTAGCCATCTGGGTGAAGACGTACCATCGATTCGAAAGAAGAAGAACAACAGGGCAATGGTATTAGATCTCGTATTTCCGAAGATAGACCATGATTGCCTAAGCTGATACTTTTCCAAGGACACTGACAAACGGGCAAAAAAATTGAAGAATAGACGCGGACCAGGTATTACGCAGATCATCATCACCACATTTATGTTGACTATTATTAACATTTTGCTCCGAAGTTCAATTGCTAGTGCAGTCACATCTAAACGTTAAAGACGTGCCGCGAGTACCTATAGATGCAAAACGGGTTTTAAACGTTTTAAACCATTTGGTTTTAAACCGTCTTTTTGGTTTAAAACGATTTAAAACCACAAATAGCGGTTTAATAATGGTTTAAAACGTTTCTGTTTTGTTTTTATTGTGTGCACTTGTGGCATGTGCCAAATAAATGATTGTATTTTCTTCTTCTTCTTTTTTCTTCTCTCTCCTCATACTCTACGTTACGATTTTGGTAGCAAATTGCAAAATAAAAATACGAGCATTGCCGTTATATTTTAATAAACACGCATTTCATGATTGTTTTCAGTCTGTCTAATAAAAAGTAGTATAAGTATGATATGTGACTTAACATATTATATGAATAAAAATGCTAAATGATTTCAATTAGCCTTTTAAAATAATTTATAATCAATGTATGGCCCACGTGGTCGTGGTTTTAAACCGTTTTAAACCAATTTAAAACCGGTTTTAAACCACGGATTTTGGTTTAAAACGGTTTATTTACAACTATAGCCGCGAGTGAAACAGTTGCTCTTCCGGATATCATTCCTCTTCACTCTGGGGTATCTCCACAATTGTAAATAAAGCCTGCCTAGTATCGAGAAAACGCCTGATACCTGTCCCCTCTATCTGTTTACCGAATAAAAATATGTTTAATATACATAAAAAAAATAACGAAAGTGTTGCCTAATAAAATTAAGTCAAGAATATTAAAAATTGCTGCAGCCGTGAGGTTGACCGGTTTTATTTAGACTGTAACTTTAACAAAGAGTACTAAGCAATAAGCAACTAGAACAAAAAGTACTTCAGCGCCATCTATGACACCGACGATGAACTAAACTTCGAAATACATAAATCCTACACCGCGCAAGTAAAGTTATCCACGAATTAAGACTATAAAAGGTGTAAAAAGACCCTTAACGAAGCCGAAACGTACTTATTCTCCCCGTCATTGCGATCATTTTTTTGTTCTAGACCATACCTGGGAACCTTCTAGTTACGAAGATATTGGGGGTCAAAGTTCCAACTTTTTCACAAGTTTTTTTTTAAATACATGTTTCTAATGTAAGATTTTTACTTTAAACACCTTCAAGTCCCCTGTACTATTCAATCAATCCACCAGCACAATTTTTTGAGTGCGTTACATTGAGTTTTACCGTAAAATGTAATTTTTCATCACAAAAAAGTCGTTTCCCAGCAATGTTTTTTGCGTAAAGTTAGGTAGTTAGTTTGATGTACAGAATGCTTGGTTGACGGCTTCGTGAAGGGTCTGTTTACACCCTTTATAGAAGCTAAATCTTGCAAACCTTTCGTTAAAAAATTAAAACTATCTACATTAACAGGTCTTCTCATAATCCAGGCTTATTTGTTTTTAAAGAAACTTCCTATTTCCTTAAAAATTACAGCAACAGAAAAAACAATAAAATTCCAAAATAAATTCAGCACCTCTTCATGACATAGTTATATCCAAAAACTACGTAAACTGCGTATTGATAATTTGCAGCAAAAAAACAGATGTGAAGCAAAAAAACAGCTGTGGCTCCTACGACATCCCCCTCCGACACACTATATTGAAGTTGCGGAAAGACTCCCACCGGGACACCTGCTGCCATGGCCCACCTGGAAGACCCTAAACCGATTGCGAAGCCAGGTGGGGCGCTGCAGATACAACCTGGTCCGGTGGGGGTATTCCGATGAAGCCATGTGTGACTGCGGTGCCTCAGAGCAAACTATGGCTCACCTCCTATCCTGCACTATGTGAGGTTCCACGTGCACTTTGAGGGACTTGTCCGAGGCCACCACCAACGCCGTCGAGGTGGCAGAGTGTTGGATAAAACAAATTTAATTAAAGGGGAAATCATCGACACGACGAAGAAGAAGATTTGCAAATCGAGAAGGAAACAGACTTCTAGTACAGCAAGAACGTGTTAACTTATCAAACTTCTGTCCGCTATAGAATAGAATAGAATAGAAAAAATTTATTTCAGACCGGAGTCCATAGGGTTAGTAACAATTTTACTTAACTTCTAGTGTTAGTAGGTTTCAGACACATGAAAATATACAATTAAAAGTCAGCGTGGAGCCGCATCTACCTCCGCAGCATCGGGGAATCCCATCGATCTGCAAATACACTGAGAATACTGTTGGTGCCGCCGCGAACACGAGTCATCAGGGATGCACATGTACTCCTAATAATGGCGGCAAAACCATCAATATTATTATCTGCAAACATCCCGGACGCACTACAACGCCACGGCAGCCGTAGCAGTACTCTCAGTGCATTATTATATTGAACGCGTAGGTCGCTGTATGTCCGCTGAGTGAAGTTAAAAAAAAGTGAAGTTAGAAATCCTCATCATCATTCTCCTGCCGTTATCCCAATTTATTAGGGGTCGACGCAGCATATCTACTTCTTCCATATTTCTCTATCACTTTTTGGAGAAAAAATTGAAGAAAAAAAGGAGAAAAACGGAAATGCAAACGATTTCAATACAAAATAAAAAAACTTTTTTGCAAAAAATAAAACCGACTTCAAAAACACAAAAAAGTGAAAAGCTTCAGAAGTCGGTGACTTTTGTTTGTTTGATTTAGTTTTTTTGCCACCGAATTTTATTTTTAGTTGTAATATCCTACACAAATATTTGCTATGCATTTATTTTACACTAGCTTCTGCCCGCGACTTCGTACGCGGATCCTGTTGCTTATGCCAGCGACAACGGGGTCGTCAAAATCTAAGATCTGAAACGTCTGATGTCGAATTCTAAGAGCCCGGGGACGGGAAAACAACGGGATGCGCGAGACGATTCGAGACGTTCCATATCTTTCATTTTTGTAAGTCAGAAGTCGATGCGTAGATACGCTAGGAACTCAAGCGTAATTCTCTATCCGTGAACGTCTCCGACTCGCGAGACAATGCATGACGTTGACGATCAGCCGTCAGTCGCGTATCATATTCTTCAGAGTTCCCTAGAGACCTGGATGTAGATGCGTAAATACGCTGAGAACGCAGGCGTGCTTCGTTATCCAAGAGGAAGAGAAGAGAAGAGAGGAAGAGGTTTCCACGGAGCGAGTTGCAGCCTGATGTTCTCGAACAGCATCAAGTCTGACGTTCTTCGGTAGATTCTTGGGATCTTATGATCCTCAATCTTTTAGCTCCCTTGGAACATTGGGAAAGATTTGACCTCTTTCTAGGCATGGTTATAGTTTTATTGTGAAGAAGATACCTGATCAATTAAAATCTAAGTGACTGCTCCCCTGCGTTACCGGGTAGGCTACCGTGTCACGAAGATAAGTGGAAAAAGTCTAAAACACTCAAATAACATAAGCCCGAAGGCATATTTATTCGAAAAAATATATAGGAGTTTTGTCCAGTAGAGTCAAATTTTCAATGATATACCGTCGTCATCGAATATCAGTCCTAAACTGTTACCGCCTTCACCGCGTGGAGGTACTCCCAGCTTATGTTATATTATAATTATACAGTGAAATTAGTGATAGCTTTGATTTCCACATCAGATGTTTCTGATCTTCGATTTTATAAGTCAACAGGAAATGCCCATCAGACCGAACAACTTTTGCTAAGACTTCATTCCTATATGTGTTATGGTGTAGCTGGGCTCTTGTGAGTTCCACAACAGGTGTTCCAGATCTTCGATTTTTATAAGTCAACAGAGAGTGCTCATCAGATTGAACAATGTTTGCTAAGACGTCATTCCTATATGTGTTATGGTGTAGCTGGGCTCTTGGAGTTCCACAACAGGTGTTCCAGATCTTCGATTTTTATAAATCAACAGAGAGTGGTCATCAGATTGAACAATTTTTGCTAAGACGTCATTCCTATATGTGTTATGGTGTAGCTGGGCTCTTGGAGTTCCACAACAGGTGTTCCAGATCTTCGATTTTATAAGTCAACAGAGAGTGCTCATCAGATTGAACAATGTTTGCTAAGACGTCATTCCTAAATGTGTTATGGTGTAGCTGGGCTCTTGGAGTTCCACAACAGGTGTTCCAGATCTTCGATTTTTATAAATCAACAGAGAGTGGTCATCATATTGAACAATTTTTGCTATGACGTCATTCCTATATATGTTATAGTGTAGCTGGACTCTTGGAGTTTCACATCAGGTGTTCCAGATCTTCAAATTTATTCTCTCAGCAGAAAATGCTCATCACGTGGAACAATTTTTGCTATGGTACCATTTTTGTATCTCTTATAGTTTAGCTATTCTATTGCGGTTCTGTATCAGGTGTTCAAGTTTCCAAGATAAATTATAGCCTATATGTTGCCCAGACTTAATACCTATACAACAAAAAAAAAATCTTTCAAATCCGTCTAGTAGTTCCGAAGATTAGCGTGTACAAACAAACAGACAAACAGACAAACAGATAAACAGACAAACAGACATAATTTTTTTTTGGATTCGTGCTCTATTACTGTTTCTAAACCCCCCTCAATTTTTTTTTTTAAATATATTCAATGTACAGACACAGTTTTTTTACTGTCTTATTATATGTATATAATATAATATATATATAGATTGTTAACAATACATTTCGTGTTAACAGGCTTATCCCCAATAAAATGGAACTTAACATGCCTAACCGTCGAAATGTGGGTGTACTGTACACATCTGCGTAACCTTTTCGAGTGTAGAGGCGTGATGTTATTGCGTAAACAATGCATATTTATGCGATAGCAGCAATCGCGGTTGATTTGCTGTCATTTTTAAAGAGTTCCAGTGTCTGTCTCCGAAATTCATCATCAGATCTATATGAAATTTAAATGGGACCATTTCGGAATAAACCCCTTTCGAACAAAAAAAGAATTTTGCAAATCCGTCTTATGACGGAGTTATGGCCGAACATACATAAAAAAAAATTGATAACGACGAATTGATAACCTCCTCCTTTTTGAAGTCGGTTAAAAAATGGAAATCTAAGAGCACCAAAAAAAAATATTCAAACAAATAACAAAAACTGAAAATAATAGTAGTGTTCGAATTTGCAACCCGTAGGTTACAGAACGGTTATGAACACGCTAGACTGTTTTCTCTGTTGACATAAGCCTTAAATAGCCGTTCTGGTGCATGTCATGACTGAAACGTCAAACAATTGAAGAATACGGACATAATGCAATATTGCTCACCCCCTTAAGCAAGTAGCATGATAATAATAATGCCTAACATTTGAAGAAGCCTGTAAGGAATATTTGTGCAAAATTTGAACAGGATCTATGCAGTAGTTTTTGCGCCAAGTCGGAACATCGATTTGGATTTTTATGATTTTATTATACAGGACACCCCAAACAGAGCCTTCACGAAGCCGTCAACCAAGCATTCTGTACAACAAACTAAGTAACTTTACGACTTTTTTTTTTGGGGTGAAAAATCACGTTTTTCGGTAAAACTTAATGTAACGCACTCAAAACATTGTGCTGATGGATGGATTGAATAGTACGGGGGTAAAAATCATGTGCATGTGGATTGAGTGATCCTCTCTTCAATCTTAACAAAAATCGAGGAAGATTTAGTTAAAAATAGTTAAAACATTATGGCGAAGTTAAAAATTTGTTAAACCTGAAATAAAAAAGATATGGTCAAGAAAGTGGATCACTCATATCGCGCGCTTTAAGAAAACGTCATAATGTATATCTCAGAATATATAGCCTTTGCTCTTGTTATTTCAACGTTGAAAAATAGTTAAAAATAGTTAAAAACTATTAACAATTTGTGAAATCACTTGCACGTCCCGTTCCAAATTAATTACGATTCATTTGGATCACTCATTCCACACACGGGCCGTATGAGTGCTCTTAAAAATCATTACTTTATACTGAATAAATACGTATTATTTTTGTTGTGTAATATGACTAAACTTAAGAGTGAATTTGTTAAAGAATAAGTGTGACAAAACTTATAAGCTGAAGGAAGATATTTGCCTTTATTTTTTCCTCCAATATGCCGTCTGAGTGTTCCATACTTCGACCTCTATCTACTTATATGTACTTCGTAGGTAGACTGAGATTGTATCCAAAATTGTTAATTTTTTTTTACTATAACTTGAAATATCTTCTGCTTTTCTATGGGCCATACTTTAAGAAATATCATGATTCGTTCATTCCTAAAGGAAAAGACTGAGTAGGGTAGATGTGATTTTTGTATTTTTTGAGACTCTTTCGATCAACTGCCCTCATAAATTCTTATTTTTAGCTATGGAACGTGGTATACTTGGAGTCTATCGGAGGGATCGCATCCAAAACGAGGTGATCGGAAGGAGAACTAGAGTTGTCAACATAGCTCACAGAAGAAGTAAAGGCGACCGTATTAGCCATAGAACCGTAGACCGTTGAGGTAGATATGTTCTTGAGTGGAGATCGCGAATCGGCAAACATAAGGCGGGGCGCCCTCAGGCTGGGTGGAGCGACGATCTTTGCAGTGGATTACTGTAGGCTGATGATGTTGGGTGACCATATTTGCTATCTAATCAAAGATCTTTCGAGCATAAATATGGACCGATTCAAACGTAATTATAATTTCAAACCTTTAAATGGACGTTCTGAAAAATTTACATATTAAGACTTGTCAAGTTATTCACGCCAGGCACGGACATAATATTGCAGTTTTTGCAATAATTTATTTTATGGTATTGTGTGGTGGATTTCCGTTTACGTATCTTTTTCAATTCTTATTACTAATTTAAGTCGATTTTGAACTCAATACTTGAAATGAAATTTTTCTATCGTACAAGATGTACCTACAGACGACGGCATATCAAGCTAAATACTATGGCACCTTATTTAGTTGTAGTAGGTTTGATTACGCAACAAAAAAAAATATAGTATGATCTGCTGGCGCTGAACTTTTCTTACATTTTAGGTATTAAATGTTTTTTAGGGTTCCATAGTCAACAAAGAACCCTTATAGTTTTACCATGCCTACCTGTGTGTCTGTCCGCAGCTTAGCTCAGAGATTCTTAATAATTGAAAGCTAATTTGACATTTTAATATCGCCGACTGAAAATAATAAAATAATCTGGCCGAATCCATAGCAAAATGCAACATCGAAAATGTGAGAATGGGAGAATTGAAAATGGGGAAAAAAATGAAAAAAAAATGGAGATAAAAAAAGAAAAAAAAAATGGAGAATGGGAGATCATTGATGTAAATGAGAAACAAAAGACATCCAACAACACTTCCTTGTGGTACTGATGATACCGCTGGGCTACTTTTTTTTAAAATGTTTTTATATAGTATTTTGTAAAGGAATATTTAAAAATGTGATACATAATGTATAAAAATAAATGAAGGTAATAAAGTATTTTATTGTGTTATTTAAATATGGTCACCCTACACGATGTTTTTCTTTACGAAGTTAAAAATCAGTTATCTAATGAATATTAACAGTTATAAAAGCAGAAAATATTTCAAGTTATAGTAAAAAAAAATTAGCAATTTTGGATACAATCTCAGTCTACCTACGAAGTACATATAAGTAGATAGAGGTCGAAGTATGGAACACTCAGACGGCATATTGGAGGAAAAAATAAAGGCAAATATCTTCCTTCAGCTTATAAGTTTTGTCACACTTATTCTTTAACAAATTCACTCTTAAGTTTAGTCATATTACACAACAAAAATAATACGTATTTATTCAGTATAAAGTAATGATTTTTAAGAGCACTCATACGGCCCGTGTGTGGAATGAGTGATCCAAATGAATCGTAATTAATTTGGAACGTGACGTGCAAGTGATTTCACAAATTGTTAATAGTTTTTAACTATTTTTAACTATTTTTCAACGTTGAAATAACAAGAGCAAAGGCTATATATTCTGAGATATACATTATGACGTTTTCTTAAAGCGCGCGATATGAGTGATCCACTTTCTTGACCATATCTTTTTTATTTCAGGTTTAACAAATTTTTAACTTCGCCATGTTTTAACTATTTTTAACTAAATCTTCCTCGATTTTTGTTAAGATTGAAGAGAGGATCACTCAATCCACATGCACATGTAAAAATCTTACATTAGAAACATGTATTTAAAAAAAAAACTTGTGAAAAAGTTGGAACTTTGACCCCTAATATCTCCGTAACTAGAAGGTTCCCAGGTATGGTCTAGAACAAAAAAATAATCGCAATGATGGGGAGAATAAGTACCTTTCGGCTTCGTTAAGGGTCTTTTTACACCCTTTATGGATAGAAGTTGTATAAATATATGTATAGGTTCCCTATAGATCATTACTGAATTTTCTGAAATAAAATTAATTAATTCAGAATGGATATTGCCCTCATTTATCACTTGGTACGCACGACGACCAATCAAGCTAAAAAACCAAATTAAGCTGATCTCTCATTGTACGGGAAGCTCAAACAAAGGGAGGCCAGGTTATACTTGATGAGTCGCCGTTTGTACGCAGCACTACATTTATGTAAATAATACGGCTGAAATCAAAAAACCAACAATGCATGTTGATAAACTGTAACGAACGACGCGTGAAATCAGCTCTTCACTTTCTGCCTAACTACATAGTTCATCGATCTCATCGTCGCACTTGCCGTTCGTTTTGCCACGGTAACGATACATTGCGTATGAGGATAATAAACAAATCTTTATTGGATCCCATATCGTCCCTGAAATATTTTCTTGTACCGGTCATCTTCGTATGATTATAAAGGGTGTAAAAAGACCCTTAACGAAGCCGAAAGGTACTTGTTCTCCCCGTTATTGCGATCATTTTTTTGTTCTAGAGCATACCTGGGAACCTTCTAGTTACGGAGATATTGGGGGTCAAAGTTCGAACTTTTTCACAATTTTTTTTTAAAATACATGTTTCTAATGTAAGATTTTTAATTTAAACACCTTCACGACCCCCGTACTATTCAATCCATCCACCAGCACAATGTTTTGAGTGCGTTACATTGAGTTTTACCGTAAAATGTGATTTTTCACCCCAAAAAAAAAAGTCGTTTCCCAGCAATAATTTTTGCGTAAAGTTACTTAGTTTGATGTACAGAATGCTTGGTTGACGGCTTCGTGAAGGGTCTGTTTACACCCTGTATACTGAATTCACCCCATCAGTCTGCGGAGGGCTGTGCCTTACACCCTGAATAATGTTTATTATAATGTTTGTTTAAGGTTTCAAATTAATAAAATACTAGCTTTTGCCCGTGGTTTCGCTCGCGTTAATTTAGAAGCTGACAATCAATTCGAGCTGTACTCTTCTTATAAAAATTCAATCATGATTCGAAAGCCACGTGGCGCCATCTATTATCATAAGAACGTTATTGTTGTTTTCCTCGGGAACAGTATTTTTTTCGGGATAAAAGGTACCCTATGTCCGTTTCTGTACAGCTGACAACGTATAAGCAAAATTTCAGGATAATAGCTACAATGGTTTATTCGTGAAAAGGTAACAAACAAACTTACTTTCACATTTATAATATTACTATGGGTTTTAGACAAGTAAATTATGTAGGACAAGTCAAACTGGCATCAGGACGCGCTGCTTCACTAACAGTAGAAGGAATGTGGGGAGTCTTTTGCCTAGGAGTGGGACAGAGCAAGCGAGGAAAAAAAACAGTTTTTTTTAATCTTTACACAAAATATAATATTAACAAATAAAAATGTAAGTCTACTTCATAAAAACAAAAAACATTACAAAATAATAAAGGCCAACCTCCATTGCTACGTAGAAAGTGCACGGAGAGGCTACTACTACTCGAAAAAGCTTAGTATACGAGCACAGAACGTGCATTGTCTGCATAAAGGGACATCAAAATAGTTTCTGATTACACTTTTTTGTTGTATACATTCAAAAATACCTTTACATTTTTTTTTTAAATTATTTTTTTATTTCAAGTTATGTACAAAAGTCTTATAATAAAATAATTATGTACAAAAATATAAAGAATAAGCAAAAAGCTCACTGGGCATAAATTACTCAACTAGAATCTAAAAAGGTACGTTAATATCAAACTAAATAAAATCTATTTGGCTCCTTAACTCCGAAAAAATCGAGTTCTTAAAATCGGGCACAATGTCCATTCGCGTCCACAAATATCTGTGCAATTTATGAAGTATTTCATCATTACTCAGTTCGGCTAAATTCTCATCTAATTCTATATTTTCATATAACACACTTAACTTGGATATATCAACTCTTTTCACGTGACTAATTATATTTGTTATTACTGATTCATTTTCCATTTTCACAGCTAGTAAGAGTACATTAGTTTCTTTAACAATTTCTATGAAATCCATCAAGTTACTCTTGTTTAGGGTCGCGTTCAGTGTTGTTAATATAAAAAACCGGACTAGATTACGCAGATCGTATCGAATCGCCTCAGTCATCGCTGATTCAATTCTACCGCGTCCAGTTTTTTTGTTTTTACCCTGTTCCAATAACAGTTGAAATATTAATTCTTTGTTCTTTTTAAAAAGTGAAACCAATTCAGTGTCTCTTTCTTTCTCAATTTTAGCGTCCAATGAGGCCAGAACGTTAATGTTAGCGAAAAACACTACGTTTATTATGAATTCCCAAACAGATTTCTGATTTCGTTCACTTTTTATTAAATCACAAATGTATTCGCCCGCTAAGTATTCTTCGAACGTCGAGTGCACGAACAATGGTATATCGTCAACTACGTTGCAAATAATGCCAGTTCTCTCTTTTCCCTCTTTCAGCTCGTTTATTATATCCATAATTTGTTTCAACTCACCATCATCAAATAATTCGGAACGTGACCTGTAATAAAGTCTGTATGCTGCTAGTTTTTTGTGCTTTTGCATAGAATCTTTATATTCTCGCTCATACGCTGATATATTATCCGGCTTGGACATGTCATTTTGAGCTTTTTCTTGATAACGTATTCTTTTTAATTTAGTTTCCAGGTAGTATTCATAAATCTTAAACATTTGGTGGCAAAAAAACCAATCACTTTTTTCTTTTTTGTGAATATCTTTTATTTTATGATACAAATAATCAGCCATTATATTCAGGTGCAACGGAGTTGCGACGAATTCGTTCTCGAATATTACCTGCCGCTTCGTGTAACAGTAGTTGAACGCTTTATTAACAACGTCCATTACAGAAGAAGGCGCGGTTGAGAGATTCATTTTCAAATATTTAATTAAGCTCAAACCAACTAAAAAAAATGGCATATCTTTTTTTAATTCGATTGGTAGATGGGGTGATTTCTTTGATAACATGTAGTTTACATGAGTATTTTGTGACACGTACTCGATGCAGTTACGTATATTTCTGAACTGGACGTCATTGAGGTCCTTCAAAATATTCTTTTCATCCCAAAATGTAGTCAAATAAAAGTCCTGCTCATACCCGTCCAAGGGTTCTATTTGAAACAATATGCCAATTTTCAAATTTTCTAAAGTAGTATAAATTTTTTCATACGATCTGGCAGTGATCCACATTTTATGTGTCCGAGGGAATTTCTTCACGGAGTTTATTAATGCTAGCACTTCATTCATGTAGGTTGGGCATATTTCATCGAAGCCATCGAGCAATATTATTAGTTGACGATAACTATAAAAGTTTAGGAACATTTTCAACTCGAATACAGTCCATTCATTACCGTTACAACCCGTTAGATGCACGGTACCGTCAACAGATTGTTCTAACGTTATATTTAGATCTTTTGTTTTACCACTTTCTTCGCTGAGAGCCGCTTGACATAAAAACTTCAAAGACTCGAGAGTGTCTATGGACGTTTTGTTATCGTTCCACTTACTGAATTGTATCGTGTGCTCCAGTAAATTTATTCTTACTATCCATCCTATTCCAGTCCAGTTTTTTTTTGTTGCAAGAGACAGATGAGTGAGCAAAGTTGACTTACCCATTCCCGGGTCCCCAAAGATAATGACAACGTCATCACCAGGTGCATCTAGCGTTTGAATCTCCTTCCGATCGACGTGTTCTTGTATTCCAGAAGTTTGACTAGTTGACTGATTTTCCGTTTTTTTTAAAAATGATTTTACACTCCTTGGAATATATAAACTTGGCTTATATTTTGAATCGCTGACCGGTTTTCCTATAATATTCTTATTACAATGCAGCATTTTATTCAGCACGGCTCCTTCGACACATCCCATCGTATCTTTGTCCAAAATTTGTTCTAAACTTACTTCATCACCTTGAAATATCACTTTTGTGTCCTCTAAGATACGTTTCTGTGATTCTTCGCTTAAGTCAATCAATTTTATTTCATCGTTTACCACGTTACCAGTTGGTGAGAAGTATTTTTTTGCATTTTCGACGGAGATCCGGTCTGTAATAATAATCACTTTTTTGTCCTTCATAGAGTTTGCAATATATCCCAATTTTCTAGAGAAACTTGTGGTAATGATTTGCGCATTAATTAATACAGCAATAAGTTTTTTCACTGACTTCGTATTCAGCAGTTCTTCACGTAATGCTTGGTGGTCTGTTACAGATAAGTTAAGAATGTATTTAAAATCTAATACGACTGCATTGGTTAAATGTTTTATGAGTTTAGCAACAGTAAGTGCGCTATTCTCTGTAACAATAACAGTTCCTGAACGCAGGCCATCAAATTTGATTGTATTTACAGCCTCTTCCCTGAATGTGTAGTTTTGATTCTGAATTCTTTGTATCATATTTATAACGCTGGTTAATGGCTGTCTTGCAGCCTTTACAGCATTTTTATATAAACTGCCTTCTTTTTCAAGATATGTTCCCATTTCCTCTTCAGATTTCGTACTCCATTTTTGTACCTCATCATGGTACTTAAGGAATATGGCGTCGGAAGTAACTTCTACATGTTGTACGTCGTCACCTTGACAACAACTTATTTCAAAGATTAAAGTTTCCTCCACGTCTTTCTCATTCTGTTGGGATGTATAAAATAAAAGTGAACTCAAAAAGTCACTCACTATATTTCTGTTGTATTCGTCAGTTGCGAATGACAATTTTGGAAATATTTTTGCTCTCACTTCAAATTTGTACTCGTTCAAATTATCAATTTTTTCTTTCAATTTACGATAGAGATTTTTGCTAAGATTTCCCAGGGATTCGTAGTTATCAGTGATCTTCATCAGTTGTTTTCTACTATCAGAGGAGTCATCTAAAACTAACAAATTACCGACTGCAGAGGCGATGCCACCACTGAGCTCTAGAAATCCTTCTCCAAAACAATCATCTATTAAAACAACATTACTAGGTTTAACTTTCTCTATAAACCTTACAATTTTGAATGTTAAATCGTTCAATTTTCTTTCAATTTTAAGATCTTTTCCTTTTATAGTTAAATCTTTATTGCCAAAGGAAGCTGGAACTTTAAACGTCGGTGATGGTAAACACTCCTTTACTGCCATTTCAACTGTTTTCCGAATGTTTTCTTGCGACTCATTAATTTTGTCGAGGAACAGCCTATATGCACCAGGAGTATTTTTATCAAGGAAGACAAATTTACCGTTTTTATATGTGAAACGACTTCCAACTTCTTTGTAGAGTGTTTCAGTATCAGTGACTTCGCGTAAAAGGGCAAGTGAATTCAATACATTTCTAAACTGTGGAGGGTGGTGACGACTTCGTCTATTCAAAATTTCTGTGCACAGTTCATCTTTAAATAGCTGCAGGAATTCTTCGTTGATGTCAAAGAAATCCTTTCTAAAGCTTGCCACACGGTGTCCTGCGGGTTGAATCTCGGAGATGTCGAAAGCCTTTTGCCCCAAAATGACATGGTACCGTTGCACAACTTCTTGCTGCATCAACATTTGGATATCATTGAATTCTTCAAAAATACACTTCGCCATCTGTCGAGCAAGCGCGGTCATTTGTTCTTCTAAAACTATTTCGCACAAATGCTCCACATCTTTGTCGTCATGCGATGGCTGAGAGCCAGGGTCACCTGTTCTCATCAGGGCATTCAAATCATCAGCTAAACTACCTTCGTAAGTTTTACTTGTTTTGTCACCTTTTGCAGTTGTATAAATAACAAAAACACAATCTGTTTCATTTAGTCCCCCGTTAAACAACACGTCTGTATTATTGGGTTTGAATTTACGCCTGATTTTCAAGTAACTGTTGAAGTAATCAACTAAATCGCTTTTATTTAATGTGAAAACTGACTTACTGCCCTCCTTATGTTTAGCTTGAAGGAAGACTGCAATGGGCTTATTGATCCCCCTCAATTTAGCCCAGAAGCAAATATCATCGAACGAACCTACTTTGTCTACATTTGTGGCTAAATAAATTTCTTCAATGTTGACACTGTGTATAGCTCTGAAATATATTAAACTAAGGAGTTTGGTCTCGTACCATTGGCCTCGTATCCCAGATGTTCCAGAGCGTTTTGGGTATTGTTTAGGTTTAATTTCTGTAGAACTTGCCATCTTGTCACAGCAACACAATGTTCGTCAGAACTCGCAATCGCTGGTCTGAACTCTCTGTTAGCAGCCTGGCCAGGTAACGCTAAACCTGTGTGCAGGGATCTCTTCTAAGTTTCACCTTCTCGTGGCTGCAAGGATTGTTGTCTATAAATAAAAAAATGTACATTGTTACTCTAAATATCAAGATTTTTGTGAAGACAGCTGTCGTGACTGTTGGAGCGATGGTTTAGTGCGTATTAAATTAAGGAAACGAGTTATGAGTTTGCCGCATGGAGGCTGCCAACGGCTTATGAGCCACCTGCCCCACCTCCGGCGTGGACGAGGAATCACGCCTGTAATCCCCGAAGGGTTAGGCAAAGGTGTACCTAATAGTAGGTACACCCACATTTCGACCAGTTAAGTTTAAGTCCCATGTAATAGGGGGCGAGCCTATTGCCATACACCGGGCATTAACCCAGACTCCGTGGCTGCTACTGAGAAATTTCTGGTGGAAAAACCCAATAACAATGTGATTCATAGGTAAAAAAGCATAACAAGAACTTTGTAAATAAAATTGCATGATCAACATTTTTGTCTCACCTATTATATAGCTCTGAAAATATCAAAAAACCTATATTTTTTGACCATTGAAATTGAAGAATTTTTTATTTGACGTAGAAAAATAGGGATTTTTGTTTTTTTTTTTGTAATTGTGCTAACATCTGTACCAATTTTTAGCTCAATGCAAATTATTATGCACCTACCAGTAATTCTATGTTTATTTGACCGGACTTTAAAGGAATGTTATGGTTGCATGACGCAAGTCAAGTAGCAACTTTTTCACGCGACCACTGCGGATCACACACTGCGAGCCACGGCCACGTTGCGCACGAATGCGTGGCTAGGAAACAAATGAACGCGTAACCTCTCCGTGCACAGACCACGCAGCAATGGAATTACGCCTTTACAGTAAGTACTACAAATTGATTAATTTTATTTCAGGAAGTCCACACATTTAATTGTATTAAATACGAATCACAATAAATTAGAAAAGGTAAAATTAGACTTGAACATGTTCGTCAGTGTGAAATGATTATAAAAATACAATTTTCCCCGTTTTTGCAACATTTTTCATTGATGCTCCGCCCCTATTGGTCGTAGAGTGATGCTATAGTCCCTAAAGCCTTCCTCGATAAACGGGCTATCCAACACTAAAATAATGTTTCAATTCGAACCAGTAGTTCCTGAGATTAGCGCGTTTAACCAAACGAACAAAATCTTCAGCTTTATAATTATAGATTTAATTGAAAAATAAAATGAAATACGGTACGATATAAGTACTACGATTACATTATTCGCGATCGTTCAGTAATTGAGTGCCTAGGCTTCTAGATAACATAGATAAATATGTAGGTACTCTACCTATTTATTCAGCTGTATAGTCAATACCGTCTTTGCCATAAGGGCACACGGGGCCTGTGCCCAGGGCCCCCGTTCTCAGGGGGCCCCGAAGGTCCGATAATTTCTCTCACATTTATTCTCAAAACATTTTTGTCGGGCATAGTATTAGTGAGCAGTGATAAAATAAACAGCAAACAGCATTGTTAATTTTGAAATAAAACGTGGCATTGTAATGTAAGAAATTAGTCTAGTCGACAAGTTGAAAATGGTACAAAATAGAGATACTGCTCTTAAAATTATGTGCGATAGCTCATTGGATCCGGAATGACGCCTAGAAAAATGTGCCAAAAGCATGTATTAGCACACAAAAAATTGCAAAAGTTATAAACAATTAAAGATGAAAAAAATGACATTTGGTTTTTTGCCAATATTTCATAAACATTTAATTTTTAAGAAATTCCAAAAAAAGATTCTGAAAGAGGAGAAAATTTCCAATAAAAAACTCCTAACTCCCGGAACTCTATCTCCATTATTTATAATTTTAATTTCACGCTGAAAATAAACCTGCGCGCGACATTTTTAGGTTGCACGCGTGGCGTCAAAAGGGAGTACGGCACATTAATTAATTTATTTAAGGTATTGAATATTCTTTTTTAAATTTGAAAAAATTATGGTGTGTTCTGAACGGGTACACTACATAAATACGAAAAACTTTATTCCGACAGTCACAAATCCGAATTTTAAAATACCGATTAATTAGAATTCCGAAATAAAAACGCCTTATAAAAGTGAATATCAAGACAAATAAATTAATAAACACATAACCAACAATAGAGGGGATCTGATCCGTTAATGGTCACTGTTACCTAACTTAACCCAAATGATTCACTAACAATAGATGGTACCCGAATCAATCAAAACATCAATAATTATAAAACAGTTTATTTCCCTGTAAGAAGCGTGCAACCATGCAAACAAGCATACATCATGCATGCAACAAGCTTGCAGCATGCAATAATGCAAACAAGCATACACCATACATGCAGAAAGCATTCAGCATGCAAACAAGCATGTAAGATACATGCAGCAAACATGCAGCATGTAAGATACATGCAGCAAACATGCAGCATGCAAGCAAGCATGCAGCATGCAAGCAAGCATGCAGCATGCAAACAAGCATGCAACAGGCAGCAGGCATGGTTTTTGTCACGGCTCCGGCGCTGCGGGGCTCCGGCGGTCCCACGCGAGCTTATCATCGCATATGTGTTTTATGCTCGCCCCTCCGCGCCTACGCGGTTTTAAATTACACTCTAGGGGTAGGGCGTAGACAAGACTAAGTAACGTGGAGTCGGTTTTGCAGCGATTCGTTTCTGTCACTTCCTTTTGTAGCTCACCCTTTTGACTTTTTAAGACAATGTTTTAATTTTAAGGTTAAATATGAAATTGATCATCTTTTTTCATTTAAAGATTATGCCAAGTGTGTTATGCCAAATATCACAATCAGAAACTTAATTTTAGCAGTTTTCGAAGTATTGAAAATCGGAATGTCGTTTTTCGGACCGACAGCCCATCGAGCATTTGATTCTTCGGTCGTATGAAAATCGGAAAACAAACAAATCGGATTTACGACTTTCGGTAAAATGTATTTCGTAATTTTTAATAATAGAGATTTTAATTCTTAGGTATTATGAAATTCGGACTTTTGAAAATCGGAACATCGAAATTCGGAATAAAATATTTCGGAGTATTTGGGTGTTCCCGTTCTGAACACTATAAATAATTTATTCCCGTTGGAAATTTTACTTAAAGTTATTTTTTCAACAAGTTAAACAATTGTTAACTAACGAAATTTTCTCGAACTACCGTCTTAATTGTAAGTGAAAAAAAATGTTTAAATAATGGTCGTAAAAATTTTTCGCTTCGTAGAGCCTTTCTTACATACATACTTAACAAGATCGTGCCATAAAAGTTAAAAAAATATTTATACTTTGTTTATAACAATTTTTTTACTTGAACAAAAACTTAAAAATCCAAGTAATGTTGTTAAAATTTTTTTTTTTCTTAATCATCATATTATCGTTTTTTTATTAATACAAGATATTTATTGATTTGCAAAAAAAAAATTCCCGCCATTTGTTGATAATTTTTTTATAAACAAATTGATTAAATCAATATTTAAAAAAAATAAAATTTTCACAACTTTATTACATTACAAATATAATGATTTTTAAAAAAAAAATTTTTCCTTAATAACAATTTTTAATTGTTTATAATCGTTTTTTTATATTTCTACTGTTTAAATAATTAGTTAAGAATTTTTTTTTTCTAAAAATCATAATTGACAGTCCTCTATAAAGTAACACAAACAAAAAATTTTTTTATCAACAATTCTATTGTTTATTAACTTACCAATTTGTTATAAACAAATTTTCAACTTTTTTTTATTTTTTTTTAAACTTCTAAAATTAACAAAAACAACCATATTTATAACAAAGTTTAGAAAAATAAATGTAACGTGTTTTTTAAAAGTACAATAAAAAATTGAAAAAAATTTCTTTGTTATACAGGGTGTTTGGTAGATGGGTGCAAAGCCTGAAGGGGGTGATAACTTAGACCATTTAGAACTTATTAAGCTAAACTTGTCTTAGACGAAGTCTGTTCCTTGTATTTTTTTTTTAAACTCTAAGGTTTTTAACAATAATATCCATTTTTTTTCAATTAATTGTTAATTGTGTCCAGTAAAAGCTGCTATGTTATTATTTTTTATTTATGTAATGTGTGATTACTCAAACAAAATAATTCCCAAGCATCTGTGTCATCAGAGAAACATTCTACGCCATATTCAAGTTTAAGAAACTTTTAAAAATCAAGGATATGTTTTGTTTACGGCATAATAAAAAAATAAGAAAAATAGCCTCAGTTGTTCAAACCTTTTTAAAAACATGCTTGGTTATTGCCCTTTTTTTTGAGGTACTATTTACGCAGATATCTCATCAACTCTTGGAATTAGGATGTACAAAGCAAATTGAGGTCGAATATTTAATTTTTAAACAGACCAAAATAATGCAACATTTTTGTTAAAATTATTTATTGTTCATGTTAAAAATGTTGACCGCGGGTTCTTATACAAGCGCGTGCCCGTCTTCTCACTTCTGTAGTCGTGATTTTTAATTTCATCTCCTGCTTCTTGACTTAAAAAGCCGTTTGATTCTTTCTATTAATTCTTCTCTAGTTGAAATTTCAACGTGCGTGTAGACGAGCTCCTTGACCCGTCCCCAAACGAAAAAATCCACAGCAGTTAAATCGGGTGATCGAGGTGGCCAAGGGATGGGCCCGTCTCTACCAATCCAGCTCTCTGGGAAGGCTCTCTTTAGGGCGGCCGAACGTTGATTGGTCCCCACTTCCTGCCAGATAATTTAAATGGAGAAAATTACCTGGAATTCCTTCAAAACTATCTCCCAGAGCTTCTGGACGAGACCGAAATACCAATATTCGCAATGAGAAGACCAATGATTTTTCAACAAGATGGTTGTCCAGCACACTGGATCCTAAACGTGAGAGAACATTTAAATAACTGTCCCAGAGAGCTGGATTGACAGAGACGGGCCCATCCCTTGGCCACCTCGATCACCCGATTTAACTGCTGTGGATTTTTTCGTTTGGGGACGGGCCAAGGAGCTCGTCTACACGCACGTTGAAATTTCAACTAGAGAAGAATTAATAGAAAGAATCAAACGGCTTTTTAAGTCATGAAGCAGGAGATGAAATTAAAAATCACGACTACAGAAGTGAGAAGACGGGCACGCGCTTGTATAAGAAACCGCGGTCAACATTTTTAACATGAACAATAAATTATTTTAACAAAAATGTTGCATTATTTTGGTCTGTTTAAAAATTAAATATTTGACCTCAATTTGCTTTGTGCATCCTAATTCCAAGAGTTGATGAGATATCTGCGTAAATAGTACTTCAAAAGAAAGGGCAATAACCAAGCATGTTTTTAAAAAGGTTTGAACAACTGAGGCTATTTTTCTTATTTTTTTATTATGCCGTAAACAAAACATATCCTTGATTTTTAAAAGTTTCTTAAACTTGAATATGGCGTAGAATGTTTCTCTGATGACACAGATGCTTGGGAATTATTTTGTTTGAGTAATCACACATTACATAAATAAAAAATAATAACATAGCAGCTTTTACTGGACACTATTAACAATTAATTGAAAAAAATTGGATATTATTGTTAAAAACCTTAGAGTTTAAAAAAAAAATACAAGGAACAGACTTCGTCTAAGACAAGTTTAGCTTAATAAGTTCTAAATGGTCTAAGTTATCACCCCTTTCAGGCTTTGCACCCATCTACCAAACACCCTGTATATGGTTGTTTTCGTTAATTTTAGAAGTTTAAAAAAATAAATTAAAAAAATGTTGAAAATTTGAACAAAATACCGGCATCATGTTAATATTATTAATGACATATGAATATATAATTATTTGAATTCTCATAATATAAAAGATATAATATAAAAATAAAAGATATAAATATAAAAGATCGTAATAAAAAAGGTTGGTATAATTCGCTTTCTTTACTTTCCAAAAGGGCCCCACATTCTTGTGTGCCCAAGGGCCCCAGCATAGTTTAAGACGGCCTTGTGTATAGTTGTTATACTAATACTAGCGACCCACTCTGTTTCGCACGGCGGCGGCGCCATCTATCGGGACCAAAACTACCTTTCAAGTTAGAACCAAGGGGGCGTCCATTAATTACTTGAGGCGCTTAGGGGGAGGAGGGCATCGAGCCGAATCTCACCCAATCTCACGAGGGAGAGGGTGGGGTCTCTGCAAATATCACGTAATTTTTTTTACCGCAAGTAACAGTGAAAAATTGCGTGAAAACTAGGTAACCAATTAAGTTAACATGTTTGTCCACTAAAATATGGCTAAATCGTACATCACAATATTTTTTAATAAATATTCAATGAAAACAATTTTTTTTTTTTTTTTAATTAATCCAACGCATTCAAGCACAGATTAACGTATTTACACTTAATCACGCATTATGATAAATCTCACATAAGAGCAAGGGGGGTGAGTGGGTCCAGTCAAATCTCACGAAATCTCACAAAGAGGGGAGTCGAAAATTCGCCAAAATTGCCTCACGTAATTAATGAACGTCCCACAACCATAAAACATTCACAAAATTTCATTGAAATCGGTTGGGTCGTTTCAGAAATTAGCGTGTACGACGAACATAGTGACATGTCATTCTTGTATAATTATTAATTTGATAATTCCGATTATACCTGCTGTCTTTTCTCACACTACTGCATCTAATAAGTGCGTCCTTCACGCGTAGCATGACCACCGTAGAAACGGGTTTCGTTGACGGAAGAATCGACAAAATGACAGATTGTGAAAAGAAAAAATCTGTCATTTTGTCGACACAATCTGTCATTTTGTCGCTTCTTCCGTCAACAAAACCCATTTGTACGGTGGTCATGCTATGCGTGCTTGTCTCATTGTTATTATTTTTTACTGACAGCTATACAAATAAATAAAATTGAAGTTTTTTTTTGCTTTTTACTGAATGCTTATGACAATATATACGGCACTTATAACAACAACACATTTTTTTTAATTTTTGTCTGTCTGTTTGTTCCGGCTAATCTCCGAAACGGCTGGACCGATGTTGATGGGACTTTTACTGGCAGATAGCTGATGCTATAAGGTCTAACTTAGGCTACTTTTATTTCCGAAAAATAGGGTTCCGTGCAAAAACATTAAACCCTTGAAACTGTAACAAAATCCGATTCAAAAAGGGAAGTAATTTTTTTTTAATAATTTCACGCGAACGAAGATTGCGCGCAACAGCTTGTGTATAATACGTTTCCCTGTATAGTGTGCTAAAATTAACCTTATGACACCTCATCCGTACTGAATACTCAAAGATATTACACCTACAAATATGTAGATTGTGCACTGACATGCATTCATCGTCATTATCGTAATACCACGCCTATAATCGTAATAAGTACCTATTAATAATTTTAAATCGGTATTTTAAGTTTGCAACAATGTACGGTGTTGACATACCTAGTCCTGTTTGAGAACCTCTCGGTGTCAGTATCAGGTTATATTATTATGTTGAATATAATATGATTTGCGACCGAAACAAATACTGATTTGCATTATCATGAAAAATCATAAAAGTCAATTTCGAATTTTGAATTTCGCGGGCTTCCTTGTTAGATTCCCCTAGCTGGTCAATAATTAGTAACCAAGGAACTTATATACTAACTGGAATGATTACGTGCAACGCAAAGCCGTTCCGAGTGAGAGAACTTCGAGAGTGGATGTCATCTCTTTCTAATAGGGTATCCATATTTTTTTACTTAAATTTGGGACAGTTATTCTGTTCTAACTTACTAGCACCCCGCTCCCCGCTTTGCATGGGCGATGCCGAAAGCTACGCATACTGTTCATCTAAAGCAGAGCCATTTGTAAAAAAATCTACTTTATTTTTAGGTATAATAATACTAAAAAAATCTTATCTGACTGTTGCCGGCATGTACCAGCGGTAACGTACGTAACGTTTATTTTCAAGAAGTTACTTTTTCTAATATTAAATTGAGTAAATGATTAAGTTTTGCTACTGCATTATAAATAACAATGTTTTGTATTTTATACGCATGTGCACAAGATTATAAATACTGAAATGGATAATAGAAAAGGCGTATTCTTTACAATATTTTCATAATCCCCGTTAACAAATGTAAAACATTGTCACCCTAGTCGTAATTTGTAAACAAAGTTAAACGAACGTACCTGAAAAAAGAAATTGCATATCCATTAACCCCTCACACTATTACACCCCTTCAAACAACTCGATTTCACCATATTTATAGTGGAAGATTTCACTTAAATACAATAAAAAGCACTTGAGTAAGCAAAAATACGACTGCAACGCGAAACCGTTTCGGCCATTTTTTTTTTTTTTTTTTATATATTTCATAATTTTGGCATTCATAAAATTGAAGTAACTACTAAAGAATTCAATTTCGCAAGAAATTATTATTTTAATATTTGGTATTTAAATATCAAATAATTCCAGTTACGATTTATGTGCTAGTTTAGCTATCAATGTGATTTCCGATTGCTACATAAAAAAAAAGAATAAATATTTGTTTATTTTTTGATTACTGGCAATTATTAGACAAGGACACAATCCACTCTCGTCGCTTTCTCGCTCTGAAGTTTTCTTCCCCCTTTGGATAATTAAAGTAATACGAACTCTATGACTTTGAGATAAAGTTCATTTTCAAACGGTTTTTTTAATCAAAATTTTGTTCGTACTCATTCCAGTTAGTATATAAGTTCCTTGGTAGTAATCTCTAGCGCCATCTTTGTATTTCATAGAGAATTTATAAAAAAAAGAAAGATTATATTTTCATTGTTGCACGAATTACGTAAGTATAATTAAATTGGCTGAATTACTTACAGCTTGTTTTCAATGTCCACCATAATTTAAGTCTTATATCTCTTAATAAATAAAATCATGCACAAAACACTTGATGATGTTATTTTTTTTATTTTATTTGTAGTTACTGTAATCTACGGTAACACGGTGTAGGCTCTATATTACACTTGGTATTAAAGACGCAATTAGTTTAAATGTATGTTGCACCAAAGGTGACATTCTGAAGTGGAGGAAATAATTGTGTTTATTGATAACAAAACAAGTGTCCTTGTAACTCCACTCGACGCGGCTTTGAAATATGGATAAACAAATCATAGTGTTGTGCTTCGATTTAATTTTGCATAATTGTCGATGTTTTTCGAATCTAGTATGGATATATTGAATTTGAGAGAGATTACAACTTAACACAATAACACGGGACACAATGAATCGGATACAGTTCCTAGACATCTCAACTCCGCCGCGATCAGACATTGAATGTCACCCTCGCCTCGATCTGAAAATCAGGGCTCTGTGGTGTGGCTAGACCACCACCGGCGTTCTTGCGATTCATTTTATGTCCGTACAAACGAACGGTCCGACAAATATATTGTACCTATACCAAACGGCAGAATACTCGATGCTTACTTCTGTCAAAGCTACCACGCAAATAGTAGAATACTTATTAAAAAGATCTACTACGTTTAGAAATATTTGCCGCTAGGCACTTCTTAACTTATTTACAACAGATATTTATCTAATTATTTGCAAACTATAAACAGATTTAAAATAACTATAAAAAATGTATGTACAATTAGTATCAAAAAGAGAAAATAATTATAGCACTCTTCATACACTCGATAGTGACACATGACGTTCCTTGTACATGACAGTGACATTTAAAACAAACATTGAAGTTTCGAAAGTGCTAATTTTAAGGTTATAAAAATGTTTAGAAAAATAAGAATAAATTATTTCACATCTTTCTATGCTAATTACACAACTAGAGTAGCGGTAGACCCTAGCCTAAAGGAGAATTTTGATACAAATGTCTTCAAACCGCGGAAACATCCCGGTACGACACGAATAAAAGTGGCTTCCATTCCGCCTGATATCCAAAACGCTATTCAACTAATTCTAGACGATGCCGGCGCCAAAGCTTATTACCAGGAGAGCATAAAATTAAGTAACTACATCCGCTCCCGTCACCTGCCCCCAGAAGAAGGAGAAATCGACGAAAAAGCACAGAAAATTCACGACAATATTTCTAAACAAGTTTATTCGAAAACAAATCGAGAATTAACGGAAGACCAACAGATATTATACGAAACAAAGGTTAAAAACAAAGTGTTTAGTGCCTTAAAGAAGAATGTTTACCGTTGGGGCAATATTGCTTATGATCAGCCAACTAGTCTGCAGTATCTTATGAGTAGAGCTGCGCCCGAATATGCTGTCCTAGTCCGTGTGTTAGATGAGATAAGTAAATTTAACCCGGAGTATAAACCTCGGAGTTTCTTCGACTTTGGCTCCGGGGTGGGCACTGGAACGTGGGCAGTCAACCATTACTGGAAAAATAACATATTCGAATACTTTTGCGTTGACACTTCGTCAACGATGCATGAGTTAGCCCGTCTCATACTATGCCAAGGTAAAGACAACGTTGAAATGCCTCTAAAAGGTTACTTCCAACGACAATTCCTACCAGCATCAACAGATCTGAAATACAGTATCGTTTTATCTGCGTACTCACTATTTGAACTTCCAAGTATGCAATCCAGATTGGAAACAATACAAAAACTGTGGAACAAGACGGAGGATTACTTAATCATTGTTGAACACGGATCAAATGCAGGCTTCAGGGTTGTCAACGAGGCTAGAGAGTTTGTTCTGAACTTAGAAGGCAAAAAGCAGCAACCAGGGTATGCATTCGCACCATGCCCCAATGATAATGTATGTCCACGATATATGGAGCATGAAACACCGTGCAACTTTCTTATGAAGTACGAATCGTTGCCATACGCTTCGAAAGCTGAAGTCTTTGCTGATTTATTCTCGTATGTGATATTAAAGAAAGGGCCACGTCCCTCAGATGACCCTCAATGGCCAAGAGTTGTGCGTGCACCCATTGTGAGGTCCAAACACGCAATTTGTAGGTTATGCACTGCTCAAGGAGAGTTGAAAGAAATTATATTTTCTAAAGCGAAGTACGATCAGACTACGTACAGATGTGCTAGGTCATGTAACTGGGGAGATCTTTTGCCTGTGAAATAAAATCGTGGATTACGGATTTGATTTTTTTATTTATCTATACTTATCTATACTAATATATAAAGGTGAAGAGTTTGTTTGTTTGGTTGAACGCGCTAAACTCGGGAACTGCTGTTTCGATTTAAATAAATCTTTTAGTGGTGGATTGCCGATTTATCGAGGAAGGCTATAGGATATACAACATCACGCTACGACTAATAGGAGCGGAGCAGCAATGAAAAATGTTGCAAAAACGGGGAAAATTGTATTTTTAATAATTTTACGCGGACCAATGTCGCGGGGAACAGCTAATCTATACTAATATTATAAAGAGGAAACCTTTGTATTTTTGTATTTTTGTATGTTTGTATTGAATAGGCTCAAAAACTACTGGACCGATTTCAAAATTTCTTTTACCATTACTTAGAGGGATTCTTCCGAATCCGTATAGGCTATATTTTATCCCGGAAAATAGATAGGATTTTTCGTGGTAATGAAAATTGTGGAGTAAGGCGTCGAAAAAACTGCCGTACGTTAACGATTCTCGCGAACGCTGCCTAAATGGTTAGAGATGTATGGTTGACTTCTATAGAAAGGTTGTAGAACTCAATAATGCCTACAAAAAAGTTTAGGGGAAAATAAATGTCCACCCGTGCGAAGCCGGGACCGGCCGCTAGTAATATTATAAAGCTGAAGAGTTTATTTGGTTAAACGCCCTAATCTCAGGAACTACTGGTTCGAATTGAAAAATTATTTTAGTGGTGGATAGTCCATTTATTGAGGAAGGTTAGAGGGAAGTAAAAATTTGTAAGTGTGGATGTATTGGGTAAGCTTCGGAACTACTTATTCAATTTCAAAAATTCTTTCACTAATGGTACGATCTGGACACGTACCGCGAGGGCTGATCCGAGGAGGCACGGGCCAACATGGAAGGAATTGGGCGAAGCCTTTGCCCAGCAGTGGGACAGTACAGGATAATTAAAAAAAAAATGGCACAGATAATAATGGGTGTAAAAAGACCCTTAACGAAGCCGAAAGGCACTTGTTCTCCCCGTCATGGCGATCATTTTTTTGTTCTGGACCTAACCTGGGAACCTTCTAGTTAGGGAGATATTGGAGGTCAAAGTTCCAATTTTTCACAAGTTTTTTTTTTAAACAATTTTTAAGGTTTTAATTTTACTTTAATTAATTCCATGACCCGTTTACTATTCAAATCATCCATCAGCACTAAGTTTTGAGTGCGTAATGTTGAGTTTTACCGTAAAACATGATTTTTCACCCCAAAAAAAAAGTCGTTTCCCATCAATAATTTTTGGGTAGAGTAAGTAACTCGTAAGTTTGATGTACAGAATGCTTGGTTGACGTCTTCGTGAAGGGTCTGTTTACACCTTGTATATTTAAAACGTTCCCGTGACCATAACGGCAGCGAAGCTTCGGGCAAAAGCTAGTGTTTAATAATTAGGATGCCATATTATGTAGATATTCGAAAATGTTGTGTTTTTCCTTGTAGGTAGGTACTTGCCTACTGCAAAAATAATTATGACATAATTATAGCATCGCCTTTCGGTAATTTGTTATACTACAGGTTTTAGAAAATCGCAGGAATATACTTAAATAATAATAAACTAATATACTAGCTTTTGCCCGCGGCTTCGCTCGCGTTAATTTAGAGTTTGACAATCAATTCGGGTTATACTCTGCTTGTAATAATATAATTCAATCATTATTCGAGTGGCGCCATCTGCTCCCATAAGAACGTTATTGTAATTTTCCTCGGGAACGGAACTTTTTTGCGGGATGAAAGGTACCCTATGTCCGTTTCTGTACACCTGACAATGTATATGAGAAATTTCAGGATGATCGGTTCAGTGGTTTAGCCGTGAAATGGTAACAAACAAACTTACTTTCACATTTATAATATTAGTATGGATGGCAGAAGCGCATGACCGGTCGATGTGGGGCGCTATAATACGGGAGGGAGAGGTATATATCCAGGAGTCTTAACCCTACTGAGGAGGGTAATGTATGTATATGTTTGTTCCTTTGTGGAGCTCTAGAGAACAAACGCGTGGGCCGAGTTTGTTGAATCTTACGTCAATCGATTTATCTTAATCTTGCGAGTGTCACTAAAGCGCATTAAAGATATGACAGCAACCGAAATTCAATATGGCGACTACCAGACGCCATATTGTGAAAAACAAAAATGAAAGTCGACGAACTATCATTGAGTATTTGAAAATCCACTTTAAGTTTCTCATCACCGTTTTTCATTTTGAATGCCTGTTTAGGATATAAAACGATTTAAATTTGGTTATTCGAAGTGACAAATCATACGAAAATTAAGAAATCAAGAAGTTAAATGGTCTTTCTCGACCACGGAAAAGCTGGAAATAAAAAAAAGTAATTATAAACACTAAAAACCCGACTGAGAAGCAAACAACAAGCACATTTGGAAGCAGGCGGGAGCCATTGAAATATAAAACATTTAGAAAGAAAGAAAAAGTATTTATTAGGCTTACAAAGAACAAAAAAAAAATCAAACATTTTTTTTTTGCAATAAAACAAAAGTCACACACACACATTACTACTTTCGCCGCTGATTTTATGTACCTGATAAATGCCGTCAGCAACAAGTCTTAGGTAATTTTTTGGAAAAATACACTGTTTTCCCAGTCTAGGTATTTTTCCCGATTAGGTACGTGTATTTAGTAAACAAACGCGATACGAAAATCACGTGTTTTCGCATCAATCACTAACTTCGCGTAGTGTTTTTTTTTTCTTTTTCCCCTTGTCATTAATGCTTAACCTGGTGTCTGAGTGTTTAAAGTGGTTATATGTATGTTATTCTAATTACTTTTATTTTATTTTTATCGTGCTTGTTAACTAGTGATCCTAAGATTTCTACTACCTTTTCTGTGTTTACTCGTGAGAACCTGTAATTGGCTCTGTGTTGCCTATACAATTGTTATTCATACGTCATAGCTGTTGGTTCTCCTATCTATAAATAAATAAATAAAACAGAATGTTCCACGGTTTCGTGTCGGTAAAGACTTTTGAGGGGCTCGTGGCTAAACACTAACAGCTCACAGTTCCATCGATGGTTATGGTTAAGCTGCGTTTGCCGAGGACTCCATCCGTGGATGGGTGGTGGGTTCCGGCAACCCGTACAAACTTATTAAAGTTTGCACCAGCGATTCGTGCAGTAAGAATATTAAATGAATCTCTGGCGGAATTCCAGAGGGTGGCCCTTAGTATGTTGTCCACTGTGTAACTTGTGCTTCTACCCAGACCCGTTACTTGAGGCTGGACAATAGGGTAGTTGACATCATTCAATAATAATTCCAAGACACAACTTCTCTAAAAAAACTCTTTATTTTAGACCTGATAACCCGATTCAATTTCAATTAATTTCAAAATTGGATTTTTAGTTGCTTTGAAATCAATAAATAGTTGAGTTATTGAGTTGACTAAATAGTGACGTCACAGCGTGCTATTACCATACAACATATAAGGGGGAATCGCGTTTTGACAGCTTATAAAATGTATGTCAATTGATTGGTGTGTCAACTACCCTATTAGCAATTTATGACTATTTTTGTTAGCTTGGGTCCGACCTGATAAATAAAATGTATGTGTTAACCCTTTCGGTGCCCAGCACCCAGGGGGTTGAATACCCAAATTATGCTGGGTGCTGGGCACCAAAATGATTAATTAATAAAATAAATAAATTCATGACAATTCGAAACTCCTCCGTACCTCGGAAAGCACGTTAATAAAAACAGGAGCCTTGATGGACGATTCGGTGACCAGACAGACAGACATCTGTCTGTCCTAGCTTTTTCTCAATAACGTGGGTTATCAAGTTGAAAAGAAAAATTTCAAATTCAAATTCTTTATTGCGAACTAAGTGTACATTATTTTGAAATGTTAACAATAGGTAGGTTCTTAGAACTTAGTTGCCTGTTAAGGCATTGCAATTTAAATGGTTTAGAAAAATATACATACTTTACAGTTTACATTGTATTATATTAATTAACATTATTCATACATTTTATAGAATAACATACTATTCTTATAATTTATATCTTATCTTATTAAGTAATACAATCATATTAAATAATTATTTTTCTCCAAGGAATTCTTTTACAGAATAATATGCCTTTTTAATCAAGAAGTCTTTTAGCTTTCTTTTAAAAATACTAATTAATTGAATATTCTTAATGTCTATAGGTAACTTATTAAATATTGTTATACCCATACAAAAAATACTATTGCTATATACTGAAGTGTGGGATGTTTTATAGCGTAATATATTTGTAAGTCTACTGCTTTTTAATGTGTCATAGCTACTGATGTTTGATTTAACTAAAATTGAGGCCTCGTAGATATATAGAGCAGGGAGGGTTAATATCTTGAGGTTTATGAAATGAGGTTTACATGAATCTGTTTGGTGTATCCCACATATTGATCTAATACACTTTTTTTGTGCCTTAAACGCAATTTCTTTATCAGTCGAGTATCCCCAGTATAGAATCCCATAAGATAGAGTGGATCCCACATAGGCATGATAAGCACTAAGTAGTGTGGTTTGGTTAGATACTTTTTTGAGCATGTAGAGGGCATAAGAGAATTGATGCAATTTTCTGCATACACTATTTACATGTGTTTTCCATGACATATTAGAATCTATATAGATACCTAGAAATTTTGTAGTTGTAACCTCAGAAATAGTTGCATTATTGTACCCAATAGATAATGGAATTGATTTTGCGTTTTTATTCTTGAAATTCATGTAGTGGGTTTTTGTAAGATTTATTTTTAGATTATTAATTGTTAGCCAGTGTATTAATTTAGATAAGGAATCATTTATTTCTAGTTCAAGATTTTTATTTTTGTTATTTGTGAAAATCGCCGTACTGTCATCTGCAAATAAAACCATAGGGTGTTGAATAGCGTTAGGTAAATCATTTATATAAATGAGAAATAATGGTGGGCCTAGTATCGACCCTTGAGGTACACCAAATTTTATAGATCTAGGGCTCGATGTATATTTAATTTCTGTTTGTGTGAATGGACATAATTGCGTTATTTCAGTGAACTGTATTCTATTATTGAGATAAGATTTGATTATTTCTAGTGCTTTACCTCGAACTCCGTATATTTCTAATTTATGTAGTAGTAGTCCATGGTCGACATAATCAAACGCCTTTGTCATGTCCATGTATAAGGCTGTGACCTGATTTTTGTTATCTAGTTCCGTTATAATTTTTTGTAAAAACTGATGCATTGCTGTATTAACCGATTTTCCTTTTCTGAACCCAACCTGATTATCTATTATTATTTTATTTTTTTCGAAATATTCAATAAGATTATTATACAGTACTCTTTCAAATATTTTAGCCATTATTGGAATGAGAGCGATAGGTCTGTAACATCGTACATCTTCCGTGTTTTCTTTCTTGAATATTGGTGTAACTACAGTAGTTTTCAAATATGTTGGGAAAATTCCTTCTTCAAGACACTGATTTATTATGTAGGTGATAATTGGAGCAATTTCGTACACTACACGTTTTATTATTTTTGTGGAAATTCCATCCCAACCTGTACTGTTAGTGTTTTTTAATGACATGATAATTTTGACAACATCGTAAGGGGCAACTGGTGTTAGGAAACAGGAGTTTGGTTTGTTATAGGTTAGAATATTAGCGTAGTTTATTGTATCATTAGTTAATTTTGAAATGTCATCAATAAAAAAGTTGTTGAATGTTTGTGCTATAGTGTCAGGATTAGTTATGAGTTGGTTATTATATTTTATTCTATTAATTTTTTCAGGGGGATTATTGTTTTTGTATGTATTGATTACTTGCCACACTGCTTTAGATTTATTTGTGGCTGTTTGGATATGATAGTTATTTTGCGACTTTTGAGTGAGTTTTATGATTCTTTTAAACTTTTTTGCATACTTCTTAAAATCACTCTTATCTCTATAATTACCTGATAGTCGATATGTTTTCAATAGCGTTCTTTTACGGAGGGAACATATTTTTAATCCTTTACTAAGCCATTTAGTATTTCGAATTATTGGAACCTTAATTTTTATGTTTGGAAAACATAGATCATAAAAAAGTTTAAATAGCTTATGGAATTCTTCAAAAGCAGCATTTGGGTCATTTTTCCCATAGCAATCACTAAAAGTCAGGGCTTTTAAACATTTAATAAATTTTTCAACATTTTCGTTGCTATAGTCTCTTCTAAATTTGTACCAGTGGGTTATTGAGTACGTTTTCCTAACAGGACATGACAGTATTTGTGCCGTATGATCAGACAGTGCTAGTTCCAAGACACTTTGTTTACAGCCTCTTATATTATGAGCAATGTTATCAATGCACGTTTTGCTTTGCAAACGAGTAGGTTCATTTATTGCAAGTTTTAAGTTAAAGCTCCGTAATAAGTCTTCAAACTCTCTCGAAACAGGAGTATGTTTTAGTCGATCAATATTATAATCACCACAAATAACAAGTTTCTTACGCTTAGCACTTAATTTTGCAAGCATAGCCGTTAAACGGTCAAAAAATATTTCTATACATTCCCTTTTAGTCTTTGGAGGTCTATATATACATATGATAATTAACTTGTGGTCTAACAATTCAATAGCCGAACATTCAATAAGGTTGGAAACACTTACAAGCTTTGCTTCGTGTAGAATCTTGAATTTATGATTGTTTCGTACTAGTATGCATGAACCACCATTTCTATTTGCTCTTGAGAAATTTGCCGCCATAGTATAATTGGGAATTTGGAGAAATTTAGTATCGTCTGCTATCATATTATGTTCGGTAACACCCACCACATCAATGATGTTACTGTCATTGTTAATAGTATTTAAATTTACGGTAAATTCATCAGCTTTGTGTAGAAGACCATTAATATTTTGATGAAGTATAAAGGGTGTAAAAAGACCCTTAACGAAGCCGAAAGGTACTTGTTCTCCCCGTCATTGCGATCATTTTTTTGTTCTAGACCATACCTGGGAACCTTCTAGTTACGGAGATATTGGGGGTCAAAGTTCCAACTTTTCCACAAGTTTTTTTTAAAATACATGTTTCTAATGAATTTTTTTTACATAAAACACCTTCACGACCCCCGTATTATTCAATCCATCCATCAGCACAATGTTTTGAGCTCGTTACATTGAGTTTTACCGTAAAACGTAATTTTTCACCCCAAAAAAAAAAGTCGTTTCCCAGCAATAATTTTTGCGTAAAGTTGCTTAGTTTGATGTACAGAATGCTTGGTTGACGGCTTCGTGAAGGGTCTGTTTACACCCCGTATGTATTCTGTCATATACGAAAAAAATTGGTATCATTACATTTATCGTTTATGGTTAAATTCAATGTATTATCAGATTCTGTAAGTTGTTTACATGCAACCTCTACATTAATTGTGTTTAAATCTAGGATTAGGTCTTGTAAATCGTTTAAAATAATATTCAAGCCTTTATTGTTTAAGTTTCCATACCTTTGGTTATAAGTTTCGTAGGTGTACGGAAGATTTAAATTGGAATCCAAAATATACGCATATTTATAAGTCTCCACATCCATGTAGATTAAATTATTAAAGGTGTCGATTCTACTATTGAACATTAAATTTTTGTTAACCATATATTTAAAAGTCGGCAGACATATTATAAAGTTTGTGTGGGTTAACGTTTGTAATTTTTCACGAATGAAAGTTACTAACTCTATATAATTATGCGTCCTTCTGAAATCTTCTTCACCTGCGTAAATCACGCAGTAGTCGGAGCAAGTGAAGTTTTGAACTTTCTTATCAAGATTATCTAATAGATGTTTTAATCCACAATTTGGCATGCGATAGTGACAAATATTAAAATTACTTAAATTAGTTCTTTGACTGATTGTGTATAATCTATTAGAAGTTTCACTACTTAAAATACATATATTATTCTTTACAACTGGTAACGATGGATTATTTTTATGAATATTTCTGTTTGTTGTTGTTTTGTTTTGCGAGTATTCTGTAGGGTCTTCAGTAGGGTCTTCAGCAGTGGATGTGCAGTAATCAGGAATGTCTAAAGTCTGTGGTTTACTGGTCTTCTTTTCCGTAGAGCTAATTCTCTTCGGTGTTTGTATTTTCTTATTTAGAGGACTGGTGATTTTTTTATACATCTCATTTTTCTTTGATAAATCGGCGTTTGTTTGTTTCAGAGAGCTATTTTCCAAAGATAGCATTTTTATTTCATGATGTGCGCTTTTTAATTGAGATCTAAGGTTCTCAATCTCAGTTTTAAATATGTTTATCTGGCTATCCTCCTCGTCTTCTGACATTTCCGGCATACTATTTGTCGTCTCATCCAATGTTTGAGAAATAATTTCATTGGTGTCATTATTGGGTTCCGATCTAGTACGTGTGCGACGGAATGTTATATTTTCTAGGAAGTTCATGATGATTTTCTAAAAAAAGTCTCCCAGCAATCGTGAACAAAACAACAATTTGAATATTATATGCAATCCACACGGTTTGAAGATAAGTATGTCAACAGACACAACAATGTTGTACATACAATCAGAAGCAATATTCAGTTTTGCGTTCTAATGAGTTTTACTTACACTCACAATAATCAAGTTCCAATCATTTTAGTCGTTCATCACAAAAATTAAAAAAACAAAAAAAAAAAAAAAAAAAGTTAATATTGACTTCACTGTGGTTTGAACTCGGGCAACGTCACTTTACTAATGTCGGTACGTTACGCATCTTGCTAACTGGCTTTACTTATGTTGGGTGAAATAGCCGTATAGTTAGTAGAAAAATACGTTTGTTTAAATAACGTATAGCTGTAGGTCGTGTCGATTTCAAAATTTGAATGAATAAAGTAAACAGTTTTCACCAAAGTTTTGATTAGAAAAACAAATTTGAATCTCACAAAAGAATTTGTTTTCTATGGGGTTCGAACTCACAACCTCAGCTTCGTTATGTAGAGTGTGTCCAAAACAAGCCATGGGAGCTATGATACACAAAGTGAAATAGGGCTTTTGATTGTAGTAAGAAAATCAAAAGTTCGTTAGGACGCTAGTTTTTTAAAAAAAAGTTCTCTGCGCGCGCACTATTTAAAGTGGCTTGCACTATTGTTATTTACACTTTTTAGTGTTATAAATCACATAAAGTTCACTTAGTTTTTGATATTTGTATAGTTTGTATGTTTGAGAATTTATGTTTAGTAGTCGTTTTTAATTCAATGTTTGTTTAAATGTTTTATTGCACTTTGTTTACATTCACTTAACATTCAATTGTTTTAGTTAGAAAATGTGGTAAATAGTTAAAAGTAATTGTTGACTACACTTGTACTGGGTCACTGCTTCTAGATTATAACATTTTGCATGTTAAATTCACAAAAGTAATCTTATAACTATTTTATTTTAATTTTTTACGCGGAGGCGATCTTTGCGTGACGGCAGCGCCATCTAGACGATGAAATAAATTAAATCAAATACTTAGGTCTAAGGTCCTTAGAAGCTGTAAAAAAACTGGTTAAGTGTGTTTCGGACTCGCGCATGAAGGGTTCCGTACCATCGTAGTGGTGGAGCCCTTTAATTTTTTTTTTTGTGTTAAACCGGCAACAGAAATACACATTCTGTGAAAATTTCAACTGTCTACCTATTACGGATCATGAGATACAGCCCGCTGACAGACAGACGGACGGACGGACAGCGGAGGCTTAGTAATAGGGCCCCGTTGGTTACCCTTTGGGTACGGAACCCTAAATACAGAATAGATGATTTTTTGGGGTCAATTACCGCATGTTACTCGAAATGTTAGTGTAAAAATCAGTAACTATCATCATGAAGTTTCGCTAACTAATTTAATTTGACCCCTTAAACATCTCGTGGCTAAATAATAACAGCCGTACGGGCGGATATTCAAAGGTTAAACCGCACTTGCCTAGGTCGGTCTGTGGATGGGTGACCGTGCCTCGGAAAGCACGCTAAGTTAAGCCGTTGGACCCGGCTGTCTTTTGAATATCTTTGACAGTCATTTCTGGTAGTCAGAGGCCTGAAAGTCTGACAACCAGTCTTACTAAGGGGTACCGTATTACCCAGTACTAACTGAGTTGTGGAGTTTAGATAGGCAGTCGCTCCATGTAAAATACTGGTATTCAGCTGCATCCGGTTAGACTGGAAGCTGACTCCAACAGGGTAAAGGCTAGGCAGATGTTGATGATATCCTCTTTATTACTTACTGTTTAGTGAAACACTAATTGCGTACATAATTCAAGTGTTACTACGACTTTTACTCGAACAGAACTCACTACAACATCGCTGGTACACACAAAGCGAGTTGAGAACGAATTTCAAACAAATCGTAGCGTCATTTTGGTACCGTTAGCACTGAACTAATATCGGATCGTCAATTTTGCTCAGTTGTCCATTACCAGCCCAAGCATGACTAACGTATCACTAAAGTTTTATTTTATCGCAGTTTTTGTGATCAATTTTACATGTTTTGTGAAAAGTGGTAAGTGAAAATTCATGTCTAATTTAACATTGATTTTTAAATTGTGTTTCTACGTTTATTTTTAATCGGATTTTGACATAAAACCTGCTTAGATTTACATTGGAAAACTGTGTTGCTTTTCGTTTCAATTGGCGCGAATTTTCGAATATAGAATGTGCGTGGTTTTTGAATTATTCGTAGTTTATTTTGTTGAGTAAAATGCTCCTGACATATTTTTATTTACGTGATTTCCTTGAGAGTGATAGCTTGTTTGAAGTCAAGATGTTTCGTTCAAAAAAGACCGCGAAAATCTAAACTTTTTGAAATATTCCGGCTTTGTCTTAGGTTGATACAAATTCATTTGGGTCAATTTTAAAAACAACACTCCTTTTTTTGGGCAGTCGAGTAATAATGTCCAAAACCAGTGTTACCAAGGGGTATCGTTACACAGTAACTGAGCTGTGGAGGTCAGATAAGCAGTCACTCTGTGGAAAATACTGGGATTTAGCTGCAACCCAGTATTTTACACTGAAAAGGCTAGGCAGTCGGTGATGATTAGTGATCGGATATTCGGATGCATATTTACCTAAAGTACGTTTTTTCCTGGCGTAAGGTACGAAAGTATGGAAGCGGCTTCTTAAAATGCCAATTTTTCTCGGGATCGCGGTATTTTAGAAATAATACAGTGTGTATAAAATGTAGTACCTACTCATAAGCATAATAAATATTTAAAATCTATTTAAAACCTGGTAAGAAATTTAATAACACGTAAAAGTACAAAATTATACGATTTAAATTTTGCTGCTGAATATTCGTATAGAACAAAATGGTAAATATGACAATTCATTTGAACTAAAACACTAAAATGAAAAAAAGACTATCTATTTAAATAAACCGGGACTTTTTCCGTACTGACGCGCGCTCTATACTTGTCAACACTTAAACTTTAGGTAAATATGCATCCGAATATCCGATCCCTGGTGATGATGAATGACTATAGTTGCTGCCAGTTAAGATGGCAATAGCGGTCATTGCTCTTTCCATAATATCTCTTCGTACGAACCAAAACAAATGAACCATGTATCGTTTTTCATTAGAAAAGATGTTGAAGATCACGATAGATGACGATTCAAGACATGAACAGGCTTATTTGTGGATTTCAAAGTTAAGAACTTTAATAAATGTTGGTGGGTCAATGACCGCCATTGCCATCTTAACTGGCAGCAACTATATAGACTAACCGCTTTAATGAGTCCTCGCAAAGGTATCAATTTAAATGGAATATTCTGAAGGTTGATCACGTATTGGTTCAATTAGTGTCATAATACCTACGTGGATTATGGTTATTTTAAAGCAAATAACCTGTGGGATATTGTTAGGATTTTGTGGACGCTTAATGTGCCTTTGATGGGGCAAGGCGGAGGACTCATTAAAGCGGTAGGTCTATAAATTAAACTCATTTAAAATAACAATATAGCCTTCGAAAATATATTTATTTCAAATAAGACTATTGCGTAAAAATATGTCAATCTATATCCATATAGTATATCCATACAAATAAATAAAATTCAAGTGTCCGTTTGTAATATCAAAATAACAGCTTTTTACTGAATGCGTATGAAAATATATACCGCACGTAAAACAAAAACATATTTTTCAATTTTTTCGGTCTGTCTGTCTGTTGGTCTGACTGTTTCTTCCGGCAAATCTCTGAAACGGCTGGACCGATTTTGACGGGACTTTTACTGGCAGATAGCTGATATTATAAGGTCTAACTTAGGCTACTTTTATTGTATGTATTTACAAACTACAAATCTGTAATAGTAATAAAAGTATGTACAAGCATCAAAACTGTTACAGGGCGTCAAAAAAGTCCACATAGCTGTCGACAGGAAAAGTGCCCAGCATTGCCACGTTGGATGGCAACGCTGATTCTTTGGCCAAAAAATAGGCCCGCCCTCTGGTCGACCAACCAATCGCTTTGCGATTTAATTAATTAATTTATCATTATCGCAGATAATGTTATTTTAATCGACATTACCTAAAACAGGAATCACCATAGGGAACAATGTTGAATAAATAAATAGGTAGGAAGCTATAACAAATAAGCATCAGTAGATACAGTCGCCAGCACATCAAATTACCACCAACTGTCAAATTTCTCCAAATGATTTTCAACCATGAAATGTAGAAGGTTAAGTTCAAAATCGAATGAGAAAATTTGACAGTTTCTTGTAACTTGATGCGCGACTGTACTTTAGGGAAAATGATTTGTGAGGTTAACAAGCTATTATTATTTTTGGGCTGTGTGTTAATTGGGTAAAAAACAAGGCCATTTAAGTATTTACAGTCACGAGCACAAATATGTAAACACTTAACAACTTTTAAAAGTGTTTTTCTCAGACTGCTCTGATTACAATTTCATGTTGTTACGAACATAGTATTCTGGAACTCATATTTTTATGAAAAAGATCCTATCTCTAAGTTACAAACGTTATTTCTCGCGAAAATTGCTTTTAAATTTAGGAAAGTGTATACATATTGGTGTTCGTGACTGTACCCGGTATTTGCGTTGACAGTAGACTACGTCTGCTCTGTACCTGTTCAATACCGTGGTTAAAACTGTTAGGTGTGAGTCTGTATTGTCTTTATTCGGGGAAATCCCGACTACGTGCCGGAAAATCCAACATGATGAATGGCTAATTTGTGGAATATAATATACCTGTCCCACTGTCACCGACTAGCGTTTAGCGAGTAGAGCTAGCAACAAAAACCGGCCAAGTGCGATTCGGACGCGAGTCCGAGTCGCACTTGGCCGATTTTTGTAGGCTCTGTTTTTGTAGGCTCTGTTTTTGTAGGCTCTGTTTTTGTAGGCTCTGTTTTTGTAGGCTCTGTTTTTGTAGGCTCTGTTTTTGTAGGCTCTGTTTTTGTAGGCTCTGTTTTTGTAGGCTCTGTTTTTGTAGGGTCCCGTTGGCCCCCTTTGGATACGGAACCTTCAAAACCGGTGTGCGAGTCGGATTCGCGCATGAAGGGTTCCGTACCATCGTAGTAGGCGAGACCCCCTTAATTTTAATTTATTTTTATTGTTATTGAGGCAACAGAAGTACTCAACTTCTGTGAAAATTTCAACGGTCTATCTATTACGGCTCAAGAAATACAGCCCGCTGACAGACAGACGGACGGACAGCGGAGGCTTAGTATTAGGGTCCCGTTGGTTACTCTTCGGGTACCCTAAAACGAGCAGTTCTCGCTGGTGAACGGCTGAACAGTTAGCGATCAAACAGCCTTATCGAAACCGAAAGGCACTTGTTGTCCCCGTCATTGCAATTTTTTTTTTGTTCTAGACCATACCTGGGAACCTTCTAGTTACGGAGGTATTGGGTCAAAGTTCGATTTTTTTTAAATACAAGTTTTTAATGTCATAATTTTACTTTAAACACCTCCACGACCCCCATATAATTCGATACATCCATCAGCACAATGTTTTGAGTGCGTTACATTGAGTCCTACCGTGAAACGTAATTTTTCTCCCAAAAAAAAAGCATCCCAGCAATCATTTTTGCGTTGAGTTACTTAGTTTGATGTACAGAATGCTTGGTTGACGGCTTCGTGAAGGGTCCGTTTACACCTTGTAGATTACTATAGGTACTTGCTTACTCGTCAACGGTGAGACAGTCGCTTTATCATCAAAAATAATTTAGATTGTTGACACACGGTCTACAAAAAAACTGATTATGTGAGCAAACAGTTGAGCATATAGACTGCATAGAGGTCATGTGATTACTCTATACTTACACACTTATAAATACTGCAACGGATTGGCATAACCTCACCTAAAAAAAAGTGATTTGTATAGCTCCTGTAATCTTACTAATATTATAAAGAGGAAATATTTGTATTTTTGTGTGTTATGTTTGTAATGAATAAACTCAAAAACTTCTGTGCCGATTTCAAAAAAAAATTCTGTAATCAAAAAATACTTTCTGTTCTATTATTTTATTTCTTCGACAGTGTATTGAAAAACATCGTTTGATACGCGTGGGGATTTGTTACTGCAGTTCTCGGCTCCATAACACCCTCGCCTGCAGCTCGGGTGTTATTCCGCCTCGCATGCAATAACAAAGTTTCCCCACTTATATCAAAATGTACTATTTCAATATCTTCAATGTACGGACATCGGCCTATTACAATTTTATTATGTGTATACAGAGTGTAAACAGACCCTTCACGAAGCCATCAACCAAGCATTCTGTACATCAAACTAAGTAACTTTACGCAATAATTTTTGCTTGGAAACAACTTTTTTTTGGGGTGACAAATCACGTATTACGGTAGGACTCAATGTATATCACTCAGAACATTGTGCTGATAGATGGATTGAATAGTACGGGGGTCGTGGAGGTGATTAAAGTAAAAACCTCACTTTAAAAACATACCTAGACGGTTCCCAGGTATGGTCTAGATTCTAGACCATACCTGGGAACCTTCTAGGTCTAGACTCTAGAACAAAAAAATGATCGCATTGACGGGGAGAGTAAGTGCCTTTCGGCTTCGTTAAGGGTCTTTTTACACCCTGTAGATAAATCATTAGTTTAGTTTAGTTTATTACTTACCTTCTTTTTGAACTTTGCTGCATACGGGTTCAAAGGGCCCTAGCCTAAACTAACTACGCCACGGCTAAGTGGATACATGTTTAGTGCGTGACTGTGTTAATACCACACCTTGTATAATGCTCGTTATTTGATTTGAAGTATGTCATGGTGTTACTATACTTTTTTCGTAAATATGTTTGTCTTTTTGTATATTGGCGCCTTGTTTTTATATAGTTATATAGTCGTGTAACTTGTATTATTTAATTGTGCTTCTGTGTGTTGTGCTATGTCTTTTGTGTGCACTAAATAAATGATTTATCTATCTATCTACCTGACCTACACTATTGTTTCAATGAAAAAAGGTAGTCATAACTAGGTCAATCGGAAACCTAGAAGGCTGAATTCGTCATAGCATCAAGCCTGTTTGTCCCAAAGGGTAGTCAGTAGTATGTATTGAGCTAGACCGACATGTCATCCGGTATTTCGTATTTTGCCGCTTTTTTTCTTTATTTTTTTTTTTTCTTTGTGAATGGAAGGGATTAGACAGTTAAGCCATCACGCCTAGACGGGGAGGAAAAGATGGCGGGACGCCTTGGATGACTTTCTCGTTAATTTGTGGGAAGAGGAGCAACATCGAGAAAAGTGGAAGGAATGGGGTGACGCTTTGCCAAGGAGTGGGACAATTAAGGCTGATAAAAAAAAATACATTACTCGAAAGGTGTTGTTGGTAATCATTACACGGGTGTCGCGTCAGTAGGGTCTGGTCATCTCTTAGGTTTATTCCACTATGTTCACCCGGAGGAATAAAGTAGATTTTTTGGTTTCCTCATTTCACCAAATGAAATAATTCGACATAAGCGAAGGCCTCTGTTCACCTTGGAATTGATTCACCCAGGTGTCAAAGGCGACTTTTTTTATTCATCTTGTGGACTAAACCATGCTAATAAGTAGCTGCATGGACTATTTTAATTTTGAATTGTTGATTATATCTTTTTAATTTTGACGCTCTTAACTTGCACGTTTTTCTACATCGTTCGTATGTATAATCTGAACATGAATGATGTAACAATATTTTGATTTAAAAGTGTCTATGGAGTTTCTTGTCCATTCTTCTCCATACAGATCTACGCTTTGGAAATTGGAATGGGCAACTAAAGTACTTTCACAAGTTATTATGCCTTTTTTTTACGGATGGGAAATCATCAAATAACTCCTCCCGCTCTGGGTGGAGTGGGAGGGAGTGTCAGACTCGTACTGACTAAAACCCATCCATGTTCCTTCTTTGCCCTTTGTGTTCCAGGGCCGCGGTATCTCTTTCGAACAGTCCCGCAGGCCCGGCAGGGAGTTATTATGCCTTGTGTCTGTGACTCTAGCTTCGCTTTCTTTGTTTTAAAAGTGCATGTAATGGTCTAATTGAAATAAATACTCGTACCCTACTCCTTAGTTAGTCTGCAATTATCGTATGCTCTCATTAACCTACTCTATTTTAAGTTGTAACACAATTGCTTAATTATAAAACAATTTTAGTTCACCCCGTTTTGTTAATGTGCTATATGATCATAATTATGTTTTATTTTTATCAAACTGTCAGGTCAGAGATATTGACTTAAGATAGAAGTTATCAGTGCCAACTACGGAGGAGCTCGTGGCTTAATAATAACAGCCGCTCGGTTAGGTTAAGCCGTGCTTGCCTAGGTTGGTCTGTGAATGGGTTACCACCCATTACATACCGAGTTTCCTCCGTGCCTCGGAAAGTACGTAAAGCTGTTGGTCCCGGCAGATAGGCAGTCGCGCCATGTAAAATGCTGTTATTCAGCTGCATCCGGTTAGACTGGAAGCTGACCCCAATATAGTTGGGACAAGGCTAGGCAGATGATGATATCAGTGCTATCTACCTAAGTTCTGTTATATTTGACGACAAGGAGCGACTGCCTATCTGACCTCCACAACCCAGTTAGTACTGGGTAATACGATACTCCTTGATAAGACTGGTTGTCAGACTTTTGGGCCACTGACTACCTGTTACGACTGTCAAAGATCTACAAATGACAGCCGGGACCAACAGCTTCCGAGGCACGAAGGTAACTCGGTATGTAATGGGTGGTCACCCATCCACAGACCAACCTAGGAAAGCACAGCTTAACCTACAGATCGACCCCGAGCGGCTGTTATTATTTAGCCACGAGCCCCTCAACTTTAGGTATGGCGGGAGATCAAATGACTTTCGGCTTCGCTAATGGTGTTTTACACCCATTATACAGGGTGTAAACGGACCCTTCACTAAGCCGTCAACCAAGCCTTCTGTATATCAAACTAAGTAACTTTACGCAAAAAATGTTGCTGGGAAACAATTTTTTTTTTTGGGGTCAAAAATCACATTTTACGGTAGAACTCAATCTAACGCACTCAGAAAATTGTGCTGATGGATGGATTGAATAGCACGGGGGTCGTCGAGGTGTTTAAAGTAAAAATCTTACTTGAAAAACATGTATTTAAAAAAAAACTTGTGAAAAAGTTGGAAGTTTGACCCCCAATATCTCCGTAACTAAAAGGTTCCCAGGTATGGTCTGGAAGAAAAAAATAGTCGCATTGACAGGGAGAACAAGTACCTTTCGGCTTCGTTAAGGGTCATTTTACACCCTTTATACCTTCTCTCATTGCAGACTGCGTGCTATCTCTGAGCAGCGACTTCGGAAGCCCAGGACCAGTGTTCATCAGGAATGGGGCTTTCTTAGAAGCGAACACTGCACAGGGAAACATTAGTTTTAGCAGATCGGACACCGTGCTGGTCGCATGTCCTGGAACTGGGCGGAAGATTATCCTCGAAAATCAAACCACCAGCTATGATACACTAGTAAGTTGATTATTGATATAAAGGGTGGAACAAGACCCTTAACCCTTACGTCAGTAAGAGTCTGACACTCCCTCCCACTCCACCCAAAGCGGGAGAAGTCATTTGAAACACAGTCATACGAAAAAAAAAGAAAAAAAAAGACTCTTAATGAAGCCGAAAGGCACTTGTTTTATGCGTCATTGCGATAATTTTTTTGTTCTGAACCATACCTGGGAACCTTCTAGTTACGGAGTTCTTCCCGTCATTGCGATTTTTTTTGCACTGTACCATACCTGGGAACTTTCAAGTTACGGAGATATTAGGGGTCAAAGTTCCAAATTTTCACAAGTTTTTTTTTTAAATACATGTTTTTAATGTCAGATTTTTACTTTAAACACCTACAAGGCCCCCGTTTTATTCACTTCATCCTTCAGCACACTGTTTTTAGTGCGTTACATTGAGTCCTACCGTAAAACGTGATTTTTCACCCCAAAAAAAGAGTCATTTCCCAGCAAAAAAAATTGCGTAAACTTACTCAGTACTGTGCGTCGGGGAAGTACTTCAAGTAAAGTTACTACCTTAAAAACTAGTATTTTACAAAAAAACTTGTGAAAATTTGGAACTTTGACCCCCAATATCTTCGTAACTAGAACGTTCCCAGGTATGGTCTAGAACAAAAAAATGATCGCAATGACTGGGAGAACAAGTGCCTTTCAGCTTCGTTAAGGGTACTTTTACACCCAGTATAATATTGTTTGTTCATGTTTCAGGAGGCGCATTGCATCTATAATAAAACCTTCAGAGTGGATCGTAAGATAATCAATTTCAAAGACATTCGCTGTAACACCCAGCCATGGTTTACTGCCCAGCAGCAGCGAGACACGTGCCACGGTCGTAACCACATATATCAGTAAGTATTCATCATTTTTAAGGCTCGAAAATAAATCGTAGCTCGACTAATCTACTAAGCGAGCGAAAGCGATGCCATTACTTTTGAAACGCAAAAGAAGAGATGGCTATAATGTGCGTGCGCTCGGAATAAAATGACGTATGTGCCAAAACGAATTTACTCCTTTTTTAATAAAATTAATGAATTAGATTTAAAACTATGTTGAGTACACTTTGATTTGATAATTCTCTATGTTTTAAAGTAAATTATATTGAATAACTCTTAAGCGTTACGCCGTAATGTCGGAAAAAGTAAAAAAATAGATATATTTTTTTTGCATTTTTTTTTGTATCGAGAAAAAATCATTGAATCGTGTTTTCCTTTTACACGATACTAGACCAAAGAGTCAAAAAACATATACCAAAATGTGAAATCCCTATTCTACATACTTGACCAAAGATATTCAAATATAACTAGCTATAGACGGGACAAGACCAAGAAACTGACAATTCCAAAACCTGTTACAAATTAGTAACAAGTCGATCAGTCTAGTGCGACACGTCGCCTTGTCAGGTCGTATTCATATGATACAAAGACATTTAAATATTTCCGAGCTATAGACGGGTCATGACGAAGAAAATCGTAATCCAAAACTTAGTAACAATTCGTTCTGTCAAGTGTCATCTGTGTCATACGCCCGCTTGTCAGGTAGCATTCGTGTCAAAATCGAAAATATTCAGGATGAAAATTATTGTATGACAATATTCCCAATGTCCGCTCTATATGTGTTTTAAATCTCTTTGTACTTGACAAATTACACGAAATAGAAATACTATTTTTTTTTTTTCAATATATGACCGTAAATAGGCTGTTCTTGTATGCCGGTAGTAACTTACAGATTAACCGTGAAAACGGTTTTGTGGGACATAGATCTCAAGATCTCGACTGCCTCGTTGGTCGAGTGGTTGTCGTGGTCCTGGGTTCGATTCCCGGGTCGGGCAAAGTGTTATTGGGTTTTGCCATCAGGAATTCCTCAGTCCTCCCTTCCCTCTCATAGAGAGGAGGCCTGTGTGATGTGTCCCAGCCGTGGGAACATTATAAGCTGATTATGCTTATGCTATTGCCATCAACCGGACACAAATCCAAATTCTTTTTCAGATTTTTTGGTTTTATTCCTTCAATCACGTGAGGTCTTTTAGCCCCCCTCCAGCTTGGTGATACGTCGTGAGATTTTAGGCCACTCCTTCTCACAATATCACGTAATTTTTTTATTATTGAATAGATCAGATCAGAGAGGAGCTCGTGGCTAAATAATAACAGCCGCTCGGGTCGATCTTTAGGTTAAGCCGTGCTTGCCAAGGTTGGTATGTGGATGGGTGAACACGCATTACATACCGAGTTTCCTCCGTGCCTCGGAAAGCACGTTAAGCCGTTGGTCCCGGGTGTCATTTGTAGATGTTTGACAGTCGTTACAGATAGTCAGTGGCCCAAAAAGTCTGACAACCAGTCTTACCAAGGGATATCGTATTACCCAGTACTAACTGGGTTGTGGAGGTCAGATAGGCAGTCGCTCCATGTAAAATACTGGTATTCAGCTGCATCCGGTTAGACTGGAAGCCGACCCCAATATGGTTGGGAAAATTCTAGACAGAAGATGAGATCAGATCAGAGAGATTTAGATTAAATGTTTTACACACAAATTCGCTTGCTCTGGTTTTTACGAGATGACAGAATTCAATTCAATCCGTTAATGGTAAAAAATATGTAAAAAGTCACACGTTAAATTCTTCTTTCCGTCGCACGAAAAAATATAGGTGATTTTCACACTATCCCGTCCATCATCTGCCTAGATTTTTCCCAAATATATAGGGGTCGGCTTCCAGTCTAACCGGATGCAGCTGAATACCAGTATTTTACATGGAGCGACTCCCTATCTGACCTTCACAACCCTACCTTTTCCTCCTTCTTCAGAGTAATACGATACCAAAGAGTATCGTATTAATAGTAATAATACTAGTACTAGTATCGTAATACTAGTAATACGATACCAAAGTATTGCTAGTATTTCTCGTACTGGGTAAGTGGGTTGTTATATTTTTTGTATTGTGTATTATATTTGTTGTAGTTGTTTTATACAGGGTGTAAACGAACCCTTCCCGAAGCCGTCAACCAAGCATTATGTACATCAAACTAAGTCACCCTACACAAAAATTATTGCTGGGAAACGACTTTTTTTTTGGGGTGAAACATCACGTTTTACGGTAAAACTCAATGTAACGCACTCAAAACTTGGTGCTGATGGATGCTTTGAATAGTAAACGGGTCATGGAGCTTATTAAACTAAAGTTAAAACCTTAAAAAGTAGTATTTAAAAAAAAAACTTGTGAAAAAATTGGATCTTTGATCTCCAATATCTCCGTAACTAAAAGGTTCCCAGGTATGGTCCAGAGAAAAAAAAGGTTCGCAATGACGGGGAGAATAAGCCTTCGTTAAGGGTCTTTTTACACCCTATATTATAATCCAAGTACTGTTTATTTCCTGTTAACAAATATTTATGCTGTCTTGGCTTCCGTACGTTTTTTACACGGGTGACCACTGTAAACCAGCGCTGTGCTGTGGGCCCCCATAGCACAGCATCATGCTGAGTGGTAACCTGCTTGTCGCAGTCACGACGTGCAAGCTGTTTACGTTTTTGTGTTTTGTTTTTGTTTCTGTCCTGCTGCATTTATAATATTACTTATGAGTTGTATTTTTTTTTGTATGCACCTGCAACATATAAATATTTTTTCTTTCTTTCTTTCCTCTTCTTTGGTAAGACTGGTGGTCAGACTTTAGAGCTACTGACTACCTGTAACTACAGTCAAAGATCTTCAAAAGACAGCCGGGACCAACAGCTCAACGTGCTTTCCGAGGCACGGAGGAAAAGCGGTTTGTAATGGGTGGTCACCCACCCACAGACCGACCTAGGCAAGTGCGGCTTAACCTTTGAAGATCCACCCCTACGGCTATTATTATTTAACCTCGAGCTGTTTAAGGGGTCAAATTAAATTAGTTAGTGAAACTTCAGACGTGATAGTTACTGATTTTTACACTGACATTTCGAGTTACATGATCACCGATCCACGAAGCAACCTAGGCAAGCGCGGCCTAACCTAAAGATCGACCCGAGCGGCTGTTATTATTTGGCCACGGGCTCCTCTACACACAATCCCTTCCATGATATTTTTTCTGACCCCCTCCACCCCTGTTCGAACCTCACATGATAGAAGGACGACCCCTAATATAATAGACTATGACAAAATCGAAAAAAAAAAAAAAATTGTCCGTCAGTTAGACCACCAAAAACTGTAGGACACATAGTTTTTCTTTTGTCACATAATCAAAAAATTAAGACGATACAGCGCATTAAACTTCAAAAGAGGGGGCTTGTGACGTCACTGGACAGTAAAAAGTAACGTCACGCGAGATTTCAACGCGCTGCATCGTAGTCATTTTTCGTTTACATAACAAAAGAAAAAATACGTGTCCAATATTTTTTGATAATCGAACTGACGGACATAATAGATTTTTTCAGGATATTATACCCTATCCATCATCTTCCTGCCCTTATCCCATGTTACTTGGGGTCGGCGCAACACGTTTTTTCTTCCATTCTCCTCTGTCAACCGTCACGCTATCATTTACTCCTATATCTTTCATATCATTCCTCACACAATCCATCCATCGTTTCTTTGGTCTTCCTCTCCCTCTCCATCCATCAACGTTTATATTCATCACTCTTTAAGTCACATGCAATTCGTCCCTCCTGATCATACGTCCATACCAAGACAGTAGATTCCCTTTCAACTTTTCTGTAACTGGCGCAACTTTTAAACTTCCTCTAATCTACTCGTTCCTTACCTTATCCATTCTTGTCACACCACACATCCACCTCAACATTCTCATCTCCGCTACATGCAATCTTTTTTCATCCATCTTCTTATACCCTATTATTCTCTATAATTTTCAGTGTCGGGTTTCAAGTGAGGAGCTCCTTCCATACATTGTATGAAGCCTGCTTTGACAAGAACCTTCTACATACGTACTACGTCAAGCACCAGTTGACTCCAATGAGCGTGTTCCGACAAAATGGCAGAAACCGACCGCAATTTACGGGTAATTTCTACTCTTACTACTTTTTTAAAATGAATTAGTATGACCAGGCATAAAATTGTGGAAATAAATAACAATAATAAAGGGTATAAAAAGACCCTTAACGAAGCCGAAAGGCACTTGTTCTCCCCGTCATTGCGATCATTTTTTTGTTCTGGACCATACCTGGGAACCTTCTAGTTACGGAGATATTGGAGGTCAAAGTTCCAATTTTTTCACAAGTTTTTTTTTTTTAATACTACTTTTCGAGATTTTAACTTTACTTTAATTACCTCCATGACCATTACTATTCAAAGCAGGCATCAGCACCAAGTTTTGAGTGCGTTACAATGAGTTTTACCGTGAAACGTGATTTTTCACCCTAAAAAAAAGTCGTTTCCCAGCAATAATTTTTGCGTAGGGTGACTTAGTTTGTTGTACATAACGCTTCGTGAAGGGTCCGTTTACACCCCGTACAGGCTTCAATCATATTTTGTTCAACATACAGTCTGAAACTGACCTGCAAATTGCTAAAAACGTAAGAAAGTTACAATTTCGCGAGCTACACTGTCAAAGATTTACCTGTTTTAATTAATTTGGCAATATTACTGTTTGGGCATAAGAAATATGGCTAACTAGTGAACTAGAATATTAATAATGAATTGCAATTAAAAAACTGAATTTGATGTTGTAACCGTTATAGGTGTACAAAAGGCATTTGGAAACTTTCCAAATACTTTTTTTTACATCTAAAACTAAATATTCGGTGTTACGATATGAATGATTGCATTTCATAATCAATATTTTAGTTCACTAGTTAGCCATATTTCTTATTTCCATAATTATTGCCAAATTAATCAAAACAGCGAAATATTTGACAGCTATTTGCGACATTACCCACTTGCTGTATAAACGCTATTAAGTAATTACTTAAGCAAACATTTTTAAGCAATAGATAAGAATTTAAAAACCGTCGAAGAAAGCAAAGCTAATAATTATATCTTTTGACAGTTCTAACTTAAACCAATTACAAAACCACACAATAAAAATCGTATCTAAAATAATTACTTATAATCAAGTGAGAGCCAGTCCACACGGCGCGTTGCGTTGAAAATTGCAAATATTTTGACGCATAGCCGGCCACACAGGCGCTGCGCCATCGCAGCGTTACTACGACGCGTTCCGTCGGCGCAGCGGCGACGCACAGTTGCGGCAAGCATTTTGTAAAACATCGCAGTCAATCTATCAACGCACAAGCAACTGAGCGCTGCCGCTCCGACGTCGCAATGAGTACACCCCCTCCCGCTACGTCTCGGGGGCGGCTGTCTGTCATGTATGCGTTGCGACGACACAGCGCACCGTGTGTACACTTTGGTTATTTGTTTGTAAAACAACGCAACGGCAGCGCTGCGTCGATGCAACGCACCGTGTGGACAAGCTCTAACTTTGACTTAGATACGGGTGTAAGTCCGCCGTAAAATAACTGTTGATACCGTGCTATAGGTACAAACTTATTATATCACTTGTGTTTATCTTTTCCAGAAGGAAACTTGTTCGGCAAAGTTCGAATGAGTGAAGTCTACAAACAAAGTGGCCAGAAGATGGCGCTGGACTCAATCTTGGGACAGAACATGGCCGATAAGTATTTGAGTAAAAAACAGGTAAACGTACAGGCTAAATGAAATTCGAATTTATGTGAAACTAGCTTTTGCGCGCATTAATTTGAAGTTTGACAATCAATTCGGGTTGTACTCTGCTTGTAATAATAAAGGGTGTTACTAGACCCTTAACGAAGCCGAAAGGCACTTGTTCCCCCTTCTAGACTGTAACTTCAAGTTACGGAGATACTGGGGGTCAAAGTTCCAAGTTTTTTGGAAATACAGGCCGCAACACAGCGGTTCCGTACACGTAGACGTGCACGTGCACGTACCATAACGTTGTAATAAACGACGTACACGTGTGCGTAGACTACATGTCTCTATAAAGATCCATATATTACAACGTCATGGTACGTGCACGTTTACGTGTACGGATCCGGTGTGTTTCGGCTTTACATGTATTTAATGTAAGATTTTTACTTTAAACATCTCCACGACCCCCGTACTATTCAATCCATCCGTCATCACAATGTTTTGCTTGCGTTACATTGAGTCCTACCGTAAAACATGAAATTTCACCCCAAAAAAAAAATTGTTTCCCGGAAATCATTTTTACGTAAAGTTACTTAGTTTTATGTACAGAACAGGTTGACGGCTTCGTTAAGGGTCTTTTTACACCTTGTATGTCTCGGGACATTCGACGTAGTTGCTGAGGGACATGTTCCGCAACATGTTGCTCTATTTGTCCGCTAGTGTATTCGCGGCTTAAAGATATATGTATAACATGCGAAGACTGCGGCGCGTTTCCTCCGTACCTCGGAAAGCACGTTAAGCCGTTGGTCCCGGGTGTCAATTGTAGATCTTTGACAGTCGTTAAGTAGTCAGTGGCCCAAAAAGTCTGACAACCAGTCTTACCAAGAGGTATCGTATTAAACAGTACTAACTGGGTTGTGGAGGCCAGATAGGCAGTCGCTCCATGTAAAATACTGGTATTCTGCTGCATCCGGTTAGACTGGAAGCCGACCCCAATATAGTTGGGAAAAGGCGTTCACCTTTAGTGACCATGTCAGTTTGAAAATTTATAAAATACCATTTGTTTGTTGTTCCAGTTCCTGTCTCGAGGTCATTTGGCTGCCAATGCTGATTACCCGACCACTGCCTTAATGCGAGCCACGTTCCACTATGTCAACACTGCGCCACAATGGATTAAAGGGAACCGTGGTGATTGGGAGGTCTTAGAGAGTGTGAGTTTTTTTTTCGGATGGGAAATCATCAAATGACCCCTCCCGCTCTGGGCGGAGTGGAGTGGAGTGTCAGACTCGTACTGACTAAACCCATCCATGTTCCTTCTTTGCCCTTTGTGTTCCAGGGCCGCGGTATCTCTTTCGAACAGTCCCGCAGCCCCGAGTGTGAGTTTACATCACGGCTGTAATCCCTAAAGGGTTAGGCAGAGGTGTACCTAATAGTACACCCACATTTCGCCAGTTATGTTTGAGTCCCATATAATAGGTAGCGAGCCTATTGCCATCCACCGGGCACAAATCTAGACACGTGGCTGCTACTGAGAAATTCCTTATAGAAAAACCCAATAACACCTTGCCCGACTTGGGAATCGAACCGAGGACCTCATGCTCAGCAGTCGCGTTTGCGACTACTAGACCAACGAGAAGTAAAAATCAATATGGCGGCGTTAGTTCTGATTGTATGTATCAAGCAATGAAGCAACTACAATCTGTAAAATTTCTTTAATACACCGTGACTTTTTAGTCGTCTTACAAAGGTGGTCCACTCAATGTGCCCGACATAAATAGTACTAGGCGCGATTTTTTTTTTTTACCTACCGTAATAGGTACAAAAAAAAACATTAGAAAAAATTATGAAACATCCTGTTAATGATGTTTATTAACACATTTGCTCGTAAAGGGTCTCTTATTTCACCAATTTCAATATCGTAATGTATCTCATTACGTACTTGTGCGTTATTGTAATGTAAAACGCACGGTTTATCAAGATGCTCCGTCTAAAACGAACGGTACTTTTTTTAAATCTTAGCAAAGAGTTTTTATGTCAGAAAAGTGGTCAACATTTTATGAATAAAATTAACTTTGGGAGATAAAATATAATAAATAAACATTTAATTCTTTAATTTAATTAATTTTGACAATAAATTACAACCATTTTATCTGTAACAAAAACACAAAAATATTAATTTACTTTATTAGTAATACTGGCTGTTAAAAAGCGGTGATGCGCGCGCATCGCTAATTTGTGAACAAGTAAAATTTTTCCGCGCGCTTTTTCTTTGACAAGTGATTAAAGATTTATTCGTTTAAGAAAGTCCGTGTTTTATTTATTTACTCGCAAATATGTTATAAAACGTCGTATGACATACGTGCGCTTAGATAATTACAGCCTCTGCTTTCTTGTAGCCCTCACCTACGGCTCGTGCTAGCAATATCGCCTCGGCTGTAATTTTCAACTTACCGCACTTATATCATAATGTACTATTACGTGTCAAACGGGAGAATATACCCAGTGTTTTAACTACGTCATGCGTCATAATATTTAATAATATTTTTATTTTTAAATTATTAAAATCACATAAATACCTATTTTTTTTATGAATGCTTAGTAGTCATTGGGATACATGAAGTGGGCTGCCGTTGTAAGACGACTAAAAAGTCACGGTGTATAACTCTGTCCTTCAAAATATTCAACAAGTTTAGCAGGGAGTGTGGCGCCGTCTATAACTACCTTTGCCTGACTCTCCCAATTTATTCACCCACAGGGTTTGCGACGACGCGTACACGCACTTAACAGCGCTGTGACAATTTTCACGGGAGCGCACGGTCTTATGACATTGCCTGATAAAAGAGGTCGTATGCAAGAGGTCTACCTGCATGCAGATGCAAATAATAACCTGGACGTACCTGTGCCTATGTATTTCTATAAGGTGAGATGTTTAAGTATTTTTTAAAGTATTAGGGACGGACTTTGCCGAAGTGGAGTCGAGACGAGAGGAGTGGAGATGTGTCGTGAACCACCATTGAATGACATTGTGAGAAAGGTGCTGTTGGTCAAGGAACTTATAAACTAACCTGTTGGTAAACTATAACCAAGTTATCTGTGCAAACGAGAAAACACAGAACTAAAATATATGTACCAAGTTTGACATAACGATGCATAGTTTCTTGACAAGCAGCGCCATCTAGCACTGCAAACTTAAAGTAGTCATACTGTAGATTTGCGAAATTGTCCGTGGAAATTGAAAAAATACAATGGCGGCGTTAGTTTCTTTTTTTTTCAATCTTACATACCTACACGAATAGTCGGACCCGGAACAACTACCTGTAGGCTATACTAATATTTGTTCCGTGTGGCATTCAAACCCGCAAAACGCAGCACAGCCACTGCGCCAACCGTGCCGCCATAAAACTAAATTTCTTTTTAATTTTCAGCTTGTCTACGATCCTGCACACAAAAAGGCAGTTGTCTTCATCTCAATCAATTCCTCATTTTATAATCAAACTACGATAAACAGTTTAATGTTCTGCGAAAACATTTGTGAAGACAACTATAATTCTGAATACTCGTGGCTAAGATGGAGCTCGAACGATGATACGTTTAGTTTCTGCTGCGACTACAACGAATTTATTGAAGAAGTTAGTTATTTGCCGAAGCTAGATGTGGAAGGAAGATTTTATTAAGGACTAACAACACACGGTCGGTTTTTACATACGGTCTGCTCGTCGCCATTTTCTCGCTAGATGGCGTTGACGTCAAAATAAAAATTACCCTGTATAAACTGATTTAACTCAGTCCGGACTATAGATGCAAAACGGATTTTAAACGTTTTAAACCATTTGGTTTTAAACCGTCTTTTTGGTTTAAAACGATTTAAAACCACACTTAGCGGTTTAAAATGTTTTTATTTAGTTTTTATTGTGTGCACTTGTGGCATGTGCCAAATAAATGTATTTTTGTTTTTTTTCTTTCTTCTTCTCTCTTCTCATACCTACATTACGATTTTGGTAGCAAAGTGCAAAATAAAAATACGGCGTAAGTAGAATAAGTATGATGTAAGGCCCACGTGGTCGTGGTTTTAAACAAATTTAAAACCGGTTTTAAACCACGGATTTTGGTTTAAAACGGTTTATTTACAACTATAGTCCGGACTGAATTTTGAGATTTACCGCCATGCTAAAAAAAAATATAAATAAATTCTGTCAGTTACCATGAAAGTGATGTAATGGTGTAATAATCCGGTGTGGTTTTTTTTTCAAACTTAATTGCTTCGATTCCTGGCTAGGAATATGGATTTTTCAAAAATCCAATGATGCAGTTTAGTTTTCATCAAAATCGGGCTCGAGACTCCTTTGAGTATTTTTCGGTATTCCTCATAGTTAATGATTTGGCCATACTCGCCCACTTGAAAAATTCACCCTGTATACTTTCGTTACATGCTTCGGTGAAGGAAAACATCGTGAGGAAACCAGCATGCCTGAGAGATATTTCTCGACGGCATGTAAAGCCAAGTCAGAGGCCCATGGGCGGCATAAAAATTCTGACATCAGGTTAGGCACTAACCACTCGATAAAGAAGAAATGGTCGCGAAAAAATAAAAAAGGCACCATTACTCCATACGTTATAGTCATTGTATTTTCGCAAGTTAAAGTTGAACATGTAAACTAAAAGTTAAACTAAGTTGAACATGTAGAACCCGATAAAATTAAAGACATACAAAAGAATAATTTATTCTTAAATACATTAAAACAATTTCTATTCATTAAATGCTATTATAACATCAATGAATACTTTAATGAGAAATTTTAAATTAGATAAATACATGTTTTAATAGATAATTAGATATTTAGTCAAATAAAAGCCCTCTTCCTCTCCCCTACTTTTGCAGTGCCCGACAGGGTCCACAATGATCATAACTTTGTAAAACCTACCATCTAAGTACACTTGTGGAAGCAATAAATGTATTGAGTATTGACTTTGTATAGTGTAATGCCTGTAACAAATGTTATGTTATTTTAAAGTATACATTATTTATAAGTACAAACGCCAGCACAGCAAGCTACCCGAAAGCGTCAAATTTTCCCAATCAATCTTGAACCTAATGCTTTAGCGATAAAGTTGGAAATCTATTAAAGAAATTTGACAGATTGTAGTAGCTTGATGTGCTGGCGTCTGTACATCGGTGCCTATAAGTATTTTTTATTTATTTATGTGAGTATACTCAGTGTAATTTAACAAGTATAGTTAGTATTAGGGAATCCAATCCCGCACCTTTTTTGCGGGATTACTCATGCGGGATCCCGAACGTTCGAGGGATTGAAAAAAAATATATATGATAGCTCAGACGACGCTCTGATTATTTTTAAGACATAGCACAGCCTCATTAATAAGTGATTTCACAACTTTCTCATCGTACTCGTGCGTTACTTTTCTAAAGCATTTGTATGAAAAATACTTTTTTCAGTTTTATAACTTACAACAAAAAAAAAATAATTTGAATTTTATGTTGTGTGAATCGTGTTTCGGAACGGACCGTAATCAATGTCAGTTCAAATAATCTATGACTAGGGATTCCCCCACGGCACAGGAATTTACCTTCGCGGCGATTTACCTCAAAAGCATCATTTAATTCAATTGTTGATTAGTAATGTCAACTCTACTTAATATTAATAATGATAATAAAAATTTACTTCTCTTGATTTTATTTTTTTTAAATAAGTATGTAACTTCTCAAAATAAAAAATATTTAAAAAAATCTCAATCCCGCAAATCCCGCGGGATTGATGACCGCAAATCCCGCGGGATTGATGACCTCAATCCCGCAGGTCTGCGGGGTCGTGATTTTGATGCGGGATTGGATTCCCTAGTTACTATTAATGTTCGAAAGTCTCACAGCCAGTGTTACCAGCATCATGCTGAGCGGTAACCTGCACAACGTGCAAGCTGTTTACGTTTTTTGTTTTTTTTTTTTGTTTCTGTCCTGCTGCATTTATAATATTACAAGTATGAGTTGTATTTTTTTTTTGTATGCACGTCATTTCTCTGCGACAGATAAATATTTTTTCTTTCTTTCTTTCCTCTTCTTTGGTAAGACTGGTGGTCAGACTTTAGAGCTACTGACTACCTGTAACTACAGTCAAAGATTTACAAATGACAGCCGGGAACAACAGCTTAACGTGCTTTCCGAGGCACGGAGGAAAAGCGGTTTCTAATGGGTGGTTACCCACCCACAGACCGACCTAGGCAAGTGCGGCTTAACCTTTGAAGATCCACCCCTACGGCTATTATTATTTAACCTCGAGCTGTTTAAGGGGTCAAATTAAATTAGTTAGTGAAACTTCAGACGTGATAGTTACTGATTTTTACACTGACATTTCGAGTTACATGATCACCGATCCACGAAGCAACCTAGGCAAGCGCGGCCTAACCTAAAGATCGACCCGAGCGGCTGTTATTATTTGGCCACGGGCTCCTCTACACACAATCCCTTCCATGATATTTTTTCTGACCCCCTCCACCCCTGTTCGAACCTCACATGATAGAAGGACGACCCCTAATATAATAAACTATTTGAAAACAACGAAAAAAAAAAAAATTGTCCGTCAGTTAGATCAACAAAAAATGTTGGACACATATTTTTTCTTTTCTCACATAATCAAAAAATTACGACGAAACAGCGGAACAAACTTCAAGAGAGCTTGTGACGTCACTGGACAGTAAAAAGTAACGTCACGCGAGATTTCAACGCGCTGTATCGTAGTCATTTTTCGTTTACATGACAAAAGATAAAATACGTGTCCAATATTTTTTGATAATCTAACTGACGGATATAATAGATTTTTTCAAGATATTATATCCTATTCATCATCTTCCCGCCCTTATCCCATGTTACTTGGGGTCGGCGCAACACGTTTTTTTCTTCCATTCTCCTCTGTCAACCGTCACGCTATCATTTAAGCGCTAGCCACACATATCCGGGAACCCGGCTCTGCCGTGTTCCGTCAGGGACGGGGAAAAATCGGTTACATACAATTTGTACGAACTGGTTCACACAGGTCCGTGTCAGGCGTATCCGGATCGTCAGTGTCCCGGAGCACAATTGGACGCACGGACACCCTGACAGTGCTGTCCGATTTTTCTCTTTCTTGGTGATCTGCATCTTCTTCATCTAGCGCTATTGCAATCATTGCTATTTCTACATCGTTAAATAAAGTCATCGTGTTGTGTGCGTATCAGCTAAATGATTCGTAGTGATTATATACTCTGTAAAGAAACGGACACTGATACCGATTTCCCTGATATGTGTGAACACGGGTGACGGATGGCACGTCCCTGACGGGAACACTGAACACTGAACACGGATAGCCCTGACCCGGATATGTGTGGCTAGCGCTTTACTCCTTTATCTTTCATATCATTCCTCACACAATCCATCCATCGTTTCTTTGGTCTTCCTCTCCCTCTCCATCCATCAGCGTTTATATTCATCACTCTTTTAGTCACATGCGATACGTGCCTCCTCATCATACGTCCATACCAAGACAGTCGATTCCCTTTCAACTTTTCTGTAACTGGCGCAACTTTTAAACTTCCTCTAATATACTCGTTCCTTACCTTATCCATTCTTGTCACACCACACATCCACCTCAACATTCTCATCTCCGCTACATGCAATCTTTTTTCATCCATCTTCTTATACCCTATTATTCTCTATAATTTTCAGTGTCGGGTTTCAAGTGAGGAGCTCCTTTCATACATTGTATGAAGCCTGCTTTGACAAGAACCTTCTACATACGTACTACGTCAAGCACCAGTTGACTCCAATGAGCGTGTTCCGACAAAATGGCAAAAATCGACCGAAATTTACGGGTAATTTCTACTCTTACTACTTTTTTAAAATGAATTAGTATGACCAGGCATAAAATTGTGGAAATAAATAACAATAATAAAGGGTGTAAAAAGACCCTTAACGAAGTAGTTACGGAGATATTGGAGGTCAAAGTTCCAATTTTTTTCACAAGTTTTTTTTTAAATACTACTTTTCGAGATTTTAACTTTACTTTAATTACTTCCATGACCCGTTTACTATTCAAAGCAGCCATCAGCACCAAGTTTTGAGTGCGTTACAATGAGTTTTATTTACCGTGAAACGTGATTTTTCACCCTAAAAAAAAAGTCGTTTCCCAGCAATAATTTTTGCGTAGGGTGACTTAGTTTGTTGTACATAACGCTTGGTTGACGGCTTCGTGAAGGGTCCGTTTACACCCCGTACAGGCTTCAATCATATTTTGTTCAACATACAGTCTGAAACTGACCTGCAAATTGCTAAAAACGTAAGAAAGTTACAATTTCGCGAGCTACACTGTCAAATATTTACCAGTTTTAATTAATTTGGCAATATTACTGTATGGGCATAAAAATATGGCTAACTAGTGAACTAGAATATTAATAATGAATTGCAATTAAAAAACTGAATTTGATGTTGTAACCGTTATAAGTGTACAAAAGGCATTTGGAAACTTTCCAAATACTTTTTTTTACATCTAAAACTAAATATTCGGTGTTATGATATTAATTATTTCAATTCATAATCAATATTTTAGTTCACTAGTTAGCCATATTTCTTATTTCCATAATTATTGCCAAATTAATCAAAACAGCGAAATATTTGACAGCTATTTGCGACGTAAACCACTTTCTGTATAAACGCTCTTAAGTAATTATTTATGCAAACATTTTTATGCAATAGACAAAAATTTAAACGAAGTAAAAACCGTCGAAAAAAGCAAAGCTAAGAATTCTAACTTTTGACAGTTCGAACTTAAACCAATTACAAAACCACAGAATAAAAATCGTATCTAAAATAATTACTTATAATCAAGTGAGAGCCAGTCCACACGGCGCGTTGCGTCGTCGCAACGCAAATATTTTGACGCATGGCCGGCCACACAGGCGCTGCGGTATCGCAGCGTTACTACGACGCGTTCCATCGGTGCAGCGGCGACGCACAGTTGCGGCAAGCATTTTGTAAAACATCGCAGTCAATCTATCAACGCACAAGCAACTGAGCGCTGCCGCTCCGACGTCGCAATGAGTACACCCCCTCCCGCTTCGTCTCGGGGGCTGCTGTCCGTCATGTATGCGTTGCGACGACGCAGCGCACCGTGTGTACACTTTGGTTATTTGTTTGTAAAACAACTGTGCAACGGCAGCGCTGCGTCGACGCAACGCTGATGCAACGCCCCGTGTGGACTGGCTCTAACTTTGACTTAGATACGGGTTTAGGCTAAGAACTCACGGAGCGATTTTCACCCGCGACCGCCGCGGTGGTGGAACTGCGGTTTTATTTCTAAACTCACAAGACCGGTTTTTGCGCGGTTGCGCAGCCGTCGCTGTTGCGATCATCGCCCGCCACGTCTGCGGGCGATGATCGCAACCGCGACGGCTGCGCAACCGCGCAAAAACGCAAGACGGGCGGTTGCAAGACCGATCAGTTGAGATCCAGAGATGAGATCCGATAGCAGAGCGCGCGGGCGCCACCCGCCGAGACTGCGGGTGACCGTGGCCCGATTCTACTAGTTGCCCGCCGGTGCAGCGGGAACCGCAAACAACCGCGCACAACGCGGGCGTAAAACGCGTCGTGAGTTGTGTTTTAATTTTTTACATATATATCTGCATTCTACAGAAGCTGCGGGCCCGCAACCGCGGCGGACGCGGGTGAAAATCGCTCCGTGAGTTCTTAGCCTTAGTCAGCCGTAAAATAACTGTTGATACCGTGCTATACAAACTTATTAATATTACTTGTTTTTATCTTTTCCAGAAGGAAACTTGTTCGGCAAAGTTCGAATGAGTGAAGTCTACAAACAAAGTGGCCAGAAGATGGCGCTGGACTCAATCTTGGGACAGAACATGGCCGATAGGTATTTGAGTAAAAAACAGGTACATGAAAGCCAGAGATGTGTATTTTTTAGTGTTCCGTACCCAAATGACAAAAAGAAAACCCTTAAAGATTCGTCATGTCTGTCTGTCTGTCTGTCCGTCCGCGTGTCACAGCTACTTTATTCCGAAACTATTAGGACTACACAGTTGAAACTTGGTAGGTAGATGTATTCTGTGAACCGCTTTTCGATTTTTGTACAAAAATAAAATATTAAAGGAGGGCTCCCAATACAAGGAACTGAAACTAAAAAACAAAACATCAAACCTGTACGTGCCGGGTGTCTATAGATAGGTCTTTAAAAACGACACCGAGGTTCTTAAAACCACTCTTTTTCAAATGTGTCCCCCCCCCCTAATGTTACACCCTGTACCGATGTTTCGGGACATTAGACCACGTAGTTGCTGAGGGATATGTTCCGCAACATGTTGCTTCATTTGTCCGCTAGTGTATTCGAGGCTTAAAGATGTATAACATGCGAAAACTGCGGCGCGTTTCCTCCGTACCTCGGAAAGCACGTTAAGCCGTTGGTCCCGGGTGTCATTTGTAGATCTTTGACAGTCGTTACAGGTAGTCAGTGGCCCAAAAAGTCTGACAACCAGTCTTACCAAGAGGTATCGTATTAAACAGTACTAACTGGGTTGTGGAGGCCAGATAGGCAGTCGCTCCATGTAAAATACTGGTATTCTGCTGCATCCGGTTAGACTGGAAGCCGACCCCAATATAGTTGGGAAAAGGCGTCCACCTTTAGTGATCATGTCAGTTTGAAAACTTATAAAATACCATTTGTTTGTTGTTCCAGTTCCTGTCTCGAGGTCATTTGGCTGCCAATGCTGATTACCCGACCACTGCCTTAATGCGAGCCACGTTCCACTATGTAAACACTGCACCACAGTGGATTAAAGGGAACCGTGGTGATTGGGAGGTCTTGGAGAGTGTGAGTTTTTTTCTTGGATGGGAAATCATCAAACGACCCCTCCCGCTCTGGGCGGAGAGGAAGGGAGTATCAGACTCGTACTGACTAAACCCATCCATGTTCCTTCTTTGCCCTTTGTGTTCCAGGACCGCGGTATCTCTTTCGAACAGTCCCGCAGCCCCGAGTGTGAGTTTACATCACGGCTGTAAGCCCTAAAGGGTTATGCAGAGGTGTACCTAATAGTACACCCACATTTCGCCAGCTATGTTTAAGTCCCATATAATAGGTAGCGAGCCTATTGCCATCCACCGGGTACAAATCCAGACGCGTGGCTGCTACTGAGAAATTGCTGATAGAAAAACCCAATAACACTGCCCGACCTGGGAATCGAACCGAGGATCTCATCAGCAGTCGCGTTTGCGACTCTAGACCAACGAGAAGTAAAAAATAATATGGCGGCGTTAGTTCTGATTGTATGTACATACAATCAGAACTAACGCCGCCATATTATTTTTAGTACAGACTAGCAACTACAATCTGTGAAATTTCTTTAATACACCGTGACTTTTTAGTCGTCTTACAAAGGTGGTCCACTCAATGTGCCCGACATAAAATAGTTCTAGGCGCGATTTTTCTTTTTTACCCACCGTAATAGGTACAAAAAAAAACATTAGAAAAAATTATGAAACATCCTATTAATGATGTTTACGTGTCGAACGGGAGAATATACCTACCCAGTGTTTTAACTACGTCATGCGTCATAATATTGAATAATATTTTTATTTGTTAATTATTAAAATCACATAAATACCTATTTTTTTTAATGAATGTTTAGTCGTCATTGGATTGGAGGATTGGTGAGTTGCAAAATGCTATTATTCAGTTAATGACTTTTTAAATGACACTGACTTATGATTGAATAATTTAATGTAATTCAATTAATATTGACATACCTAATGTTCTCATTCACTCAATTTATCCTATTTTTATTCCAATTGTATAACTGTCCTTGAAAACATTCAACAAGTTTAGCAGGGAGTGTGGCGCCATCTATAACTACCTTTGCCTGACTCTCCCAATTTATTCACCCACAGGGTTTGCGACGACGCGTGCACGCAC